>CM066033.1:860785825-861385825 GCA_033557465.1 Ichthyophis bannanicus | reverse complement strand
CGACACAAGCGTGAATTAATTGATACAATTTTAGGTGGCACAGGGACTGCACTGGGTGCCCTTAATGTAATTGATATAGAGGTGCTCCGTAATAAAATGGGATCCACTGCTCAGCATGCTGCTGATGGTTTTACCTCACAACATATTATTAATGAAGCTTCCTCTAAACTGTCCAATGTAGTTGTAGATACCTTTGCTCTTATATCTCCCATTATAGAACAAAAAATTGTTACCTTAGCACATGCAGAATATAGATTGGGAAAGAATATTTCCTGGGCTCTTGCCTGTGATCAAGTACAGATCGAGCTTATTACTATACTAAAGGAAATTCTGATCACTGCTAAGTTAGGACACTGGCCACCATCTCTCATCCATATGGCTAGTACCAAAATACCTGAATTTGCTATAGCTCACCTTGATTGGTGGACAGTTAGTGTTCCCATTTGTTCACCACAAGGCTGCTCTATCTGTACTTTGATACCATGGTCAGGACAACACACAGTTATTTATCCTGTTGTTAATATTGGGGTGCAGTTTGATAATATGCTTATGTATCCTGAGGACCATCTCACATGGGTGCAGCCACTGGACGACACCTGGACTTCATTCAAGCCGATGGACCCCAGTTTGTGTGAGCAGAGTACATTTCAGTTCAAGTGTCAACCTCACCAGTTTAAAGAGGCTGACACCTCCTGCTGGAACAATTCTTCTTCTTGCTCCCTGACTGTTAAACTCTCATATTCCCTGACTACCTCACACAGTTTATATTACCTTGGAGCTGGACACTTTTGTTTTCATCTGTTCTTTCCCCAGAATGTTTCTTTTTCGATTGCTCCCAGAATGCATGACATTCGCCTTCCCAAGAACACTTTGTTGTACAGTTCAAACTATTTACCAAACAATACCTGGTGCAGTCATACACCACTGGTCTCCCTCACCATTAATGGGACAACTTATTCCACACCGCTGGTTACCAATGACTCTATGGACATTCCAGACTTTATCTCATATGCTGTGCATCCCTTACCACTTGGCATGGGAGAAGAGACACTACATAAACTGCTCAACTTTACAGAACTCCATGCCTATATTGATCACCTTAAAACAACATCCACTGAAGTGAATCACACCATCGCTTATGAGAATGGACACATTCAACAAATTGTTGGACACTTGCTACAAGATGCTCATGTGTCTGTGTGGGAATTGTTATTTGGTTACTCACCTACGGCTGATCATGTCTTTAATGTTTTTATTCACCCTATTATTATTTTAACTGCTGTACAAATATTGCTATGCATTATCGTAATTTTCCTGTGCTGTAAGATGAAAAAAATGTACATTTCCTTGCAGCGCATGTCATACAGAACAACAACATTTTAAGGTAGTTACACTGAACCTCTCCAGCATCCACCCCTACATCCAGGCTAATTTGGCCTGCTAATTTGGCTAATTCGACATTTCCTATTACACTGAATACCAGAGTCAGCTGCAGTCTGGTATTGCTTCCTATCCTCACTCATAGCATCCTGGTACCGTTTGGTTTTAGCCTCCTTAAAAATTCCTGCAGACCTTATGCACTGTTCACTCTCTCTAAGACGGGTATGTAAGTGGCATATTGGGTTCCCCCCCCAGTAGTGGCTGCTCAACCTAAGACACGAGGTTTGGACTCATAAGGAGACTTGTTTATCTCTAGAACACTAGAGACAGTACTAGAGACAGTACTGTGCAGGACAGGGGACCTGCTAGACATAGCAAGGTATTTAATACAGGAGGTATTCGACAAGCTGCCTACTATCAGGTAATGGCAGCTGGGACAGGTACCACAGGTTTGCTTCCACCAATTCCAGGCACAAATAATAAATAAAAATAAAAAAAGGTGTGGGAGATGTCAGCATACATTTCATGCAGCTATGGACTCTGTTTAATTCAGTCTAAACTCTGACCCCTGGGTGACGTCAGTCTCTAGGACCTGGCTGCAGCCCCTCTTTGCTAAATCAAGAATAGCAGACCTTAAAGGGAGTGGCCAAAGACAATAGCAGACCTCGAGGGGAACTGCTGGAGAGGCACTATAAAGGACAGACACACTTCCTGCTTCTCTCTCTCTCTCCTTCATCGGACAGGTTTGGACACTACCATGAGGCTCTGATCCACATGTTCTGGCCTACCATGAGGCCCTGAGCCACATGTTCGGGCCTATATCTCTCTCTCTCACCATCCCTTGGACATGGAAGACAGGAGGCTCTGATAATCAATTCCCTTCACCCCTCCCCCCCTCTCTCTCTACCCACATGTTCTGGCCTACCATGCGGCTCTGACCCACAGGTTCTGGCCTCTATCTCTCTCACACTTCACACATGCACACACACAGATTCATTGATGCACACTGAAACAGCTCTGAAACAATCACTATATACCTCTGTTCAATACCTATGTATTAAGCCTATTTTTACATAAAAACCTTTCTCCAAGCCACACTTGTTTGCTTGTCTTATTACAAACCCTCCTGCGTCTGTGGAGTGAAATGAACCCAGGACCTACAGAAGAGTAACTGGGGCACATCTCACATCCCTCACAGTCAATATCGCTGCACATGTCACCTGTCCATGCTGTGTGTATCCCCCCAACTGTGGTACCACCTGGTCTTGCTGTTCACAACCTACCTCTCTTCATCAATGGGTATTCCCAGGTCTGGTTGATGTCAATCGCACACGCCCCACCCACGTACACAATGGAGATGTGTTTGCCATCTGTCCCCAAGCCTATTGTTACGTCTGCAGTACGTGGGTGTGTGTGCGCAGCCTGTGTATCCCTGGGTTTGCCTCCCACATCACCTAACTGAACCATGTCCTGTGTGTGGCTATGACATACACTTCCATGACAATGAGGTTTCATAACCATAGCAACGTGCCTGGTCGAGTTTTTACAATCACAATGACAATCATGTGTTATATGTGTCACCTTGTTGTGTGTGAACGTTGATTCCTGAAGAGGTATCTCACACAACACCCTTTGTTCCCCCCACAGGCATTCGTCAGGAATTGGCAGCTCTGAGGCACTCAGTGGATGCCACTACACAGGAGATTGGCCAACTAAGGCAGGATATCAGAGCCATGCCCTTTCTGAGACATTGTGTGGCCCTGGAGGGCATACTTGCTGTACTGGAGCGATTAGCACCACCACTACCACCACCGCCTCCACCACAGGCACCAGCAGAGGGGGAGGCTCGAGCACAAGGGGGGGGTGTTTCGATGTGCCAGACGTGGGCGGCCACGCCGTCGCCCCTAACTGTGGAAATAAATATTTTGGAGAACATACATACAATGTGTCATTCCAATGTGTGTCCCTGTGGTCCCCTATGTTGTGTGCACATCCATGTTTTGCCCATGACCATATGACCTGCACCCAGGTCCGTTGCTGGTGGATTCTTCACACTGTCAGGTATTACTGCACAGATGCCATCACATGCCATTTCTGACCTGCACAGTGTGTGTTCACTGCCCCTTGGCTGCAGCGGACCGGTTTACACATACCCCCCAATTGCACCTGGGGGCCTGCTCCGAGGTTACACCGCCAATATTCAGATCCATGGCCATTTTCATCCCCTCATACACCTCACATTGGGTGCATATGTGTGCCCATTGCCCCTGTCCTTAACACTGGTTACATGCCGGTCCTGCCACCCCCATGGCATGCATGTGTCACAGACAGACATGGTTTGCATGTGTATATCCAATGCTGCAGTCCCTAACACATCTTGTTACAAAAGACCCATCCCTGTGACATGGATGTGTCCGGGACACCGTTACTATTGTCGCCCCCGCCTGGCCAGGTAGGTAACTGGTAGCAGGTGAGGTCGCCTTTTGGCTTTAAAATAAGATTCCCACAAAATGGCTGCCAGGAGGGCTGCTGGGAATTGTAGTCCTATATTAAAGCAAGGAGTTGTGACTCAAGGGTTCAGGCGTAAGACAGAGAAA
The DNA here is from genome assembly GCA_033557465.1 of Ichthyophis bannanicus. Classification (NCBI taxonomy): domain Eukaryota; kingdom Metazoa; phylum Chordata; class Amphibia; order Gymnophiona; family Ichthyophiidae; genus Ichthyophis; species Ichthyophis bannanicus. The sequence continues at coordinate 861,381,848 of CM066033.1, read as the reverse complement.
TTTATTCAATGTATTCAGGGGTTCCTTCATACACAGGACGCGAGGGGTAAATTATATAAAGGAGGTTTTTAATCCACAGTACAGCTTCAAAAAGAAACAGGAATAACTTTGCTTTATATTCCAAACTTCAAAGAAACAGGCACAATCTTGATTGTAAATCAGAATTTGTCACTTTCCAAAACTTTTAAACTCTTAAAGGTTTTCTCCTTTTCAGGAACAAACTTCTGGCAGCAAAATAAACTTTTAAATGTCCCTTGAACATTTACATCCAGCTCTCAACCTTATCAGTTGAACACAGCTGTTTCTTTCAGTTGTGACGTCTTCAGAATTAGGCTGCTTCCTAAGCACGGCATACATACAATTGCTCTCTAGGACTCTTCCACATCAGAGACCTGACATATAGCACATTGTAAATCCATGGTACTGTTCTCCACATTTGTTATGTCCATTTCCTCTACACTATCTCTCTCACTTACATCAAAAGGTAACTGAACAGAGAGCTGGCTATTTTCTTTCTCTATTAGTTCATTTAACTTCTTAAGTAGAGCCTGCTTTTGCAGTAGCTCTTCTGTTAAGTGAGCTACTTGGTGCTTGGATAAACTTTCTCCCTTTATCCTGGTACTTTGTCTATAACTAGAATTAGCTTTCCCTTCTATAGCTAATTCTCGTGGGCATTTCCTGTCTAGGAATTGAGAAGGACACACTTGCCTTGATTCTGAGGTATTTAGAAACTCTCTCTGCTCTGCAAGCCAGTCATGCTGTCTCTCAGCTGCAGCACCTTCGTTTGCTTGCACCAGCCTCTCGTTCCTTGCTTCCTCAGCTGTGCTTGGCAATCTCTCATCAAGCTTCTCTCTTCGGCTTCCAGTGTTTCTTACACTCTGCCTTTCATGCTCTGCAAGCACTCTCTCACTTGCTCTCCATGCTCCTTGTCTTTCTCCTTGTCCTTCTCTTCCCTTGCTGCTTCTCCGTCTTCTTATTCCTCTATCTGTGTTACTGCATATCTGCTTTTTAAACTTTCCTTCCTCCTGAGCCACACCTTGCTCCCAGCACATGTGACTAGGGTCAAGCTTCTCCCTGACGTGCTGCTGTGGGCGGGGCTTAGGGATGACTATTCTCTGAGTCACAGACTCTTGGTTACTAGGGAAACCCTTGATACATTCTGCCTTAAAGTGACAGGACTCATTTTCCTGTGTATTTCTAGGTTCAGCAGTGGTTTCCTCACCACATATTCCCCTTCTTAAGATATTACGGGCTGGGGTTCTCCCAGAATCACAGCACGTAATTCTCCTATAAGCTTTTCTGTTGTTTTCTGCCAACTGTGAGGCCCGCGTTAAGCGTCCTCGCCTATCCCTAAGAAATTGGGGAACCTCTAGGGGTCTAATTGTAAGGACCTTCTGACAAGCCGGACAGGCCTTGCAGAACCTGGTCACTTCTCTATGAACTCCAGGCCAATAAAACCGGGATAAAACCTGCTTTAAAGTACCCTGAATGTCTTCGTGTGCCCCTACTAGAGGATCGTGGGCTAACCTTAGGACCACAGTCCTAAAGGTATTTGGGACCACTAATTGTCTCTGTGTGTCTCCTGTAAAGGGATCTCGGCTTTCCCGATACAGAATGCCTTGGTACGTTAGAAATCTGGGCAATATCTCCCGTCCCTCTCTAGCAAACTTGAAAGCATAATTCAGAGCAGGATCTGCCTCTTGAGCTTTCGCAAAAGAAGGGAATTTTGCCGCTAACTCTTCAGGAACCCAAGATAAACCTATATCTGGTTGGATCTCCTCCCTATTTTGAGACCTTACTCGCTTCTCAGGGTGCTTCACCCCCTTTCCATCTTTCGGAAACAAAGGCCTTAAGAATGCCATTGTAGCACCTGCCTTGGGCTTACTTGTTCTATTTATAGGAGCTGTCCCTACACCTTCCTGAGAGGGTAGAACCTTCGCCTCCCCCTCTAGGGGCTCCTCCTCTAGGGCCTGTTGGGCTTGGGACTGGGCTCTCGTGGACACTAAGCCTTTCTTCACCCCCAACCCTTGTTGCACACCTCGTTGAAACTGGGGCCAGTCTCGCCCGAGGACTACCTCCTGGGGTAACCTGGGAACAATAGCGACCGGGACCTCCCTCTCTATGCCCAACCCTTTTATGCGGACAGAGTAAACAGGATAGGTACACGCCGTTCCATGAACGCACCGAATGTTTACATTGCCCGTGGGTGTCTGAGGTGTTTTTAAACCTGGGGCTGTTAACCTTCTCCACAATCTTTTGGAAAGCATTGATTGATCCGATCCGGAATCAAGCAGTGCTTTAACTGGTATGCCTTGTACTGTCACCTCCAGTAAAAAGCCTTCCCCTTTTTTACTAGGGTCACTCAACACTAGGGCTGTTTTCATCTTGCACTCACACATTAAATGTTGTTCACTTCCACACCGGTAACATGCACGCTTCACTTGCATCCTTCTATTAGTGGGAACACCAACATTCTGTACATTCTTGCTATCCACATTCAACCTAGCTACAGACATTTTAGTACAGGCTGCAGACTTATCCTTAGCTATCACTTCAGCTTCTAGGAATCGCTCTGACATAGTTATAGCCTCTCTTGTGTTCTTACATCCTTGTAACATCAAGAAATTTTGCATCCTTTCAGGTACTGCTGCAAAATACTGCTCCAGAACGAGCTCATCGATCAGTGTTTCCACCGACTTATGTTCTGGTTCTAGCCATTTAACTACCAGCATTTTCAATCTGTGGTAAAGCGCTCGTGGTGTCTCATCCATGCGCAATCTTGCATTTCTAAGCTGGCGTCTGTAGACTATAGGAATTAGGCCGAGCCTATCTTTTATAGCCCTCTTGACCTCCAAATAGTCATTGGCCAACTCAGCGGGAACGGTTTGGTAGGCTGCCAATGCCTCACCAGTAAGTGAGACAGCTAACCTTACCGCCCACTGTTCGGGTGGCCATCTGGCTATTTGTGCCACTTTTTCAAATGCCTCCAAGAAAGCGTCTACACTTTCACCATCTCTTAATTGTCCAAAACTAAGGGTCTCTTTGGACCCGAGTCCAAAGGTATGGGCTAATCCCAATGAAAAACCTGTGGTAACTGGATCAGACTCTGGTGGTTTCTTATGTTCCTTCACCCAGGCCTCCATAAGCTCCACCAGCGGTTTCTGCTGGGCCTGCAGTTGACTAGCCGCTTGTGCTTGAAGCTCCAACGATAAGTCTCTTTGCCTCTTGAGCTCCGCTGCTGCCCATGCAAGGATATCTTGTGTCTCCATCGTTGTCTCTGTTTCCTGTAGAATGAAACAAACACAGAACACCCAAGTGCGATTCCCAACACTAGGTATGCGTTCCCTTCTACCTGCTGCTATCGCCCCCACCCAGTACCAGTATCCTTAACTTTCCCTAGTTAAATACGGTGTACCTGGTACTAGTGGTGCGTCTCGCTCAGCAACAGCGTAGGACCTCGACAGGTCTCCGGACCCTCCGGCTTTGCAGGAACTCTGGACTCTCAGTCTCAGCCGCTTGCAAGTCTCCGGCGTCCTTCTGTCAGACTCTGGAATCCGCCGTATGTGTTCTCCTGGTGCGCAGTCGTGCTCCAGCTGTAATCCAGCGAACTGTGTTCCTCTGTGACGTGGCCTGCTCCGCATCCACACTATTACGCTCTCTTCTGTGGCGTGGCCCACTCGGCATCCAAACAACTACTCCTCTGTGGCGTGGCCCACTCGGCATCCAAACAACTACTCCTCTGTGGCGTGGCCCACTCGGCATCCAAACAACTATTCCTCTGTGGCGTGGCCCACTCGGCATCCAAACAACTACTCCTCTCTGTGGCGTGGCCCACTCGGCATCCAAACAACTACGCCACTCTGTCGCCCCCGCCTGGCCAGGTAGGTAACTGGTAGCAGGTGAGGTCGCCTTTTGGCTTTAAAATAAGATTCCCACAAAATGGCTGCCAGGAGGGCTGCTGGGAATTGTAGTCCTATATTAAAGCAAGGAGTTGTGACTCAAGGGTTCAGGCGTAAGACAGAGAAATTTATTCAATGTATTCAGGGGTTCCTTCATACACAGGACGCGAGGGGTAAATTATATAAAGGAGGTTTTTAATCCACAGTACAGCTTCAAAAAGAAACAGGAATAACTTTGCTTTATATTCCAAACTTCAAAGAAACAGGCACAATCTTGATTGTAAATCAGAATTTGTCACTTTCCAAAACTTTTAAACTCTTAAAGGTTTTCTCCTTTTCAGGAACAAACTTCTGGCAGCAAAATAAACTTTTAAATGTCCCTTGAACATTTACATCCAGCTCTCAACCTTATCAGTTGAACACAGCTGTTTCTTTCAGTTGTGACGTCTTCAGAATTAGGCTGCTTCCTAAGCACGGCATACATACAATTGCTCTCTAGGACTCTTCCACATCAGAGACCTGACATATAGCACATTGTAAATCCATGGTACTGTTCTCCACATTTGTTATGTCCATTTCCTCTACACTATCTCTCTCACTTACATCAAAAGGTAACTGAACAGAGAGCTGGCTATTTTCTTTCTCTATTAGTTCATTTAACTTCTTAAGTAGAGCCTGCTTTTGCAGTAGCTCTTCTGTTAAGTGAGCTACTTGGTGCTTGGATAAACTTTCTCCCTTTATCCTGGTACTTTGTCTATAACTAGAATTAGCTTTCCCTTCTATAGCTAATTCTCATGGGCATTTCCTGTCTAGGAATTGAGAAGGACACACTTGCCTTGATTCTGAGGTATTTAGAAACTCTCTCTGCTCTGCAAGCCAGTCATGCTGTCTCTCAGCTGCAGCACCTTCGTTTGCTTGCACCAGCCTCTCGTTCCTTGCTTCCTCAGCTGTGCTTGGCAATCTCTCATCAAGCTTCTCTCTTCGGCTTCCAGTGTTTCTTACACTCTGCCTTTCATGCTCTGCAAGCACTCTCTCACTTGCTCTCCATGCTCCTTGTCTTTCTCCTTGTCCTTCTCTTCCCTTGCTGCTTCTCCGTCTTCTTATTCCTCTATCTGTGTTACTGCATATCAGCTTTTTAAACTTTCCTTCCTCCTGAGCCACACCTTGCTCCCAGCACATGTGACTAGGGTCAAGCTTCTCCCTGATGTGCTGCTGTGGGCGGGGCTTAGGGATGACTATTCTCTGAGTCACAGACTCTTGGTTACTAGGGAAACCCTTGATACATTCTGCCTTAAAGTGACAGGACTCATTTTCCTGTGTATTTCTAGGTTCAGCAGTGGTTTCCTCACCACACTATGCAACCTCTCATGTGTCTACCCTGGTCCCATGCCCACACACACATGTTTAGCCCACATTACTGCATGTGGCGCTGTTCCACGTATGCTACCCATGTGTACGTGTCCAGCCTAGGCAGGTCCATACACATATCCCATGCTTGCATCCATAGTCAGTGGGTAAGGACAACACATGAGCCCAGTGTCAATCTGTATAAACAGTTTAATATTGTAGACAAAACATTGTGGCAACATGCCCAAACAAAACATGCCCCCGATTAATTCCCCTGACAACAGGCCAGCACAGGGCACATGTGGCTGTCACAGGTGCCCTCACAGACTCCTGTGACGCCGTTCAGCAGATGGTAACCGATGGATGAGCTGCTCCATCGCATTGGCCACCTGCTGAATGGCTGCCGTCAGACAACGGCAGGTGTGCAGCAGGAGATGGACATCCCTCTGCACGCCATCCACTGCCTCCATCACATCATGTATGCACCTGCCAGCACACAAACACACACTCGGCATGGTTTGTGTGCTGGCATGTGCACACACGACGTGTGGGGCAATGGATGGTGCACCGAGAGGACGCCTCGCATCCTCTGCACACACCTGCAGGGTCTGATGGGAGACCACTGTGCCCTGTGCTGGTCTGCGATTCCCCCCCTGCTCCCCTCTCCTCCCCCCCATCCAGTACCCTCCCACCGTCATCTGAATCCCCCACCCCCACATGGCCCACCTGCCCCCCCAAACCTGCCCCCCCTCCCCCACATCTGCCCTTGCATCCCCATTGTTCCCGTGTGTGGCTTTGCGGGGATGGTCGACGGGTTGCTCCTGCTCCTCCTCCCCCTCCTCATCCTCCTCCCCATCATCATCGATGATTATCACATCCTCCTGCTCCCGTCCACGGTGTCTGGTGGGGCGCATGAGCTGGTAGTGTGCCGCTCGTTCCCCCTCAACATTGTCATCACCCTCTGTGGAGACATACACACATTACAACACCCTCATGTGTGTCACATAACACATGTACATATGCAGCCAACACACACTCTGTTGTGGCAACATGTCCCCTAAACGTGACACGCATGTGTGGCATTACTCACCATCAGGGCGTGGCTCCGGCCCTCTCTGGTACAGCTCCAGGAACCCAGGGTGGAACTGGCGGAGCTCATGCCCCTTCTTCCTCAAATCCTCCACCTGTGGATATGCAGACAATGGTTGCTGTCAGCAATGAAGGCTCATCTCCAGGGTGTGGACAACAGAACCCTAACCCTGTGTGGGCAGCACCATGATGATGCCTTTTCGCTGTGGTGTGTGTCATGCAGTCCAGAGTTAACCACCTGTACCAGCTTGTCTCTGTGAGATGTGGCCATAGGTAGTCCCATGTTTTTGTGTCAGCCTAGGGTGTGTAACCTACACAGGTGTACGTATCCCTCAAACTGCATCTGTGATGTCCATCTGCAAACACGTGTGTCATGCCTGGTGGATGGGCAGATGTGTGACCTGACTCTGCATGCATATCTGGGTACATGTCTCAGTTACAGACCTTAGCCATTGGCTCGCATAGCTGATGTGGGTGAGGTGTTAATGACGCACATCAACATCTGCCCCTACCATATCGTCAGGATACATCAACAGTGTGTGTGGTGAGCTGGGGTCATAATGCACTGTGAGAGATGTGCTGCCTGCCCAACATAACGTACTAACATATCTGACTGACCTACCCTCTGTTTCACTCAGGTCTCACGCCCCCTGGGGTTTGCATGTGCTACGACACATCGTCTCCAACATAAAGCAGAGCAGCAGGGTGACTGCCAGGGGACCATACACAGGTATCAGGAATGCCTGGGGATGATGAGCATGGATTCAACAGTTATGACACACTCCACCATATCACCAGGGTGACTCTGAACCCACTATGGTGGGCTCTCAGGACTCCTGGGGATAGGGTGACCTGATTAAACAATAAAGGCACACTCCACCATATCACCAGGGTGACTCAGAACCCATTATGATGGGCTCTCAGGACTCCTGGGGATAGGGTGATGTAATTAAACTGTTCAGGGACACTCCACCATATCACCAGGGTGACTCTGAACCCATTATGATGGGCTCTCAGGACTCCTGGGGATAGGGTGACCTGATTAAACAATAAAGGCACACTCCACCATATCACCAGGGTGACTCAGAACCCATTATGATGGGCTCTCAGGACTCCTGGGGATAGGGTGATGTAATTAAACTGTTCAGGGACACTCCACCATATCACCAGGGTGACTCTGAACCCATTATGATGGGCTCTCAGGACTCCTGGGGATAGGGTGACCTGATTAAACAATAAAGGCACACTCCACCATATCACCAGGGTGACTCAGAACCCACTAGGGTGGGCTCTCAGGACTCCTGGGGATAGGGTGATGTAATTAAATTGTTCAGGGACACTCCACCATATCACCAGGGTGACTCAGAACCCATTATGATGGGCTCTCAGGACTCCTGGGGATAGGGTGACCTGATTAAACAATAAAGGCACACTCCACCATATCACCAAGGTGACTCAGAACCCATTATGATGGGCTCTCAGGACTCCTGGGGATAGGGTGATGTAATTAAACTGTTCAGGGACACTCCACCATATCACCAGGGTGACTCTGAACCCATTATGATGGGCTCTCAGGACTCCTGGGGATAGGGTGACCTGATTAAACAATAAAGGCACACTCCACCATATCACCAGGGTGACTCAGAACCCATTATGATGGGCTCTCAGGACTCCTGGGGATAGGGTGATGTAATTAAACTGTTCAGGGACACTCCACCATATCACCAGGGTGACTCTGAACCCACTATGGTGGGCTCTCAGGACTCCTGGGGATAGGGAGGATGTATTGGAGAACATTGGTACACAAACCCATATCACCAGGGTGACTCACACACCATGTGATGCACGTTGCACAGTCCCTGATGCTGGCCCCTATGTTTTAGCTTGTAAATGCAAATCACAGCGTCAGTCCATGATGTTTCTGGTAGTTCCTTAGATCTCTGGACTATCTGTGTCACAGTGTGCTGTAGCACATCTACAGCAGCAGCTGCCATGACCCCAGGGTGCCATCATGCCCTGGGTGACCAGATGCAACATCACCGGGGTACAGGACAAACCACTCAGATGTGTTACATACACAATATGGGATGTGGTTTAACCTTCTGCACTTTAATAATATACACTACCTACACACAGCAGCATGGAAAGCTACAATCACTACCTGTCTGTGTATGTGGTTACCATGACCAGTGGCCATACACTTACCTCCCATGGGGTGTCCGCCTCACGATTGTAGCGTCTGGTGAGTCTCTCCCAGGCCCTCGTCACCTTGCCCATGTCCCTTCTCCGGGAGGCCCCAGGGAACAGCCTGTGCATCCTGGGACCAATCAGGGAACCCAGGAGGCATAGCTCCCTTTGGGTGAAGGCAGGCTTTCTGCTGCGTGTCGCCATTTTGCAGTATGTGCATCTGTACGTGCGGACGCACGCAATGCTACTTCCGCACATGCGCAGATCAGTTCGCGCACCGGCGCGCCGCATGGCTGCACGTCAGAGATAAGCTCGCTGTGGCGCGCCGCATGGCTGCGCGACATAAAAATTGAACTACTGACATCCTTATGCCACACAGGTTATGGTGTCAACAAAAGTATGTCTGACAATCTTTGCTAAAACACAGAGCACCTATGTGTTTGTCGTGTACAAAGGATCATTTCTCTTGTTATGTATTTTTCTTTTTTTGAACGTGTGGGTTTGAACCTCTGGATACATATCCAACGAGTCATTGTGCAGTGTCTGATGATGTGTGCTATGTGTGTCACATAGTAGGTAATGCCAATACACATACAACAGGGGGTGCTGACAGACCATCAACGTCAGCTATCAGTCACCCTGGTGATACGGGGTTGTGTGTGCCACTGGGGTATGTTCGCTGGGGCATCTCGATGTGTGTCCAGCAATGATGTGGATGTTGCCTTAGGGGGGGAGGTGGGTACTTCATATCTGACCATTGGACATGCACAATAGGTTGCCTGGTGGCCATTATGAGGCAATGTGGCTCGGCATGACACCTTAATGCACGTTATCCTTTCTTATGTGTGCTAACATGCCACCCTGGTGGCAGAGGTGTGGCACAATGGTTCAGACATGGACTGCTTAGCCAGGGGTCATGAGTTCAACCCTCCAGTGGGGTTCTGGATTACCTGTCACATGTATCACACATTATTGGACAGCAGTGCCAAATTGGGCATTGTGTTTTTAAAGTACATCAGTGCTGTGTTAGGCATACATCTTCTTATGTTACAGGAGTGTTACCTGCAGCAGTCTCCTTTCTACATTACAGCGGTACTACCAGGAGAAACACCTTCACAGTGCTATATGTGTCATGTGCAGTGCAGCATTGTTACTAATGGATCAATGCAACCCTCATTCCCACAACACACAGTCTGCAGGATTGCCTCTCTAGCCAGACAGGCTTCTTTTCTCATCTCTTGAGCTGTGGCCCACACATTTCATTGTTGCCTGTGGAGCCAGAGGTAGTGATTTGCTGTCCACACTGTGGTTAATCGTGAGTGCATGCAATGCCAGGTGTTGTGATGTTAATTAGTGGTGGCAGCTATAAGACCCTCAGAGTGCTGTAATGCTCAGGTGCCCCATAAACAACCTTATCATGCACGTTAAGGTTACAGAGCTGTGCTGTTTTGTCTGGTGCCAGTAGTACATGACATTACACACATACTGCCCCAAGCAGCACCCATGTGCCGTGTAAAATGATATTCGCGATGTTACAATGAGATGTTCAATGTATCTCTACTTTGTGCAATGTGAACTGTACTGATGCTGACAGGTGCAGTATATGGCCCAATGTATATATCCAAAATACTTTTCACGGAAACAGCACAATAAGGATTTGAACCACCAACCTGTTGCTTCACAGGCATTTCATTCACCAGTGGGCTACAGCTCTGGAGCTGTGAACAGATGTCTGGCTGGCTGCAATATAACTTATGCTGAGTGTGTGCTGTGGTTAATAGGGTAGGGTTAGTCCACTCACACCCATGATGCAATGCACATGCAAACAAGCATTCTACAGATAGTCAGAAGATGGGGTAGACACCCCCACAGCACCTAGGCCTAATAGTGGTTATAGACCTTCCGTGTTGCAGGTATAGAGTGTTGACAGACAGTCACAGTGTGTGTGGCATGTGCTCACCCTGAGGGTGAGGTGGGACGCACAGCACCTGTCCTGGCTGAGATGGCCTATATGTCAGATGCACATGTCTGCTGATGTCTGATAGGTTGTCCCATCAGACACACCTACGGTACACCTTTGACCATCTGTATCTCCCAGTCACATCTGGCCCTTGTGGGCTACAATACTCACGGAATAGTGCATATCCTGTGTGTGTGCCCTGCCCACATGATCTTATGTGCAGTGTGTGTGTGAGGAAAGCAGCTGTTTGGGCCCATAGGCGGTGTGTATCACACCACCAAACCTGCCCTGTGGAACCCAGGTTCCCCCAACATCTGATCAACACTCTCTATCCCAGCAATGGTGGTAGCAGCAGACAGCACCATCAAACTCATTACGTCTGCAGTACGGACAACCTACATGGCACTCTCCACCAGTCTGTACCCATCCATATTTCAGGGGCAGACAGAGAGTCGGTCCTTAGACCCCCCCAACTCCCACACCACCATCTGACATTTTCCAGCAGCAGGCACTGTGAGTCGCATGCTACTGGACGCTGCAAGGTGTTCCAGACATACACATGCTAACTGCAGCCAAGCCACTATCCAGTCCATAGTGCATGCTACCGGAGGAAATGTGTGCACTAATAACTGTGACGGGAGCACACCCAACACGCAGTTAACTCAGTGATTGGGCCCCATAAATACAGAACCCAGATATATCACATGAGAGAACTACAATAAGGCACTATAGTGGAACCTGGCCATGCCGTGGTCACTGCTCGGTCAGGGTGAGAGTAACCTCCCAGCAGGACATGCTCTTGACACCATGTCTGTGGAGATGATGGGCAGGCACCACAATGTCTCTGCCATTCACCTGTGGCCTGTGCAGATGCATCCTGCTGATGCCGCCCTGTCTGTTGTATACCCACAATACTTTGCTCCTCATTATGCACATTGGCAGGCCTATACTGGCAACAGTGCTATCAGTGTGGGGTGCAGAGGGTGTTGGCAGCCACCACAAACTGGATAGACAAACACACATTCCCCACACCTAGGGGAGCATTGAGCAGCTGTAAAGGGATTTGGCAGCCCTGGCCACCGCACCAGTAATGGGCACAGTGCCGCCATGTCAATGTTAAGGTTTACTGTTGGTGTCATTATCCACGGTGGTGGACTCTGTCAGACCCATGACCTGTCACATATTACCCATACATCAGAGACGTAGGCATGATACAGCTCAATGAGCGGATTGTGCTTAACGTAGCCATTTCTATCTGACAGTGATGATCACACGCTTTTGAGATCTGTGTACCGTATCCCCATGTGTAATGTGGGATTGCTAATGTATGCACATGCTAGTGTTGGGAGGTGCACACAGGGCCCAACATCCTGCCTCTGCATTAGTCTTTGGATGATGTAGCCTGCAGGTGCATGTGTTTCTGCCCCTGTTGGCTGCTGCTCTGGAGCAGAGGTTCCCATATCCAGTCCAGGTGGGGCAAACACTGGTCGGGTTTTCATGATGTCCCTGATGAATATGCCTATGATACATCTCCATACCATGGGGGCGTTAACATAACTTGCAGCACAAGCATTTTGTTTGAACACATCGTCCAACCTGTGTGATTTGTGACACTCCATGATTGCATTTTGGGGACTCTGCTGTAGGTGCTGCATATGTTTCTGTGCTGTTTGCTGTTTAAGGTAAAATATTATTTTTAAAAAATGCATATGTCCTCAGTAGGAAAGGTTCAGGCTTTACTACCATGTTTCCTTCATGGGTTATATGTGTGGACTGGGATGGCAGTAGCCCCAGCTGGGATTTGAACCTGTGACCTTCTGTTCTTGCACACACTGTCTGTGTGCATTGCACCACCGTGTAGCCACAGATTGACTGCATTCCCTGGGACGTCCATGACTGTAAATCCGACAGGGTCTGTCTGTTACAGTGGACGGTGCCAGCCTGCACATGGCTTGGCCACTGTCTGCTGTGGCTAGCAGCCAATGCCCCTGCCACCACCTGTACCCTTCCGCCAACATGATGGCATGTCCTTATCTTGGAGAAGCATGTGACCTGCTTGAGTTGTGGCACTCCAGGACTGCATTTGGGGGAATCGGCTGTTGGTGATGCCCATTGTAATGGTGTGTGTGCGGTGCGGGGTAAAATATGGGTGTTTGAGACACGCTTATGTTCTCTGCAATATAGAAGTGTCTTCACTATCTGTGTTTAGTGGTGGGTGATGTATGGGGACTGGATTGGCAGGGGCCCAAGCTGGCCTTTGAACCTGTGACTCTCTGGTCCAGGAGGTACTGGCTCTGTCCACTGCACCACACTGTGGCCACAGAAACAGTGCAGTCCCTGGGGATGGACAACCTTGCCGTAGGAATCCTAAACCCTGCTCTGCACATTTGTACTGTGGCCTCATTCACCTTGTCTGGGGGCAAACGTGCAAATACACCCCGCAAATGACCGCAAAAAAAATGGAGAAAATATGTAACCAGGCTGGGCAGCAGTGGTATTAATGGGCAACCATAATAAACACTCCCAGGAAAGCTCCCAAAAACGAAATGATTTTTGGAAGGGTCTCCACTCCGTAGACCCTTCCAAAAATCATTTCTTTTTCTTGGGGCTTTCCTGGGTGTGTTTTTTATTGCTGCCCATTACTATAACTGTTCCCCAGCTGAATTACTATTTTTAATATTTTTGGTGTGGAAATGTTCTATTTTTATTTGCACTTTTGTGCTGTGCACATGTATCACACTGCTCACGTTTTGCAGGTTTCTCCGGTTTTGCTGTACATTGCTGACGGAAATGGTTTCTCTTCCTTTTAAATGCCCTCTACCCTTTCCTTGAAAAATCGGCCCCGATAATGTGCGGGGAGCCTCTCCCCTCCCCTTCCCCGCCCATTAACCCCGTCTCTCCGCCCCTCGGGAGCCTTCCTCCGCCCTCCGTTAGCCTTTCCACGCCTCTATCGGACATTTGCGGGCCCGTACTTGTGCGTGGCCCGTTAGTGTGTCACGCACCTTCGCGGGGGTTCATCGCACGTGTGCGGGGCGCTTAAGAGCACTTAAGTGCTGCTTTTAGTGCGCTATTGTGCGGCACGCAATTGTGCGGTTTTTAGTAAACATGCCCCAAAGTAAACCAATCACTTCAGCAAGGAACCATGCCAGCAGAGCTAAAAAGATCACTCATATGACCTATCCTAAAAAAACAAAACGCTCAACAATGAAGACCCATCTGCTTATAGACCCATATCAAGTATCCCGTTTATAGCCAAAACCATTGAAAAAACAGTCCAATGTCAGATACAGGACCATATTGACGCCACAAATGCACTTGATGACCAACAATATGGTTTTCGTCATTCCCATGGAGTAGAAACACTCCTACCTGTGTTACTTGATAAACTATATAAAGGCATTTAGAACTGCAAGAAAATGTTCATCTTAATATTCATAGAGATAACAGCGGCCTTTGACACTGAATCATAAGACCCTCATCTCAATACTGGAATCAATAGAATAACCTCCTATATATCCATTAGAATGCAGCAGGTATACTTTGACCAGAACTTATCCAATGCCTTCCCACAAATACAAGGTATACCCCAGGGTTCTACAAAATCTGCCATACTATTCAACTTATACCTAAGGCCCATTTGCAAAATATTTCAAAAACACAAAATTAATTTTCATCTATACGTGGACAATATAATGCTTTACACACAATTGAATTTATGTAATCCAGATTATGGCCTCATAGAAACCTGCCTTAAAGAAACCCAGTTATGGCTCCAACAAAACAACATGAACATCGACCATAAGAAAACGGAAGTAATGTTTATCTCTAAAAACCCAGAATTTAAGCCTTCCCCCACAATCCATTTAAACAATAATTCCTATAACATCAAGCAAGAAATAAAGTACCTAGGTGTGACGCTTGATAAGGCTCTTAGCATGGAAACACATCTAAGATTATTAAACAGAAGAATATTCCAAAAACTGAGAATCTTACAACTGCTGCATAATATCATCGAACAATCAGATTTTAGAACAATAGTGTAAACACTCATAACTCCACACCTGGACTATTGTAATGGAAACCTCCATGGACTACCTAAAAAACAATCAGCATACTCCAAATGGCCCGGAATGTCACAGCTCAAATATTAATGAATGTGCAGATCTCAGATCACATCACACCCATTCTAATGGAACTCCACTGGCTCCCTATCCAAGCATGCATAAGATACAAAATAATAATTACAACATTCAAATTAATTCACAATATAGCCCCATCATTCCTCACCACACTCATTAATGAACACAGAATCTAAACACTCTACAGATACCACACACTATATGCAAGGTAAAAATGAATACCAGCAATAGAACATTCACTTACCTAGCCCCCACACAATGGAATAAACTCCCTGACACACTAAGAGCAAACAAGGACCTCCAATCCTTCCAAAAAAAAAAAAAACTTACTTATTCCAAGAATATTATAATCTGTCAGAAATAACCGAAATCAAATCTTTTTCAAGAATAAACATATTGCGATGGAATCTAACATCTCCTTTGTCATATAGCACCCCGAGCCCAACAGAATATATTAAAATGTAAGCTCATTAGACATGTGAAAATCTCTTTGAACGTTAATGTAAATAATATGTATATAGCTAACTGACCATATCCGGTTCTCAATGTAATAGTTTGAGTTTGATTTCCTATACTATCTTTGCTATGTACATAGTTCTAAAATGTTATATGTAACTGCTGTCCTTGCAGAGTTAAATGTTAAAATGTAAACCACTGCTGATCACTGGAAGGAGTAGTATAAAAAATGGAACCAAATAAATAAAATAAATAAACTTGGAGTGGGTGGGGGATAGGAAAAACAACTTAGGAGAATTGTTGGTTTACTTTTGTAATTGTTTATAAGTGAGCGGCAAGCTCTATGGAGGGATATAGTTAGTTATAGTTATAGGGATATAGATCAAAATTATCGTTATGTAGGGGGGATTTGAATACTGTTTGGTAGAATGGGTTGTAAGCATTGACTGTTCTGTAGTAATATCATCATATGTAGTGTCATGGCGTAGGGCAAATAGTGCCTATGGAAACAGAAGAAAATGTGCAGAGCAGCTTTAAAATGGGCAGCTCAAAGCACATGGCTGAGGGTTGCTATGGGCAACCATCAAAAACACTAGCACCGGGTGTAGGAAAACACCCCAGCAAAGGATTACCTCATAGCTCATTAGTTGATCAGGAACAGCTGCAGAGACTTGAGCTTCTGAGAAACACCAAGAATGACGCACTTAAAATTGAGTCAGTCTTGAGCAGGGAAAGAGCTTACCGGGGAAGAGCTTACCGGGAGAGAGCTAACCAGGACGGAGTTATCCAGAGAGCTAACAGAGGAAGAGCTTACCGGGGGAGAGCTAACCAGGATGGAGTTATCCAGAGAGCTAACAGAGGAAGAGCTTACCGGGGGAGAGCTTACAGAGAGGAAGCTAACCGGGACAAAGCTAACTGGGACACATACCTGAAAACTTCAGACGGAGATTCCAGCAGTATCTCAGAGGAGTTTGCCCAAGAGGGAATATCTGAGGTTAGTGCCAGAGAGTTGGGCTGCACTAAACCAGAGTCTGGTCATAGGGGCCTCGGAGGGATTCCTACAAGCAAACGGAGAGAAGCTGTGAGAGGGAACTTCCAGGAGAGCAGGTACCTGGGGAATAGAAGCTGTTGTCAAAGGGAGATTTCCAGGCCCAAAGAAGCACGTCCTGTAAGAGGAAGTGAAAAGCTTTCGGGGGAGAAAGGCTATTTTCAACTTCCCAGCTCCAAACGTTCCGGCAGAGGCCAGCCTGAAGAAAGGCCAATTCCTTGGAGTAGAGGGGCATTTGAAAAGCAGGATTTTACATATGCTTGTCCTGAAGTGTATGGCCCTCTAGGGGAAAAGTCTACACTGCATGGTAGCTTTCCATTTCACCTTACTAGTGAGGAAGAGAGAAGCCCTTGCCAGAGAGAAGAGGGATTCTTTAATACTGGGGTAAATTACAATCCCACAGAAGAGAATTGCAGGGAAGCTCATGAGGCCATGGACTGTGATTATTGTGTGGAAAACTCGGAAGATTTCCAAATGGATTGTACCCTTGTATTTGCTGATACTGTGACCTCTCTCTGCTGAAGTGTGTAGAAAGGAAATCTGTTCAGAGGAACAGATTTCAATTTCACAGCTGTTGTAAGATACAAGGACTGTTTTTCACTTTTGTTTTTCCTTTGCTGAAAAGAAGCAACCTTTGTATTTTTGTAGTTCAATTTGTGTTATACCAGAAGCATGGTTTATTTCCTTTTTGATTCCTGATTGCAGAAGTTCTCCCGGGAAGGGAAAATAAAATACCTCTTTAAAAATAGCCTAGCTACTTGTCCACGACTACACTCTTTTTGAATAGCTAGTGGGACTCCAACTCCGAGGGGGCATTACTTGTCCCAGCTAATTAAGAAGAGGCCCCACTAAAACCCCCATTTCCTTTGCCTACAGGAGTATGTAGGTGGGTGACAATTGGCAACGCTTTTGGATTTTTGCATAAGGATTAAAAGGACTACACAAAGAACTACTGTCTGCTGGAGAAGACTGGTTTCCAGAGGGGGAGAGCCGTCCTGAAGATTTCTTGCTGCCAGGTGCTGTGAACCCAGCAAACTTTCTCACAAGCTGAACCCTACACGAAGGCTCAGATAAAAGTTACCTAGTCATAAGTGGGGAGGACAAAAGTGAGAAAGGGGGCGCTGGTGGGCAGAGAAATAGATGGTGGGAAGAAGAAAAAAGGGAAAGGTTGCGGTATCGCACTTGGGTTTTTGTTTTGTCTTTCTCTCTCCACAGGTACATCGAGGCTGATGATGGAGCCACAAGATGTAATACACTGGATGAAGACACAGTGGGACAAGCAGACGGAGCTTATTCGCTATCTCCAGGAGCAGACTACGCTGACCATACGAGAGCAACAAAAGCCACTGATGGACACCATGGATGCACTTTTAAGAAAGCCGCTGGATGCCCCAGCAGACGTCCCCATGGTATTCCAAGGAACAGGACTGAGTTCTTATGGTGCTTTTTCATTGGGACAACTAAGGCCGCATGACAATCTAGATGATTATATTGACGCTTTTGAGCGTATAGCTACAGCTCTGAAATGGCCAGAGGAGCAATGGGCAACTAGGTTCGCATTTCTCTCACAGGCGAGGCCCTTTCTGCTTATAAAGCTATGCCGGCTGGTTTAGCTTCTAATTATATAGAGGTTAAAAAAGCGGTCAAAGATAGGTTGGGGCTGACACCTCTACATTGCCACAGAATGTTCAGGGAGGCAATAATTAAGCCTCAGGAGACCCCTAAGGCCCTGGCGCAGCGACTGAAAAGTTTAGCCAGAAAATGGTTACTGACAGAAGGAAGTACCCTGGAAACAGTCCTCGATAGGATTGTGTTAGAGCAATTCATGCAGGCTGTTCCCAGTGGTGTAAAACCTTTTCTGACACTCCAGCACTGCCAAACCTCTGATGAGGCAGCCACTCTTGCTGAGCGGTATTTCGCAGCCGATAGGACTGACACCTCAGGGCAAGGTATCTGGTCAGCAGCTGGTAAGAAAGATAGTGGCAGAAAAGGAAAATGTTTATATGATAAAGTGTATAAGCCTGAGATGTCTAATGCGAAGGACTCTGATAATAATAATGTCTTATGTGTACCTAAAGGGAAATGTTTCAGTTGTGGGAAGAAAGGACATTTTCAGAGATCCTGCCCGGAAAGAACAGTCCTGGTAAGAGGAACAGAAGAGACAGATCAGGACGGATTCCTTATCCAGGTTCAAGTGGAAGGTATTCATACACTGGCTCTACTTGACTCGGGGGCTGACCAGAGCATGATATCAAAGAGGCTCTGGGAAACCATTGAGGGGCACCGCCAGTCACCCCCGAGTCAAGCAGAAGGCCAAGTACGTGTCAAGTGCGTGCACGGCGCATTTGTCCCTTATCCCCTACACAATGTATCAATACAAGGGTTGGGCACCATTAGAGAAGTGAAGGTGGCTGTAGTCCCAAAATTACCAGAAGATGTTGTACTGGGGAAGGATTGGCCTCCCTTTTATGACGAGTTGGGGAGAGACTTAGGTACCAGGTTAGGCTTAGTATCCACTCGCTCTCAAGCTGGACCCTCTGGGAGGGGAGAAGAGTCAGCAGGAAACACTGAGGAACCTGAAGGGGAGGAAAATTCTCAAAGGGAGGAGCCAGACGAGGAAGGGCTAGACACTCTTCCTATACATGATGATTTAATACATTCCCCGGTTAAAGAAGGGAAAAAGGATAAACCCAGGAAACGTAGGGAGAGATACTCTAGGACCCGTGGGAGGGCCGAGTTAGAAGATGCTGTAGGGTTGCCTTGGGTACCGGCAGAGGTAGTTAAGAAATTTCCATCATTCCCCATGGAGCAGAGAGCTGACCCAGCTCTTAAAAGGGCGTTCGAGTGGGCTGAGGAAGCCAGACTGACCCTACCTCGATTTTTCTTGGAAAATGATCTCTTATATAGAGAATGTGTAAACCCCCACAATGATGCCATACGCAAGCAGCTAGTTGTACCAACGACGTTTAAAGCTATTGTGTTAAGATTAGCCCATGACCACCCAGTGGGTTGTCACAAGGGGATCCAGGGGACGCTGGACCAAATTTTAGCTAGATTTTATTGGCCAGGGGTCTTTAAGGAGACCCGGCAATATTGCGAGTCATGCCCTAGCTGCCAAAGAGTGACGGCTATAAAGCCCAAGGCAGTACCCATGGTGTCAACTCCCACCATAGCGGCTCCCATAAGCCGAATGGGAGTTGACATTATAGGACCTCTGGTAAAGACACCGAGGGGTTTTAAGTATATCCTGGTCATAGTCGACCATGCCACGAGGTTTCCGTGGGCCATCCCATTGAGAAACACATCTGCCAGAGTAGTGGCCTTAGAACTGATCAAACGTTTCTGCGAAGTAGGTTTTTCCAGAGAAGTGCTAACCGATCAGGGCAGTAACTTCCTGTCTAAGCATCTAGCTATGGTCTGGGAAGCCTTCGGCATCCGACATATACGGACATCGGCATACCATCCACAGTCTAACGGACTCGTGGAGCGTATGAATCAGTCTATTAAACAACTGCTACGTAGGGGTTTGAAGAAAGGGGAAATGACCGAATGGGACACGTTGCTCCCATTCACGTTATATGCATGCAGGGAGCGCATACAGGCGTCCCTGGGGGTATCTCCCTATGAGTTGCTGTTTGGCCGCGCTCCAAGAGGAATCTTGGATATCCTACAGGAGCAATGGGTGGAGCCGAACATGCAAGAGATTGGGGTGCCTCAATTTCTAAAAGATTTAAGACAACGCCTAGAGAGGACATCCAAGGCCTCTATAGAAAACCTACAGGCCAGCAAACATAAGCAAAAACATTACTACGACAAGGGCACTAGACCAAGGCAGCTAAATATAGGAGACAAAGTACTTATTCAAGTATCAGACCCAGGACCGAAATTCGAGTCCAGGTGGAAGGGCCCTGGTACAGTGGTAGAGAAGGTTGGCCCAGTGTCCTATCGGGTGGAAAATGAAAGAGGTCGCCAACAGGTCTATCACGTGAATATACTAAAGCTGTGGAAGGACAGGTCTACCACTGCCAGTCTGGTTACTGTAGAACAGCGAGTTAGGTCCCATAAGGAAATTCCGGGCTGTCAGGAAAAATCTGCAGCCCGTAATATTTTAAGGGGGGGGATCTGTCATGGCGTAGGGCAAATAGTGCCTATGGAAACAGAAGAAAATGTGCAGAGCAGTTTTAAAATGGGCAGCTCAAAGCACATGGCTGAGGGTTGCTATGGGCAACCATCAAAAACACTAGCACCGGGTGTAGGAAAACGCCCCAGCAAAGGATTACCTCATAGCTCATTAGCTGATCAGGAACAGCTGCAGAGACTTGAGCTTCTGAGAAACACCAAGAATGACGCACTTAAAATTGAGTCAGTCTTGAGCAGGGAAAGAGCTTACCGGGGAAGAGCTTACCGGGAGAGAGCTAACCAGGACAGAGTTATCCAGAGAGCTAACAGAGGAAGAGCTTACTGGGGGAGAGCTAACCAGGACGGAGTTATCCAGAGAGCTAACAGAGGAAGAGCTTACCGGGGGAGAGCTTACAGAGAGGAAGCTTACCAGGACAAAGCTAACCGGGACACATACCTGAAAACTTCAGATGGAGATTCCAGCAGTATCTCAGAGGAGTTTGCCCAAGAGGGAATATCTGAGGTTAGTGCCAGAGAGTTGGGCTGCACTAAACCAGAGTCTGGTCATAGGGGCCTCGGAGGGATTCCTACAAGCAAACAGAGAGAAGCTGTGAGAGGGAACTTCCAGGAGAGCAGGTACCTGGGGAATAGAAGCTGTTGTCAAAGGGAGATTTCCAGGCCCAAAGAAGCACGTCCTGTAAGAGGAAGTGAAAAGCTTTCGGGGGAGAAAGGCTATTTTCAACTTCCCAGCTCCAAACGTTCCGGCAGAGGCCAGCCTGAAGAAAGGCCAATTCCTTGGAGTAGAGGGGCATTTGAAAAGCAGGATTTTACATATGCTTGTCCTGAAGTGTATGGCCCTCTAGGGGAAAAGTCTACACTGCATGGTAGCTTTCCATTTCACCTTACTAGTGAGGAAGAGAGAAGCCCTTGCCAGAGAGAAGAGGGATTCTTTAATACTGGGGTAAGTTACAATCCCACAGAAGAGAATTGCAGGGAAGCTCATGAGGCCATGGACTGTGATTATTGTGTGGAAAACTCGGAAGATTTCCAAATGGATTGTACCCTTGTATTTGCTGATACTGTGACCTCTCTCTGCTGAAGTGTGTAGAAAAGAAATCTGTTCAGAGGAACAGATTTAAATTTCACAGCTGCTGTAAGATACAAGGACTGTTTTTCACTTTTGTTTTTCCTTAGCTGAAAAGAAGCAACCTTTGTATTTTTGTAGTTCAATTTGTGTTATACCAGAAGCATGGTTTATTTCCTTTTTGATTCCTGATTGCAGAAGTTCTCCCGGGAAGGGAAAATAAAATACCTCTTTAAAAATAGCCTAGCTACTCGTCCACGACTACACTCTTTTTGAATAGCTAGTGGGACTCCAACTCCGAGGGGGCATTACTTGTCCCAGCTAATTAAGAAGATGCCCCACTGAAACCCCCAGGTCCTTTGCCTACGGGGGTATGTAGGTGGGTGACAGTAGGCACCATGATGTTGCTGCTAATGGAGCACTACTATCACTGTGTGGGGCTCCCATGTCAGTGCATCATATTGCAGATGTTTAAATAGGCTCTCTCCTCTCTACATACAACCTTTCTGCAATTGCATACCTGTGTGCTAATTCCCTGGTCAGGATTGTTGCTGCATGTGAGCCACCTCTCATGTGACATCATTTACAGTGAAATTATCATATGCAGATAGTTCATGATAATGGCTCCCTGCTGGACTATATTCCATGACCATACTGTGTCTCAGCGACTCACATTGTGGGTGGTGTCTGTCATATCATATGTCTGTTACACATCAGGCCACCCTTGCATCTCTACAGCTGCACATCCACATGACTGTCACAAGCACTACTGTCCACCTGTGGCTCACAGAGTACTCACAAATGTGTGTGGTCCACCTGTGATGACATCTTCCACTTAACACAGTGCATCGCCAACCACCAGGCATGTGGTACATGTGCAAGTATGATGTTGTTTACTAGCTCCACCAGTCCATCAGCCTGTGATGCCACCATTGTTTGGTTATAAGCTTTGTTGACATTGTGTGTTCACCACCCTTGTCCCACATGTGTGATGAGTTGCATATTCCAGCTGTGCCTATCAGTTGGGAACTGGCATTCCATGGGCTGTCTATGTTTTCCACTGTTTTCAAACAATGCAGCTGTCACTGCTCTACATCCATGTTGCATGGAATTGACAAGGTGCATGTACTGTCGCGTACCGCCCCTGGTGGCCAGTGGTCATAGGGGTAGGTTGGACACAAAGATATTTTTATATGACAGGAGGTTCCTTTAAGAGCCAGGTGCAGCCTGGTCTTAGTAGTTCATCTCCTATTAAGAAGTAAATTGTGAATGCAGAGTAGAGGGATAACATAGGCTTTTATTTCCCTTTACGCAAAAGATTCAGGTGGGTCACAACATAGAGGAAAATGTCCTTTACTTCAGGAATGAAACAAACTCATGATAAAGAAAAACTGTTGTGCTTCACAGTTGTAACAAGGATTAATTAAGGCTTCCTAGAGTAACTCAAGCGTTTCAATACTCTTCTTCCTTTTTGCATACAAGTAACACTCTGGAGACAGCATATATTATTTACAAGTCTAGCAGTGATTCTATACTGCTTGTAACGCATAGAGAACAGTCCATCTCCTCTTGAGACAAAAGACTAGGCTCCACAAATTCCACTTGCATCGGCTCTGAGTCAGAGTTATCCCTTTCTGTATCTGGGGTTTCTCTGGCTATTGGAACTGGCCAGTCGTTATTATTATTCTCTGGTTGTTTGTAGAGTTCTTCTAAGGTTCGCCAGTGAGCACTTATAAGGTGAGCTTTTTCTCTTAAAAACAGAGTCAGCATACCTTGGCTTCCAACAGCATGTAGAACAGGAACTTTCTCCTTCCAGTAGTTCTCCTGGGATACAATCCTCATACCAGTCTTTTCCCTGAAAGCTCTTGTTACCTTTCAGTCTGGTCACTGGTTCCTCCGGTACGTGCAGGCCTCTGTCCAAGCCTAACTTCTGGCTTCTTCGTTCAGCACTGCTTTGCTTCCAAAGTGACTGTTCCTTTGCTCAGCATTACTTTCCCATTCACTCCTAGGGCTTAGCTCATTGCTCCTGGTGCTTCCTTCTTCTTGGCCCTTGCTCATGGTGCATTTCTCTCACACGGCTTTGCTCCTGGTGCTTCTTTCTGGTCCCCCTCTATCTCCACCCCTTTTCCAGTCTCCAGCCTCTTGCTTATAAAGCTCTCCTGTGTTTGAGCTTTCTGGGCTGCTTGTCAGGTGGTGTCGATTAGCTAGGCGTGTCCAGTCAGCCTCTGTGAGTGCACGCCTGCTCCCTCTAGCTGCTATGTGTGGGAATTGCATCCCATGCAAATCTTTTATATTATGAAAAACAGCTTCTTTTCTTGCATCTTTGCTTCCTTCAGCTCCTGCTGCATGACAATACACACCATCTGACATTACTGATGTGGGCCCACCATGTTGAATCCTCATGTGTCAGGGTATGCTTTCCAACCTTCAAATGCCTATCTCTGGGTGTTACTTGATTTGTTAGACTCCTCACCAACTGACCCAGTATTGCTATGTTAGTTCATGTGTGGACACAGAAACATTGTACATTGCTGGACGATATGTCTCTGAGTTGTATCAGAATGCAGGGTACACATGTACAAAGCTTGGTCATGTATGTGCTGCACTGCATGCTGCTCATGGCCATATCCCTCTGTCCATCTGTGTCCCTTGAGCAAACCATTGCAGTCGTCAGTTCAAGGTGTCCTCAATCCTTTGACTGTGGGATGGGTATGCTGTATTCCGCTCATGTATCTGACTTCACATGTTGTCTTATGGCATGGTTTGGAATGATGAAGGTGCGCAGCAGCTGTTGACTCCAGGGACCTCACATAGCATAGCCACACATACATCTGCAGAGTCTGAGCCATGTGATAGTGGTATCTGTGTGTCATTGTGTGCAAAGTCAGGAGCAATGCTGATATGGTGCCATTTCATGAGGTAAATACTAGGTGTTCTAGAATTCAGGTATGTGGGCAGGACAGTATGACTGCCATCATTGTAGACCATGCCTGTACCCATAATGTACCAGGGTCACTGGTGCACACATACAGGTGTGATGACTAATTGCACAGATCTGCATCTGATTTCCATTTGTGACCCTGACATGGGCAGTGAATATCACACAACAACTGACTGATTCCTTCACTCAGTAGCATTTGACAAGCAGACTGTACCTCCCACTTATAGGACAAGGTGCTATGCTACAGGCCAACATTCTGTTGGTCAACATCCATGAGCAGCATGTGCACAGTTAACATTGAATGACTATTCCACATAAGCCGTAACATGTCCATCTGCACAGATACTAACACAACTGCTGTGTCTCAGCTACGACATGCTGATATGTGAATGCAGGTATGGCCCAACACAAACAAACAGGTATCCTGCTCAGATGACTGCAGACATCACACAGAATGAAGAATAAATGCATCACCTACCAGGTTTCAAGGCGAGAGGGGGACACAAGGAGCATAAGGAATGAGAGGTAAAAGTGGTACCATTCAACATGTATCACATAAGGTAGGAGGAAGCAGCAGATTGCAAACTATGCTGTCAAGAGCTGTCAGTTGCATTGGATGCCACATAGAGAGGATGTTTGTGATTGAAGCAGAGCTCACAAAGGGGGGGGGGGAGTAGAGGGTGCATTTACAGAGTTGCAGTGGATTGACTGTCAGCTTTGTGAGGAGATGTGCAGAAGAGATATGGAGTTGTAAAGGGTCCCATGGTATGGTGTGTAGAGAAAGGTTATTAGTAACTTCTGGCAGTTGATAGCAATGGACACACACTGTAGAGTGCAGAGCCTGTTGAAGATGAACAACCATATACAGAGGTATATCCTATAAGGGGTAAGTCACAGGACCCCAGATATGTGTGTGTACCCAGGAATGCACAAGAATGTCAATAATGGGATATAAGAGAGAGTGCATGCAGGACAACATGGGAGACTGTGTATGGGGAGGGACCAACAGGGCAACACTAGCTCATGGGTGTGAGTGATGAAAGATAGAGAAGTGTGGACATTGTCTCCCTGGTCATGTACTGGGGAAAGAGGGTGGAGCTGTATGCTGACAACAGTGACAGCTAATGGATGATGGGTTGAGGTTGTTGTAGTTGCAGATGGATGTGGTGCATATACACATGGATCAAAAGAACAGCAGTGTACACATGAGCACAGGCAACAGATCCAGTACTGCTACATGGATGTCAGTCAGAAGCAAACAAACACAGAATGTACAACCTCCCATATAATCCACTTGACATACCGGTGATCATGGGTCACAGCAACAGTGACTGTGTCAGCACAGAACATGTCACCCACAGTCCTGCCCTCTAGCCACAACACATGTAGCTACACAGTGTAGCAGCACAGCACTGCAATCCATTGCAACTCACAAGTTCTACAGGTAACCTGCCATTGCTGCCCTGTTGACTGCAAATGTGCCATGCCTCTACAAACAACAGCATAATTGTGTTTGAGGAAACCAAAGACATGGCTCTAAACAACTGTCCAATGTGAAGAGCACCACCGCACACACCACACATTCATAATAAAAGTAGTGTCAAAGTACCACAGAGAAGAATGATTCCACACTGTGGACCAATGCACTGCAGAGGAACATATGGCCATGCAAGAGCATATCTATATCAGCAATGCCACTATCATCTGCAGACATCATATCCTGCATGTACACATGCCAAAGGAATAGAAAAGGTTGAGGATTTCATATGAGCAGTAATGACCCAATGACTGACACAAGATGGATGAGGCATGGCACTCACACCAGAGGCCATCCTGGCAACATAATGGAGTGTGCATTTGAGCTCCCCACCAATGACTGCGAAACACAGCAACACAGACCCCCAACAACCACGCCACCACCAACAACACATCTGCCTACAGGTGCTACACACTCACAAAACAGCAGACCTGTTGACACATTCATTTGACACCAGAGTGGCCTCATTTGGGTCCCCTGTGACCCACAACCAGCCCACACACACCACAGCACCTGTGATCCCCACCACACATCTCTGTATTACCACTCTGTGGCTATTAGCACATGTGGCAGGATAGACCATGACCTGTAGCACACACATGGTGGACACAGAAGTCATGTCTGTTCACAGGGCAGCAGATGCTGCAATGACAGAAATCAACACTAGATATTATGTAGTTCAACAATAGATATGATGCACTGTAGAGACACATGTGAGAGACTGGCAGGGACCATCAAAGTGTACAATCTATTGTAGGGAGACACACAAACAGATGTCCATAATGCATGCACCAATGGGGAGTGTAAATGAAGCACCAAGTTGAAGTGGAACAATAGGTTATACATTTTCTTTCAAGTAAGTTAGCCACAGTCTGTATATGCAGTGTGACAGAGACCAAGCCAAACTCACAGACTCAGGGAACATGACCATAGCATATGGGGCATCAGGGAGAGGGGTGCAAGGTCTGGACCTAGCAAGAAAGGATAATGACATGTAGAGAGGCCTATAGGCAGGAGAGCAGAGTGGCCATCTATGGGTGTTGCCAGAGGTATGAGAATAGAGGTTGTGCAGCAGGACAGAGTGAATGCATGAATAGGTCAGCAGCTGGAATGTGATTTGGATGCGGCAACATATTTGGAGGCCATGATGTGACCTGAGGAGATGAGTAATATGGTCATGATGAGGCTGGGTGGAGATTAGTCATGCAGCAGACTGAGGCACAGATTGACGGTGAGTGAGATGACACAGAGGGAGACAATCATGTGATACAATATAATATTGACATGCTAAAGTGTATACAGAATGCATTGGGGTCTTGGCCCAGCACGCATCTATGAAAGCCTGGGATATGTAGATATTGTAGGGTAGGAAATGGCAGGTCACGGCTTTGCTGCACATATGTTTGGCGGGAGAGTGAGGAGGTGCAGATGAGGGTATGGTGGTTCAGCGCAGCTACATGAAAGGTTATGTGTGTTATCCACATAGACTGTGCATGGACATTGTGATGTGGTCTGGTGAAACAAGGAATATGTTCAACACAATACATAGGCACCATTCATCTCTGCAGCAAACCCCTGGAGGCTATGTTGGAAAAGCAGGCAGTGACATGGGCCATGATGGTTGGAGAGATCACAGGTGTACAGAGCTCGGACTGTGGCACTGCAATGTACAACTGTGACATGACTCACATGGGTAGGGATGTGGGTGCAACAGGTCAGGGCAGAGTGAGATAGGAGTGGGCTCCAGGCAGACCCCTGAGGTATACTAACCAGGTATGTAAATGGGTGGAGGGTGCTCCATCAGATAGGCCACTGATGGCGGAGACGGCCAGGTGAGGTGGTTGGCACAGAGCCAGTGGAACAAATTGCAGACAGTTGAAAAGGTGAAAGGCTGTGTACAGCAATGTCTGAGGCAGCAGACGGCCATGTATGATGCAGTGACAACACAGGCATATGGACATTGTTTGGAGCAGGTCAAAAGGGACATATGCATGTGGCCATACATTACACTGTGTCGTAACTCTGTTACCTGCCAACGCTGGGATCAGGCCAACAATGTGGATGCATGTTGGCAGTATAGAGCAGGCACACTGACATGAATGTGAGTGATACAGACATGCATGTATAGAGGACAGCAAGGCATGGGTAGCATGAATCATGTTTGTGAGGGCATGTTGGGCCTGTGGGCAAAAATGGCAATGTGCCAACTACATTACAGTATTGGGGAGTAGCATTGGATAGTGTGACATACAGCAAGGCAGAGGGTGGCTGGGGAAGTGGGGGGGGGGGGGGGGGGGTTGGTGGTCTAAACACACACAGGCATGGCACACAACCAGGGAGAGACAACGGCCTTGATGATGTACGGACACAGGCATTGCAAGGGCAGTAATGGAAACATGAGATGGACCTGTGGAAGGTCTGAATTAAATCAAACCTCAGTGGCAAATGCGTGGTGGAGGCCCATGTGCTAAGATCCATTGTGAGGGCAGATAACCATATGTACACAGTACAGGCCAATGTCAGCGGCATGTGAGGTGACATTGTCTGGCACTTCAAGATATGTGCCAACAGAGGGATGGTGAAGGTGACAGGACAGAGTACACATGGGGATTTGGGACATGATGAGCACATGGCCACATTGTGGTGGTTAGACACTGTGCACCTCAAGCAGGGCCCACATGTGGTTGACATGAACTCACCATCAGCAGAGTGCCACATATCATCTCACACATGCTCTAGGTACTTTGGATGCAGCCAACAGAGCTCCTGACCTTTCTTCCACAGGTCATCCACTAAATGTATCAATCAGAATGATATATGCCTATAGCTTACCCCTAATGGCAGCCCTTAGTAACACACATATTGCTGTACAGTGCCCCAGTGTCTTCTGTGTGTGTTTGGGCCCCTGCCCTGGCACAACATACATACAAAGCACCGTCACCATCACCACTTGTTTGGATGATCTGGGGTAGCAGCAGTACAATCTCCAGATGCGAGACATGTGTCTGTTGATGGTTACATTGTGATGGAGGCCGCATGAGTGTGCCATGGTCCACAGGTCATATTGCTGTAATTTAAGGGCAAAGGTGTGATACCAGGAACATGTGCGTCCTGTACAATGCATGGTCACCATGCATTCAGTGGCAAGGAACATTTTCAAGAATGTGCATGTGCGGCATGCATTTGCTGCTGGTGGTGTCCACAACATATCCATGCCCAAGGAGCCCTGTCTGACCTTCTTTTAGGGATGTATGTGGGATGTCAATAGCAAAGTTCCCATGCAACTGCCAGGCAGCCCCTGCCCAACATATGATCGCCAACAGTGTTCCCAAGGATATGCTACACAGGGAGGCGTTCATGCATGAATGGTGGTGTGAATATCCCTGGGTACTCCAGGGCTTTCTGTTGTGTCCACACCTACATATGGAAATAACAAGTGCAGACCGCATATTCGCAGCTGACACAATGGTCATATATGTTAAGAAAACCTTGGAGGATTGGTAAATAGGGCATGATGACCTTGTTGAGTTAGGAGACTGGACATTCATATGGCAGATAGCAGTTGATGTGGACCTGTGGATATGTAGGCACCAAAGAATGGGCAACCCCAACTGTGTTACATGATACTCGGTCACACATTATGGACAGCCATCCATGAAAGAGGTGTTAGCGACACCGTGGATAACATGTTGACACCCTCCAGCCAGTATGTTGAGGCGGTCAAGGAGGACAAATTGAATGCTGGGAATCATAAGGTGAGGAATGGATGCCAACATGAAGGATATACTATTGCCTTTGTATTATTCCATGGTGTGATGACACGATGTACAATGTGTGCAACCCTGGTAGCCGTATATTGCTAAGGATATAGGGGACATTGAGAGGCATGGCAAAGAGCCACCAAACCAATTAAGAGGAAGGCAGATACCTCTATGAGGAGGGACTGAGAAGGTTATGCCTCTGCAACCAGGGAAATGATGGCTTAGGGAAAATAGCATGGAGGCATACAGTGAAATAACTGGAGTGGGAAGGGTAAATGTGGATTGATCGTTCTAGCCATGCAAATGTCAGAGACTTAGGGGACATGAAAGGAGGCGACAACGTTACCTGTATATGGCTGGTCAGAGACAAGAGTTTTTCACCAACATGTACTCAACCTGTGGAGAGCCATAACAGCAGAGTGTGTGAGAGCTATTCCTCTAACAGGGTTTAAAAGGGATTTGGGCAGGTGCTCTGATGTAGGGTCCATAAACAATTGCTACTGAGGATCCTGGAAACCCATTGCCGTCCCTTAATACAAGCATTGTAGAATGGATATCCATGTCTAGCATACCGTTAGATACATGTGCCCTTGATTGGCCACTGTTGGGAACATGACACTGTGCTTTCTGGACTGTGGACCAACACAGTGGGCAAGGTGCAGATGCCCTAGACATCAAAAGGATAGATAGAATGTGCCACATGCCTCCTCATTTCTCACCACCACCAAAACGTTGTCTAATAGACAATATTTTGGTGGTGGTGAGAAGCAAAGAGGTATGTGACACATTCTATCTAACCTTTTTGATGTCTTGGAGATCTGCACCTTGCCCACTCACATTCTTAAATGACAGAGGTGTAAGGCAGGGGTCTCCAAATCCAGCCCTAGAGGGCCACAAACCAGTCAGGTTGGCAGGATATCTCTAATGCCTATATATCTCATGCATATTCATTAGGGCTATCCTGAACACCCGACTGGCCTAGGGATTCAAGGAGGACTGGTTCAGAATCACTGCTCTAAGGTGTACATATTAACATCCTTAAGTCTGCTTTATGATGAAGACCACTAACCATTTTAGTAGCCACTCTCTGTACTGACTCCAGAATTACACACAATACTTCAAATGAGGTTGCACCAAAAATTTATTCAGATGCACTATCACCTCCCTTCTTCTGTTGGCCATTCCTCTCCCTATGCACCAAAGCATCCTTCTAGATTTTGCTGTCACATTTTCTACTTGTTTAACTACTTTAAGATCATCAGACACAATCATGCATAGGTCCTTCTCTTCTTTAGTGGACAAAAGTACTTCACCCCCTTTACTATATTGCTTCCTTGGATTGCTGCAGCTCAAATGCATGACCTTGCATTTTTTAACATTAAATCTCAGCTGCCAAATTCTAGATCATTCTTCAAGTTTAGTTAGATCCCTCCTCATGTCATCTACACCTTCCTGGGTGTCTACTCCATTGCCGATTTTGGTATCATCTGCAAAGAGGCAAACCTTACCTGACAGCCCTTCCAAAGATGTTAGAAAGAATCGGACTAAGGACAGATTCCTGGGGCACACCACAGGTAATCTCCTTCTCCTCAGAGTGAACTCCATTTACTTGTACCCTTTGTCGCCTCCCACTCAACCAATTTCTAACCCAAGCAGTAACTTTAGGGTCCATCCCTAGGGCACTCAGTTTGTTTATAAATCACCTGTGAGGAACAGTGCCAAAGGCTTTACTGAAATCTAAATACACCACATCTAAGGCTCTCCCTCGGTCCAGCTCCCTGGTCACTCAGTCAAAGAAATCAATCAGATTTGTCTGACAAGACTTGCCTCTAGTGAATCCATGCTGCCTCGTATCCTGTAATCCACTGGACTCCAGAAACCTCATTATTTTCACTTTCAGCAGCGCTTCCAATAATTTACTCACCGCCGAAGTTAAACTAACCAGCCTGTAGTTTTCAATCACATCCTTACTTCAGCTTTTGTGTAAAAGGACCACATGTGCCTCTCTCCAGTCCTTTGGCACCGCTCCCGACTCTAATGAGGCATTGAAAAGGTCAGTCAGTGGAGCTGCTAGAATTTCCCCAAGTTCCCTCAGTATTCTAGGGTGTATCTCATCCGGTCCCATCATTTTGTTTACTTTAAGTTTAGCTAGTTTCTCATGAACACAGTCTTCTGAAAATTGTTCAAGATGCCCCTCACTTCTGTTCCTCTTTGTGGGTGTTTTCTGAGGTCCTGCTCCTGGTTCTTCATCTGTAAACACAGAAAAGAAATATTTGTTAAGCAAGTTTATTTTATCCTCATCAGCTTCCTCATATTCCTCCCGATCACTCTTGAGTCTGACAAAACCATTTTTGCCCTTCCTCTTCTCACTAACATATTTAAAAAATGTCTTATCCCCCCCCCCCCCCATTTTATTGCATTGGCTATTCCCTCCCCTCTTTGAATCTTTGCTTTCCTGACTACTTTGCTAACTTCTCTAAGTTTTTCCAAATATAGATGCCTATCTGCCTCTCTCTGTGATCTCTTGTATTTCATGAAGGCCTCCTCTTTTTCTTCACCTTTTCAGCTACTTCTTTTGAAAACCATAGCGGTCTACCATTTTAACAAAAAGGTTGGTTGCCCTTAAAATATCTCCTTTCAGTTTTTCCCACTGCTTTTCTACATCCCCCAGATGTCCCCATCTCGCTAACAACTCCCTGATGTATTGGCCCATCTTGGCAAAGTTAGTTTTCCTAAAGTCTAAGACCCTCACTTTTGAATTAATTTTATCAGCCCTAGTCCTAATACTGAAACACACCATCTGGTGATTACTGGATGCAAAATGATCTTCCACTATAACATCAGAAACGCTTTCACCATTGGTAAGCACCAAGACCAGTATGACTCCTTCACTTGTGGGTTCTGTTACCAGTTGCCTGAGTAGTTCTCCCTGTAGAGAATCCAGGATCTCCTAACTTCTACATGATACTGCAGCAGGAATGTGCCAATCAACATCTGGCATATTGAAATCCCCTATCAGTAGCACTTCCCCTTTTCTGGCAATGCTGTGTATGTCTTCAATTAACTCTCTGTCCACCTCTTCCTCCTGTGAGGGCAGTCTGTATATCACGCTAATGAAAATAGATGTCTCTTTCCCTCTTTCTAGTTTAACCCACCATGCCTCATCTCTCCCTTTTAAGCTCTGTAGTTCCAAAGCTTTAATATTATTTTTTAAATATAGTGCCACTCCTCCTCCCCTTCTTCCTACCTTGTCCTTTCTGAATAAAGTATAGTCTGGTATAGTTACATCCCAGTCATGGTTTTCTGTGAACTATGTTTCTGTAACTGCCACTAAATCCAAGTCAGCCTCTCCCATTAAAGCTTCAACATCTGGGATCTTATTTCCCATGCTATGGGTATTTATACACACCGCTTTCCATATGTTGCCCCTTTTACCCATTTCTATAAAGGTATTTAATGTTTCACTTACCTGGGGGCTTTCACTTACCTGGGGACTTTCTTCACCCATCCCCAACCATGCTATTTTATAGCCCTCTTCAGTAGATTATCCAGTCTGCTACTGAAGACACATCGACTTTTCTTGGACAGATGGATGCCATCTCTGCTCTGCAACCCTTGGAGCACCATCCCATGGTCCAGGAAACCAAAATACATTGGCACCGGTGGTGAAGAGGCACTGACATCAACATTGAGCCCCATGGAGAAGCAACTGACAGCATCTTGAACTACAGTAGTCTACATCACTGGTTTGCCAGAGGAGCTTGACACATCCCACCCATACGCAAGAATGTGGAACCACTAATAGACGTGAACATCTGTGTGAGAGGGGTAGAGGGGTCATTGTGACACAAACATTGCACTCACACTTTGAATTTTGGCAGCACAAGCTGGCGTTTGATATTTGGGAGTTGGCATAGATTGGTACCTCACCCCAGGGACACAGATCTCAAACATGACAAAGTCCATAGACTACATGAATATATTCCTATGGCATCTCCACCAACTACTCAACCCATCTGGCATCTGATCAGCACTGCCAGTCCTGATCATTCCCAGCATCGAGTACTGCAACTCTATCTCTCACAGACTGCTGCGCTCACCCCTCCTACCTCAACAGAATGCCCTCCACACAAGGGCCTTGATCATCCATGGAGCTACATGTCACTCTCACATTACCCCCATCCTCTGCCAACTCCACTGGCTCCCTCAGATGTGCAGGATCCAATACATAGTCCTGATGCGAATGATCCAGATACTATTCCAGACACTCAACATACTCTCCATTTACGTACAAGCATGCATCACACCTCCACAGATTAACAGACCCAGATGACTCCCCACCACTAACCTCTGAGCCACCACCCTCATGTACACTGGAAGAACTCCACAGGCCTGCACAAGATCATTTGACCTCTATGCACCTGCCATGTGTAATTGGCTCCCTGGCCCCATAATGCACGCCAAGGACATTGCCCATTTCTGCCCACATATCGAAGCACATCTGTTAACCCAACATTTCAGCCACAAATCTAGCACCCCTTCTTCTACCCCTGTCATGTCCCCCTCTTACGTCCCCTCCACTTACAGCCCTGTAAATATGCTGAAGCTTGACTGAAATAGGTAGCTTGTTTATGCTAATAGATCCACTTCTCTGTATCAGTGTTTACACTGTTAGCCTGTTCCATGTATATCACTTTCATGAAAAGCCATATAGAAAGTCAACCACATACATACATAGGTAAAAAGCTGGATACAGCACACACTTACATCATACAGGCACACTATGTCTGAGCCTGTGTGTGACTGCAGCATGGCCAGTACACCAATAGTTAACATCACCTGTCCTATCCTCTCTCATCCTCCTCCTATTTGTTCCCTCATCCACAGCAGATGGCAACACATCATCTTCATCACATACCTCTGCTGGGTGACCAACAATACCTCCTGCATCCCCTGTTCACAAAAGTTGTGCATCAGATCCCTGCCATGTCTGCTTAGTCATTCCCAAAGGACACACTATTATCATGGCCTTCACACCCTTCCCATTTGACCACACACACTTGATATTATCCACATTGGGTTTATGTGAGGATGTAGCCGTGCCGTCATCCAGTGTCCCCTGCCATCATCAACATACCACACCTACCATTCACATCACTGTGCAGTGACAGACAAATCTGGTCTCCAACATGACATGCTCTGCCATACTGCCCATCTGCATTATGCACTATCCCACTGCAGATGCAACATACGCCCATCACATCTTGCACTTGAGGACCCTGTGCACTGTGCATCCATTTAGCCTACAGGTAGCACATACCTCAGTATCATGTCTGAAAACCATACAGCTGTCTGCACATGGCCAGTGGACATGCTTCCTCATGCAATGTGTGTGTGCATTTCTTTGTAGGTGCCCTACCATCCATGGAGGAGCTAACATCCATGGAAGCTATGATGGAGAGACCCCAGACCTGGAGGCCATGGGTAACTTGTGTCCTGACACAGGGACAGATCTGTTGGCACAGGCTGAGGGGGATACAACGGTGACTATCCCTGAGTCCCAGAGTAGCCCATTAGTTGATGTTGATCATGGTGTGCAGGAGCAGGCCAGGAAAGAGTTAACTACCAGTGAGGATGAGTGTGCTGTGGGGATGCTTTCCAGCTGGGGCTGACATCCAGCACATGTACATACATGGAAGGGCAGAGCTGCCCCATAGAGCCCCCAAGACCACATAGAGACAGAGGGGGCCTCATCGTGCCTGCGACAGACAGACATGGTCACCCTGTGGGCCCCCAGAATCCCACTAGCAATGGCAGGATAGACCCCTGGATGATCATGGATGGCCTTCTTCAGAATCTAGATGAGTTCTCAGCCAGCACAACTGACAACCTCATAGGTGTGTATTTGCTACTATGTGCTGTGGGTGCTGATAGGGTATAAACTTGCATGTATTGAAATGAGAAGGGGTACCTGCTTGATGTCTATGGCATATCACTGTGAAATGGGAGTCATATATGTCAGTTGTGCATGCTGCTGTGAACACCTTCAGTGCCACATACATTCCGGGTTCACTGTCAGATACAACACAGTTGGCAAAGGTTGTTTGACATATGAGGGAATACAATTGTTCCATTTGGTTAGAGTTCACATCTGGTGGCCCTGAACATGTTCCTCAGTGCCCCTATCATGGCCCACACATTGCTGTCCAGTTGCACCACTCACCCACACATACTACTGCACTGCATGGACATGCTACACATCACCGTGCTCTTCTGATGTCCAGGTACATTCTGCATGCTGCACATCACTAGTTCCATCATGTAGATCTTGTGTATTGTATGCAGTCCCTATCCTACACACCTCCATAGTTCACCCATTGCAATGATGTACTTTGACTGGTGACTATGTCTGCCCTCGATTGTCCTCTGTTATTTCCATAGGCATTCATCAGGATCTGCAGGGTGTCCATGCAGAGCTGCGAGAGTACCATGAGTCTGTGGTCACCACAATATCAGAGTGATTGAGTACCATGGCGGAGGGTCTGTGCACCAAGGCTGCCACTATAGACAGGCTGAATGTGACATTGGAGGCATATCCGGAGGGAGGGATAGGAATGCAAGGGGAGCAGGCCATGGTGTCGTTGAACTGAACCTTTGGGGGACATGGATTTCCATATTTCAGATGTGTAGCTTTCATTGCTGCTTTAAGCATGCATTTTGTTGGCACTTAGCATTTGGATTGGTATTCATGTCTGTCTTTGATATCACTACTATGGCACACAGGCCCTGGATATGCTCATACTTGCCACCAATGAGGGCACATGTGTTCTGTGTGTGGGGCTGCAATGACCCTGGGCTCAGATGTCAGTGTCTCAACCATCTTGCACCTCATGTTTCCATGGCTCACACACATACACAGTTCATCATTAGCACCTGAAAGCCCACTGTGGACAGACAAGGCAGTCCAATGAGACTCTAGTGCTACTTTTTCCACAATCCACAGTGTACCACAATGCATCTGTGATGGATGTCACCTTCACTGTAGCTCTGCATGCTTTGAGGCACATACACATGACATTACAGTAATAAACAGGAGAGGCGTGTGTAATGCAGGCTCACGTGTAAACACATCTTGTGTGTGGCAGAGGGTTGTTGCTGCTTCCTACAGCATCCCTGGGTGTACATCATGTGCTTATGCTACTGAGGGTGTTACTGAATGCATAGCCTTTGAGGAGGGTGTGGCTTGGCCCCTGCAGGGATAGCTAAGGTTGGTATGTGTGTGTGAAACATACATAGCTGTGCCACAGGGGACCTACAATAGATGCCTGTGGGGGATGACAGCTAGCCTAGCTTCTCCACAGCACATCATCACAAGTTGTCATCCATTTAGAGCAAGACCACCATGATGGGTTATCAGGACAGACATAAGCACCCCTATATGTCTACATCTTTGGGCAGGCTTGGTATGGAATATATAATTGTGATGGGTACATAATGTTGTTACATTGATGCACATGAATGTCCCTGTCAAATGGCAGGATGAACTTCAACGAGTAGGCATCGGATGAGGGTGTATGGACATTGACTCATGTGTCATTTGGGGACATATGTGCATACAACATGGGTGCCTGTGGCATCGGGCAATATCACAGTGCAGGTGGTGCATATGTGGACAGTGCCAGGATTGAAGGATACATGGAACACACACATAGGAACACAGATAGTGGGGCAGGGGGCTATTGTAGATGCATTGGAGGGGGGGGGCAACACATACCTTGTGCTCATTTGACATTGTCATGCTTTCTTGACCCAAATTTATTTGCCATATGCCATGGTCACATGTCACATGTCACATGTATTGGCTACTAGGGACAGGCATGGGTGTCTGATGAGCACTGCATGTGGCTAGGCCAGGGGCATGATGTTGCAACCTGTATGGCAGATATATTATGAGGGCCATATAACAATCAGCTACAAGATGTGTGTTCTACATATTACGGTTCTCCATGTCCTTGACCTGCCTATGGCCAGCAGCAGAACACTGATGGACATACTATTCAAGGGACATGCATTCCATGTGTTATTTTGGAAAATGAATGTACTATTGGAACACAGATGAAACAATAGTAATGTGTGTCCATCATGGACTGCAACCCACATCATGCTCTATGAGATGTGATGGACACCTTAAACACATGCGTACATTGGGAATTAAATGGAAGGGGATAGCAAATAGCAATCATATGCACAGGTGGGATTCAAACACAGGTCTGATGCTTATATTGCCAATGCTCTAAACATGTGGCCACAGCTCCACGCTGCTGGTGCTCATCTATTGGCTACAAATGTCTCGCCCTCATCAATGGCCTGCTACAGAGCCATTACCTTCAAGCTGTTAGTCATAAAGGATACCATTTAGCATGGGTACAGACACATTGTGCTGGAGGGGCACACCACATAAGATGGGGATGTGTGTCTGCCAGGCACAGCAGGCAATGGACTGTTCAAGGCATGCAATTAAGAGGAGTTTGCACAGATGTAAAGACAGCAAGTGAGCCTCAAACCACTGTTCATTACTAAGTACTGCAGGCAGTTCACCCCTTGGCTATACCTCCATAGTCATGCACTGCACTGGCATGGAACATGCCTAAATCAGATCCCTTCCTGCAATGTCTGCCCTCAGGGACACGACTGACCATTGCTGCCTCATTCCGAGACCAGGGCACAGCACACCCCAGGCCTACTTACACAGCTGCACATGCAGTACATGATGCACATGGGAAAGCATACTGTAGCTGGGAAACATGCACACAGTAGAAAATATCTCATGTACTGTTATAATTTTATTTATTTATTTACATTCTCTTATATACCGCACTATTCTGCATCAGTTCGGTTTACATTGAACAAACTGAAATTACATTGAACAGGGCATTATAACTTGGAGATAACTATTTTACAGGGAACATGGGCTATGGAGGGTTAAGTGGCTTGCCCAAGACCACAAAGAGCACCTGTGGGACTAGAAACCCCAGTCCTTCTGGCCCAAGGTTGCTGTCCTCTAGTGGGATTTGAACCCCCAACCTTCTGGCCTGAAGTACCTTGCCCCAACCTCCAAGGCCACTCCTCCACTCCTTCCCTCCAATGACTTTCTTCCCTCCAAGGGCAAACCAACCTCACAGGCACATGTGTCTAGTGTGCCACTCTGTACCAATTGGCACACAGGCAGCACATTTACCAGACTTGCAATCTCCTGGGAGCTGCTGGATCATGGTAGATACTAAACATGTTGTTAACCATTTACATGGGTCATCCTGAATGTGAAGGGGGCCACACATCACCTAGTCTCCATCCACTACACTGCAATAGCTGGGCCCTACCTGTCCCTCAGTAGGTCTTCATCACAGCTATTTGGCTGCAAGTCTTGTCTGTTATATCTGCAACTGGTAACTTGCAACTTGGCTATATGCATGCCATGGGATGAGTGGCCTAGTGGTTAGGACAAGGGCCAGAGGGCTGGAGATTCAATTCCCACCTGGGGACAGCAATCTCAGGCTGGAGGGACTAGGGTTTCTAACTTAACCCTCCCTTGCCTCAGGTACACATAGATTCTGAGCCCTTTAAGGACAAGGGAATATATCCATTACCTGCTTGTAGTGATTGTAAACCACTCTGATGCCCTTCAGTCTTGGCAGTATATCAAGAAAATTGCATAAACTGCAGTGTCCAGTCATTGCACCCTGCTCATTTAGGAAATGGACTGTCCTTTCATGAATCATTGGTGTGACCAGGGTGCAAGCAGTTGTTTCCCAGAAACTCCAATGCATGGACCATTCCCTGCTTGTGGAGCTATACTGACACCAACATGATGGGCCTCCAAATGCCAGTAGTCATTATCATCAGCTGTTAGGAGGATCCTCTGTGTTGTTCAATATGGCATAGGTAGTATACATGTATTTTCCACCCCAGGACTGTGGCGCTCATGCACATTCAAAATATTATCAATCAACCAGTCTACAAACAACAGCCAAGATAGTGACTGGTGCAAAGGTAAGAATTGCAACCACATGACTGTAGCCTTTTACAATATATCACAATGTGGATTCATTGCTGGGACATAGTGAGGGTGAAGGGGGTCTGTCACATTACTGGATGTGTGCAGCATGGTCATGCTTGTGGCAAACACATGGTAGTGTGCCTCAGCCATACACATCACCTCTGAGTCATATATACCCTGTGACATTTGCATTGTGTCTGTCCCTACACAGAATCCTCGTCCCTTCATTTATATACGTGTTGGCTGTCGACTGGTGTCACGTGTATACAGGTTGAGATGCATGGGTTTTGTGCCATGGGCTATCAATTCATGCTGTGCCACTGTTGCCTATGTTTAACATATCCCCAGACTCAGTTGTCCCCACACAGCATGTGACAGTGAGCATGGCACATAGTTCAAAGTGTGTACAACAACATCATGTTATGTCCCTTGTACTGTGTCCTGCAGATATGTGCAGGACAGCACACTCACTCACTGATACTGCAGTACCAGGGGACACCCTCGCAGGAGGGCATGGAGGCATGCCAGATTGTACAAGGGGCACCACACTGTCTATTTTCTGAGGGACTTACCCACAGCACATTGTATGCATGGTCATACAACATGGGCATCAAATGGTTGCACACTGCATTGCCACATCACACAGTCACCCTGATGCTCGGTCATACACACACACACAGGTCCACAAGTTTTGAAAGTTGTCACTGTGACATGGCCCTTTGAGCTTCAAAAATGCTCATCCGTTGGCCACCCCTGTCCTGTGTGCAGGCATTATTAATGTACTCTGTAGATTATGGGCATTATCACCACCCAATGATATTATCATGCTCTGCCATCCAGTGTTTACATTGTGCAGTTCATGTGCGAGACATCTTAATGTGTGGAGCAATAATGGACATAATGTGGTGAATGGTACCTGCAGCTTCTTTGCCTGAAAGTTGGATAAAATATACATACCTTTGCCTAACATTGTGGATCCGCAGGCTGGCCTTGCACTTGTGACCCTTCAGTTGCACACATAAGCACCTTGTGTTTGGCACCACAGGGCAGTCATGTGGAACCTGTGGTATAGGGGTATGGGGGGGGGGGCATTGTCAGGTTTCCTGAGGGAAGGACTTGGGGTTTGCCTATGTGTGTTTAGCTGTCTGCAGGCTCTCTGACATCCTTGTGCATTGTGGTTTGTGAGGTGTCTTAGCTGGATGTCTCAGGAAGTCTGTGTGTTGCACTGCCCTACTATGCTACCCGCACATGTGACAGGCATATCTTACTGATGCAATGTGTTCAGTCACAGTGGCAGGCCATAGCACATGGACACACATATTCCAGGCCATGTGTGTCTGATCATACCTCACTATGTATCTTTGGTTGATGTGTGTTTGTGAATGAGTCACGTACCACTCACATATGTTCCCCTGTGGAATGGAACTCTTGATTCACATGTGTATGGGATACTTGTGTATGGCTGTGTACTGCGTTACGGAGGTGGCCCCAGAGAACTGAATGTTGAGGGACATCATTTAGCATGTGAGGAAGCAGGATGCACATGTTTTGGAACCAGATAGTTGGCCCTTGGATTGCATTGTATTGCTGGCTATGTGAACTGTTTACACACCAGAGGCACATATCCAACCATCCTAATCCAAGGCCCAGGCCATCATATTGGCACACAAGCGATGTGCCAGGCCCCACCACTGGTGGTAGGCAGCAGGGTGTCAACTCCAGCAATCCATGCAGGTATGTACCTACTGATACCACAGTGCTACCTGTTGGCATATTTTGGTGAGCTGCATGTGGTAAGTCACAACATGACACTCTTGCCCTCCTCCCCCAGGGGTTGTGGCCACAGATGCCACCACCTTACACCTCAGGTGGTGAGGAGGTGGATGTGCTCCATTTTTCATGCTGCCGCCATGCTTGTCATCCCACTGACAGTGACAACTGCTGCATTGCACCTCTCCCAGACCAAGGGAACACATATCACCCCAGTTGCAGACTGAATCCACTGCACCACAACACACACACTCACACACCAGTGGCATGGTGGTATGGTGGCATTGGGGATGTCAGAACTCAATTATGACTGTGAGAGAATGTATGTGTGCTGCCACTGTCACTGTCACATCATACCATGCATATATGTTCCACCTAGGCAGCCACCTTGTCACACTCCAGGATCTTAAAGACACACAGCAGCATCCATATGGCACCTTCTTCACCACATAATAGCACCCACTTGACACCTCCTTTGCCACATTGGCACCTTCAGCATAGTGGCCTGTCATAACAGGACACTATACTGTTGCTGCTAGTGTACCACTACTATCACTGTCTTGGGTGCCCCTGTCTGTGCATCACATTGCAGACATTCAAATAATCTCTCTCTGGTCAGCAAACACCCTTTCCGCGATGTTTCACATGGCGGTAATGTTATAGATATTAAGGGTCTCTAGGGGATGTTTGTACAACAGGCGTTAAAGGTACACACATTGTTAACGTCCACTCTCCACCCCGTTGATGCCCACTTTCTGTCTCCTGTTCCCTTTACGCTGCAGGAGTCTTTTTACGTTCGGAAATTTGGCATTTTTGCAGCATTAAGGGCCATGTGTGCCATTAACAGGCATTAACAGCACATTTACTTCCTTACTGCCGTTTAGTAAACATACCCCTGAGTTTCTTTATGGCAATGTCTCTATATCCCCTAACAGCTCATATTTGGATAATATTCTTTATGACTGCTTATCTTGGATCAGTAAATGCAAAAAAGTGAAACACTGAGGGGATTTACAATGAGCTACACTTGCACGAGGGCTCTCAAGTATATCAGGCATTTAGGTCAGCAAGTAAATTCCTTATCCTCTCTGCCAAAGAAATTAGAAAATAAAAGGATTTTAAAAAGAAAATCAACTAGAACATTAGCTCATAGTAATTAAATAAAAATCTAGCATGAAAATGTAGGTTAACGTAATTGTGAGATAATATGCAGATTGCGGTTTGATACAGACACTACAATTTTTCTCAATAACAGATAGAACTGGGAATGACCTTATTATGACCTTCATTCAATGTT
Source organism: Ichthyophis bannanicus (assembly GCA_033557465.1). Classification (NCBI taxonomy): domain Eukaryota; kingdom Metazoa; phylum Chordata; class Amphibia; order Gymnophiona; family Ichthyophiidae; genus Ichthyophis; species Ichthyophis bannanicus. The sequence continues at coordinate 861,339,157 of CM066033.1, read as the reverse complement.
CCATTAGCCACTGTATGCACATGAATGATGCTATCTTGGGCCTGTTATATATTTTGACTAGCTTATGTGTCATAAAAGTAACTGTTTTTCCTCTTTTCTGAAATCCCCCCTCCCTTCATCAAAATAAAGCAATCTCCATTTAGATTCAGCAATCTGAAGCAGGAAGCTAGCAGATAATTTTTTTTTTTGTTATGGTTTTCAGCACATTTGTGTTTTAAATATCTTATTTATTTGGTAGGAGAGGATGCACACCTGTAAGTCTGTTTTCCCTGCATGAATAATATCATGTCATAAAGAATCTCTGCTTTACTGCCAAAGAAAACAGTGCAAGAAATTCCTAGCTGTGGGGGATGGGTTGGAAGAGGCAGTATGGCCATTGCTTACGGCCTTGGAGGGCCTTGGAGGGGGGAAAAAGAGGGCAGAAGTGAAATGTTTTTGGAGGGTTTTAGACAATGATTTACTGAGGTGGAATGAAGAGATGTTAAAGTAGCACAAAAATGACTTAAGTAGTATTTACTGCAGACTTCTCTGAAGACACTTAAGTCTCACTTTAATGCTCACTAAAAATCTCCTCTCCTTCACTAGAAACAAGAATATACACTACTGCACTATTTTCCCTCCCTTTGGTTATCCTATCTTATAAAAACTGTAATACAGATGTTAGAAAAATAACACAACTGTCAAAATACAAAAGTCCCATAGATGTGAAATAAAATGTAGGCTCATGGGGAATGTCTCGGAGAAAAACAGAGACTTGAAGGCAGTGATCTTAAAAAATAAATAAATAAAATGAAAGGCATCATATCTCACATCCTGGTCCCCTTTGAAAGATAAAATAACAGAGTTATCGAAATAGCAGGTTGCTAAAAATTCATGAGCCCTGAACTCACAGGAGAGCTGTGGAACTTTTACTGATTGCAATGTGAAATGGTGCAGCAATCACCAGTGACACCTGAGACAAGAGCCAGGCATCAGATTGAAGAGATGTTTGTATACCTTGGGAGTGGGAGAGGGGGGATAAAGAGCAAAATGCTGATTTTGTGTGAGGAGGGGGTCGAGGCCTAGGAATGGAGAAAGGGAAACACTTAGAGGAGGTTATTTGTCTGACCGAAGCAGTTTCACAGAATTACATCAGCTTTCCTGATTTACTGTTATTTCTTCTAACTCTGTGAAAACATTTGAAAAGTAGCTCCCCTGCGTGGCTCCCGACATATAAAACTATTTCCTCTCTTATCTTTCTCTTGGTATTGCTTTCATATTATATTTATTTTCATCTCTACAGGGTTGAAGTCAGAGTTTCCTTTAATAGAAATGTACTTGCTTAATTGAGAATTCGCTTTTTCTTCACTTGGCATATATATGAATTGGCTGAACTGTTGGAAGTTTGAGATGCACCCTCCAGGGAAGGTAAGTCAAATGTACATTAGGGCAGATAGATGAGTACCTATCTCTCCCGCTGACACTTGTTATGTGAATGTGATAGGGTATGACTTTTTTATTATGCAATGTTTATGGGCCCTATATTCAATTGCGATGGCTATTCGCCTCTAAGGTGCAGAGCCATCACCACCGAACTTTAACCCCAGATATTCTATCCGGGGCCATATCCGGTAACCGGCATTGAATATCCAGGGTTACTGCACAGTCGCACATGGCGCAGAAGCTAACCGTGCAGTGGCGATATTCAGCTGCAGCCCGGTTAGCTCCGGTGACGAATGTTAGGACATCTTTTGCTGCACCTAACCTTTGCTGCTGAGGGATAACTGGGCACTGATGCTAAGCGGTTATCATTGGGGTATTCAGCAGCACTAACTGTTAGTGCCGCTAAATATCCCGCTTAGGGGTATTTACACGGTTTACAGCTCCGTAAACCTGTAAATGCCTTTGAATATTGGGCCCTACATGTTTATATAATATTTTTTCCATTACTTTTACCTTTTTCCATCCAGTCCTAGGGATGTGCAGTCATTTGAAACAATATAAGATATGTCATTTCATATCATTTTCAAAACGGCACAATAGAAATAGAACAATATTTTGTTTCTTTCTCATTGTCAAAAGTGTGCATTATTCTTAGCACATGCTATTCTTACATAGCATATGCTATGTCAGAAATTCATGCAATAAGTAGAATAGTGTGCTCTAGTGAAGAAAAGAATACCCAAAAATAAGCACTTCTTAAAACAAAGCAAAATAAATGAAAATAAGGAAGTGATAAGAAAACGTCAACAATACACAACATATTTTCAATATATATCTCTGTTTCTCCTTCAGTGTAGCACATACTGTACAGGGCCACATATACCGACTAGTGCAATATCATATACTTTGGCATGAAGGTTCATGGCTTTACTAGAAGGAGGTCTTGTTAGACAAAGCTGATTGACTTGAGTGGCTGACCAAAGAATTGCATTGAGAGAGACCACTAGATGTAGCATATAGTAACATAGTAAATGACGGCAGATAAAGACCAGTATGGCCCATCTAGTCTGCCCAGTAAGATGGCAGGAGTAGGTGCACCTGCCACTCTGTGCAGGCCACCACTCTCCATGTCTTTGTTTAGGGGTGAACCCACCACTCCATGTAGGACACCCCTATTTGTTGAAAAATTAGATGGTTCAGTTTATTATGATTTTATCCTGTTGCTGTAAAGGGATCCACTGTGTCTGTCCCATGCCATTTTGAATTCCGTCACTGTGTTTGCCCCCATCACTTCCATCGGGAGGACATTCCAAGCATCCACCACCCTTTCAGTGAAAAAGGTATACTTAGATACGCAAGGCCTTTGATAATGTTCCTCACTGGTGACTTATAGATAAACTAAGTGCCCTTGGGATGGAACCTAAAGTGACTGACTGGGTTAAACTGGTTGAGCAGGAGATGACAGAGGGTATTAGTAAATGGAGTTTACTCTGAAGATAGAGGTGTTACCAGTGGTGTGCCATAGGGACTGCCCCTTTGTCCTTTGCTTTTTAGCATTTTTCCAAGTGACGTTGCAGAAGATCTGTCAAGAAAGGTATGCTTCTTTGTGGATAATACCAATATCTGCCACAGGGTAGACACACAGGAAGGTGTGGATAACATTAGGCGGGATTTAGCGATACTTAAAGAATGGTTAAAAAATTGGCAGCTAAAATTTAATCCTAAAAAATGCAAGGTTATGCATTTGGGCTACAAAACCCCAAGAGAGCTGTACATTATAGGGGATGAAGCACTTCAATGCACAAAAGAAGAGTGAGACCCAATTGCAATTGAATCAGATGATCTTAAAGTGGTCAAACAGGTAGAAAAGGCTATGGCAAAGGGTGGAAGAATACTTTGGTGCATATGAAAAGGAAGGACCAGCAGGAAAAGGTGTTGATAGTGCTTCTATATAAGCCTCTAGTGAGATCTAATTTGGAGTACAATTCTGGAGACTGCACCTTCGAAAGGATATAAACAGGATACAGTCAGTGCATAAAGCGGCCACTAAAATGATCAGTCATCTTTGTCCTGGATGGGCAGACTGTATAGACTGCATCATCTTTATCTACTGCCATTTTCTATGTTTCTATGTTAGTAGTACCTAAGGATGGTCAGACTAGATAGGCTATTTGGTCTTTATCTGCAGTCATTTTCTGTGTTTCTAAGTTAATAATTATTTTAGATGGGTTTCTGTATGTTCTTTATCTGCCATCATTTTCTACCTTTTTATGTTTGCTGGTTTGCAGAGACATTCGAAGGAAAATGTATGGCGCTACATAGCTATTTCAGAAATGGGCCATGTGCACCCTCAAGATCATATGAAATCTCCATCTGCCTGTTTGCCCTCCGGGCAAAGGATTGTACATGTATGCACAGGAAACTGTGAAGTTGCATAGGAAGGAAAGAGAGGAGCAGGGCTTTCTGCCACCTTCATCTGGAGACTATGATGACGATAGCCAGGGGCTTAGGTTTCTAATCAGAGCTGGGGCTGTAGGTACTTTTACTGCTTGTGTCTGGCGCAGAATTTAAGAAACATGAGGCTGCCAATTCTAGAAAGCTGTGTTTTGTTTCCAATGAAGCAAGCAACTATGACCTTTCCCTTCAAGTTTGGATCTAAATTGCAGATCTAGCTTCATTTGTTGTCCCTATGTAAATTGTTTTATACAATAATAATATAGTAACTGACTTGTTGGGAGTAAAGGGTTGGGACAGTTGTGGAAGGGCAGGGTGCAGGAGAATGAGAAAAGTGGAGATTGGGTAAAACAGTGTCCAGAGATTATCAGAATGCTGCTGACAGCATTGGGATGGGGTAGAGGGAGGCCTATGGCACTTGCTAGCATTGTGCAGTGTCACATTAAGGACCTGATTTACCAGGTTTTTGTTTCCCTTAGACATAGAATGGGAAAGACACAGAGCTTAAAGGGGCTGTAGCAGACTGGAAGATATCAAAAGAGCTCCCCCCCCCCCCCCCACCACACTTCAGTTTCAGTCATTTGGGGACTATCAGCATCTACTTCCATTCTTTGCTTGATTTTCTCTGCTTCTGCTGATCCCCATGATACAGGCTCAATTTGAGGGCCAACCCCTCCCTGGTGGGACTCTAATATGTATTTTATATGGTCCCATGGGACTCTTGATCCTTATTCCATTTAGCCCTGTCTGAATCATGCCTACAAAGGTCTTCCTGTGGAAACTTGACTCTCTGTTCCATCTTGTGCTTCCCCCATGTCTTGCAGAAACTTGTATCACACAATTCCCTTCTGCTTTATTCCTTCTCTTGTCAAGGGCAGAAGCTGTCACCCAATTCATAGGAGACTTCTCTCTTATGCCCTCCTTATTATATACTCTGCTTCTTTTATTACCAAAATCTCCTGCCCCAGGAGCGCTGAATTTTAGGGTCCCTAATACAGAATAGAGCATCAACATTTACATGTTCCTTTTGAGTCCTGTTTTTTACTTTAAAATTATAGGCCTGAAGAGCTATATACCATCAGATTAAGTGTTGTGACATTGCCGCAGCCATATCTCCTCTTCCAGGAAAAGGGAAAGCCACAGCAAAAAGAAAAAGGGAGTGCTAGAGATAAACTCAGAGGAAAGCTCAGGGCTCCTTTGAGCCCAGAGCTTCTCCAGCAGTGTTTATTATTATTTATTATAATTTTTTATATACCGCACTATTCGGCATCAGCGCGGTTTACATTATAACACAACGACCATAACAACAAGCTGTTAGGTTTTACATCGAACAGGGGTACAAACATGGATAACAGGGGTCAACTATATACAACTATATGCATACATGAAATAATTATATGGCAATAAGAAACGATATCATAATAGGAGTAAGGGTTATTTCCTAACTGTGGCAATTCTTCAGAGGGGATGTCTAGGTGGCATTGGTGGTTGGGTAGCATTGGAGGAAAAGATGGAATTTGATTGCCTTCCTGAACTGCACTAGGTCGGTGATAGCCCTAATGTCAGGGGGTAGGGCATTCCAGCATTTAGGTACATAGAAACTGAACGCCCTGTTTGTGGTTGATATGTTGCACTTCGACGATGCCTTGGGTGTTACTAGTAGGTTTATGGCTATTGCTCTTCTGGCTCTGTTGGGGGGCACTATGTGAACAAGGTCTGTGAGAGAGGCGGAGGAAATACCCTTGATCGCCTTGAAAGCAAGGAGTAGGGTTTTAAAGATGATCCTCCCATGGATAGGTAACCAGTGAAGTTGTTTGAGAATGGGAGTCACGTGGTCACTTCTGGCGGCTCCATGTAGGACCCTTGCTGCAGCATTCATGGCCAGCTGTAATGGGGCCAATGTGGATTGAGGGAGCCCTTGAAAGATGGCGTTTGCAAAGTCGAAGTGAGGCAGAATTAGCGCTTGGTATATGGTCCGGAAGTCATCTTGGTCCAGCAGGGAGCGCAGATGTCTGAGTGTGCGGATTTTAAAATATACAGCTTTGACAATGTTGCTTATGTGTTGTTTCATATCTAGACGTCTGTCCAACGTAACTCCAAAGTACCTTATTGCTTCTTTGGTTAGTAGGTCAGCTTCCTTGACACTGACATGGGATGGAGGAGTAAAGTTGGGGTCTCTGGAGATGAAAAGAACCTCCGTCTTTTTATGTTGAATGCGTAGATTCTGTGATTGAAGCCACGCTGAGACAGCATTGAAGCAGTCTATTAGTGGAGCTAGGTCCATTTTGGCTGTGGAGAACGGCATGTATAAAAGAATGTCATCTGCATATATCAAACAGCTCACGTTAAATGATCTTATGATGTTGCAGATGGGCTGCATGTAAATATTGAATAGAAGGGAGGACAACGAGGAGCCTTGAGGTACACCTTGTTTTTGATGGAAGTGTTTTGATTCCTCTGATCCAGACTTCACGTATTGCCATCTTTCTTCCAGATAGGATTCACACCATCCTAGCGCCGTGTTGCAGATGCCCTTCTCTTTCAGCCTTCCAAGGAGAATTTCGTGACTCACCGAATCAAACGCAGCAGCGATGTCTAAAAAGATGAGCACAAAACCTTGGTGGATGTTGTCTATGCCTGTGATAATAACGTTGAATAGGCTAGTAAGAAGGGTCTCGACTCCATGATATTCTCTAAAACCATGTTGGCAGTGATCCAGGGGAGCCGCGGAGTCTATGTGATTTTGAATTTGCCGTTGTACTTCCTTTTCGGTTATCTTGGCTAGGAGGTGGAATGCTGGCTATTGGCCTATAAGAATCGACCTTTTGCAGGTCAAGCTTGGGGTTTTTTAATAGTGGCCTAATGGATGTCTGCTTGAGTGTTGTGGGGAAGTATCCTGTTGTGAAGGAGAGGTTCATTAGGTTTGCGATGAAAGGGCTAAACACCTCACGTAATTCCTTGATCCAGAAGGCTGGACATGGGTCAGTCTGTGCTGTGGAGGTGTTGAGGGATGCTATGGTATCTTCTATACATTTAGTGGAAGGTGTAGAAAACTTGTCAAGTGGGGTTAGGCCCATTGGTTCCTGAAACTGTATTGTTGACTCCTTTTCGGTTTGAATGATCTTGGATTGCAGGTAGTCAGCGTATTCTTGTGGGTGGATCACACTGTGAGGATCGGGAGATGGTTCCTTCGAGAGGGATTTGACCAGGTTGAAGAGGTCACGTGGTTTATTCAATGATCTCTTTAGGGTGTCGGAGTGATATTGTTTCATTTTGGATGTGATTGCTTCACGATGAATTGAGAGGTGAGATTGGTAGGCGGTCTGATCTTCGATAGAGAGCGATCGGCGCCATCGGCGCTCAAGTTTACATAGTTGCGTAAGAGAGGATCGTAGCTCAGGAGAGAACCACGGGGCAGAGCTTCTCTTCATCCTTGCTGTGGTGTTGGAGTCTGGGCGTTGTGCGATGGCATTTAAGTTGGAGTTCCATGATGAGATCAGTTCTTCAAGGTCAGGTGTAGTTTTGTTGAGGAGGGATTGTGTCTCCGATATAATGTGTTCCCTGTTAAAAGGACGAAAGCTTCTTGTAAATGCTTGTGATGTGCTGTTCTGGTTTTTGCTTCTGTGCAGCTGCTCATTGTTGGTAGGTATCTGGATAATAATCAATTTGTGGTCTGACCACGGTACGTCAGTTACTGAAGTTTGTAGATTATGGTTTTGCTCGATGATTGGCTGAGGAGCAAATACCATGTCAAGAACATTCCCCTTTATATGTGTGGGTTCATTGATGATTTGCTTGAGTGCTAGTTCTTCCATGGCACCAAGGAAGGCATTTGCGTGGTTTTGGGGTAATGAAGGGAGATTGAAATCACCCATTATCCAATTAGGTTTATTGGGACTGAGGGTATTGGCAGCAAGGTCAAGAATAGTTGGGAGGTCATCTGGACAAGCCGAGGGTGTTCTGTATAACAGGTTGAGAGAGCAATGCTGGTTTGCAATAGAGAGGATGTCTAGACTGGTTGTGCTGGAGGAGTCTGATATATGGAAGTCAAGGTCTGTTTTGGTGATTATTAGCACCCCACCTCCTTTTTTGTTTTCTCTATGTCTTGTGTGTATGGAGAAATTGGGGTGCTGCCCTTTCCAGCCCCTAGGTTACAGATATAAGCCAGAGAGGGTTGGAAAGAGTTCCCAGGCCCAGTATTGGATGAAGTCACTTCCTTTGTAATACCTGAGCCAGAAGGATCCATAACGGAAGAGGAGTATGGTGGTTTGGGACTGTTGGAAAGCGAGTCTGCCTCAATAGAACCACTATCACAAGGTACTGAGCCTATAAACTACGCTTTATTCCGGGGATGTACTATGTATGTGGTTTAAAAAAATATTAGTTGGATAAAGCTGCTCTGTCTTAGGATAGTTTGTGGGAGGGACAAGCAGAAGAGATATCAAAAGCCCAGAGCTTGCTTGCTAGAGCAGTGTTTTTCAACCTTTTTTGTGCAAAGGCACACTTTTTTCATGAAAAAAATCACGAAGCACACCACCATTAGAAAATGTTAAAAAAATTTACCTCTGTGCCTATATTGACTATATATAAAGTAATTCTCTTGAATAGGAATCAAACACTCACACCAACCCCCCTCCCCTGCTGGTTCACACCAACCCCCCTCCCCTGCTGGTTCACTCACACCACCCCCCCCTCCACTGCTGGTTCACTCACCCACCCCCCTGTCACTTACTCACCCCTCCTGCTGGGTCACTCACTCACTTACCCCCCCCTCCCCTGCTGGTTCACTCACACCATCGCCCCCCCCCCCTTGCTGGTTCACTCACACCACCCCCCTCCACTGCTTGTTCACTCACACTCCCCCCCCCCTTGCTGGTTCACTCACACACACACACACACCCCCCTCTGCCCAAGCCGCTGCTTCTGCTTTCTACAGAGCAGCGGCTGCACTACACTTACATTGAAAAGTAAAGAGAAACTGTGTCAGGAGCCCTCCGGTCATCGCAGAGCCCGAGGAAGTGATGTCATGGGGGCAGGCTCCTCACAGGCTGTCTTTCCTTTTCAAATAACTTTATTGCAGCTAAAGTTAATTTGAAAAGGAAAGACAGCCTGTGAGGAGCCCGCCCCCATGACATCACTTCCTCGGGCTCTGCATGATCGGAGGGCTCCTGACACAGTTTCTCTTTACTTTTCAATGTAAGTGTAGTGCAGCCGCTGCTCTGTACAAAGCAGAACCAGCGGCTGCACTGCTATAGTGAATCGCGATCGCGTTCGCGCCGCGGACTTCGGCACAAAAGCCGGTTTTTTGCTCTGGCTGCTCCCGATCTTGCGGCCAGAGCAAAAAACCGGCTTTTCAATGGCCGGTTTTACAACTGTGCCGGCAGCCAGCCTGGCCATGGAAAAACCGGCCAGGCCGGCTGAAAACCGGCCGGTTGGCAACCCTAATTTGTGAGCCGAGGCCACATGTTACGGATGAAATTGGAATTTTTCCCACGGCACACCAGACAATATCTCACGGCACACTAGTGTGCCGCGGCACAGTGGTTGAAAAACGCTGTGCTAGAGGGTGGTGTCTGCCGTTCCTGCTAAACTTAAGTAGAAGAAAGGCACAGCAGCTATAGGCTGGTTAAAAAAACTTGTAGTTACCAGCAGTAAGCTATTAGAAAGCCTGTGGTATAAATGTTGAATGGTTATAAAGACTATTCTTTGAATTTTGAGAACTGAAAAACAAGTGAAGATAATAATTCTCTCATTGAGATCCTGGTCCAAGTTGCAAGCTTTAAAACAGAGGTAGAACCAAGTTGCAGAAACTACAATTAAGGAAAAAACCTGGGCTGGATTAATTTTTTTCTGTTCCCTAAGCCTGAGGAGTCCAGGCAACTGGGAAAGAAAAGATAGAACTTGGCTGAACTTATTTTATTTCTATACTTTTGGGGGTTAAGGATAGGAGTCAGCAGTGGATTGTAGAACCTGTCACTGCTGTTCAACATCTACATCCACCCCCTATGCATAATGATCCAAACATTCAACATCAGGTATCCGATATATGCTAATGACAGAATGGTGTACACACCATTCTCTACGACCGCTCCCAACTACTGAATCTTTCAGCCTGCTTCAAGGAAATCATCCAATGGCTCCAGCACCGAAACCTAGCAGTTAACTTCAGTAAAAAAAAGAGATCTTACACGTCACCAGGGACCCCGAGTTCACAACAGTCAGACTTGGAGACACAGACCTCCAAGTCAAAACTCAGCTCAAATACCTCAAATACCAGCACCTAAACTTTCAAATCCATGTCCAAAACACCAACAAGGCAATTGTGCCCCCTTCTCTCCTCCGATGACTTTCATGCAGTCTGTCAGGCAAGTCACCCTTTTGCTTGACTACTGCAACTCCACATATCACGGACTACCAAAGCATACCATCCACCCACTACAACTCGCTCAGAACACCACAGCATGCACAATCTTTCAAGCGCCCCTGCATTCCCACATCACACCCATCATCATCCATAAAGCTCAGAATAGCCTCACTGCCCTGCACCTTCAGATGTCAATTAGCATCCCTAGCTCCAACATGCCCCGCAGACAGAGCACGCTAAACCTGTTCAGCCTGCCAATGCAGATTCGCAAGAGCACTCAATATGCCCGCCAGAGGTTCTTCGCACTCTACGTCACCACACTCTGGACCTTGCGCCATCCACCCTAAGAAGCATTCAGGAAACAAAAGCCTTCAGCAAGCACCTGAAGACCCACCTTTTCCAGAAACACTATGGCATGTGCTAGCTCTCAAAAGACTGCCGGACAGACTCCTGCGCCCAACTTGCTGGACTTCTTTTACCCACTGCTGTCCCCATGACTGCGCTCACCATAGCACCTACCCTCATACCCATTCCCCGATTGAACTCTATATACCCTACTACTTCCACACTTGTGTCTCCTCTGCCAAATGTCCACCCCCTTTGACTGGACTTGTTGTACCCCTACCTTTCTTTCTACGTTAATTGTTCACCGTTTTGACTGGTAGAAAAATGGTATACCAAAATCAGTTAAATAAATAAATAAAGAGCCCGTGATTGAATCTTTTGAACTGGGCTACTTGAGAAAAGTGGTAAACATTTTGGAATAAGGAAAATTTGGGTTGTCAGGAAGGACAGGTTTTGTCTTATTTTGTTTGGTAAAAACCCTGGGGAAACTTGCTGTGCCCAGAGAACTGAGACAGGCCCATTCCAGAAGAACATTTAAAGGATTAGTGCTGTAACTAATATATGGATTTTATAAGGACTCTGAAGGACTAGCCCTACTCTCCCTTAGCTGCACCCAGCCACTGTCTGCTTTTCTTTTTGTTTTGTTTTGTATTTTTTATTTATGCGATTTTCAATTACAATTAAATAAAAAAAAAAAAACATACATAAATCAGCTTTGGACAAGGAAAATTCAGAAATACATACTGATAGAAGAAAATTAAATATAAGTTGTCAGAAGCTATACAAGTCCTCAATAATAGGAGAAGACACGTGATTAAACAAGGAAAAAAGAACAAACAATACAGTTTTTATCTTATAAGGAAAAAAAACACACTATGAATGTATCAGAAGTATATAAATTCCTCAGGAGTTAGGTATCACACATTTGAAGCACAGATGTGGGCATTGAGCTAGGGAATTGTTTTGTAGCAAGAAAATCAGTTAGGTGGCCAGGTTCATAAAAAATATATTTCACCAGTACCGACTGAAGTGCAGAAATCTCTTGTGTATGCTGATTAAGTTCCTTCACACTAGGCTGTAACGAATTAAAGTCCACCAAAGAATGTTCCACCTTGGCCTACAACTGATCTGTCCTGGAATTTAAAGTGTTTACTGTATATATGGAGCCAAACCAGAGCCCATATCAACAAGATCTTGCCATATCGTATTCAAAGTAATAACTGAAGGGTGTTAATGCCAGAAAGTAGCTTCAGACAAAATCCTTTGCTGAGGCCCTGAACAAGAAAAGGGAAATACTTTGCTCACTGACAAAACTACAGTGGGAAATCCGCCGAGTGCTTCTGGTGATGCTGTTTTCTCTCTGCCAGCTATGGGGGCCAGCAGACTCCCGCTGTTTTTTGCCTGATTCACCGGCTCTTTCTACCTGCTGGCATTGGCATGGTGCCTTCCGTCCTGCCTGTACCAAGCAAGGACGCCAAAGGACTCAAAGGCATAGCTGCAACAGAGGCTCCTGAGACTCTGGGCTTAAAGAGGTGTTGAGCACAGTACTAACGTCAGGTGCTCCTGCCCCTGATGCGGCCTTCAGCAAGCTTCCGTCGGAGTGAGTAACGTCTGAATACTGGCATTCAAAGGCATCAATAGGGCCTGAGGGGGTTGTCCCATTCTGGGAAGGATACGCTCAGATCTTCGCCTTTCTCTTGCCCATTATTTGCGGAGAAAAAGACAAAAAGTAAATGCCAGGGTGTAGGACCTCATGAAGATGCGGCCATCTTGAATCCTTTCATTTTTTCATTTTGTGCCGAAAGTCTTGGACAGCATTATTAAAGCTTCTTTGTAATTTAAGCCTGGTTTCCAGTCTCCTTTGTATCTAGTGACTCTGCATGAAGAAGCAGACATCAGTGGCAATTGACCTGTACTCACAGAGCAACCCCTACAGGTGACACTGTTGTAAATATACTGCTTTGTATCTTCATTGTGTGTCCTCTAGTCCTTGTATACTTTAAAAGAGTAAACAATCTATTTGTTTCTATCTCATCCTCTCCATTCAGAGTTGTATAGATTTCCATCATATCTCCCCTCAGGCATCTCTTCTCCAAACTGAAGATCCCTAACTTCTTTAGACCTTACTCATAGAGTTAACCCATCCCCTTTAATACTTTGATCACCCTTCTTTGTATCTTTTCTGATGCCATTATATCTTTTCAAGATGCAGAGACTAGAATTGCACACAGTACTTGAGGTGTGATCACACCATAGAGCAATAAAGAGGTATTATGATATTCTTTGTTTTATTCTCTATTCCTTTCCTAATCATTCCTAACATTCTGTTTACGTTGTTAGCTGCCTCTGCACACTGAACAGAAGATTTCAATGTATCATCTATGATCAAACCAATATCCTTATACAGAGTGATGACTCCTAATGTGGAACCTAGTATTGTGTATCTATTGTTTGGGTTATTCTTCCCTGCACACATTACTCTGTACTTTTGCACATTAAGGGAGTTATTTTAGAAACTCTATTTGAGCTTTGGATGTCTGAAAATGGGCATGAAGATGCCCAAAGCTTGGAGATATCCCCAGAGCCATTTTAGAAGCTAGCTCTGTGGACATGCCTATTGCGAGAACATCAAAGTCTGAATGGGGATGTGGAGTAGGCCTATCTGGGATGTTTCCAAAACTTGGACATCCTTGCCTGATTTCAGAAGCCCTGGAAGTCTGAGTCATGCTCAAGCTTATACTTGCTCAAGACAGGAATAGGCATTAGAAAAGTGCTCGTTTTGTCATCCAAACAATTGAAGAGTGTGGAGAAGGAGGTCTGCTCATATACCCTATATTTTCCATGCCTATAACGAACACTGACAGGGACTGTGAGCTCATGTTTTTTATTTGCTACGATGCTGGACATCCCCCTTATGCTGGCTTGCATGATATGCATGTCCTCACCCCATGCTTTTCAAAGGGAGGCCTCTATGTGGCTGTCAGTAGGAACATCAATGTTATTAAAATTGGGTGGCGACAGATGTCCCTGGCATTTCCCAGTACATTCTGCCCTGGATGCCCCTAATTTGATTTGGACATCCTTTCTAAAATGCCACATTGATGTACATTTCATATGCTATTTGGATGCCCAGTTTCCCAGCTTCACAAAGTCCAAAAACACCTGTCTGTTTTAGACTTATTTTATAAAGGCAGTCAAAAAAGCATAGGCAACTATGTGCCTGTATAACACAGGCTCCCAGAAGCAGCGCATTAGTATGTTTTCTGTGTGCCTACTTTTTACACATATGTGCACTAAATTCCCAGCTAAACTGCATGATGGGAAGGGATATTGTGCAGTGAAATGTGGTGCTGGTGATTGAAAACACAATATTGCAGCCCCCCCCCCCCCCACACACACACACTGGCAGCAGTGCAAGCAAAGGACTCCCACAAGCTCAGCGAGAATGTTGGAATGGGTTTGCACAATTTTATAAAAGCCCTTTATAAATGTTAAAGCAAGCTTTTCACTTGAAAATGTTTTTACAAAATGATACCCTTAAGGTGCACTAAAATGGGAAAAAATGAAAGAAAAGGCAAAGTAAAATGCAAAGCAATAAAAACCAAAATGTTTTCCTTTGAAAATACTGGGGCTGGCCACACAGTTGGCCTATGGCTTAGATCATGCACAGAGCTTTCAAAATGAAATCTCCATTTGTTGACTTTGCCCCTTGAAATGCCTTTTTTTGGTGTGCCTAAAACAGCATGGGTATGTTTACCTGCAAAGAGAGGGCAAATCTCAATCCCCATCCCCATCCCCCTCCCCATTTTTTACCTTGATAACTGATTATCTAGGTAAAATCTTCAGAAAATTGTCCTTAAATGGATCTTAGTGGTGAAGGGAGAAAGAAGACTATAGGTCAACTAAGACATGTGAGCATGGTAGGGAGGTACAAATGGATAAATGAGATGTACCAAATGGACTTTTTGAGGGTAATTTTATAAGAAGGTGCCTACTTTAAGCTTGAAAGTAGGCAACAACTTAGGCACTATTTTAGAACAAAAGTTAGGTGCCTACTATTCTTTATAAAATACTAGTGTAAGTAGCAGAAATCACACCTTAAGTTTAGGCACGATGTTTACACCATCCCTAAAACTCCTTCCTCTCACACAGGTCATTTTCTGTTCTCTCTGCTTCATCCCCTTTTATCTGACACCCTTGTGGTGTCCTCCAGAGATCAGTTTTGGCCCCACTTCATTCAATATCTGATCTAGGAGCATGGTGTCTAAGCGTACTATTACGCCAATGACATTGACCTCCTCTATCACACTGACCCATCCGCCCCAGATCTCTCGCCATTAAACACTTGCTTAACTCAGATCTCCACCTGGATGTCCACCAATTTCCTCCAGCTAAATCCCACAAAGACACTGCTATTTGGTTCACAGACAGGGACTCTTGCCCCTCTCTTGCCTCTGTACTTCCGAATTCCACCATCCCCCTGGTCAATTCCCTCTGCTACTTGGATGTCATCTTGATTCCTTTTTAACTTTTCAGACCACCTCTCTTCTCTCATCTGCCATTTGTTTCATTCCCTCTGCCAGATTCGTGCTATGCATCATTTTTTCTTTCCTTCCTCTCTGACCACTCTTCTTCTAACTCTTGTCATATCCTGGCTTGATTATTGTAATGTTGTACTCTCAGGTCTTGCACAATACTAACTGCACCACCTACAGCTCATACAGAACACTGCCATCTGGATCCTTGCTCACACCTCCCGTTTCAACCATGTCACCCCACTCCTGATTCATTTTCATTGGCTCCTGCTCAAATACCATATTCAATTCAAGCTCCTCATCTTGGTCCACAAATCCCTACACACTGCCGTCCCACAGATACATTTCAGACATCCTTCATCTCCACTACCCACATCGTGTCCTCCTCACCATCAATGCAAACTGTCTGCACCTTCCCCTCTTCCACATGAGCCAGGTTAGAATCCACCCATTACTCCACCTTCTACTTTCTTGGCCCAGCCTTATGGAAAGCATTACCCCCCAACCTCTGTCTCAAATTGTCCTATGACAAGTTCAAATCCATGCTCAAAACACACCTTTTCCAAATAGCCTTTGGCAAGCCGCCTTCAGACTCTTAGATTTCCTGTCCTTGCCCTCCGCTGACCTAGTATCCCTTTGTATGACTGCACTCAGGGGCGGCCCAAGGGGGGTGCGGGGCCATGTGCGGAGACTCGGTGTGGGGCCTCATTTGCATAATGTTACCATACACTAACTTTTAGTAAACATGCCTCTTAATGAGTGTATGGACAAAGAAAGACAAAAAGATTTCTACATTACTATAATCCAGTGCCAACCGCCAGGCACATTAGGAACTACTACAAACACTGCCCATTTAGAACCCATAGCAAACCCGCCGTATCCTAACAGCACTACCAGGACTCACAAAGCACCAGACCCTACCTATCAAAGGGCAACACTGCAAATATTAAACCAATACATTTCAGAGAATAACAATACATGACCTACTGGGGAAAGAGAACAAGTGGCGATGTCAAATAGGAATTACATAAACAGAATACTTCAGCTCAGTTACGCATGCAGAACATAGACCATCACTAAACAAGGAATTACAGTTTAGAAACAGGAAGACAATAATTAAACTACTACTACTACTAATAATAATAACAATAATTAAACTAATAATAACAATTAAACTAATAATAATAATAACAATAATTAAATGGAACCCCAAAAGCCAAACTTGGAATGTACAACAACACTGTAGAAATACAACTATAAATTAATTTCCTCTTGTACTAAATAAAGCGCAGACGTTAATGGTGCACATTTCCCAGAGCTGACATATTCCAGTTAATAAAATCAAAATAAAGAGATATTTTTCTGCCTTTTGTGCATTTTTTTCAGTTGCAATTGCTCCATCCACTTTCTTCTGGTTTCTTCGTGTCTTCTGCTAACTCTCCATCGTCTGCTGTCCATTTGTCCTTTCTTCTCTCTTTTAGTTTTTTTCCATTCTCTCTCTACATCTGCTTTAACATACTAATCTTTCTCCTTTTGCTCTTTCCTCATTCCTATTTCATCCACTCAAATTTTACCCCTCCATCCTCAATCCCCACTTACTCTCCCAATACCTGGCCAATTGTAGATTTTTCTTCCCTCCCACACAAAATATGTTTCCCCTCTCCATTTCACTCTCCCAGCTCCATACCATTCTAATCCTCCCTCAACATCAGCTTCCTTCTAGTTCCAGCCCCACCCAGCATCCATTCCCTTCTAATCCCCGCATCAGCCCATTTCCAGTCCTATCCTAGCCCCACCATCAGCCCATTTACAGTCCTAGTTCCCCCCACTCAGCCCAATTCCAGTCCTAGCTCCCTACCCTCACAACCCATTTCCATTCCAAGCCCCCTCCACATCCGCTATTTGCAGTTCAAGCCCCCCCTTCCACTCAGCCCATTTCCATTCAAAGCCCCCATCCCCATCAGATATTTGCAGTTCAAGTCCCCCCTTCCACTCAGCCCATTACCAGTCCTAACCCCCCATCAGCCCACCTCCAGTCCTAACCCCCCATAGCCCATTACCAGTCCTAAGCCCCCAATCAGCTATTAGTAATCTGTGAATTTTCATTAAAATCATCTGTAATACCTGAAGAATGGAGGATCGCCAATGTAACGCCAATTTTTAAAAAGGGTTCCAGGAGTGATCCGGGAAACTACAGACCGGTGAGCCTGACGTCAGTACCGGGAAAAATGGTAGAAACCATCATAAAGAACAAAATTACTCAGCATGGCCTAATGGGAGACAGACAACATGGCTTTAGACAAGTAAGATCTTGTCTTACTAATCTGTTATGTTTTTTTGAAGGTGTGATTAAACAGGTGGACAAAGGTGAGTCAGTTGATATAGTGTATCTGGACTTTCAGAAAGCCTTTGACAAGGTCCCTCATCAGAGACTTTTGGCAAAACTAAAGAGTCATGGGATAGGAGGCAGTGTAATATTGTGGATCAGGAACTGGTTAAAAGATAGAAAGCAGAGGGCAGGGCTAAATGGCCAATTTTCCCAATGGAGAAAGGTGAATAGTGGTGCACCCCAGTGATCTGTGCTGGGTCCGCTGCTTTTTGACATATTCATAAATGACCTGGAAAAGGGAATAACGAGTGAGGTTATCAAATTTGCAGATGACACAAAACTATTTAAAGTTGTTAAAACCCAAGAGGATTGTGGAAAATTGCAAGAGGATCTTGATAAATTGGAAGACTGGGCATCAAAATGGCAGAAGAAATTTAATGTGGACAAGTGCAAAGTTATGCACCTAGGGAAGAACAACCCAAACTATGGTTACACGATGCAAGGTTCCACATTAGGAACCACCACCCAGGAAAAAGATTTAGGCGTCATTGTGGATAACATGTTAAAACCTTCAGCCCAGTGTGCAGCGGTGGCCAAGAGAGCAAATAGAATGCTAGGTATCGTAAGAAAAGGAATGGAAAATAAAACAAAATACATTATAATGCCTCTATATCATTCCATGGTGAGATCACACCTTGAATATTGTGTGCAATTCTGGTCACCGTATCTTAAAAAGGATATAGAGTTATTAGAAAAGGTTCAGAGAAGAGCCACCAAAATGGTAAAAGGGGTGGAAGGATACTCCTATGAAGAAAGGCTAAAAAGGTTAGGGCTCTTTAACCTGGAAAAGAGAAGGCTGAAGGGAGATATGATAGAAGTCTATAAATTAATGAACGGAGTGGAATGGGTAAACGTAGATTGATTGTTTATGTTATCTATTTAAGACTAATAGAAGAAAATATTTTTTCACTCAACGTGTAATCAAACTCTGGAATTTGTTACCGGAGGATGTAGTAAAGGTTGTTAATGTAGCTGGGTTTAAAAAAGGTTTGGACAAGTTCCTGGAGGAAAGGTCCATAAACCATTATTAAGAAGGGAACCAGGATATCAATGCTTGACCCAGTACAAGCATTGTGGAACCTGTGTTTTTTGGGGAAACTGCTAGGTACGTATGACCTAGATTGGCCACTGTTGGAAACAGGATACTGGGCTTGATGGACCTTGGTCTGACCCAGTATGGCATATCTTATGTTCTTATGTTCTTATCAGCCCACTTCCAGTCCTAATCCCCCATCACCCCATTTTCAGTCTTAGCCTCTCCATAGCCCATTACCAGTCCTAACCCCCCATCAGCCCACCTCCAGTCCTAACCCCTCATCAGCCCATTTACAGTCTTAGCCCCCCCATAGCCCATTTCCAGTCTTAGACCCCTCCCCCATCAGCCCAGGGAAACTTTAAAAGAAGAATCAAACTTGCTGCTGCTGCTGATGCCGCCGTGTGGCAGCGGCAAAATCAAGTGCCCCCCCCCCCCTGCCTGCCCGGCAGAGCCCTCCCTCACTCACTCTCCTCAGCGCGGCTTTCAGAGCCACGAAGGGAGTTTCTCTCTCACAGCTCTGTTAAGCCAGCCAGGACTGATGGGAAACTCAGCGGCAGCAGCAGCAGCAAGTTTGTTTCTTCTTTTAAAGTTTCCCTGGGCTGATGGGCAGAATGCTGTTTGCGCGGGGCCCCCTGAAACGTGCAAACAACATTCTTGCTCAATGGACGGGCCAGCCCTGACTGCACTGCCTTTCCTATCAAACTATGGGATTTCTTTTCTGTTTCCTTGCCGTTTCTGTGTTTATTTTAATTGTACACCATCCTGCTGCATTTGTGAAGGAGCGGTATATAAAATACAATAAACATAAACAAAACATAAATGAATTCACCTATATTTTGCAAGTATGCATGTAAGTTATAGCATTTTATAATCTAAACATGTACTTGTGTGCTTCTCCCACACTCCACCCATGTGCATGCCCTCCAGCAAAGTACACCATTAAATCAATGAGCGTACATTTACGCTGTGAGATTTTATAAAAAGCCATTTGCATGTGTAAATGATTAAAATAGCCTACTTTCATGTTTAAAGTTTGTGCCTCCTTGTACAATTGCAACCTTTCTGCTTTCATATATAAGGACATCATTTTCCATAATCTTTTAGATGTTTCTGCTTTAGCTCTTCCAGAAAACTTGTTTTATATACTTTATGAAAATTCCTTAGCAACATTGTAGATTATTGATATATCCAGACTTCCCACACAAGATTGTCCATACTAAGAATATTTCGCAGTGATTGTAGGATATTGCTGATTGCATTCTATTAGTGTGTTTTTATGTATTGCATTCTTATTGTTTTTATTATAAACTGCTTAGATGTTTTTCAGTAGGCAGTATGCTGAGGAAAATATTTCAAAGCAATCAAATCAAATAGTATTGAAGCCAAAGGATATTAGGGTGGGAAAGATGAGTGTTAGGGTATTTTTGGTGGGCTGTACTAATCATGTATTATGCCATGCCTCTGTATTGAAAATGACTTCAAATTATAGTGATTTCCGATGGCATCTTAAAATTGATTGGGAACTGAGAAATCCATGATAAGAGAGAAATAACTGGTCAAGAGAGACTATTTTAGTAGGAACTAGTTATTTTGAACTTTAATTGTTTTTTATTGTTTTAATGATTATATGTTTTTTATAATTACTGTAATCCGCTTTGTACATTCCATTGAACAGGAAAGGTGTCATCTAAATATTTTATTAAATTGAATTACTCCTTATCTTAGTCCATTTTTCCTTTTTATTTAGATTCTCTCAAATCCTGGACAGATAAGAATACATTTTTTCCATATTTAATCCAATACCTATCCCCCCATGTCTTATCACAAAACTTTGTAATATTCTAAGCATTTACCAGAATTAATCAGGCAGCTGTCTGAACACCTAGCTGCCTATGGCCTTGCTGGATGGTTCCTGACCACCATCAGTCTGCTAGCACTGATCACACTGAGCTAAAAGGCAGTAAGGACAAAGTTATTTAAATTTCATAATTATAAATATGTTGTAGCTAAACCTCAAGTTCAGGTTCGAATGGTTCCGTTTAAGAAATTGCTTAAGAGCTAAATGAAACCTCTCTACTCTTCATAAACAAAAAACAGAAGATGATTCAAACTATTCTTTGCAAGGATATCAAAAAATAATCTTAATGCACTCGCACAACAGCTCATTCATGAATCTGCTTTGGAAAGCAGTCATTCCTAATATGATTGAAACAATAGGAATAGATATTCCAGAAAATCCATTATGCATGTAGCAAAATACAGAGTCTTCAGAGAGTGGTATGAAATATGGATTTTATTAAGTAGCAAAGAGACCGATTATGAGATAATGTAAAAATAGGCAGTGCCCAACAGTTAGCATGCGGTTAACATCAGGGGGCTTCAATATAAATCTATAAACAATTTCCTTAAATTTTAATAGTAACAGAACGAGAAACAGAGAAAAGGCTGCTGTCATTGCATTTCAAACAATAAGTCAAAGTAGTAGATCTAAACTTAAACTTAATATATTAAACAAAGATGAAAAGGACCAACAGTCTCATCATGATATTATAATCCACATGGCTGTGCAGGCATTTTGGTCCCCACCATCATCATTGTCAAGCCAGGGCCACGTCTCCAACTGGGTAGGGTACATAAGGACACCATCAATAAGTGGCAGGAGTAGAAACAATCAGTTAAAGGTTCCCCTGTGGTAGGGGAGAGGGACTACTGCTATATAAGAAAAATAAGGGGCAAGTCTACTAAGCTATGCTAAACTGTCAACTTGGTAGATAGCGCATGCTATTTGGTTGCATTAACAAAACGCGTACAAAATGCAGATCATGCAGTGTTTTTTTCTGGCATCTGCAGAAAGTGTGTTATCTGCATGAGTGGGTGGGATTAGGACAAAGAGTGGGCGTGTCTTCAACGAACAATTACCACGAGCCTCAACAGCATGCGATAACCATAGACAGCACGGGTGCTATTAATGCCACCTCACTGGGTGACATTAGCCTCATCCAGGCGGCTGTCTGATCGTGATCTCTGCATTTTTGGTGCTGGGAAATGCTAACTCAGTGCTATTTGCACTTTTTTGCTGCGTTACCTGCAAAACCCTAATGCGCTTTAGTAAACAGACCCCTAAGAGAAATTACAAACGTCTCTGAGGGATGAAAGCAGACAATAAGGAGGTCATTTTTTGGATATAGTTTATGGCTTTCTCATAAGTTCAAGGCAAATTGCATTCAGATACACTAGGTATTTTCCTGCTCTTTTGTTTAGGCAGATGAAAGGGGTAAAATAGTGTATATACCTGGGAAAATATAATGTACAAATGATATTTTCCTCTCTTAACTTAAACATGCTTCTGGGAACTCCCCATGCAAACTAGATAAAAATATACATGCTATAGAAGCCAGAGCACATGACTAGCTGGTTATGAAGCATGTTTACTAAAATGTGATATGGATTGTGGGGTTAGGACTGTGCAGGAGAAGGCAGCGGTAAACACAAGGGGCGTGGCCACATTATGCTACTATTGCTGCACTAGCACAGTAGTAGCAAACGGATGGCCCAGCTCATGCAAACAGTGCATGCATGTTCCACATGTGTCAGAAAGCATGATATTGGGGCTTCTCCATGGACTAGCAGGATTGCATCAGCCACACCTGGTGACATCCTCCGGGAGGCGGCATGGATACGGAAGTACTCTCCAAAGCTCAGAAGGTGAGCCTTCTGAGCATGCCCAGGTAGCCCACCTTACTGGCCCGCCCCCTAGCACAGCCAGTCTTCTTCCTTCTGCCTTGTCAGCAAGACAGACCCTACTCTCCTACACCAATTTCTACCATTTTTTCTGCAAGAATCAACTCTACGAAATCCAACATGACAAAACCAGGCTTTAAAAAATGCAAGAACTGCAAAAGGAAAATGAGCAGCACAGACACGCATGATATCTGCCTTCACTGCTTGGGCTCAGGTCATATAGTGGAAAGCTGCCACCATTGTGGGAAGATGTCCTCGAGAGCCAGAAAATCAAGGAGCTACGCTTTGCAGGACTTCCTTACCTCAAACGCGAGTACTTCTGTTGCCCAGCCTGCCTCTCCTGTAATCGCACCGACTCGGGTTGTGCCTGTTGAGGCCCCCATCCCCAGCCGTGTAGCTACTGCTGCGTTCTCCTCTGCAACTCCGATGACTTCCCCGAGGGCTGCCTGTACCCACGGGACCTCCTCTGAACCTACAGCAGCAGAAGGAGTTGATTCCCGGCCCACGGTCTGCCCCACTTGCGGCCATGCAGTGCTCAATCGCGGCGGCCATGAGTCCTCCAGCTCCGCCCACTTCCGGGACAGCCAGATCAGCGTCGGAAGCAGCTCTCGGTGCCGTCTAAGCTCTGCCCACCAAATTACGGCCCCGGAGAGTCACATCGGCGCTGTGAGCCCCAGCGCCGGCCCCTCTCCACGCCGAGGGCACAGACGCCGCAGACACAGCAGGAGCAGGAGCAGGAGCCAATCACACCGCAGGAAACACCGCGCCAACGATCGGAGCACAGAGAGAAGGCACAGGAGCTTCAGTTACAGCAGCGATGCCTCCAGCCACCAGAGACACCTCTCTAAATGCTCTCTGCACAAACACCGCTCCCAGCACCGCAAGAGTCATGGAAATAAGCGCTGCCAGAGCCCCTCAAGCTCATCCCATCATAGCAGCCACCGGAGCAGGTACAGCAATAAATCCAGTCATACAGACTTCTCTGTCATCATAAATTTGCTGTCCCAGCTGTTAAGACAAACCAGCTCCATGGCACACATCACTATTCCTCCCATTCAATCAGCTTCCTCTCCAGAGAACCTGTTGGTTCCACAAGACACAAACCTGACTGCTATGGACAATCAAACGTCCACCGCAGTCAAGCGGCTCCAGGACAATCCGTCCCCAGACAGCACCGCTGAAGAACAGGACATTGAAAAGGCTGTTGTGGGTTCTGTGCACAACAAACACACTACCTCTGACAAGAGTCATTCCGCAGAAACGGAAGATCCGCCACCCCCTCCGGAGGATCTTACTTACCCTAAGTTCCTTCACAAACTCGCCTCCACCTTGACCCTAAAAGGCCTGGAGGAGAAAGGGGAACCGGTACCGAATGTTTTGCAATATCTCGCAACTCCGAAGTCTGTCTTGGCACTTCCTATACACCAGACTCTATGGAACAATCACCTGAGACTGTGGCAGACCCCGGCTTCCGGCCGACCGTTTCCCAGGAGACTCGAATCTAAGTACCAGGTACAACCTGTACCTGGGTTCTCAACACCCCAACTGCCACAACAGTCTATCATGGTGTCTTCAGCCCTCAAGCGGATAAAATCATCGCACACTCATGCCAACAGCCCGCGAGGTCGAGACCACAAGCTCCTCGACGACATCGGGAAGAAAGTATTCCAGGGAGCTATGCTTAATGCAAAAATTGCCGAGCATCAGTTCCAACAAGTTCTTTTCCAGGATGCTTGCATGGCGAACTTCAAGACCACCATCGCATCCCTCCCAAAGGAGTCTCAAGCATCAGCATCCAGCACACTCACAGATATGTCCGAGTTCAGAAAACATCTAGCCAGTGCGACCTTCGACGCTTTCGACACAGCGCTGCGAACTGCCGGAACGGCTGTCTCCGCAAGAAGGTGGGCATGGCTGAGAGCATCCGGCCTGCGGGACGACACCCACGATGGAATTGCAGATGCACCATGCACGGGTGAGTCTCTCTTTGGCGACAAGGTCAAGGACATCGTCAACGATATAAAAGAGCATTGCACCACCCTGCAAACTCTGTCAGAAGACGGGTTTGAGCGCCACAGCAACACTCAGAAAACTAATTTTCAGAGGAAACCATTCTACACCTCCAGCAAGCGGTACCACTCCAGCCATAAATGGCAAAATCACAGATACAAAAACAACTCCTATCACGGTCCTTCTCACCAGCGCAACTCCCAGAGAGACCGCAAACAACAGAAAAACAGTGCGCCCACGAACAAAAGTGGGCCCTCCTTTAGACGCCGAATCACAGGCAACCACCTGCATCGGGGGTCGCCTCTCACACTTCCTGCCAGAATGGTCACGGATATCCTCCGATTCCTGGGTTATGCAAATCATCCGAGAGGGCTACCACATGTGTTTTGCTGCGCCGTCCCGGCAAAGAACTCAACCTGTCAGTGACACGCCCCTGCACCTGCGCCTAGCCATGGAAGCAGAACTTCTGCACCTGCTGTCCTCCCACACCATAGAGGCAGTACCCCCGGCCGAAAGGAACTCTGGTTTCTACTCCAGGTACTTCCTCATTCCCAAAAGGATGGGTGGTGTACGCCCCATTCTGGACCTCCGCAGACTGAACAAATTTATCATCAAGGAGAAGTTCAGGATGTACTCCCTCAGCTCCATCCTTCCACTGATCCAGACCGGCAACTCGATGGCATCCCTGGATCTACAGGACGCCTACACCCACATCCACATCCACAGAACCCACAGGAGGTATCTCCGCTTCCAGGTGCTGGGGCAGCATTTCCAGTACAGAGTCCTCCCTTTTGGACTGTTGCCAGCGCCGCGGGTCTTCACGAAGTGCGTGGCAGTGGCAGCAGTGCATCTCCGCAAACAGAACGTCTCCATCTTTCCCTACCTGGACGACTGGCTCCTCACTGCTCCCTCAGCCCCGGAGCTTCAGGAGTCCCTATGGATAACCATGGCCCTGATCTCCAACTTGGGGTTTGTCATCAACTTCAAAAAGTCACACCTCATGCCTTCCCAAAGACTGGAATTCATAGGAGCTGTGATCGACACTAGGGTATCGAAAGCCTACCTTCCCAAACGCAGACTGATCACCCTCACCTCCATAGCGTCCAACGCGGCCGCGGCAGGGACTTCTCCAGCGAGGTCCATACTATGCCTGCTGGGCCACATGTCAGCCACAACATCAGTCCTGCCCATGGCAAGATTGAAAATGCGGGCACTCCAATGGCAATTGCGTACCCACTGGAATCAACACGCCCAGCCTCTCTCCACCCGCATTCCGATGACTCCACACATCAAGGCTCAACTCCGCTGGTGGACGATATCGACGAACCTCTCAAGGGGCAAGGACATCCACGCTCAAAGGTACCAGGTGATCTTCACCATGGACGCTTCCAACGCTGGCTGGGGTGCTCACATCCCGCAATTCAGCACCCAGGAAACATGGTCCCCGCAGGAGAAACTCCTGCACATCAACCTCCTCGAACTAAGAGCCGTCAGATACGCTCTCAAAGCGTTCCTTCCACACCTGCGCGGAAAATCTATCCTCATCCAGACAGACAACCAGGTGGCCATGTTTTACATCAACAAGCAAGGGGGCACAGCCTCGCAGCCCTCTGCAGGGAAGCGCTACAAATATGGTCCCTAGCCTTATGGAACGGGTGCAGCCTCCGTGCCTCCTATCTCCTGGGAGAACAGAACACCCTAGCAGACAAGCTAAGCAGACAGTTGCAGCTGCACGAGTGGACTCTCCTCCTGGAGGTCTCCGACAGTCTCTTCCGGCACTGGGGATCATCGATCATCGACCTATTCACCACGGAACAGAATGCCAAATGCCCGCTGTTCTGCTCCAGACACCCGTCATCCAAGCGGTTGGCAGCGGATGCATTCGACGTGTACGGGGGGGATGGTCTCTGGTGTACGCCTTCCCCCCGAACCCCCTCATCCCTGCAACTCTTCAACGGATCTTCGCGACAAAGCGCGTGCCATCCTGGTGGTTCCCCACTGGCTGTGCCAGATGTGATTTGCTCTTCTCCTATGCCTAGCACACGGGACTCCGAAACGCCTACCCCTCAGACCGGACCTACTGACGCAGAAAGGAGGCAACACGAGGCACCCCAACCTAAAAGCCCTAGCTCTCACTGCCTGGAGGTTGAACAGCTAAACCTTTCTATACTCCACCTACCCGCAGAAGTACAGGATGTGGTCCTAGCGGCCAGAAGGCCCTCCACCAGGAAGTCCTACGGTCTCAAATGGAAGAGGTTCAGCTCCTGGTGTGCTACACAAGGCCTTGAACCCGCTACATGTCCACTCCCCAACGTCCTGCAGTACCTTAGCTCCTTGTCCAACCTTGGCCTGAAAACATAATCCATCCGGGTACACCTCTCTGCAATAGCGGCCTTCCACGCACCTCCCGAAGGGGCAAACTCGATTGCGGCACTGCCCCTGACAGCATGCTTCATGAAGGGACTAACGAA
This sequence comes from Ichthyophis bannanicus, assembly GCA_033557465.1. Taxonomy (NCBI): domain Eukaryota; kingdom Metazoa; phylum Chordata; class Amphibia; order Gymnophiona; family Ichthyophiidae; genus Ichthyophis; species Ichthyophis bannanicus. The sequence continues at coordinate 861,312,390 of CM066033.1, read as the reverse complement.
TCTGAAACCCCCTGTCAGACACCCGGTCCCGCCTTGGGACCTGAACGCAGTGCTACAGAGCCTGACACAGGACCCCTTCGAGCCACTCCAGTCCGCCGACATGAAGTTTGTGTCCTGGAAGACGCTTTTTCTAATAACAATCACATCTGCCAGGAGGATCAGTGAGATACAGGTGCTAGTTTCACACCCTCCCTATACGCAGCTGCACCACAATCGCGCATCACTGAGGACCAACCCAAGGTTCGTGCCCAAAGTGCCATCAGCGTTCCACGTCAACCAATCCATCGAGCTCCCCTCGTTCTTCCCAGAGCCTCATGCATCAGCCGAAGAGCGACGCCTACACACCCTTGACTGCCTCCGGGCCCTCAGTATCTACCTGCAAAGAACGCAGCCCATCCGGAAGGGCGAGCAGCTGTTCGTATCTTTCGACCCAAGCAGGCCGGGTAGGCCCGTCAACAAGAGGACCCTTTCCCACTGGGTGACTGCCTGTGTCTCCTATTGCCTCGACCCAGCTGGCACACAGGAGCAGCCGAGAGTGGGCCCTCACCAACTCAGAGCACTGGCCACCTCAATTAACAACCTTCGCTCTGTACCGATGATCGAGGTCTGCAGAGCAGCCACTTGGTCCTCCCCGCACACGTTCCAGAGACACTACTGCCTTGACCTCAGGTTTCGGGAGGACTGCACCTTTGGTACGGCCATTCTCTCCACCGCCAGGGAGGATACCGGGACCGCTTCACCACCCGGCACTCCCTGAACCCGCTGGACCAGGGACTCTTAGCCTATGCCTGACTATGCGTTGTTGTGACTTATTGCTGCCTGTTACGTTTATTGCACTGTTTGCACAACCTGTCTTGCAATATTGTACCTTATTCCACGGTATCGCGCTGTTGCACAGCCTGTTCCATGGTACTGCACATTACGATTCTTGTCTTACAATTGCTATTGTTGCTCTGTTGCACAAAAAAAAAAAAAAAAAAATAATAATAATAATAAGTTGTTGCACTGTTGCATTCCACTACTGAGTAAAGAAAGTTGCCCTGACTCCTGGTCTCCGTAGTCTTATATGCCACGCTACCTCCTCCACCTCAGCATACACGTGCAGCTAGGGAGGCACCAAGTATGGCTGACGCAATCCTGCTAGTCCATGGAGCAGCGGGGTTACTTACCTGTAACGAGGGTTCTCCGTGGACAGCAGGATAAGTCAGCCACACAATCCCACCCGCCTCCCCTGGAGGAGGTGAATCCAACGGCCCACGCCCCTAGTCAAGAGGCTAGCTAGGAACACACTGGCTGGGCTAGGGGGTGGGCCAGTAAGGTGGGCTACCTGGGCATGCTCAGAAGGCTCACCTTCTGAGCTTTGGAGAGTACTTCCATATCCATGGCGCCGCCCAGAGGATGTCACCAGGTGTGGCTGACTTATCCTGCTGTCCACGGAGAACCCTTGTTACAGGTAAGTAACCCCGCTATCTGTGGGTCTTGAATTTACTATGGACAGTAAGATACATCTGTACAGGAAAGGAACTTCTGGCCAGCCCAAAATAGAGTGATGACCAGGAGTGGGCTGAACAGCCAGCATAGCTCAGAACATAGGAGCTAAGTACAAGAGGGCAGGACATGCAAATCAGAAAAGCAAACACATGCAGAGAGTATGTACTGCGTCTCAGATCATAGGTGACAGGATGAAAATATGGCATCTGGAGATGCAAGGGGCCATGTATGGGATCAGGCAGGATGTCCACAGTGTCCATCATGGGGAGGCAGGGATATGACCCCTCTCACTCTGAGGCAACAAGGTGGCTGTTCACCTAGGCAGGTGAAAGGACAGTAAGAGAGAGTACCCAGGGATGGGAGAAAGACTTTTGTGGGGGAGGGAAATAAAGAGAAAGTGACTGTGCTGGGGAAGGGAAGGAGAGACAGAATGCCTGGCTTAGGTTGGGAGGTGGGGTGAATTGTTGAGGACACCACTAATAGTTTGCAAGTTTCAGCTTGTTTGTTATATTAGAAATGTGGTGCCTGTTCCTCTTCGTGCTTTGAGTTGTACTGCATGTGGCAGAAAAGATAAGAGCTTTGAACTGTAAGTGGAAAACTATGAGTGATATGAAGGTGGATTTGACTAAATAAAAAAGAGTTTTTAAGAATTTCAAAGCCAAACATCTCTTCTTAGTAATTAGATAAACATCAGAACAAAAAAGAGGCATTGTCATCATTTTGTTTAATTGTCAGCTACATATTTAGAAATATTTTACTCGGTGTTGCTGTTGTGACTATAAGGGATGTGTTTATTAAAGGGTCTTAGGCCTTGGCAGCAAATGCCAGGTGTTAGTGCAAATAGCAGCACATCAGCTGTGAAAGTCATGCGCTGTCTGTAGGGGGCGTGCACAGCCTTTCCCAGCACATAATGCAACAAAAATGCTGAGACCACAGCGCAGCGGCATCACGGATGCAGCTACCGCCAGTCATTGCGGTGATGTTAGCTACGCCCACGAGGTCTTCAGAATGTAAGGTGACCGCTTTGCTGGCAATGTTTGCGGTAACTGCTTATGGCAGGCACACCCACACCCTGCTCTCGTGTGCTGCTAACACATGTTATGCGGATAGAGCAGACAATTCCCTCTGCTGTCTCCATTTGGCTTGCGTTAGTTGTTAATGAGGTGCGCTTTTCCTGGGTTATTGCCACATTAACATTTAAAGTGCTTTAGTAAGCATGCCTCTAACTGCTGCAAGGTTTATAGGTTTGCAATAACTTGCTACATCTTTTGATAGGAACAAGCAATTTGCAACTTCTATATCATCTCTGGTTGAATGTTCCTTTTCTTTAGCTAGATGTGCAGCTTTTATAAATTACAGCAAATGGGGGAAAAATGAACAAAACGAAAACCTGAGACTCCTTATAGTCTTCCTTTTCCAGTGATATCCCTCTTATCCTAGTCTCATTTCCCTCCTTATTCTGTTTCTTTCCCCTGGCCAAAATCCCTTGTTATACTGGATTCAACTCTATTCTTTTGTTTTTCCCAATGCACTCTTAAATGTACTAAAGATTGTGGAGGTGATATTCAAAGCCATTTAGGTGGCTTGCGGACCTGCAATCTGCCTAAATGGCGCTTAGTGGGCTATTCAGCGGCACTAATTTGCTGCTATTAAATGCTTTGATGCTAGCCGGCTAGCTTTTGGCTGTTCCAGGACTGGAGCAGAGGTGGCGCCTGGGGATAACTGTCTAGCGCATAGTTTCAGTTTGGGCTAAATGGAGAGCTACGGTGCTATCCGACCCAAATGGATATTCAATGCTGGCAGCCAGATATTGTCCCTGGCACTGAATATCACGTTCAAAGTTCATCAGCTGAATAGCCCCCCTGTGCTTTTCATGTACATCTCATCTCCAAAGCTGCGAGCCTTTACCCGGAATTTATTTAAGCTGACTGAGGATAAATATTTGCTTCTTGGTTTTTAAGCTGACTGAGGGTAAATATTTGCTTCTTGGTTTTTCAGCTTCACTTGTTCAAAATAAGGTAGTCATATATTTAAAGACAATTAGTTGTTGCTACGCTTACACTCCTTCCATTGTTTTCCAAACTCTAACCATTTTCATTCCAAGGTCTTTCTAACTTAAGAACATAAAGACGACCATACTGGGTCAGAGTGATGGTCCATCAAGACCAGCATCCTGTTTCTAACAGTGGCAAATTCAGGTCATAAATACCTGGTAGGCTCCCAAAAAAAAAGCACGATTCTATGCCTTCCACCTCCCAAGGAGCAGTGGCTTTCTCAAGCCCACCTTATTAAGAGTTTATGGAATATTCCTCCAGGAACTTGACCAAACCTTTCTGAAACCCCGCTACACTAACAACTTTTTCCATATCCTGCAGCAATGAATTCCAAAGTTTAACTATTGGGAAAAAAAATTGCTCCTATTTCTTTTCAATGTACTGCTTTGTAACTTCATAGCATGACCCCTAGTTTTTGCACTTTTTGAAAGAGTGAGCAATCAGTTTATATTTATCCATTCCATTTCACTGAGGATTTTATAGATCTCTCTCATATCTCCCCCCACCTCTCCAGCCAACTTTTCTCCAAGCTGAAGAGCTTTAGCCTTTCCTCACTATTGATAGACTCCTTTTTTTTTACTTCATCTTTCCTGTTCTGTCTATGGTAGAGGTTTCCCAAATGGGGTCACATCATTCATGGAATGAGGGTCACAGAAACATGGTCATTTCCCCTTCTCGCTGGACTTTCACTGTGACCTATGTCAAGTAGTGGGAGTCACCAGTCAGCATGTGGCCAGTGAGTCAGTGAACATTCCTTGGCCCTTGGCCCCTCCTGGGTAAGCTTCCTATAAGGTGGGACTCATGCTAAGTGCTAGAATCTGTAAGCACACGCTGCACAGGTACACAAAGGACCCTGTGCTGACTGCCGCTACTTTCTCCTTTAGATGAGTGGAGGAGGGGAAAGAGGCTGGAGTCCTGTTATTTTGATTTCATCATTACCTGGGGTCACTTGAATTTTCAGTTGTTAAAATGGGGTCATATGGGATAAATGTTTGGAAAGCATTAATCTATGATGTTCACTCACAGTTTGGGCTTAATTTACCCAACTTAGATACTTATAAAGATGACCAAATGTTGTTCACAGACTTCAGCAAATACAAATTTTCATCTCCTATGGTAAATAAATGGAATGCACTTCTTTGTGGGCCAGGTCATTAATAGGCATGCTCACTGAGCTGCATTAGGGTTTTGCAGGTAGCCTGCATTCATAGTCGGTAGGAACACACAATACATGCAGAACAAGTGTGCCATCTATTGGAGGCATGTACAGCATGGCCCCAGCAGATACCACACTGATGTGGACCCTAATGCACACTGGCAGCATTGCAGATGCATGCAATGTCACCCATTGCACCTGCGCTAGCTGCAGCATCAACAGTGAACACATGCTGTTAATGCCCGTGCTAACCTTGAGGCGCAGACATGCCTGTGCACCGCCCTTCCCCACCCATTGCATTCCCTATAGAGAGAGCAAGGAATTAACCCTGTGTCATCTGTCTACTCTAGTGCATGCACTGTTAACAGGGCCTATTAGCCACATTCAAGCCCACCTTAACAGCTAGCACGAGTTAGTAAACATGTCCCTAAGTGTTTCAGTTCCATCTTGCAGGATTTCAGTGTATTCAATGCTGTTATCCCAGGTAATATGACTGTCTAATGTGGCAACTCTTGCCTATGCAATTCAAGGGTGATCTAATAAAAGGGGAGTGTATTGTGCTAGATCTTCCCAGTGGGAAGTGACCAAAGGGTTGAGTAATAGGCCACAGAGTCATGTAAGTAGAGGTGTTTTTGGAAGGAAAAGTTTTTTTTTTTCTGCGCCATAACTAGCCCTGTGCGAGAGGTACAACCGCACAGGGCACAAAAAATAGAGGCGCATTTGGTTTTGCCGATCTTGGCTACCCCCCCCCCCTCCACACACTGCCTGCCCCACTGCCCCCAGTGCTGATTTTCATGTTTCTTTGGCGACGGCAGTGGCAGTAGTGGAGCGGATCTCCAATTGAAAAAAAAACCAACCTGCGGGTCTTATTGAATCCACGCTTGCATGCTGGCCTGATCCCTCCCTCCTCTGATGTATGCTTGTGTCAGAGGAGGGACCGGACCAGTCATTCAAACATGGGTCTTTGCAACTCCACGCTTGAATGGCTGGCCTGGTCTTTCCCTGACCTGACGTAGGTACGCCAGAGGAGGGAGAGATCAGACCAACAAGCAAGCGTGGAGTCAGAAAGACCTGCATGGGTTCTTTCTTCAATTGGATGTCCGCTCTGCTGCTGCCGCCACGACCACCACTGCTGCCAAGGGAACATGAAAAATGGCAGCGGCGGGGCAGCAGCACTGTGGGGGAGGGAGCCGGCTAGACATAGAGGTGTTGGGTAAGATGGGGAGAAACTGGGCATGGGGAAAATGACAGAACTGGGGGAGGGGTGCCGATGTGCAAGTTACACGGGGTGCATTTATGAGTATGGCTTGGTACGGTCTTGGTTTCTTTTACCCCTTTCCTGCCTCCCAGAATCAGACAGGATATTCAAGGGGAGGAGACTCAGGTCACGTGGACGATTGCCCATAGAGTAATAGAGGGCTTTGGGATAAATAAAAAAGTGAGCATTTGGGTCTTATCTCCTTTCTGACGTGGGGGGGAAAAGTGGAGTGAAAGCTGCAGACAGTGACTTGCTGAGGTGGAACTCACAGTTTAGGAAATTTCTTACTGAAGGTTTGATTTTTGAGTGGAGTATTAGGAGGTGGATTATCTTTGGGGAAAAGAAAGACTGTGAAAGAGTTTGAGATGATTCACCAGACAGCAATCCCCCTTGAGAATAAGGAAGGTGACCAGTGTTTAGATGTAATTTTAAGGATCATGAGGAGTGGTATGATATAAGCCTGAAGAAGGAATAGAATGTAAGGGATAAGCGATTAGAATAATATAACATCCGGTATATTTATTTTTCTGATTTTACTGTTTGGTTCTGCAGAATACCTGTGAGGATAACAGACTTTAATTATGTTTATTAATTCACCCAGTAAAGACATTTTAATTTTGCACTGTTTTGACTCTGAGATCCTTTTCCTGGGTGGTGGCTCCTGATTTAGAACATAACATTCTAGAAAATTACTTCCAAAGTGGTTAAATAAAATAAAAAAGAGAAAAATAAACCCCACAAAGTTGGGGGGGGGGGCAATTTTATAAGAGGATTCCCATTTTCCCTCCATTATATCAACTAGGCCTAAAGACAAGGGAATTAATGGCTCAGCATGGAGTTTGTATAAATCCTATCTAACGGACAGATGGCAGCAGGTACAGACAGGATCCACAACCTCTGAGCCTTTCCAACAAAAACATGGTGTACCTCAGGGCTCTTCACTCTCCGCCCTCTTATTCAATATATTCATACAACCCATATGTGAAATAATCCGCTCATTTAATATATCATGCCTGATCTACGCAGATGACATACTACTCTTCACTCCATTCACGATCGACCATCCTGATTTCTCCCAACTAGTAAAATGCTTCGAGGCTGTAACCGACTGGCTCCAATCACAGAGCCTCAAGATAAACTTCAGCAAGACGGATGTACTGTTCATCACAAGAAATCAATTCTTCTCGCCACCGCCGACATTAAAGACAAGAGACGCTGAACTCCCAAGTAGACCCAGCATCCGCTACCTAGGCATTACGTTGGACCAGCAGCTCGAATTTAAAACGCACATCAGCAACACCATCAAGCAAATTTACCACAAAATGCAAACATTGCGACATCTCCGACCCCTGCTGCAACCAGATGACTTCAGAACAGTTTTTCAGGCACTGGTGACCCCCCCACTTTGACTATGCCAACGTGATCCTGCATGGCCTACCCAAAAACATGCTAAACCCATTACAGTTGGCAATGAACGCAGCTGCATGCTTCCTACACGGAGCCTCTAGAAGAGATCACATCACCCCAATCCTAAAGGACTTACACTGGCTACCAATCTACTGCTGGCTCACCTATAAAGTAGTCCTGATGACCTTCAAGGCCATCAACAAAATATCCTCTGCCTCCCTAACAGACCTTCTCTACCCCACTCCAGCAAACAGAGCAAGGAGAAGATTTGCCACCAATACCCTACAGACCCCTAATGAAATAACAAAATGCACCCAGGCAACAAAGAACCGAGCCTTCAAGTTCTATGCTTGCAGCTGCTGGAATGCGCTCCCAACCACCGTCCGAGCGATCACGAATCTTGCCCAATTCAGAAAGGCACTAAAGCACCACCTCTTTCTCCTACACTACTCACAACCCAGTAACTCAACTTCACCCGCCATACATCCTGCCAGGCAATTGTAAGCTACAGACAACTCATGTTTATATTGTAGATAGTTGTAGATAGCTGTAGATAGCTTCCCCAGTTGAAATCCAAGTTGTATCACCCATTCAATGTAAGTGCATAACAGTTCTCCTGTTCTGCACAAAACTGTTATCTGTAAACCGCGCTGATTTTAAAGAGCGCGGTATATAAAAGCAATAAAATAAATAAATAAATAAACAAAAAATAAAATAAGAAACCAAAAGCCCTTGCACTCTCACCATACTCTCTCAGGTCTTATCTTAAGATTCCTTTCTTCCTACGCCAAGTGCACTGCTTGTTTGTTTTCTTTTTCCCCTCTGAGTTGTCTCTTATCCAATCTTCGGTTATTTCACAAACATCAGTTTTTTACAAATATATCTTGTGCTAACGTTTCCTTATTCAAACATATTTATATGTGCAATACTTTGGACTAAAGAAACCAAATATTGCAAATGGTAAAGAAGGACTCTAAAGCCCATCTGGACTGCCCAACTTGCATCATTTAGTGGTTCCACAAACCACAGTGAATGCCTTCCCTTAACTTCTTCACAATTATGAATGCCCTGAACCTTTCTCATATTTTCCAAAATTCTGTTACCATTTTTGCCGCCACCCCTTAGAAGTCATTCTATTTAGGTATGTGCATTTTCATTTTAGTTATTTTCATTTTTTTAAAATGTGTTATTTCATTCAAGGCAGACAGAATTGTATGCCCCAACATGAAAAAGTCTATGTTAAAATGCAACAACGAACTAAAAAGAAATAACAAACCTAAAATATATTTTTCCTATATATGTTCATATGTTCTGTATATCTGCCAACTTGAATGGTTTTGTAGTTATGGCAGCCTAGGAAAAATATCTTTACATAGGACAGAAACATATGAGATCGATATTCAGAAGCACTCTTGTGATTGCTGGAACTGCTGGCCACACTAATGAGGGGTTTTTTTCTCCAGAAAAATTCCTGGGGTCTAAGCAGTTAATTCTGAACACATAAATTGTTGCAGAACAAAATAAAACTAAATAGGCATACAAATCTTTCTACAGTGTCTGCAGGATCCCAGCAGCCATCCCCTCATGTGAACACCTGTTTAAAAACCCAGGTCTTTGGCCCCTTCTCAGAGAAGGCTTCTGAGACAAGTAGAGTGGTTGCAAATTCTAAAGTGATGGTGCTAAAATGAAAAAAAAGATGAAAGCTGGGTACTTTCCCAGTGAATCTGAACCAAGAAAGGACAGTGAGTAATGAAGCTTGACATCACACGGTTTTATGTATGCAAAGGTGTTGAATTAGCCCAGGACTGACATAGGTAGTAAAAGGCTTCAGCTTTTGTTTCTGATAATTCACACATCTTTCACAAACATTCAGGCTGGTAAAAGAGACTGGGAATGTTGACCTCTGGTATACACAAGGAAATGTTTATATCAACAGGGAAAGGTAATTTGCTAAAAACTGTCTGGTACACAATGAAAACTATGATTCTTCCAATCTATAACTTCCAGGGAATATTGTGATCACAAAAATGTGTCAAGAAACTGAAATTTGTAAAGAAACCTCTGCTGTGTCAACTCAGATGAGCAAGAACTGTTTTTGTTTTTGTTTTTCAGCTTTTCATAAGCTTGGGGCTTTGGCTAGTTTTACTTACTGTGACTAAACTTCAAAGAGCTGTTGATGTGGTTCATTGTTTCACTTAAACTGACTCTACTTGCATTCCTGTTTGTCACAGGAAGCAAATCTACTCCAAGCACATAATCAGTCCTCTGGAGGAGTGGTTCACCAGCAACCAATTTGCACTCATTGGCATAAGAAACGACATCTTGGGAAAAATCATCTCATTTCTGTCTGGTTTTACTTTAGGAGTTTCATGATTATTTCCTTTAAGAAAAATAGATCTAGTATGACCCCAATGGGCCTGAATAATAATGAAATAATGAAATTGTAGCTGATGTTGACCTAATATTAATAAATCTGAGATGTCTACTTAAAATGTGGCTATATGTCTCTCCCCCTTCCCCGCACACACACAACTGTGAAGTAGAAGCTGAAAGTGTTTTGAAAATAAGAATACAGAAATTAAATTCTTAAGTGCAGGTTGCCTAATATCTCTGTGTTCTCTTTTGAACATATTGTATAGATTTCTGTAAATAATGCTCTGCAAAATAAAGTGTATACTAAAACCATAGAGCAAAGTTTCTCCACCTTTAAAACAATCAATAAGCCAAGTTCAAGAGAATCAATAAACAGCACAAGTGTTCACAAAGCCCTTCCCTGCTCCATAGCAAACTGAAAGCATTCAGTCCAGCTTTTGCCTCCTGGGTTGAAGTACAGTTTAACACAAGGGAAAACAAGAAGGAGAAAAATTCAATGTACAGTAATGAAAACAGATAGTTTTCCTCTCTTCTGCAAAAACCAAGTTTAAACAAAATGTGAAAACAAAGAATTGCGTGTGAAGAATAACATTTTGGAAATTTGACATTCAGTTTTCCTCATGCACTAACACTTCACTGTATTTACATTTTTAAAACTGCATTTATATTAGGATACTCAAAAGAGTAATATAAATTTAAAATAGTATATATATTTAGCACAGAATCAAAATATCATAACAATTAACAATATAATACGGACTTGCATCTTTATGAAAATGAACAGTAAATTGCAACCAGAATAAAGCAATTTTTGTCTCATAAGGGATATGGATCCTAAATGACCTCTTTCATTTCATTTATATACAACAAATTCACTGACTAGTTCTTGGTAGCTTACAAGTCATAATCATAATCTAAAACATAATTAAATACAATTAAATAATTACATAAAATAAGACAGCAATACAACTGATTACAAGAGCATAAGATATGGCATACTGGGTCAGACCAAGGTCCATCAAATCCAGTATCCTGTTTCCAACAGTGGCCAATCCAGGTCACAAGTATCTGTCAGTTTCCCAAAAAGACAAAGAGGTTCCACAATGCTTGTATTGGGACAAGAAGTGGATTTCCTAGGTCCTCTTTAAGAATGGTTTATGGACCTTTTCTCCAGGAACTTGCTCAAACCTTTTTAAATCCAGCTACACTAACAGCTTTTGCTACATCCTCTGGTAATGAATTCCAGAGTTTGAGTGAAAAAATATGTTTCCTTATTAGTCTTAAGCGGGTTACACTGTAGCTTCATTGCATGTCCCTTAGGGGTATGTTTACTAAGCAGTCTTAACGTGCACGCGGCGTTAGTGTGCAGGATGCCATAAAAGGAGTGGGCGTTTCGGTCTTAACATAGCAAAACGGGATTATCGCGCGATAACGTGCACTGCGCACATTATCAGGCGAAATGCTGCTAAGCACGCTAACGCGCGATAATCTTAAGTAGGCGCGCAGACATACAAACATAGAAGCAGAGGTGTAGCACAATGGTTAATATACTGACTGATGGTACAGTTTGATCCCCCAGTGTGCCTAATGCATAAAGCTGGCTGAGGCATCACCCTTTATGTTTAAGTAGTGCTTTTTGAGGCAGTTTACTTTTATTTTAATTAGTGCTGCCAGCAAACACACCCTCACGGTGGTGTAACCTAAGGTGCCGCATAAGGCACCCCATAACACACTCCATAGGGCACATTATAAAGTGCACTGTCTGCCAAGGCACCCTATAATGTCCCCTATAGGACACCCTCTAAGGCACCTTATAAGGTGCTTGATAGGGCGCCTTATGAGGCAACTTAAGGTTACAGTACTCTGAGGGTGTTTTTGCTGGCAGCACTAATGTACATTAAAAATAGACAATGCCTCAGACAGCCCTATCAAATAACCCCGCCATGGGTTTGAACCCATGACCTCTGGCTTCTCAGGCAGTGAAATAACCAGTGGGCTACAGCTGCTAACAAGCCCATGGCTGGCTGCAGAAGGACTACATGTCACCACACAAACTGTCTGCTGTGGTTACCAGGACATGGTAACCCACCCATACCCATGATGCACTGCACATGCAAAGCAGAAGTCAACAGATGGGCACAAGATGGGGTATGCACCCCCATAGCACCTCGGCTTGGTAGGGTGAACTGACCGTCTGTGGTATTGGCACAGGGTAGCCACAGACCGTCACATTGTGCGGGTACTGTGCTCACCCTGAGGGTGAGGTGGGGCACCCAGCACCAGGTCCACAGCACCTTTCATGGCTGAAATACGCCATGCTGTAGGTCCCCATCAGTGCTACTGTATGTGATAGGTAGTTCCTGCAGACACACCTAGGTTACATCTGTGTCTTTCTGTATTTCTTAGTCATGTCTAGCCCTAATGGGCTATGATGCCCAAAGGATAGTGCATATCCTGTGTTGGTGCCATGGTCACATGATGTAGGTGAGGAGGAGGGGGAGGAGGGGGTGTTTGGACCCATAGGCAGATTATGTACCACCACCCAACACACCCTCTGTGGCTCAGGGTGGGAAAGAGGATCTCCTACCAACAGATCCACATTCTACCTCCCTGCAATGGTGACAGTAGAGGGGACCATCAACTCCAGTCCTGCTGGGGAACAGACACCCTACAGGGCAGTCAATGCCAATCTGTACACATCCATAAGGCAAGGCAGACAGTAGGCCTGGAAATGCTCAGCTGTCCCCCACCACTATCTGACATTCTCCAGCAGCAAGCTTCCAGCCGCTGCACCCTGCAAGGTGTTCCAACCAGACCCATACTAACTGCAGACAGTCTGCAAGCTAGTTCATAGTGCATGTTCCTGGAGGAGATGCACGTACCCAGAACTGGGATGTCAGCATACACACCAAGCAGATAAGTCAGTGATTAGGCCCCAAAAGGGAACCCTTATATATAACATGGAGAGAAATACTATATAGCACAATGGGGGAACCTAGCCATGCTGTGGTCACTGCTCAGTCAGGGTGAGAGTGACCTCCCAGTAGGACATGCTGTGGCCACCCTGTCCGTGCAGGTAGTGGCCAGACACTACAATGTCCGAGCCATTGCCCTGTGCTCTGTACAGATGAATCCAGGCCAGGCCACCCTATCCAGGCTATTTCCACAGTACCTTGCTCCTCATTATACACATTGGCAGGCCAATACTGGCAACAGTGCTAACAGTGTGGGCTGTGGAGAGTGTTTGCAGCCACCACACACTGGATAGACAGACACATACTCCCCACACCTATGCCAGCATTGTGAAACTATAGAGGTGTTTGGCAGCCCTGGTCATCGCACCAGTCCTGGCCACCGTGCAGGCATGGCTATGGTACGCAATACTGTTGAGGTCACTCCCCAGGGTGATAAACACTGTCAGACACAAGACCTGTAGCACACTCCACAGACATCAGAAAGGTTGCTATGATGCAGCTCACTCAGAAAATTGTACTTAACTTTGGAATTGCTATCTGCCAGTAATCATAGCAAACTTTTGATAGCTGTGTACCATATTCCCAGGTTTAGGGTGGCATTGCTAAGGTATACAAGTGCTAGTATTTGGAGATGCACGCAGGGCCCAACATCCTGCCTCTCCAGGAGGCTTTGGTTAATGGAGCCTGTGGGTGCGTGTGTGTCTGCCCCTGTTGGCCGCTGCTCTAGGGCAGAGGTTCCCAACTCCAGTCCTGGAGGGCCAAACACTGTTCGGGTTTTCATGCTGTCCCTAATGAATATGCATGAGATACATCTGCATACCATGGGGGCGGTGCATAGAAATGCAGCACAGCCATATTTATTAGAGGCAGCATGGAACCTGAATGGTGTTTGGCCCTCCAGGACTACATTTGAGAGACTCTGCTCTAGGTAATGCGCATGTTTATGGTGTCTATGATCTTTAGGGTAAAATGTAGGTGTTTTGGGCATGTTTACATCATCTGCAATAAAGGTTCTGTCTGTATTAGCAGTGGGTAAAATATGGGGACTGGGTTGGCAGGAGCCACAGCTGAGACTTGAGCCTCTGATCTTCTGTGTCTGAGCACACTGGCTGTGTGCACTGCACTACCGTGTTGCCATAGAGAATGGTACATTCCCTGGTGATACCATGACTGTTCATCAGACAGGGCCTGTCTGTTGCAGTGCATGGCACCCACCTACACAGGGCTAGGCCATGGTCTGCTCTGGGCAGCTGCCACTGCCCCCTCCACCACCAGTATCCCTCTGCCACCCTGCTGACATGCCCTTCTGCTGGTGGAACGCAGTCTCAGGCCATCCAGTGTGTGGGTAGGTGGATGCCTATGGTGTGGGTTCTGGGGTAGGGTAGCCTGCATAGCTGTCCACACTTCCCCAAGCACCGTCTGGCAATGTTCTGTGCTCTTGGGGGTACCTGCTGGGTACTATCCCCTGTGACACTGTGGGGAGTGCACTCATGCCCATGTTGGGCCCTCATCAGTTGCTGTCTGGCTGCACTACTGTTTCAGCATTCCTATGGGCCACCTAGGCATCACCCTAGTCCGCACTGTGGCCCAGCTGCACCACAGCATGTGCCGCCTGCAGCCCTCTGTGTCCCCTTTTCTTTTTTTTTTTTTTTTTTGTTAACATATCTTTATTCAAAAAAGAAAATTTACAAGTGGAAACAGACACGAGATGTAAAGCACATAATAAATCTCCAGGCAAGAGGCAGCTTACATCTCAGTGGAGGAAAGAAAATCAGATTAACAGCAGTAATCCAAACTGAACATATTAACATAAGAAAAGAAAACATTGAAACATCACAACACCATAAGTAAGTCACGACCAGTCCATAACCAAGGAACCGCCCTGCTAATAGTATGGGTAAATTGTAGTAACACGCTAATGCCTTAATCCAAGATAGTTATGTAATGTATTCCATTTCCTATTCAGTTTGCCTGCCCAGGGGCATTTAAGGGCGTATATTTCCTCATAGCTCTGATGAAGACATAATAAGTTCCGCCATTGTTCAAAGTGCACCTGATCCAGGTTCTTCCAATGTGTCAGAATAATTTTCAGGGCCAGGCTTATCATAAGATCTAATAATTGACTGTCAGGTTTAGACAGCGCGGGAGTAATCATCATGGATTTGAAGACAATAATTGGATAAGTAAGCGGAACTTGTAGATTGAAAATAGTCAATACACGCTGCCAGACTTTTCTCCAAAAACCCTGCAACAAATCACAATAGAAGAGCATATGGGATAAAGTTCCAATAGCAGTTTGACAAGACCAACAACGATTGCCCTCCTGTGCCGCCCACTTCATCTTCCGTTGAGGTGTAAGGTAAGCACGATGTGCTAGAAAGTACAGGGATTGTGTTAAAGATGCGGCTCTAGTGATTCGTACTTGAGAGTCCCAAAAGGTACTCCATTGATCCGTATTAAAACAATCCCCTGTATCCTCCAGCCACTCCAATTGCACCTTCGAGCATTATTTGTCCCCTTTCGTTCGGAGTAGCGTAAGGCATTTGGACATTGCCCGCGTGCCCACCTGAATCTCACGCATTTTTTGCAGGAGCGGCCATTCTGAGAGCATCGTAAATGGGGATACGCCAGCTTTGCTCATACAATGCCTGAGTTGGCACCATTGAAACAAACAGGATGAGGGGAGACCAAAGTCGCTAGTCAGATCCCCAAAGGTCTTAAAGACATTCCCCTTTAGCAATTGACCAAGCGTCGTGATACCATGGTCTATCCATTTTTTCCATCGAATGGGTTTCCCGGCTATGCAGAGCCGTGGGTTCATCCAGAGAGGCATTTCAGAGGAAAAATCGTCACCATCTTCAAGACATTTTGCAAGATCCCTACAGGCTTCCTGGGTTGCGCCCACAACTTCGTTTTGTAGCTTCCCCGTCGACTGTGCCATCCCTATCATCATCCAAGTCTGAAAGGGCCTATTGAGAGCTTGCTCTACTTTCAGCCATCTAGGTCCCTTGTCCTCGTCTTCTGTTGAAGTCCATTGTGCACCCTGTCGCAGCAATGAGGCTTGATGTAGACACTTAGCGTCTGGAAAGTGCACTCCTCCCTGGGCTTTGGGCAAGCGAAGCTTCCAGGCGGCAATACGAGGAATTCTATTGCCCCAGTGAAAGGAAACAAGCATACTGTTGATTCGTTTATAGAAGCACGGAGGAAAGAATATAGGTATCATACTTAGGATATAACTGATCCTCGGGGCCAGTACCATTTTTATGGTTTCTAATCTCCCCCACCAAGTCAGATGTAGTGGGGTCCACTTGGTAATACATTCACGGATCATTGTTTTACAATTGGATACATTAAGGTGCAAAGTAGCTTGTAGAGTTAAACCATATAGCACTCCGAGGTATTTGAAAGACGATGAAGCCACTTGGAAAGGATATTCTTGCAGCGACTGTGCTGGCACGTCTGCAGTCAATGGAATTAAAGTGGTCTTTGAGTAATTCACTTTGTATCCTGAAATTGCTGAGTATCTCTTTATGATTTGTAAGGCTATTGGCAAAGACTCGGGCTGAAGGAAGAGGAGAAGATCATCCGCATAGGCAGATAACTTGCATTGACCATCGGCCAGCTCGGCTCCAAGAATACTCTCATGTTGCCGAATCGCAATCGCCAGCACTTCCAGAGCCAAATTAAAGAGAAGTGGAGACAAAGGGCATCCTTGTCGGGTACCTCTTTGCAATGTAAAGGGGTCTGATATTCCTGAATTGGCAGCAATGCGTGCCATGGGCTTGGTATACAGCACCTTTATTCTGTTAAGACAGATCTCCCCAATCCCAAACCAGCTCAAAGCTCGGAAGAGGAAGGACCATTCTAAGCGATCAAATGCCTTCTCGGCATCTAGGGATAACCCTATCAGGGGTTCCGGTACCTGCTGCGCTGCTGTTAGCACATGAGCCAATAGGCGTCCATTATCCGTAGTGGATCTGCCCGGTACGAAACCACACTGATCTGCATGTATCAGGTCACCGAGAAGCGGGTTCAGCCGGTTAGCTAGAACTTTGGCATAAATTTTGTAGTCGGCGTTTAAGAGTGATATGGGCCTGTAGTTTTCTATTTTCTGCGGGTCTCTCCCTGGTTTCGGATGAATCACTACTGTGGCTTCTGCCAACATACCCACTTCAGAATCGGGTTTACAAAGCCCGTTAAAGTAAGTCTGCAGCATCGGAGCCAGCAAGAGCTGATATTTATGATATAATTCCAGTGGGAGACCATCTGGTCCCGATGCTTTTCCTCGAGCCATCTGCCCAATAGCTCTGCGTATCTCCGCCGCTGAGAATTCTGCTTCCAATTCCTGAGCCTGTTCTGATTGTAGTTTTGGTCCGGATATGTCGGCGACAAATTCAGCAAATGCCTCTGCGCTACATCCAACTTCTGTTCGGTATAGAGTCTCGTAAAAATCTCTACAGCGCCGTAGTATCTGTTCATCTTGAATAAGGAGCCCTCCTCCTACATCCTGCAGTACTGCAATCCTAGATACAGCCTTTCGTGCTTTAAGCCAACTGGACAGTAAGGGGCCAGCTCGGTTGTTCTCATGGTAATAAGTACTGCGTTGCGTATATACTAGGGTGTGAGCTTCCTTATATAACATGTTATTATAGCGGTATCTTAGGCGTTGTAATCGAATCAAAATCATTGGATCCGCGTTCTTGGCTAGGAGCCGTTCCCCGGCTTTGATTTGTTTCTTCTCCAAATCCTCTCGTTCGATCTTCCTGAGCTTATTCCTTCGTATGGTGTAGGTGGTGATGTGTGCTCGAAGTGTCGCTTTGAAACCTTCCCACCACCCCCATATGGATGTATCGGAAGGGTCATTAAGTTGAATATAGGTCTCTATGATATCATTAATGGAAACGCAGAAGGTTTCATCTTGTAGTAAAGACTTGTCAAAGGTCCACCTATTTGGTAGTTTCCGGGATTGATCCAGTCGTATGATTAGGGAAACTGCGGAATGATCAGATACCGTGCCCGCGTGAATAGTAGTCGCCACAACTTGCTGAAGTAGACTAGCTGAGATCAGGAAATAATCTATCCGAGTTTGAGTTTTATGCGGCACAGAATAGAACGTATATTCCCGAGCTGTGGGGTGCAATAGCCGCCATGGATCCACTAAGTGGAGGTCAGCCATAATGCTCTGCAAGACTGCGTGTGAATTGGGCTTAGTGATGGATTTATATGGGGTCCTATCCAGCAAGGGATCTAGTAGCATGTTGAAGTCTCCCCCTGTGATTATGTTAGTATGAGCCATTTCTGTTAACTCCATAGCAATTCCTTTATAAAAGGTGGGATCATCGATTGTAGGTGCATATATATTCAAGAACGTAACCAGCGATTGACCCAGCTGCAATGTTGCTCTTGCCCATCTACCCATGGGGTCTGCTTTTACGCATGTCAGGGATGAATGAAACTTTTTACGGAGCAGTATTAACACCCCTCCTTTTCGTCCCAGTGCAGGCGATACCACTGCCACTTGATATGTGGATGATGTTACCTTATGCGACTCTCGCTCTGATAAATGAGTCTCCTGTAAGTAAATTATATCAGCTTTCTTGTGCTGGCAGTATGTTAAGATCTTTTTGCGCTTTATAGGATCCGTAATCCCTTTTACATTTAAGGTGAGTACAGTTAGGTCAGCTGCCATACTGGATGTAAGGCTGTGTTATGTGTAAGGCATAGCTATTAATGGTCAGAGCAGTACTTGCTTGCCAAAGCATGAGCGGAAAAGTGGGTTGGACTGGTCGTGATAAACGATATAACATTGAACTCATACATTTCAAGGTGATAACTGCCACCTGTGTCACTATAATATCCCTAACCTCTCCCTTGGCTACATTTCTGAATAACAATTACAGGTTCGTTTTGAAAATCATCATTACCTGCCTGTAGTTACCATACAAATAGTAGTTACATATTTGGTCCCCCTGCAGGCTATAACATGTAATTATACCTTTGTTCCCATATCCACTAAACTAACTCAAAGCAACTATCCCAGTACAGATTAGGTTGTTAAGGCCAGCTCTGCATCAGAGACAGTGGAAAAACTTGGGCCCTCAAATAATAGTGAGTCCTGCGAGTCCATACTAACACCCCCCCACCAGGAGAGCTCATTATTATACAAAAGGAACTAGCCATCATCCAGAAGGTATTGGTAATTAGGATTCCATACCACTACTTTCTTGTAGGAAGGATCGCAATTTGTCAGCATCAACAAAGTTCCTCGTTGTGTTATGGAGCGTCACCCTCATGGTACCGGGGTAGTATAGGCCATACCTTGCCTGCAGACTCTGTAGCATAGGCCTACACGCGAGCAGCGCTCTTCTGCGATCCATGGTTTGCTTGCTAAGATCAGGATAGAAAGAGACTTTCTGACCTTGGATCTGTAGAGATGGAGCTTTTCTAGCGGCTTGCAGAATTTGCAGGGCCTGTACGTGACGCAGGACTTTCATAATCATCGGACGCGGATACCTGGTGTTTTCTGCCTTGTTCGTGGGGACCCGGTGTGCGCGCTCCAATTCAAAAGGCCTGGTAAAGGATATCTGCAGCAACTCCGGAAGGACTTTCTCCAAGTAAGCGATCGGATCAGATCCTTCGGCTCCTTCAGGTACCCCTACGATTCTGACGTTGTTACGCCGTGCACGGTTATTTTGGTCTTCAATGGAGTCCTCCATGTGCTTAATACGCTTGGTCAGGGGTCCGATTTGGTTGAGTAGCACATCATGTTTCTGTACTTGTCCCTCCACCATCTCAACGCGGGAATTCATCGCATTAATTTTCTCTTTAACCTCGCTCATGTCTTCTTGGATCGCCGTTAGAGAAGCCGCGTTTTCAGCGATCATTTCTTTTACGTTCTTTAGCTCCAGCAGGATTTCTCGTAGGCTCTCCGTAGTATTTTCTTTCTCCGCCGCGGCCATTTTGTGAGGGGATCCTGTGTCGGATTTAGACCGCTTTGCAGAAGACCCCGGTCCCGGCTGAAATTCCAGCCGCGCTGGCTTCAAAGTAGTCATCTTACAGGTTTGCCTGGGAATGTATCACCAATGGGACACAAAGGGATGATAAAGTACGATCAATTTCGCATTAAAATAGTACAGGATTCTGCAGTAGCCTCAAGAGCTTTACTTCACACGTCCATTCGGCACCGCGGCTAGCTCCTCCCCCCCTCTGTGTCCCCTTTTCAAGCATCTGTCCAGTTGCCCATTCCGACATGCCTGCCCTGCTGTTGTGAAACATGTGCATGCCATAGGAAACCTGCCCAATGGAGAGGTAAAACCCTGCTCAGCGCAATTTCACCGTGGGCTCATTCACCTTGTATGGGGACGGAGCATAGACCCTTCCAAAATTCAATCTTTTTCTTGGAACTTTCTTGGGAGTGTTTTTTGATGTTTCCCATTGATATCACTATTGGCCAGCTTGGTTATTTTATTTTTACATTTTCTTCTGTACATTTTCAAGGTTTATTTGCCCTTTTGTTCCGTCCACATGTATCACACTTATCACTTTTTGTCGGTTTCCCTGGTTTTGCTGTACATTGCTGACGTAGATGGTTTCTTTTCCCTTTAAATCAGCTCTAACGCCAGGGTTTCACTGGCGTTCGTTTTGAGCCTCGGATTTCACAGCGTTAGTGTGTGGTGAGCCTCTCCTCTCCCACTCTCCACCCATTGACCCCTTCTCTCCGCCCCTGGGGAGCCTTCCTCCGCCCTCCGGGAGCCTTTCCCGCCTTCAGCGCTCGTTTGCACCGCTGCGCGCGTTATCGCGCTCTAAGGTACCTGTGCGCCTGATAAAGCGCCATTATCGCGCGATAAGGTACCTTATCACGCGATAATGTCACAGAGCGCACATTAAGACAGTTTAGTAAACATACCCCCTAGTCTTTCTACATTTTGATGGCGTAAATAATCGATCCACTTTTACACATTCCACTCCATTCATTAATGTATAGACCTTTATCATATGTCCCCTCATCTGTCTCTTTTCCAGACTGGAGAACCCTAACATTTTAAGCCTCTCCTCATAAGGGTATTCTTCCATCCTATTTACTATGTTGGTGGCTCTTCTCTGTACCTTTTCTAAATCTGAAATATCCTTAGGCCTCATTTGATGCTCCATCATTGTCAACATCTGTTCAGTGTGCTGGCGCTATTAGCGCACTTTGCAATGCTTGGGCACTGACAAGGCCCACTCAGTATGTCGGTGCTTGTAGCATCCTCTGCCATCCCACCATTGGTGGTGTAGCTTCTCAGTGTGGCAGCAGAGCATATGAACTCTTGCTGGACAAAATGATGGAAGTTGCACATGCTGATATAGTTCTGGAAAGGTAGGATAAGGTTAACACACCTGAACATGTAATTCCTGATCCACAGGCTAGTCTTGAACCTGTGTCCTTTCTCTTATACACACAGGGGGTCATTCCATCCTGGACGTACAAGCCCTCTGTGTGCCCAGTTGGAACTGGATGCACAGAGGGCATCACGATTCTGATTCCACAGGGCACGCCGCCTCCTAAGGCCAGGGTCAGGCTGCAGGGAAACTCCTCTGCCCCTTCCCAGCCACGGGCCTGCCAGATGCACCCAACTGGGGAACATATTCCACCTCTGAGGTGGAATAAGTTCCCTTTCCAAGCCGTTGGCCCCAGACCTACAGGGCCGACAGTGGAATCAGCCCTGCATGTCTGGGGCTGACGACTGCCCACCGCCCGCCCTAATGCCACGCTCAATCAGCCCCTTCCCCGTCCCTGTCTAACTTCCCCATACAACGAGCGGGGAAGTTAAACAGGGTCAGGAGAGGGAATGAATAGCGGGGATGGATTAGAATAAAAGGAAAACCTTGTTTCCTGAGAAGCTATTGCTCCCCCTGACAAGGGTTCCAACAAAAACTTTGTTTGTTGGTCTGGGGGTCTGCTCCTTCTTTACTATTTTGCCCTTTTTTGAATTTCCTGGATTTATTATATTTGGCATTATTTGGTAGGCTGGGTCATACTTGGTAATTTTCTTGTTATATTCCACTGACTATGGCAACTGCAGCATTGCACCAGACACACAGGGGCAAAGATTTCATCCACAGCAGACCGCAGTCACTGCGACCTCCACCCCCACTTCACACAATGCTAACATGTCAGCATGGTGCCAGTGTGGGTGGCACAAGTTCTTTTTGACTGCGACAGCATGTATGTGTGCTTCCACTGTCACAGTGGAGTCATAGCAGACATTATAGATGTATGCTCTAGACAGCGGCCTTGTCAGCCTAGTGGACCAGTTAGCCCCACTGCTTTCAGATAGCATTAGGGTTCCCAGCTTTGGGAGTTTTAACACACGGTAACACAACCCGGCATTACAGGAGCACACCCTATCTCTGCCCACTCTCCACTCCATTAATGCCTAGTCTCAACCTTCTTTCACCTTAATGCTATGGGCCTAGCTTCCGCACGTTAAACCAGCATTATCGGCCCTTTCCGTGGCGTTAACCGCTCATGGGCACCAATAACGCCCGTTGACGGTACCTTTGCTTCCTTACTGCCCTTTAGTAAACATACTACTTAGAGATATCAGGGGAGGAACACATACTATAAGTGTGCTCATTGTTTGTTTGTATTTTGTAGCAGCTGCAACATTGATGACGTTGTTCATTTTTTTTGTAATGAAATAAAAGTAGACACGATTTTGTTTTAAGTGTTTCTCATTTTAGAGAAAAATTGAAATGAAATGAAAAGTTTCATTATGAATTCACATTCCATTTCAAGCAATATACATCCCTACATAGACCAATGAGTGCACATTTACCCACATTTATGCGGGGTTATGCTCCTGGGGAAAGGATTGGAGCAAAGTCTGAACACATACTGTTTTGTACTTTCAAAAGCATGCATTTTTTAGTTAAATACAGTACCTGCTGAAAAGAGAGGCATAAGTGCATGTGTTTTTTCTTATGCAGTTTTCAAAGTAAAGGTGTGCATGCATTTTAGCCTTATATGCCAACATGAACCCCTGTTGATAATACTCTGAAACTCTCACTAGAGATCAACTGTAATCATTTTGAACTTGTTGCCGAAGGGAGCAGAAGCAACTGTGGATCGCTTTTGCCCTGTAACCCTAGACCACCATGAATTTCTTAAGGTAGGCCTGGAGAGCTATGGAAAGGGTGAGTGGTGTTTGGAGAGATAGGATGTCTTCTTCATATTGGGACAGGGTTTGAGGGAGACTTGGGGGATGGAGTGTCTGCAGCTGGAGATAGGGGGAGCTTGACAGAGGTCTGGGAGGAGTCTTCTGGTGAGGGGGTTGAGGAATCTTGACTATCGGTGCACATCTTTATGCTGTCACTGATACCTTTATGATGGCACCCAGAAACATTGGGCCATGTGTTAGTGGACTGATGCTCTCAGTCAAATAAAATAATGTCAGCTTTGATCTGGTGTTATTTTTCAAGGAATAATACAGCTTGTGAAGTTCATCAAAAACTGTGTTGTTTAATTTGCATAGTATTGAGGCATTTTGCAAGTATTAAATCTCATTATTAAACAATGCCTATTAACTTAAACTAAAGTGCATTAGGGTAAAATAGTGCACTCAGGAAGTGCAGTTTATAATAAGGCTCATTTTGGAGGCAAAACTACCTGCCAGATTGGATAATTGGGGGAGCGGGGCCTTTTTAGAAGCCCTATTAGTGCTTTGGATGTCCAGAATCAGGCATTGAGTTGTCCAAAGTACAGAGACATCTCCAAAGCCATTTTAGAAGCCAGCTGTGTGGACATCCAAGTCTGAACAAGGGTGTGGTGAAGCATTCCCAGGAACCTGGATGTCCTCACCTGATCTCAGAAACATACCATACGTACAGTTCATTGTACCTATATCTGCTTCATTAGATGATTCTTTAAAATATGTAGAACTTTACCTTAACTCATTTGAGTCATGGATGTTTCAGAATAGGCTGAAACTGAATAAGAAAACCAAAATGTTGTATCTGTCTTCGGATCTTCCAAATCCTTCAAGTTTGAATTCCGTGAGGGATTCTTTTTCTTTTATGCTTAGCTATGTTGTGAGAGATTTATTTATTTATTTTATTTATTTGCAAAACTTTTATATACCGCAAATTCCCAAGATCAGTGGCGGTTTACATCAAACAACGTCAAAATACATGGAACAGAGTGCAACAATATAACAAATACATGGAACTGTAAACAACTATATACAGGTAGGATATTAGACTTAGAACTATTTACAATTTGTTGCTTAGTTTTTACATATATACATATTAAAGAATCGTCTTAAGTTCAGTTACAGAAATTGTGGTGAATCAAATTGAAGAGGTGTATTCGTGCTGAGTTATGGAGGATGGGAGGCCATGTTTAATTCACAATCTATACTGGAGTAGTGTTGCGTGAACAGATATGTTTTTAGGTCTTTTCAGAATTTTTGTAGATCTTTTATCTCTCTTAATTGATCTGGGAGGTTATTCCATAAGGTTGGTGCTACAAATGAGAAAGCGCTGTTGCTTGTTGTATGTTTTGTCTTTCTTATCAAGTCGGGCACTAAGATGGTATTAAGGTTCCTTCTTCGTCTTATTCTGTTTTCCGGGGGGCTGTGGATTAGTGTGGATATGTACGATGAGGCAATCTTATCAATTAGTTTGAAGGTAGTCAATAAAATTTTATATTGAATCCTGCTGTAAACAGGTAGCCAATGTAGTGAGAATAGAATCGGGGTAATGTGGTCAGTTAGCTTGGCTTTGGAAATTATTCTTGCGGTAACATTTTGGGCCATTTGAAGAATTTTTTAATTCTTCTTAGTTACGCCTTGTAGAATTCCATTAAAATAGTCAAAATGGGGGGTTATTAAGGCTTGTGTGATAGTTCTAAAGTCATCATTTTCTAATAGAGGCCTCAGTTGTTGAATGGAACGAAGCTTGTAATAAATTGTTTTGGTTATTTTCTTAATGTGAGTGTAAAATGTGAGTGTAAAATTTCTTAAGCAGGTGTAAAATTTGTGTTTCTTGATGTAAATAATACTTGTTTTTTTGAAGTTAATGTTCATATTGTTTGATCGGAGCCATTTTTCAGCTTCCATGAGGCAGGTTGCTAATTTGACGTAGTTGGGATCAAGTATGTTGATTGAGGTGAACAACATAATGTCGTCCGCATATATGTGGTAGTTTATCTTATATTTTTGGAATATGGTGCATATTGGCTGAAGATAAAGGTTAAATAGAAGGGCAGATAGAGCAGAGCCTTGTGGTATTCCTTGTTCTTGAGAAAATGGAGGTGATGATGTTTGGTTAACTTGTACATATTGTGATCGATCAGATATGTATGATTTAAACCAATCTAAAGTAATTTTCTGTAACCCTATCTGGCTGAGTCTTGAAATGAGTATATTATGGTTTACACTGTCGAATGCAGCAGATATACCAAGGAAAACCAGGATGAAGGCTTGTTTTGTGTTGTCTAAACCCTTAATGAGAGTATCAAGAAGGGCAAGAAGTAGGGTTTCGACGCCATGGAAAGGGCGGAACCCGTATTGGTGATCATCAAGGGGAGCGAATGTATCTATGTAATCTTGGGGTTATGTTTACTAAACTGCGGTAACGTTACATAATGCGCGTTATGATGTGTTAACGATCGTTAACATTACATAACGCGCGTTAACCTAAATTAACGATCGTAAAGTTCTGCGGCGCGGTAAAACACCACAGAAGGTGGAGAGAGGGCAGAGAGAAGCGGTCAGTGGGCAGAGAGTGGGCGTGGAGAGGCTCCCTTCACACTAACGCGCTGATCTGAAGAGCTGAATCCTAACGCGATTGAAAACCTGCCGTTAGATGCACATTTGCAGGGGAGAGAAACCATTTCAGCGTCAGCAATGTACAGCATAGGCAGGGAAACCTACAAAAAGTGATAAGTGTGATACATGTGCCCAGAACAAAAGGGCACAGAAACATTGAAAATGACCCCAACAAACTGGAAAAAAAACATAACCAAGCTGGCCAATAGTGATATTAATGGGAAACATCAACCCCCCCAGAGAAAGCTCCACAAAAAAGATATTACTCGTGGAAGGGTCTATGCTCCGTCCCCATACAAGGTGAATGAGCCCACAGTGAAATAGCGCTGTTCAGGGTTTTCCCCTCCATCGGACAGGGTTCCTATGGCGTGCACATGTCCAGCAACATCAGGGCAGGCATGTCGGAATGGCAACTGGACAGATGCCGGAAAAGGGGATACAGAGGGCCGCAGGAGGCACATGCTGTGGTGCAGCTGGGCCACAGTGCAGACTAGGGTGATGCCTAGGTGGCCCATACGAATGCTGAAACAGCAGAGCAGCCAGACAGCAACTGCTGAAGGCCCAACATGGGCACGAGTGTGTTTCCCACAGTGTCACAGGGGATAGTACCCAACAGCTACCCCCAAGGGCACGCAACATTGGCAGGTGGGGCTGGGGGGAGCGTGGACGTCTATGCAGGCACCCCTACCCCAGAACCCGCACCATAGGCAGCCGCCTATCTGCACACTGGATGGCCTGAGACTGCGCACCAACAGCACCACCAGCAGAAGGGCATGTCAGCATGGTGGCAGAGGGATACTGGTGGTGGAGGGGGCAGTGGCAGCTGCCCAGAGCAGACCGTGGCCTAGCCTTGTGTAGGTGGGTGCCGTGTACTGCAACAGCAGGCCCTGTCTGATGAACAGTCATGGTATCACCAGGGAATGTACTGACTCTGTGACAACAAGGTGTTGCAGTGCACAAAACCAGTGTATTCAGAAACAGAAGGTCACAGGTTCAAGTCCCAGCTGTGGTTCCTGCCAACCCAGTCCCCATATTTTACCCACTATTACAACATGCTAATACAGACAGCACCTTTATTGCAGATGACGTAAACATGCCCAAGACACCTGCATTTTACCCTGCAGAGCACAGACACCATAAACATGTGCATTACCTAGAGCAGAGTCTCCCAAATGCGGTCCTGGAGGGCCAAACACCATTCCGGTTCCATGCTGCCTCTAATAAAGATACCTGTGATGCATTTCTATGTGCCACCCCCATGGTATGCAGATGTATCTCATGCATATTCATGAGGGACAGCATGAAAACCCGAACAGTGTTTGGCACCGCAGGACTGGAGTTGGGAACCTCTGCCATAAAGCAGTAGCCAACAGGGGCAGACACACCCGCACCCACATGCTCCATTATCCAATGCCTCCTGGAGAGGCAGGATGTTGGGCAGGCGTGCATCTCCCAATACTAGCACTTGCATACCTTATCAATGCCACCCTAAACCTGGGAATACGGTACACAGCTATCAAAAGGTTGCTATGATCACTGGCAGATAGCAATTCCTAAATTAAGCTCAATTCGCTGATTGAGCTGCATCATAGCAACCTTTCTGATGTCTGTGGAGTGTGCCTGAGGTCTTGAGTCTAACAGAGTGACCCCAACAGTATTGCGTACCATAGCCATGCCTGCACTGTGCCCAGGACTGGTGTGGTGGCCTGGGCTGCCAAACACCTCTATAGTTGCACACTGCTGGCATAGGTGTGGGAAGTGTGTGTCTGTCTATCCAGTGTGAGGTGGCTGCCAATGTCCTCCACAGCCCACACTGCTAGCACTGTTGCCAGTATTGGCCTGCCAATGTGCATAATAAGGAGCATGGTACCGTGAGAATAGCCTGGATAGGGTGGCCTGGCCTGGATGCATCTGCACAGGGCATAGGGCAATGGCTCGGACATTGTAGTGCACGGTCACCACCTGCACGGACAGGGTGGCCACAGCATGTCCTGCTGGGAGGTCACTCTCACCCTGACTGAGCAGTGACCATGGCATGGCTAGGTTCCCCCATAGTGCTATATTGCATTTCTCTCATGTGATATTTATGGGTTTTCTTATCTGCTTGGTGTGTATGCTGACATCCCCGTTCTGGGTACATGCATCTTCTCCAGGACCATGCACTATGGACTAGCTGGCAGACTGTCTGCAGCTAGTATGTGTCTTGCTAGAACACCTTGCAGGGTGCAGCGGCTGGCGGCTTGCTGCTGGGGAATGTCAGATAATGGGGGGGGGGGGGGTTAGCTGAGCAGTTCCAGGCCTACTGTCTGTCTGCTGTTGTGTTATGGATGTGTACCGCTCTGTCTGTTCCCCAGCAGGACAGGGGTTGATGGTCTCCTCTACTGTTACCATTGCAGGGAGGTAGAATGTGGATCTGTTGGTGGGTGATCCTGTTTCCCACCTTGAGCCCCAGAGGGTGGGTTGTGTGGTGGTACATAATCTGCCTATGGGTCCAAACACCCCTCCCCTTCCCCTTCCCCTTCCCCTTCCCCTTCCCCTTCCCCTTCAGCAGGTAACCATGGCACCAACACAGGATATGCATTATTCTGGGTGCATCATCGCCCACAAGGGCTAAACATGACTGAGAAATACAGAAGGACACAGATGTATCCTCGGTGTGTCTAAAGGAACTACCTATCACACACTGATGGGAACCTGCAGCATGGTGTATTTCAGCAATGAAAGGTGCTGTGGACCTGGTGCTGGGCGCCCCACCTCAACCTCAGGGTGAAAACAGTACCCGCACAATGTGACTGTCTGTGGCTACTCTGTGCCAGTACCACACACGGTCTGTTCCCCCTACCAGGCTGAGGTGCTGTGGGGGTGCATACGCCATCTTGTGCTCATCTGTAGACTGCTGATTTGCATGTGCAGTACATCATGGGTACGGGTGTGTTAACCCTATCCTGGTAAACACAGCAGACAGTTTGTGTGGTGACGTGCAGTCCTTCTGCAGCCAGCCAGGGCTTTGTTCACAGCCTTATAAGGTGTCCTATAGGGGACATTATAGGGTGCCTTGGCGGACAGTACACTTTATAATGTGCCCTATGGAGTACGTTATGGGGTGCCTTATGCGGCACCTTAGGTTATGCCACCGTGAGGGTGTGTTTGCTGGCAGCACTAATTAAAATACAGGTCAAATGCCTCAACAATCACTACTTACATGTAAAGGGTGATGCCTCAGCCAGCCTTATACTTTAGGCCCACTGGGGAATCGAACCCATGACCCCTATACCATCAGTCAGTGTAGTAACCATTGTGCTACAGCTATTACTGTACTTGCATGCCTGCGCGCCTTCTTAAGATTAACGCGCGGTAACGTGCCATGTAGCGCTTGTTAATTTATGGCGCCTTGTAACACGCGTTATCGGTAACGATGTACCGCCCATGTCCTTATTTGAGATTTCTGCCTGTACCGCGGATCCTAACGTGAGTCACACTAATGCGGTTTAATAAACATACCCCTTGGAGTTGAAGCTGGACAACTTTTTCAATGACTTTAGTCAGGAAAGGAATACTGGCAATCGGGCGATATGATGATGTGTCAGTTTCATTTAGAGCCTTATTTTTTAAAATCGGGCGGATTGCAGAGAGTTTGAGTTCCTTAGGCAATACACCTTGCTGAAGGGATTTGTTTACTATATCTAAGATAAAGGGAGCAAGTTCTTGTTTTGTAGTCTTAATCCAGGAAACTGGGCAGGGATCAAGAATGGATGTGGTTGTGTTAATTATAGATATTATATTGAGCAATTGCTTTTTGTCAATAAGCTGAAAGGAGTTCCATGCATTGTCTTTGTTTGTTGGGTTTGGGGAGTCAGGTATTGGGATTGGAGATAGTTTAAGTGTGCTAACAAAATAGTTTTCTATATCTTGTAGGTTGATAGGGACTAGTTGATAGCAGTAGAGGCTTTAGATAAAGATTTTACAATTTCAAATAATTCTCTTGAACGGTTAATAGCTTTAGACAGGATTTTTGTATGATAGTGTTGTATGATAGTGTTGTATGAGAGATCTTGGTGTATGATAGTGTTGTATGAGATATCGTGGTGTATGGTTTGATACAAAATTAAATGTGCATGATTATATATAAAGATTGGTTAAAGTTACTTACTATAAATTGCATCTTCTTCAAAGAATAAAAATATATTTATTATGTAATTTTTTTCTGTATTACAGACTTTAGTCCTTTCATCGTTGGACTATTTATGCAAGCACAGTCTTTTTCTAGGTCTTTCCAAAGCTACCATATCTCCTTTACAATCAGTTCAAAATGCTGCCTCTTATCATCTAACTGGATGCAAATGTTCTGATGCTATTTTTCAACAGTTATTTGTTTTGTATTGGCTTCCTATTAGATTCTGAGTTCTATATAAGGTGATTAGAAGAAGCCATGTTATGTAAACATTTAAAAGTAATCACAGTCTATCAACCTTGCTACCAATTACGGTCTCCTGTGTATTATGGTCTCAGTTATTAATTGTTCCTTCCTTTAAAAAAATCATCTTCAGTCATTGCGTAAGAGAATTTTCCTTATGAGTGCTCCATCAATTCAGAATTCTCTTCCTAATGAGTTACGTGCTGAAGCAGAACTCATGTTTTTTTTAGTGAAAGTTGAAAGTTTATTTATTCCAGCAAGCCTTTCCTGGTTTTCTTTGATGGGTAGGTGAAGAACATCAGGCAACTGAGTTTATGATGCAATATGATCCAAATGGTGTTTCAAATGGTAATTTTTAGTTTTTGTTTATATTATAATATTTTCCTTTATTTTTAACTATTTTGTATGAGTTGGTTTGTTATGCTGAACTGTGTATACTCTTTGTTACCCACATTGGTTATTGTGCGGGCTATAAATACTTTCAAATAAATAGATAAAATAATTACCAAAACATCTGGTATCACATCTAAGTTTAAATCTGCTCCAGGTATGAATAGTGCTAGTTTTGGCTGAAAAATATCTTGAAAGTGTAGAGGAAAAAGCATTCCATCATCCCCAGAATGCTGCACAGTTTCAATAACAGCAGCAGTGGGGTTTGAACTCTAGATCCCCCATTCCTAATTTATTACTCTAACCATTAGGCAATTCCTAATCATCCAGGCTCTGTAATACTTTCTAGGGAGGATATCTATGTCGATCCCACCACAGACATCCTTATCAGGCACATCAACATTTGTGAATTATGTCTGCACCTAGATGTGCCTGCTTTTTTTTTTTTGGCTCAGATGTCCCAGGTTCAGCTTGGATGTCCTTTCTAAAATTCCTCTCCAAAGTCTAATTTTTGTAGAGACAAGTTGTTTACAAATGATTAAATTTTTGAAAATATATTGCCATTTAACATGCATTAAGAGACAAGTGTGTGTTATTCCGGTTAACACACATTAAACTCCCCCCCCCTAATATCTGAAGACAGGAAATTCCTTAAAATTGCCCAGCCAAAAAGAATGTTTGCTATTGGGTACCCATCAGTCTAATATTTGAACAACTGGAACTAAGAATCAAAAATTCAACAGAAATAAACGAGTATGGATATAAAGCTTCCATCAGTACTACAGAGATTAAGAATGAGTTCCAAACAGTGATTTATGAGACAAAGGGGCCTATTTACTAAG
The DNA here is from genome assembly GCA_033557465.1 of Ichthyophis bannanicus. Taxonomy (NCBI): domain Eukaryota; kingdom Metazoa; phylum Chordata; class Amphibia; order Gymnophiona; family Ichthyophiidae; genus Ichthyophis; species Ichthyophis bannanicus. The sequence goes on along the minus strand of CM066033.1, from coordinate 861,281,218 downwards.
TTTTGCTAAGCTGTTAACATGGGAATTAGCACACACTGAGTCATAACTACTAAACGGCGCTAAGGGCACAGAATTTATGAGTGGTAAATGGCACCATTAAGGGTCATAATATGCGTTAAAGGACGGGGCAGACAATAGGTGTTCTGGCATTAAGGGTACAAGCGGCAGATTAGGGGGTGGGAAGTGGATATCGGATGTTAAGAGTGGGCATATTAATGCTCACTAAGGCCAGTTGCCATGAGGCTCAAGTCACATTTGAGCTGCTGGATGGGAGCAAAAGTAATAGCTGATGAATATGTCACATGCAAATATCCCTGACATGTGAGACAGTGAGTGGAAGGAGAATGTGGGAGGCAGGTGCACAGTAGCAGTAAGGGGTGCACATGTAATCCACAGTGATGACCATGGGTGGCATAGGAGTGGGTTGAAGTGTTCAAGGAGTAGCCACTGTGGCCATGATATAGGCATAGAACGAATGCCAGGGCAGCAGTGGTGATCTGCACATCAGCTACAGGTGAGGTGGGAGTGATACACCCCAGTGAGTAAAATGCCACATTTTGGGCCAGGGTATAGCAGCTGGCAGGAGAATATATGACTGAACATGATGAATATGTGCTGATGGATGGGCCGAAGGATGGATGGGCCTGGGTGAGAGTGCTATATGGTCCTGCTGCCCCAATGTGACCTCACAAATGCAGGTAACCTCACTTGTAGTATGCATGAAATATAGCTGCTGGGCAAAAGGGAAGGGCTAATACCATCTGTTTAGGTTTCACAGTTGCTTCAGCTGTTCTTACCACCATACAATTCTCCTGACACATATGCATATAATTACTGTACAAGTAAGGAGGCTATGAGAAGACATAAAAGCCATACATCTGTGCAAACTGCATGCAAACACAAAGTGCTCTCAGATAAGATCTACACACATACTGTCTGGCGGAACAAGGTCACTCACCTGATGTTACACACCTGGCATCCACTCATGTCTCTGAACTGATGTATCTCTACTGTTGCCCAAAGGATCAAGTAAGGATGTAGGATGATCTGTGCAGGTGGGCATCCCAGGATTGTGATGTGCCTGCATGTACTGCATATATGTGATGGAGGAAATGATGTTCATTCACAGTTATCATGACAGTTTCCATTCATGTGTCATGCATCTACAGAGTCAAGTTGAGTGACCCTTTGCAATGTGCTGCAGCAGAGGCAATAAAGTCATGCTTTTAGACTAAGGGGTATGTTTACTAAGCAGTCTTAACGTGCGCTCCTCCATGTTATTGCACGATAAGGTACCTTATCATGCAATAATGGCACTTTATCGGGCGAAAAGGCACCTTAGTGCGAGATAACGCACGCAGCAGCGCAAACGAGCGCTGAGGGTGGAGTTAGGCTCCCGGAGGGCGGAGGAAGGCTCCCCAGGGGCGAGAGAGAGGGTCAATGGGCAGAGAGTGGGAGGGGAGAGGCTCACCACACACTAACGCTGTGAAATCCGATGCTCAAAACTAACGCCAGTCAAACCCTGGCGTTAGAGCTGATTTAAAGGGAAAATAAACCATTTCCGTCAGCAATGTACAGCAAAACCAGGGAAACCGACAAAAAGTGATAAGTGTGATACATGTGCACGGAACAAAAGGGCAAATAAACATTGAAAAGGACCCCAACAAAATGCAAAAAAAACATAACCAAGCTGGCCAATAGTGATATTAATGGGAAGTATCAAAAAACACTATGGGGAAAGCTCCAGAAAAATAATATTAATTTTGGAAGGGTCTATGCTCTGTCCATATACAAGGTGACTGATCCCACAGTGAAACAGTGCTGATCAGGATTCCCCTCTCCATTGGACAGGTACCCTACGGCATGCACATGTTCCACAACAGCAGGGCGGGCATGTCAGAATGGGAAACTGGACAGATGCTGGAAAATGGGATACAGAGGGCTGCAGACGGCACATGCTGTGGTGCAGCTGGGCCACAGTGCGGACCAGGGTGATGCCTAGGTGGCCCATAGGAATGCTGAAACAGTAGAGCAGCCAGACAGTGACTGATGAGAGCCCAACATGGGCACGGGTGTGTTCCCTACAGTGTCACAGGGGATAGTACCCAGCAGGTACCCCCAAGGGCACAGAACATTGGCAGGTGGTGATGGGGGGGGGGAAGCGCGGATGTCTATGCAGGCACCCCTACCGCAGAACCCACACCTTAGGCAGCCGCCTACCTGCACACTGGATGGCCTGAGACTGTGCACCACCAGCACCACCAGCAGAAGGGCATGTCAGCATGGTGGCGGAGGGATACTGTTGGTGGAGGGGGCAGTGGCAGCTGCCCACAGCAAACCATGGTCCAGCCCTGTGTAGGTGGGTGCCATGCACTGCAGCAGACAGGCCCTGTCTGACGAACAGTCATGCTATCCCCAGGGAATGCCCTGTCTTTGTGGCAACACAGTGGTGCAGTGCACACAGCCAGTTTGCTCAGGAGCAGAAGGTCACAGGTTCAAGTCCCAGCTGTGGTTTCTGCCAACCCAGTCCCCATGTTTTACCCACGACTAAAACGTGGTAATACAGACAGAACCTTTTGTGCAGATAACGTAAACATGCCCAAAACACATACATTTTTCCCTTCAGAGCACAGACACCATAAACATGCACATTACCTAGAGCAGAGTCTCCCAAAAGCAGTCCAGAGGGCCAAACACCATTCAGGTTCCATGCTGTCTCCAATAAATATGTCTGTGCTGTCTTTCTATGCACCGCCCCCATGGTATGCAGATGTATCTCATGCATAGTCATTAGGGCCAGCATGAAAACCTGAACAGTGTCCTGCCCACCAGGACCAGAGCTGGGAACGGGGGCGGGGGGGGGGGTGGGGGTCCAGGGGCGGGGGGGCGGGGGGGGGCGGGGGGGGGCGGGGGCGGGGGGGGGCAGGGGGGGTGGGGGGTGCGGGGGCGGGGGGGGGTGGGGGGGGGGGGGGCGGGGGTGGGGGCGGGGGTGGGGGGTGCGGGGGGGTGCGGGGGGGCGGGGGGGGCGGGGGCGGGGGGGGGGGGGGGCGGGGAGGGGGTGCGGGGGGCGGGGGGAGCGTGGGGGGGCTGCGGGGGGTGCGGGGGGGCGGAGGGGGGCGGGGGGCAGGGGGCGGGGGGGCAGGGGGGGCGGCAGGGGGGGGCGGGGGGGCGCAACTGAGCATTTCCAGGCCTACTGTCTTTCTGCCAAAGCCTGAGGGATGTGTACAGCTCTGCATTGGCCGCCCTGTAGGGTGTCTGCTTCCCAGAAAGACTGGGGTTGATGGCTCCCCTCTACTGACACCATTGCAGGGTGGTAGAATCCTGTCTCCCACCCTGAGCCACAGAGTGTGGGTTGAGTGGTGGTACATAACCCACCTATGGGGTCCAAACACCCCCCCCCTCTTTCTTCACTTATATCATGTTACCATGGCACCAACACAGAACATGCACTACTCTGGGTGCATCATAGCCCATAAGGGCTAAACCTGATTGATAACTACAGATGCATACTAATGTATCCTAGGTGGGCCTGCAGGAACTATCTATCACTGACACTGATGGGTACCTGCAACATGGCCTCATTCAGGTATGGAAGGTGCTGCGGACCTGGTGCCGGCCGCCCCACCTCACCCTCAGGGTGAGCACAATACCCACACAATGTGACCTGCTGTAGCTACTCTGTGCCACTAACACACACTGTCGGCACCCCCTACCAGACTGAGGTGCTCTGTGGGTGCACTCGGTCAGTTTTCCCTACCAGGCAGAGGTGCTGTGGGGTGCATACTCTATCCGGTGATAATCTGTAAACTGCTGATTTGCATGTGCATTGCATCATGGGTACGGGTGGTTTGACCAGACCCTGGTAACAACAGCAGAGTGGTTGTGTGGTGACCTGAAGTCCTTCTGTAGCCAGCCAGGGATTGAGTAACAGCTGTAGCCCTCTGGTACGTCACTGCCTGTAGAGCCAGAGGTTGTGGGTTCAAACCCACAGTGGGGTTATTTGATAGGGCTGTCTGAGACATTGTCTATTTTTAATGTAGATTAGTGCTGCCAGCAAAAACACCCTGAGAGTACTGTAACCATAAGGTGCCTCATAAGGCACCCTATAAAGCGCCTTCTAAGGTGCCTTATAAGGTGTCCTATAGAGTGCCTTATAGGGTGCCCTATAGGGGACATTATAGGGTGCCTTGGCGGACAGTGCATTTTATAATGTGCCCTATGGAGTGCCTTATAGGGTGCCTTATGCAGCACCTTAGGTTACGGCACGTGAGGGTGTGTTTGCTGGCGGCACTAATTAAAATAACAATAAACTGCCTCAAAAAGCAATAGCTACACGCAAAAGCTAATGCCTCAGCCAGTCTTATGCATACTGGGTGATTGAACTCATGACCCCTGTACTATCAGTCAGTGTATTAAGCATTGTGCTACACTTCTGTTTCTGTGTTTGCATGTCTGCGCGCCTACTTAAGATTACCGCGCGTTAACGTGCTTAGTGACGTCTCGCATGATAATGTGCGCATCGCACGTTATCGTACAATAATCCCGTTTTGCTACGTTAAGACTGAAACGCCCACTCCTTTTATGGCAGCCTGCACACTATGGCCGGGTGCACATTAAGACTGCTTAGTAAACATACCCCTAAGTGGTATATAAGCCTAGCTAAATATATATATAAATAAATGCTGTCGGACGGATATAATTGCAGTGTGCATGCTTGCAGAACCAATGTGCAGAACACATAAAAATGAATAATACTAACAACAATGTGTGCCCTCAAGTCAGTACTGATTCCTGGTGACTCTGCAGTTCCTGGGTTCTCTTGGTAATGTGTTCAAAAATATATTAGCAGGCCATACATCATAGGTAATGGAGGGTGAGGTGATTTTCCCAAAGTCACAAGTGGGATTTGAATCCTGGTCTGTTCTTTACAGAGGCAGTGCTCTAACTATTCACCAACAGCTCAACATACTTCTCTATAGTACTCTCTAGAATACACTAGTCTACAGGTCCCTACCTGCAATGGCCTAAGCCCCAGACATCATACAACTTTTCAGGTACTTTCTGAGAAAGTTGTAAACCACATCTAGGGCCTGCCTGCAGTGGTACATATGCAATATGGACTGCACTGGACACACAGTACTGTAGCTGCATAACAGACACACAGCAGCAGTAGTAATCGTGTGTGCAAAGACTAAGCAAAGACCCTTCCATTCACAGTATTGTGCCTCCAAAGCCAAACAACATTTGCATACAGAGGTCCTCTGGGCTGCAGTGTTGCAGTAATAGAAACATAGAAACATGACAGCAGAAAAAGACCACATGGCCTATCTTGTCTGCCCTTCCATATTAACTATTACAATAATCCCCTTTTTTCCTTTAGAGATCCTCTGTGTTTGTCCCATGCTTTTTTGAATTCAGATACTGACCTCAGCTCTACCACCTCCACTGGAAAACTATTCCATACATCTAACACCCTTTCTGCAAAGAAATATTTCTACATATTACTCCAGAGTTTATCCCCTTTCACCCTCATCCTATGTCCCCTCATAGCAGAGCTTGCTTTCAATAGAAAGATGCACTCCTGTGCACTTATGCCATGGAGGTATTTATTTATTTATTTTAATTGATTTCCAAAATGCATTTAAACAATACAAACAAGGACAATCCAGAACAAACTACCACATCAGATGTACAAAACATCAAGTAGGAAAAATAACTCCGATATAGCCCACGTTAATAAACTTGGCTGAGTATGAACAAAAAACCATCACTAAATAATCAGGAAAATAAGACATAAGGCCCATAGAAAGGAGGCTACATTATTCATGGACGCCCTGGGCTTCTACCAGTGCCTTCCGCTTCTCTATCAAAAAACTTTCCAAATGAGTAACATCAGTGAAAACATAGGAGACATCTTTTAAAGTAATAATACATTTACACGAGAAACGAAGAAAAAAGGAAGCATCTCCCAAAGATAATACCTGAGGCTTTAAGGCCAAAAACAGCCTTCGCCTAAGCTGGGTATTTCGTGATACATCAGGAAAGACATTAACAAGATGACCACAAAACTTAGTAGTCTTATACTTAAAAAACGCACGAAGTACACACTGCTTAACATCCCTAGACAAAAAAGTCACTAACAAAGTGGAACGGGTGTCAATTATATCCAGGGAATCCTCTAAGAAGGCAGTGAGGTTAGAAATAGTAGGCTCAATTGCATCAAACTCTCCCTCAACAGGATTAACTCTCTTAGAGCTGGGGGAAATATAATAAAGCTGAGAAACTTCTATGGAGTCAGTAAATAAAAGCACTTCTTTAAGGTACTTATCTAATAAGATTTTTGGAGCGAGGAGTTTAGAAGTAGGAAAATTTAAGAAACGGAGATTACAGGATCGTGCTAAGTTCTCCATCGCTTCAAGTTTATTATGGAGAACCAGTGAGTCTTTAATACTCGCAGCCTGAGCAGCATGTATAGAGACAATCTGGCCCTCCAATTTAGAAACAGCAGTATCAAGCAAAACCGTCTTACCATCTAATTGCTGTAAAGAGACTACAGTCTCTTGGGAAAATTTAGACAAGGAGCCTAAAGTACCAGAAATCTTATCGTCAATAGACTTCAAAACTCCCCAGACATCTTTCAATGTAATCTCAGTATCAGGAGACATAGTCGAGAGCGCAGTAACACCACTCGACATGCCTGAAACAACCGGTTGAGGTAAAGAAAAAGAAACATTTAAACCCCTTACCTTATCAGAGGACTCCCCAGTAGAAGCGGGAAGCACTGACGGAAAAGGACACGGTGGGGGCGATCTTCCCCCTGGACTTAAGGAGGCGCCCTCAGGAGATGATTGGGCAATCGGCAGGGGGGAGAAGTGCTTATCTAGGGGGCCCGTCAGTTTCACAACACCGGCGGGATCACCCCAGACGCACCCCCACCCTTGGCTTTCCGTTTCCCCATACAAGCAGAACAGAATGCAAACTAAACCAACCACGAGTACCCCTCCTCCGCCGACCAGGAGCGTGTAGTCACCAGAATACCACTGTGACATCGCTGTGGCATCGAAGGGGCGTCAAAGGGGCAGAACCTGCCCCTTTGAACACGCCCCTTCGAACCACGCTCCGCGAAACACGCTCCACGACAAAGAAGAACAGACATTAAGGAATCAGGAATGCAAAACCACTCAGGGGGTCCTCTCACCGCTGCGGGCTCTCTCCCCGATGCCTGTTCGCTATTCCGAGGAAGCCACAAGCGCCCAAGCAGAACGCTGCACATGGCAGCAGTCCCAGAGGCCAAGCAAATGACCCCAAATGCCTCCGATGCACTTCCCAGCCAAGTTCCGCCATGGAGGTATTTAAACCTCTCAATAATATCACCTCTATTCCACCATTCCTCTAAAGTATACATATTAAGATCCTTAAGTCTGTCCTCTTATGCTTTATAATGAAGACAACTAAACATTTTAGAAGCCACCCTTTGTACAGACTCCAACCTGTTTATAGCCTTTTGAAGGTGTGTCTCCAGAATTGCACACAATTCTGAGACAGCACACATGCAGGGCATGCATTCCCTTGCAACCTGCTGTATACTACAAAATAGGTATGCTTGCACATACACCAAATGCAAACCCAGTCATGACTCATGAGGTCCATCCCAGACCATTTACCCTCTCTGGGGGGCCATGTACACTTGCTCTCTCATCATACATGACATGCAGGTACTGGGCAATGCTCTAGTGACCTGGATTGCCATTATGGCTGCAATGTGGGCTATGTGTCAGCCTCTTTATTTCCCAGGATGCACCTCACCACCTGAGCACCTATATGCTACTTTTTACCCAATGGAGAATGTAGCGATCCATCACATCAGCCATGGAATGTGCAGTAACAATGTGTGCTTCATGGACATAACAGTTGCCATATGTGCAAATGACCTTTTCCACCATCTACCCTGAATGAGAGGAAGGGGACATATCACCTAGTCCCTAGACCAAGAACTGCCATAGGTGGTTTCTCTAGGTTCTGAAGCAGATTTATTTTATTATTAGAATACTGCAGGTGTTGAGTGGGGCGTGTCATACTAAATGATTGTACCTTGTGCAACTAAAGCAGACTGGAGTAGCATCATTATTGTAAGCGCTATCATGGACTGGTTTTGTAAGCAGCTTACAAAACCAGTCCATGACAACGCTTACAATAACGATTCCAGCTCATACAGTCTTCGGCCTCTGAGCTCCAGGTTGAATAGTGTATTTTTAAAGACTGCCTCCTCACAGGGTGCCCTGTATGTGTTCCCCCTGAAGAAGGCAGTTTGCCGAAACGTGTAGGTTTTTTTTTTAAAATAAATAAGCACCTGTGACCTCATTTATCCCTCACTTGTTGTGTTCTCCTGCCAGAGAGGTAGGCCGGGATAGATGTACACACACATTCCACTAGCAGAGTGACCAACATACCATTCCCTGATGTGTGTTTGTGGACCAGTCCTGGAATAATCTCATAATTGGCAGACCACAATGAGTAGGTTCACTCCCTTCCTCCCTGAATGCATGGCACAGACATTGCCTCAGTGCTATGGGTGACCTTAGAGCAGCCACTCATATGCAGGAAGTCATGGCAGAATGTGTCAGAGGGGGCCAGGAGTGGCATGCCATGAGCATACATGATGCTGCCTTCAGCCTCGCCACCACACAACAGGGGACAATTGCCATGCTGCCCTCCTCCGCTAGATGAGACAATGGATGCTGGGAGGGAGGGTGGCAAGGGGAATCCTCCCTTTCATGCTGTGGGGAACTTCAAGGCAGCAGTGGAGGGGGGGTTGCATAGGGGTGGGGGGGGTCTGATTAGGACAGTGGATACCCTGGGCCAGGCCCTGACAGTACAAACAGGAGCATTGCACCTGATGTGCACAGCTGGGATGATGGTATCTTCTATACCAGGCAGAGGCTGCTGACGCTGCCATCCCTACCCATATGCGCTGCTAACATGGCTGCATGGTGGCAGTAACGGTAGCGAGACTCCTTGTCACAGCAGCATGGTGGCAGTAGTGGTAGCGAGACTCCTTGTCAAAGCAGACATTGCAGATGTACACCCTAGCTGGATGCCTAGTCTGAATGGCAGAATGACCAGCCCTGCTGAATCACATGGCATCCACTTTGGCACTTGGACACCAACAACATGGTGTTCTTTATTACAAGGGCAACATGCTGTAACTGGCAGTGGAACATTACTATCACTACTTTCAGGGCTCCAGTCTGGGAGGTACACACTGCATACATGTGAATGTGCTCCCTGTGTGGTGTTACACAGGAGAGAAAGACTCTCTCCCTCCAAAATAAGCCCTTAATGCTAGCTTTCAGCTGGCATTAAGGTTCCCCGCAGCTGCGCCTCTAATGCCCACTATTAGGATCCATCACAAAAAATCCCTTGTCTGGTAATAAATAACAGTCAAACTGAAAAATCACCAAACTGGCCCTAAGCACCAATTTCCATTACTTTTTGTCGGAGTTTATCGAGAGAGGCTAGGCACTGAAAGCCAGCCACACCAGACGATGCATTCCCTTTTAATCAAAATTTTTTTCTTTTTTCTTTTTTTCATGACCGCTTGTTTAACCCTGGGAGTACCAATGGGGTCAAAAGTGACCCCATTGCAAGTTTCACAACGCGTATCTCGGAAACTAGTTGTTCAAGAATGCAATCTTTTTATGACTTTTCACATGTCAATATTCTCTTTATATTGCACCATGAGAGGAATAATTTTCATCCGCTAGTGATGAATTGCAGCACAGAGTACCAGTGGGGTCATTTTTGACCCCAGTTGTTACGTCCGGTTTGGATCGTGATACAATTTGCAGTTTTGTGAATTTTTTGATCTGACAAAGGTATTTATCATTAATTACACAGGTACAGTACCAAAAAACTGCCTCCAGTTTTGCAACTGATTCCTATAGATTTTGGGGTGCTGAATCCAGGAAAAATAGCCAAAATGTTCCATCACGTCACGTTTTCTTGCAAAATTAGATTTCTTACCCATATAAGGAATGTCCACATAATTTCTTTTTAGCCGACTGCAGTTTATTTTCTTGGCCCAAAATAGAGGTTGTAATGGTTAACTAACTAGAAACACTCCCTCATGATATTTTAGAGTGTTTTGTATTCATTTTATACATTAACAGGACAATTGGGAGGCGGGGGGCTAAATCCAGTACTCGCGCTGGCGCATGTTCTTTCCTGTTCGCCTCGCCTCGTTCGCTCAAACACGGTGGTTGCGACATGAACGTTCCTGTCAAATTTCAGTTTCTTGCAAGTTCATTATTACCTTTTGTTTGCTCAGTCGTAATCCAGCTTTATTCCGAAGTGGTTCACTACAGTTGTAGTTTGCAGTGCTGTGTATTTGTGATGGCTCACAGAGCCAGAGGTTGTGTCAACTCTCCGGACAGTTTTTGTTTTATTTGTGGGGAATATACTGTGAAAAAGCGGCAGAGGAACATTTCTGCATTTATTAAAAAAGTATATTTCGCCTATTTCGGTTTGAAGTTAGGCGATCAAGACAAACCGTGGGCTCCTCACAAAGTGTGCAAGACATGTGAGGAAGATCTACGCTTATGGATGAAAGGTAAAAAACAAGCATTTCGTTTCGGAATACCTATGATGTGGCGTGAACAAAGAGACCACAGCAGTGACTGCTATTTTTTGCTCTTGCATTGTGAAGGGATACAACTTAAAAAATAAGAACGTAATAAGTTACCCCAACCTTCCCTCAGCAATTAGGCCTATGCCTCATAGCAACGAAGGACCTGTGCCTGAACCACCAAAATCTTTGGATCATATTTGTGTGGACGGTTCTGATCATGATGAGACTCATCAGATGGCTTTTCCCGATGAGTCCAGTACTTCCGAGTTTGAAACTGAACCAGATCCGAAACCTGAACTTTTCTCTCAAGCTGAATTGAATGATTTAGTCCGGGATTTAGGACTCCCAAAAGATGCTGCCCAACTGCTAGGTTCTCGGCTTAAACAGAAAAATCTATTGTCACCAGGAACAACTTTTTATTGGTACCGCAACCGCGAGACACAATTTTTGAAGTATTTCAGCAAAGAGGAAGATTTGGTATTTTGCAACGATATATACGGAGTTCCTATTGCTCACTCTGTTATTCTCCAAGAAAAATACGAGAATTTGGCCCTGATTCTTCAGAAGATTCGTTATGATGAGCATAAGTGGATGATTTGTGGAGACTTTAAAATTCTATCCATGCTATTAGGGCAGCAATCCGGTTTCACCAAATATCCCTGCTTCCTTTGCTTGTGGGATAACCGGGCCCACGAACTACACTGCGGGAAAAAAGACTGGCCAATTCGGGAGTATTTGAGACCCGGTGAGAAAAATGTTCTTCATGAGAGCTTGGTACCTCGTGATAAAATTCTATTACCACCTCTCCACATTAAGTTGGGTCTCATTAAGCAATTCATCAAGTCCCTTCCAAAAGATGGTGAGTGCTTTCGGTACCTTTGCTCAAAGTTCCCCCGACTTTCTGAAGCAAAGCTAAAGGAAGGAGTGTTTGTTGGCCCTGATATAAGGAAACTCATTTCAGATGGAGCATTCGCTGAAATGATGTCTGAGAAGGAAAAAGAAGCCTGGGATTCCTTCAAGGATGTTGTTCTCAAATTCTTGGGGAACAGGCGGGATGAGAACTATAAAGATATTGTTGCCAGGGTGCTCAATGCCTTCAAAGAACAAGGCTGTAACATGAGCCCGAAAGTCCATTTCTTGCACTCCCATGTGAACTACTTTCCCGAAAACTTGGGGGCGTACAGTGAAGAACAAGGTGAAAGGTTTCACCAGGACATCAAGGACGCAGAGAGAGGGTACCAAGGAAGATGGAACACCACTATGATGGCTGATTTCTGCTGGTTGCTGCTGCGGGAAACCCCAGATGAAAAATACGCCAAGCAGTGCACCAAGAGAAGCATTCGGGGGAAGAAGAAACGGGCCCACCAGGAGATTGATTGACCCAAGAATGACTTTAAAATCTAAACTGTGTTGACAAATATCGTGTTTTTACTAAACTTTGAAATAAAAATTTGCTAGTTATTACCACAGTGTCGGATCTCATTTATTAGAATTTTATTTTCACACCATCGGGTGTTTGTCTTCATGTATTGCAATGGTGCGGTTTGCGTTTTCTATTCTTACATACATACCTGTACAACATTTTTTGCACATTTCTTTGCTTTGCTTTGTGTCTAACCTCGCTCTTATATGCTCAATGTTTGTGCACATGTATGTTGCTGTTTTAAGTGCAGACAATTTTGCTACCATCACAGTGTGTTTTGTTGACATTACTCTATTCTTATGTGCTGCCTTGTTACAATTTTCTTTATTCTTATTTGAATAACTATTAAACAATTAGTATAAAGAATTCATCCAAGAAACTTTTATCTCGATCGCACTCAATCTGAAACATTCACCTCAAACTGCTAACCCAATGTAGCAAAAAATCTGTACGTGATGGAGCAAATTGGTTACCAGATTTGGATTCAGCGCACCAAAAAATTTAAAAATTAATCGAAACATTAGAGGCAGTTTTAAAAAAAAATTTTTTAGTGTACCTGTGTTATGTATCATTTATTTTTTGTATTCTTATTTTATGAAAATTACACATTTTCTGTAATTGATATCATACATTCTCTCATTATTTCTGATGAAATCTAAAGGCTTTCAGCTCGTTCATCACGATTATTGTACACCTATAGTAAAACTGCTTTACGTTTTATTCAAATTTATCTTTATTTATTTTAAGTTACTGTATATGATGTCAAAACGAAAGTATTCAGCTGCCCAAGTAAGAGAAATATTGCAACGAGATGCTGACAGTGACGGCTCTGAGTCGTCTGATGATGTAGCATATTCAGCAAGTGAAGAAGCATATCAGCCAAGTTCGGGCGATAAATCTGATGATGACAGTCATGATTCAGATGGCGACAGCAGTTGGTTGCCAAGTGAATGTGAGACTGATGTTGAGCCGGTAACATCACCTGCAGCAAAGAGCCAAGTTACAGGTCGAGGCAAAGGTTGAGGCTCTGCTGGATGGGGAAGAAGGCAGGAGTCCTTTGGTGTCAGTATCATCTGTGAGGAATCTTAGTTGTGGTCGTAGAGGAGCTAAGAGGTCATCAACTATAAGCACAAATGTTGCCATTGAAACCTATGTATCTAAGGATGCCACATCATGGAACAGAAAACCTATAAAGCAAGCTGCTGGAAGATACGCCAGAGCTAATGTCATGCCCGTACAACAAGGTCCTACAAGGTATGCTGTATGAAATGTTGATGGCCCTCTCGCAGCATTCCACTTGTTCATGAGGAAGAACTTATTGAATGAGAATGGAGAATTGCAATGTTTTCTTGTACTTTTGATCCTCTCAGGCGTGTACAAGTCATGAAATGAATCCATAGTTCAGTTGTGGAACCTTGAAGATGGTCGTTCTGTTTTCGGCAAAAATATGGCCCATAACAGTTTTCAGCAAATTTCTTGTGCTCTCAGATTTGATGATGCAACCAACAGACGTGAACAATGAGGCGTGGATAAGCTTGCTCCAATCGGACATGTTTTTGATACCTGGGAAGCAACTCTAAGTGACGCCTTTGTTCCTGGTGAAAATGTTACCGTAGATGAGCAACTGCTTACATTTTGTGGCCGTGTTCCATTCAGACAATATATCCCCAGCAATCCTGGGAATTATGGCATAAAGCTATGGATGTTGTGTGACAGTGCAACGGTCATATGTTCTGTGTCTTCAAGTATATACAGGAAGGGAACTCGGACAAAACAGGGAACAGAATCAGGGTGAAAGGGTTGTGCTGGAACTCACTGAAGGATTGACGTGATCTGGCAGAAATGTTACTTTTGACAATTTCTTCTGCAGTTTATCCCTGTCACAGAAATTGCTAGAAAAACAAATGACACTTTTGGGGACAATTCGAAAGAACAGAAAAGAATTACCTCCAGAACTTGTAACAGCAAAGGGCCAAGAGGTATTCACTTCACTGTTTGCCTTTCGCGATGACGCCACTCTGGTTTCCTATTGCCAGAAGAAAGGAAAAGTGGTTGCTCTTCTGAGCAGTTTGCATGATCAAGAAGAAGTAGATAACACACATCCAGACAAAAAACCACGCATGATCTTGGACTATAATTCTAGTAAAGGTGGAGTAGATATGGCAGATCAAATGTTGTGCACGTATACTACAAAACGAATGACAAGACACTGGCCAGTGACAATCTTCTACAATATGTTGGACATCAGTGCTTTGAACGCCTTCATTGTTTGGATGTCACTAAATACAGAATGGCAGTACAAGTTAAAGCACAGACATCATTTATTCCTCTTGGAATTAGGAAAGCAGCTGCTTCAGAGTAATTGCAGCGAGACATCTTCAAGCATTGAAAAAGCCACTGATCCTGTTTGCAATGTCGGGATCCCAAAGAAAAGGACAAGGTGTCACTGCTGTTCCATAGAAAAAGACAAGAAAAGCAACATAGTTTGTACCTCCTGCAAGCTCAATGATTGCAAAGAACATTCAGAAATTGTCTGTGTCTCATGCAAATGACTGTAGTACTTTACTGTGTTCATCAAGTGCATGCAAAAACTGCTTTCATGGCAACTCTTCTTCATGTAATTTTATGATAAAGCATTAAATTTCAAAACATTTAACCTTCATATAATAAATAATTAATTTGGAATAATATTTTGTCTGTTTAGTTTAAAATTTTCATGGTTAACAATTAAAATTCGTCATGAACATAAGATATGCCATACTGGGTCAGACCAAGGTCCATCAAGCCCAGTATCCTGTTTCCAGCAGTGGCCAATCTAGGTCATACGTACCTAGCAGTTTCCCCAAAAGACACAGGTTCCACAATGCTTGTACTGGGTCAAGCATTGATATCCTGGGTCCCTTCTTAATAATGGTTTATGGACCTTTCCTCCAGGAACTTGTCCAAACCTTTTTTAAACCGAGCTACACTAACAGCCTTTACTACATCCTCCGGTAACAAATTCCAGAGTTTGATTACATGTTGAGTGAAGAAATATTTTCTTTTATTAGTTTTAAATAGTTTACCCTGTAGCTTCATTGCATGTCCCCTAGTCTTTCTATATTCTGATAACGTAAACAATCGATCTACGTTTACCCGTTCCAGTCCGTTCATTAATTTATAGACTTCTATCATATCTCCCCTCAGCTGTCTCTTTTCCAGGTTAAAGAGCCCTAACCTTTTTAGCCTTTCTTCATAGGAGTATCCTTCCATCCCCTTTACCATTTTGGTGGCTCTTCTCTGGACCTTTTCTAATAACGCTATATCCTTTTTAAGATTTGGCAACCAGAATTGCACACAATATTCAAGGTGCGGTCTCACCATGGAACGATATAGAGGCATTATAATACCTTTTGTTTTATTTTCCATTCCTTTCCTTATGATACCTAGCATTCTATTTGCTCTCTTGGCTGCCGCTGCACACTGGGCCGAGGGTTTTAACATGATGCCTAAATCTTTTTCCTGGGTGGTGGTTCCTAATGTGGAACTTTGCATCGTGTAACCATAGTTTGGGTTGTTCTTCCCTAGGTGCATAACTTTGCACTTGTCCACATTAAATTTCATCTGCAATTTTGATGCCCAGTCTTCCAATTTATCAAGATCTTCTTGCAATTTTCCACAATCCTCTTGGGTTTTAACAACTTTAAATAGTTTTGTGTCATCTGCAAATTTGATAACCTCACTCGTTATTCCACTTTCCAGGTCATTTATGAATATGTCAAAAAGCAGCGGACCCAGCACAGATCCCTGGGGTACACCACTATTCACTTTTCTCCATTGGGAAAATTGGCCATTTAGCCCAACCCTCTGCTTTCTATCTTTTAACCAGTTCTTGATCCACAGTAGCACACTGCCTCCTATCCCATGACTCTTTAGTTTTGCCAAAAGTCTCTGATGAGGGACCTTGTCAAAGGCTTTCTGAAAGTCCAGATACACTATATCAACTAACTCACCTTTGTCTACCTGTTTATTCACACTTTCAAAAAAACATAACAGATTAGCAAGACAAGATCTTCCTTGTCTAAAGCCATGTTGGCTGTCTCCCATTAGGCCATGACTATCTACATGCTGAGTAATTTTATTCTTTATGATGGTTTCTACCATTTTTCCTGGTACTGATGTGAGGCTCACCGGTCTGTAGTTTCCCGGATCACTCCTGGAACCCTTTTTAAAAATTGGCATTACATTAGCGATCCTCCAGTCTTCAGGTATTATAGATGATTTTAATGAAAATTCACAGATTACTAATAGCAGGTCTGCAGTCTCATATTTCAGTTCTTTCAACACCCTTGGATGTATACCATCCGGCCGAGGTGATTTGCTACTCTTCAGTTTATCTAATAATTTATGACCCCAATGGTTTTCAGTGTTTGCAAAAAATCTCGGTAATTCCAGGGTTAAAACAAAATAAACTACTTAACTTTCAATATCCCCTGAAAAACTGGATTAACCAATTCCTGTTGCGGCATCAAATGTAGACCATGACGTGCACGGTTCGGGATTCACATCCCTGTATCAAGTGCTGTTTCCATCAATTACTTGAACCGCCATTAAACGCTGAGATGTAACCATCCGTGGTTTTCAAAAGGCATGATGTTTCAATTGGCTAAACAATCTGACCTTCATATAGGAACCATCAATCAGACAATGGGAGAACCCCACATTAGCAGAGGAATCCCTCCACGTCATAGGTGACCTCACAGCAAAGTATGCCATTCAACTTCTTTATTTAACCCTAAGGGATAGACCCTATTTAATCTGAAGATCCAGTTTAGTTCCAGTTTCTGCAATTGAGCTATACGATCACCCCCCCCCCCCCTAGGGTTCAGTGGAACATGGTGAAGCACTGAACATTTTAGATCGCAAAACTCATGTTTAACTTCCATGCAATGCTCAACTATCGGGGCAGAAGTCACTCGTTGATGAATATGTGAAGCATGTTCATTTAATCGAGTTCTTATTACTCTTGAAGTTCTGCCAGCATATAATAGTGAGCATGGACATTGCAGAACATATACTACAAAAGTGGGCCCACAGTTTGTCAGTCATTTACATTGGACAGCGCAACTTGTGGTGTATCCAAGTTTTGCCCGTCAATTTTGTCTCACAATGTAGACATGAATTACATGGAAAATGACCCCAATTATCTGGAAATGGTGAAGGTGGTCTATCTATAGGAGCTGTAGAATGAACCAGATAATCTTGTAAATTTGATCCACGAGAAAAGGCTATCATAAGCAATTTCTGAAAAGAAGGATATAATCCAAGAATGAGCCAATGTTTTTAAGTATAACAACCACTTCCATACTAAAACTCAAGTATGGATGATCACCTACAAAAGCTTCAAGATTTTTAGTTAATGTGCCATCAGCTGAAGTGTTATCTAGCAACCATTCACAATGTACATGGGTGGCTCGACGGTATGCTGTCTCTACTATTTTTCCCGGATATCCTCTATGCAATAACCGATTCTTCAAATCCATCGCATGATATTTAAAATCAGAGAACGAAGAGCATAGTCGGCGTAATCTAAGAAATTGTCCAAACGGAAGTCCTCTCCATAATGGCCCACAATGAAAACTCTGGTATCTGAGCAAACTATTTCTCTGTACACTCTTCCTATATAAGGAAGTTTTTAAAGATTCCCCATCCTTGAATACTAACATATCAAGAAATTATATTTGATGTGTATCTGCATGTACAGTAAAAGTAATGTTAGGTTTCAAATTATTCAACCAGGAAATAAATTCTTGTAACTCAAAATGATAACATTCCACACTAAAAAAATATTGTCTAAGAATCTCTTCCAAAAGGATATATGGGCAAAATATGAAGATCCATATAGCAGTTTCTCTTAAAAAGCAGTCATATATAAGGAGCAATGGAGGGAGCTACCGATGCCCCCATAGCTATTCCAAAAATCTGTTGACAATATTTGCCTTCGGACAAAAAATAATTTTGAGTTAACACTAGTTCAATAAGGTCCAACAAAAATGTTTGAGGAAGACGAGAAGGAGCATGCACAAATGATGTTGATAATAAGGTCATTGCCTCAATTTGATCTTTATTTGCATATAGTGCGGTGATATCAAGTGTAACCAAATAAAAATCCCATGAAGGAAATGATAAAGATGATAACCGTTGAATGAAGTAAAAAGACATCACAGAATCTGGACAAGGGTTCTAAAACCAATCCCCGACAGGACACTATGGGCGTGCCAGGGGGAGAAATTAGTGACTTATGGATCTTCGGGACCATGTAAATGATTGGTACTTTAGGATATAGTAGTAGTAGAAACTTATGTTCCTTGTTAGTGATCCAACCATTTGTTAGACCTGAATCTATTAAAGGTCGAAATAACCCTTGAAGTTCCAAAGTCGGGTCCCCTGAAAGTTGT
The DNA here is from genome assembly GCA_033557465.1 of Ichthyophis bannanicus. Taxonomy (NCBI): domain Eukaryota; kingdom Metazoa; phylum Chordata; class Amphibia; order Gymnophiona; family Ichthyophiidae; genus Ichthyophis; species Ichthyophis bannanicus. The sequence continues at coordinate 861,262,731 of CM066033.1, read as the reverse complement.
TTGTAAGTGTGTCTGTCCGAAAGATGTGACCTTAAAAGTATCAAAATAATCAGATGTCGATTGCACAACAATAGTGCCTCCTTTATCAGCCCTCCGTATAGTAATGGTGTGATCCTGTTGCAGTTGTTTTAACAGATCATGGCTCTTACTATCAAGATTACACCATTTTGGCCATGCCGTTGCCTCAAATCGCTCAAGATCCCTTAAAACTAATTTCTGGAAAGTAATGATGGAGGGATCCATTATTTCCGGTGGCATCCAATGAGAATGTGGAATTACCACAGAAACAACCGGGGGGGAGGGGGGGAGTAATTTTATCAGAGAAATAGTAAGTAATATGTAATTTACGAAACAATCTTTGAAGATGTATCCTCATATGAAACACATCATAGTTAACTGTTGGTTCAAAGGACAACCCTAAATTTAGTAATTGTTCCTGTTCCTTAGACAATGGAGTTGATGTGAGACTGACAACTATTGAGTCAGTTGTTTTCTAGCCCGTTGGCAAGTGTTTGGTGGGTCCCAAAACTCTGTTTGAGACCTAAATGTAGTTTCAATTTAATAGCACTTATTTTGGAAAGAACTACACAGGAAGAGGACGAGATACACTTTTACCCAGGACACCACCTGAGCCCTGGTGGAATGATCCCACAGCCCAAATGGCATGGGTCTGTGTCTCAGCAAGTAGGCGGTGGCAGTCGCCTCCTTAAGCCACTGGGCAATGGATGACTTCACTGCTGCTTTGCCACGACACACCCTACAAAACATCATGAAGAGCCTCACTAAGCAGCAAAAAGACTCTGTTCTCTTTAAGTACATCCGCAATGCCCTCTTCTGTGTGTGCAGTGCCAGTGGGCCGCACCCATGCTGCCGCAGCTGTTTTGCGTGTGTATGGCAAGGGTGCTACCTGTGCAGACGGTCATGCCCAGAGGCGCTACCCATGCAGGGCCCTGCCTGTAACTATCTGCACAAGTAGTGCCCCTCTGCAATACCCATGAAGACGGTTATGCCCAGAGGCGCTACCCATACAGGGCTCTGCCTGCGACTGTCTGTATGGGTAGTTCCCCATTTCCATACCCATTCAGAATGAGCATGCCCACATCCCATGCCCATAGACTCCTGGACCCCTTCCCCCGGACGCCCCACACCACCCACACAGGCATGACACACTGCTCCCACAAAATGGAGAAGACAGCATTTGCAAAATTGAACCATTTTATTACAAACATGTGCCAACATATTTACAACAGTGCCAGTTGTTCAAACCACAGACTGCCCCAGTGCAGGGCATACCCTACCTGTGGGATGTCTATGATGCAGGGGGACCCTGCTTGTGCCCTGTCACTGCAGCAATGAGGGCATCCAGGTGCACAGTGATGGTCTGTGCTGTGGTCTGCACCTCCTCCCTGAGGAGATGCACCTCTGCCACCAGGGTGGCCAGGACCCAATCACTGGATGGACGAGAGGGGTGGTGGCGCAGAGGGGACTGGCGTGCATGGCCAGAGTGCACTCATGGGTACTGGGGTGGCTGTAGGAGCCCCCAGCTGTGGAAGGTGGACCACAACCCCACTGCCTGTCTCACCTGGCCCATGCTGAGCCATGCGGCAGGCACATGGCCCCTTGGTAGGGTTGTGGGTGTGCATGACTATAGGTTGCGAGGTACAACTGGGGGATGCAGATCCACCTCTGGGCCCCCCACCAGTTGCCTGCTGGTGGTGCCCTGTGCCACTCCACTGTTCCTGGGGTTCTTGATGAGTGATGAGGTGGGTGGCTCCCTCATCACCCTTGATACCCCCTCTGATCCCTCCTCCTCTGATGCCCCTGCTTCCCCACCCTGCCCTGGCCCTCCCATCCCTCCTCTTCTGACTCCTCTTCCCCCCCCCCCACCCTGCCCATGGCCCTCCCATCCATCTCCCTCTGACTTCTCTACCTCCCCACCCTGCCCCTGGTCCTCTGAACCCTTCTCCGCTGACTCCTCTACCTCCCGATCCTGCCCCTGTCCCTCCAATCCTTCTTCCTCTGACTCTGATACCTCTCCACCCTGCCCCTGGCCCTCTGATCCCTCCTTCTCTGACTCCCTATCCAACCACTGTGCCATGGCACCTTCGCTACCCTCCTCCTCTGACGAGGTGTCCTCAAATGCAGTGTCGCTAGATGATGCCTCCTCCTCCTCATCCCCATCACTGCTGGTTGTACTAGTGCTGGACTGTTATGGTGATGCTGCACTGCTGCTCCTGGATGGTGGGTGAGGTGGGCCAGTGGTGTCCTGGGCCCCCCTGGAGCAGCTGTGGGGAAAGAGGAAGTGGGTTAATGGTCTGCATAGGCATGGCCCTGGGGTGGGACTGGCACACCCCTGGGGTCCCCTACATATGAATCGCTCAACTCATCAGTTACATGCCCTGCGTTTACCCATATATATTGTGGTAGGCTCCTGCTGCTGTGCTCGGTTTGTGCTGCATTTAGGTTGCTTGCCTGTTTTGGCAGCGCACGACTCAGAATTCAAGTACTTTTCCTGAACAGGTAACTTTCTGTGGGTTTGGTAGACCTCGGCGCCTTGTTGAAAATCGGGCCCTGAATGCTTATGAATTTGTTTGGAGTGCACTTGGAAGGTGAACTTTCCTGTTTGTTATCATGCTCCTTCAGCTGTTGAATGAACTTTTGAAAACTTGGTGATTTTGTTTTACTGGGAGGTATGCCAGTGGTATTAGGTGATTTTTAATTTGCATGTTGGTGAAGATGCCAATTCAATTGCCTGTGACTTTGTAGATAGAATGCACATTTTGTGGTTTTTCTCAAGTAAGGTAGGTCTCCATATATCTGATTGGGCACTGTCTCAATTTGGGGTATTATCTCTCCAGGTATGGAAACTACTGGTGAGATTGGACAAATGCTATTTTTCAATTAATGGCCTTTGGTTAAAGACAGTTGGTAAAATCCAGAAAGGTTCAGGTGGCATGAAAGTTTAAAACGTTAAGAAAGTTCTCTTTGAGGAGGTTACTAGACATTTTTTTTTACCATCGGATGCTTCCTTGATTTCTGATTTGTCTGAGTCTTTGGTCACCAAATGGAACATGGACTTTTTGAGCATCACAAATGTGTTAGCTCCATAAAGGATGGTTAAAGTGAAAAGGCAATTTGTTCTGCCTGATCTAATGTCTTCCTGCAAAACTGAAAAAGGAAAGGGAAAAACTGGAGGAGAAATAGCTTAGGTCTGGTGATAAGGATGATAAAAACAAATGTGTTTCGGGAAGAATACTACGGAGCTGTTAGGCATCTTAAGAGAGTTTTATTGAAAAAGATAGCAGGATAGGGATAATGTGGATAAAGAGTAATTTAGTATTGTTATAGCGAGATGAATAGAAAAATGCAGAAGCAGAGGTTTCAACATTTGCTAACTCTTTTCAAAATAAGATTAACTCATTGTGGCAAGATATTGAGGATAGCAGGGACGTTTGAAAGAGGAGGTTTTAAGAGGCACCTGTGCTAGGATATTGGAGTGGTAAGTATATTGGATTCAGGTGATGGGCAGAATTGCTTTCTACGAGGAAAAGTGTTTTGGATTCTGAAAATGTTGTCTAAAATTCCTCTGCTTGCATTTTGGATCCAGTTCATCTAAAATAGGTACAAGCTACACAGGAGAATTTTGTTCTGTGGTTAGTGTATTAATACCATCTGCTCTGAGACAAGCAGTGGTGTGTCTGTTGTGAAAAAGCTTCACTTGGATTCTGAGGATCTGAAAAACGTGTGTCCCATTTTTAACAGACCCTTTTTGATGAAAATAATCAAATAGGCAGGTCTCAGTCAATTGGATGAGTATCTTTTGGAACTTTGAGATTCTTGATAAATGCTTTGTGTCAATCTGCGTCAACTGTTAGAACCTGATGACCTCCGAACTGTCTTTCAGGCCCTAACAATGCCTCACTTTGACTATGCCAATGCGATCTTGTATGGTCTACCTACGTGCACGACTAACCCCTTACAACTTGCAATGAATTCAGCTGCAAGAATCCTTCATGGAGCCTCAAGAAGTTCTCATATTACCCCAATACTAAAACAATTGCACTGGCTACCCATACAAGCCAGGATCTCATTCAAGATCCTAATTATGACCCATAAAGCCATCAATAAATACCCTGCTACTGCCATTACTGATCTAATTTCAATCACACCTCCCAATCGAGCACGAAGTGTTCTCAATTCACTAGATCCAGAGCCTTCTCCTTCTTTGCTCCATCCTGCTGGAACGCACTACCAGCAACTATCAGAACCATCAGTGAACTCTCCCAATTTAGGAAGGCACTGAAACGGCACCTCTTTCTTCATCACTACGATGATTCAGTCTTCTCCCCACACTCACCCACTCTCACATCTCAATGCAGCACCTCAAACTCATGCACGTCACATTCCCAGACTGATCACTCACAATCACACCTTCCCCTCCAACCACCATGAGAAACTTATGCAGTGCCGCATAACTCATTATATTGTTGCATAAAGTAGACTGTATTTATCCATCGTGTCTCCTTGTTAAGGGACTGGTTATTTATACCCTATTTTACCTGTTATACCTGCTTAATGCATACCCAAGTTTAATTTTCCTGTTTAATGTATACCCAAGTTATTATACCTGTTTCACTGTAAGCACAAATCACGAAATTGAGATGTACAACTCTTATGTTCATTGTAAACCACACTGATGTCGAATAGCGCGGTATAAAAGAGACTGCAAATAAATAAAAATAAAAAATAAATAAATAGATTGATCATGAGTGATGTACTTTGTTATTATTGGGTTTCTCGGCAGTCTTTGATTTGATAAACAGTAATATTTTATTGCAGAGGCTTGGAGCTACTGGACGTTCTGCTATTGTGCTTCAATGATTTAGGTCATGCTTGAAGATCCTATAGCAACAGGTTGTGGTTGGTTCCTATGACCACTACTACTATTACTAATCATTTGTATAGTGCTACAAGGTGTACGCAGCACTGTACATACAGATGTAAGACACAGTCCCTGCTCATCAAAGCTTACAATCTAATTTCATCATATCTGTCTCCTTTCTCCTGGAATATAGTGTTCCTCAAGTTCCTCCTTGTCTCCTATTTCTATGGTTTCTAACCTGTGATCCATGGACCCCTGGGAGTCTGTGAGATCATTACAGGGGGTACAAAAGACAGAAAAGAGAAAACAGAGAGAGAAGCTGGTAGGAATTGGCTGGGGGGAGGAGACTAGAAGATGCTGGCTAGAGAGAGAAAGAGAGAGATTGGTGGAGACAGGAAGGGGAGGGGAGATAAAGAGTGCTAATTAAGAGACACTTGGTGCTATGGGGATCCAGAGTGATTACTACTACTACTACTGAACTGTTTTATAGCGCTACAAAATGTATGCAGCGCTGCAGAGACACATGTAAAAGACGGTCCCTGCTTATTAGAGCTTACAATCTAGTCAAGATAGAAGCTGTAGACATGGGATACAGCTAGTGGGAATGGTAAGGAAACACAAAGGAGATCAGGTGAGTCAAGATCCGAAAGTAGCAGCGAAGAGGTGAGTTTTCAGTTTGAATTTGAAAAGGATCAGAGAAGGTGCCTGATGTACAAACTTAGGTAGTTTGTTCCAGGCATAAGGAGCAGCAAGGTCAAAGGAGCAAAGTCTGGAGTTAGCAATAGGAAAGAAGGGCATAGATAGAAGTGATTTTCTAGAAGAGCGGAGTTCCCGAGGAGGGGTGTAAGAAGAGATAAGAGAGGAAAGGTAGTGAGGAGCTGCACAGTGAATGCACTTATAGGTCAGAGGGAGTGATGGGGATGAATTAGGGGTCCCTGAACTGTATGAAAGTTAATAAGGAGTCCACACAATCAAAAGGTTTGGGAACCTCTAGCCTATTTTTTTTTATTATGTATTTATGAATTTAACAAACAAATCAGGCATAATACAATATTCAATGAAATAAGGGGTCAAACAAAAACAATCAAATGAAAAAAAGAAAAAAACAATCAGGCAATGACAAATCAGTCAAAAAATATTTAACCCCTACCCCAGCCCACAACAAAGGGAGAGAACATAGATTAGGAAATACAGACAATTCCAATAATGCAGGATAAAGGCAGGCATCAACCAGGAGACATCCTAATATCATGCAGTGGGGGGATCACTAGCCAAAGCAGCTCTACACACATTCAGGAGTGCCAGCAGCTGAGATGGATTAAACAAAACATAAGATAGACTGAAACTTAACCAAGCATTCGCAAGGAAATTTTAGGAAAAAATTGTCCACCCAGATGCTGGACACCAGGGCGAAGAAGGAGGAACTCATTCCTTCGCTGTTGCGTTGCCCTAGAAAAATCCTTTGAAAACAGAACTCCTCTTACGAAAATAAACCTTGAGAAGCCAGTCTCGATCTGAAGGGAGTGAAAAAGTTGCTAACAAAGTTGCAGAACTAAATGTCTCCACATCTGATAACTCTAACAGAGCATAAATATCTAGTGAATTCACTGGCTGGACACCAGGAATCTCTCCACCACCAGAAATCCTTCTACTGGATGAAAGATAATACAACTTTACCATAGGGGGATGTGATTCAACTGGTATACCAAGTACTTCCAGTAAATACTGCTTAAACAGCTCTCTGACCCTTATTACTGTTGAGCATGGAAAATTGATAATACGCAAATTAGAATATCTAGCATAATTCTCCAATGATTTAATCCTAGCTTGTAGAGTAAGAGAATCTTTACAGAGAGCAGTAACAGAGTTCTCCACAGCAGTCATCTTGGTTTGAATTTCAGCTGTTAGTTTGTAAAGAAAAGAACGCTTCAATATGTTGCTGCAATTGCACTTCATGCCCTTGAACTTGCTCAGTCAAAGCCTGAACCCCAGGGAACAACTTTTTCCCCAGGCTGGCAATGGCTATCCAAATAGTCTCCAATGTGAAAACCTCTGGGCGAACAAGGACAAAGGTAGCTGGAGCTCCAGTCAATCCTGACCCATCTCCTGGAACCTGAAGAGCTGCAGAGGGACCTCCTAGGGCAGCCACAAAGCCAGCTGCTCCTTCCATTGTATATTGCAAGGACTTGGCAGTTGGGAGCTGATCTGGAAGAACAAGTACACTCTTGCGCTGTACTTCATCGCATTCCTCAGCAAGCCCTCCGGCAGCTAGTGTGAAACCTCCTTGGACTCCTGCCGCTGCTACTGTGCTCGTCAACGTGTCTCCAACTGCTGCTGCCTTACACGGATGCCACTGCTCCAGCGTGGTGATATCTGGCCCCGAGTTGCTGGACAAGCACTCCTGCTCCAATCCACTGCCAATGGGGCTCTCCATCACTGGCAGTGCTCCCGGACACCAAACACCGCGCAATACAAAGGCATCCAAAGTTCCAAAAGGTAACGGAGAAGATGCCACGAGAACCTTAGAGGGCTTAGGGGTCAATTTTGTTTTCCTTTTCCCCATCAAAACAAGTGCAGCTCACAGCTCGACCCTGCCTGTGGCCATCTTGTTCCCTCACCTCTGCTCTATTTTAAGATTTTCTATGCCCTTTGTCAGATATTATTAGAGGTTTTGTGCTCTGCTTTCATGGCTATGCTGATAATCTCCAATAGTATATTTTTGGGGAATATAGTAGACAGAAGGCTTGGGTAGAGTTAATGACTGTCTTCTAGCAGTTTGTCAATGGGCAATCTAAAATGACATGATTAAATCAGAATAAATCAGAGATTATGGTGTAGATGTGGATCATAAAGGGTTTAAGTAGCATCTCAGATTCCTTTTTAATAATTTCAACCTTACGGTTACTAATGGAGCTTAGGAACCTGGGGGTATTCCTGGATTCAACATTGAGTATCTACGCTCATATTACTAGAGTGCTTCTTTCTGTTGAGAATGGTGATAAAACTGATTCTCTTTTTAGAGAGGAGGCAACTAGCCATAATTATATATGTTTGTGGTTAGATTACTGCAACATTTTATTTGTGAGATTGCCGAAGAAGACAATTAGATATTTGTAATTAGTACAAAATGCAGCTGCTGAGCATTTTGAAGGTTGTAGCCTAAGAGAAAATATCTATCCCTGTTTGGAATAGCTACAGTGGTTACCCATTGTTGAGAGGGCTCATTTGTTAGACTGCTTAATTTTTAAAGCTTAGTGTAGATTTGGTCCGAAATATCTTCTGGAAGAGCTAAACTTGTATGAACCAGAAAGAACACTGAGATATCAAGAAGAGGTTCTCTCAAAGGTCCCTGCAGTAAATCAGTTCAGGGCTAAGAATACTTGGGCTAAAGCATTTGCATACCTGGCCAGGGTTCGGCCTACCACCAGACAAACTAGACAGTTGCCTAAGATCTGGAGGGGGCAGTAAAGAGCAAGACTCTCAAAGCTAAACAATAGATTCTGATAGTCTGGGGGGGGGGGCATGGGGGCATAAGGCTTAAGGTTTCCCTAGGGCACCAACACTTTGAATCAACCCTGGGGCCAGCCCTACACATTTTTGGAATCAGCTCCCAAAAGAGATAAGGGAAGTTGTCGACTTAGTGAGGTTTTGAAAACTGGGCTGTTTCAGGGGATCTTCAAGATCTGATTAAGTTACTGTGTCATTGACTCTTCTCCATGATTATTTGCGGGCTGAGATTCATCAGAGCTTATCTGGCTATTGGCACCTGCTAACTGGATAAGCCCCATTGACCATAACATTCAGTGGCACAATCCAGACAGTGCTACTATCTGGATAGCAGGCTAACACTCCCCACCAATGTTCCCTCTAATTTTCTGTAGGCTGTGTGCACATAAAATATCAGCTGTGCAGCTTTCGAAGGAAGGTTACATTTTTGTGCGCCACATAACGACACTCGGAGTTATATACTCTAAAATTTGACTACACATCAGAATACAGTATGTACACCACATTGATTTTAATCAAATTAAATGAAAATAGACGATTACTAAATGAAGCAGAAAATTTCTAGTAATTACAATCACAACTTTTAAATTTTAAGACGTCTGTGTTGTTTTCTATCAGAATCAGAACCACAATTTTTGTGCGCTCTGTTGTAAAGTATGTGCGCTCGCTCGGCGAGGTGTGCGCGCGCGCACACGCGCACAGCTTAGAGGGAACAGTGCTCCCCACTAGCTGGATAACTTCAGACGTCCACAACTGAATCTAGATATTTAGCACTGATCACTCTCTGGCTATTGTGCCTAATATCCCTTTCTATTTAAACACTGTGGCCAGCATTGATAAAAATGCCAGCTACAGAGCTGAGATATCAGGTGGTTTCTTTTTAGTGGTATTTTTATATTTAGAATTTCATTAGTAGTACTTATTTGGAGATAGTTGTGTTGTGTTGTGAACAATAAAATTTAACTTTTTAAATCTTTATACTATTTTAACTTCTTGTTACCTCATTGTATTCTTGTTGATATGTTATAATTGGGATATGATGATTTATTTCTATTTTTATGTAATTAGACTCTTGCTTGGGGTGCTAAACCAATGCAGCAAGCAATAAGTTTGTTGCTAAGAACATAACACCATAAGAAAAGCTATACTGTGTCAGACCAAGGTCCAATAAGCCCAGTATCCTGTTTCCAAGTGTAACCCGAAGGGTTAAAAAAATGAATTTTGTTAAAAAAATATGTTAATCACTCTCCTGAGATGTGCTGGGGATCTTTTAATAGGTGGAAGTGGAGAGAGCTTTCTGATTGGCTGGAAGGGTTGCAGCAGGCTCAGAGGGAAGCAGGGGCCTAAATTAAAGTGCTGCTGGAAAGAGTTCCAGGAGTTTAGGTGATAAGTTACCCGAAAAGATGTGAACCCCAGGGAGATCTGGAGGTCCTGTGAACTTAGGAAAAGAGTCTAGCTTGTGTAAAGGGGATATGGGAAAATCAAATTTGGAATTAGAATTAGGAAATTTTAATGTTTAAGGGTTTAATTTTATAGGGTTGGATATTTAAGGGGTTAAAATCATTAGAGGGACATAAATTTGAGTTCAAATAAAATTGAGAGTTGTAAACAAAATAAGCAAGTAGGTTCTAAATTTTAAAAAAGTACATTTTGTACATAATTTTGGGGTAAATGAACTTTATGTCCTGGGAAGCTACCAAAATTGACTACTGGGTTATATTCGATGTGGGGGGTACCTGAAAGAATAATTTAATTTTTGAAATAGATTGGGGTAAGTTTGGAAATTTACTTTGTTTAATATTAGAGAGAAATAAACAGCACACTTGTCCTTGGCACAATTTAAATTTTAAAACCACTGTGAGAAAGCTGCTGGGATCCTGATTAAAGGGGTGTTAATGTTATTGTGTTAATGAGACATATTAATATAGTTTAGGGTAAAAAAGGAAATTCACATAGAAAGTAATATGAAAAAATAGTTTAAAATGGAGATTAAATGAACATTCCAATAGTAAACAACCCTTAGAATTTCTAGAACGCAGCGTGTGATAGGTTAGTGTCAGTCACATGGACTGAGTGGAATTCCTGTCTCCTAGGAAACTATAAGTTTTCTGTTAAACAGACAAAGAAGAAAAGAAAGAAAGCTCTACCTGGAGGAAGGTGTCTTGTGTTTGTTGTACAGAAAAAGTCAGCCAGAGAGCAAAGCTGAGAGCAGAGATAAGTGAAATAACTTAGCAGTGTCTCTATCATTATCTCATGGGAAGAATTGATTAGGTTATAGGTGTAAGCCAATTTTGGTTTGTGTGCAGAGAGATATTGAGCTTGGCTAGTTGTTTTAAAGAAAAGCTTGCTCTGCAGATACATTTGCTGATGAAAAAGAGAAAACTTACCATGGCCAGAGGAATATTATTTTCAAAATTAAGATATCTTCAATTGGTTCTGTTTTAGTTAAACAGCAGTGCAGTGGAGAGAATTCTGTTTCTGTTGTTCTGTTCTAAATGTTACTGCTTCTTGGGAAAAGATGTATTACTATGGTAGCTTATAAAGTGTTGATAAACTCATTGTATGCCAAGTTGCAGAGTTAGCAAAAGAAAAGGGGAGATGCATAACATTACTGTAACACTGTTCTTTTGAGAAAGAGAATTTATACTGGCCCTGATGTTGGTCTGAAATAAGGTGCCTAGTTGTTAAAGGTGTGAAAACAGCACTGCCGCTTAAAAGGAAATATTGAATTACAAAAATATGTGCATAAGTGTAAACTAGTGGCACTGTTATTGTTCTAATACACAAGCTGAAACAGAGTGTAATAGTTTCTCTGGGATGAGTATGACTTGAGAAAATTAATTATTGAAACAGAGGATATCAAAGAAGTAACAGAGAGAGAGTAAAGCTTTGTATGGTACAAGTTGTTCAGGACAACCAAAAGGCACAAGCTCCTATAGAGTGCAATTAACCAAGGCAGGTCGGACCTGGTGGCACCCTGCTTTCCCCCCCCCCTTCCCCACCCCCTTTTTCTTCCAACCCTTCCCCCTCCCCATAAGAAATCCATATACACAGATCTTTGGCTCAAATGGTCGCAGCTTTATTAACTTTGTACAATCCAAACATTGTTTTCAACATCCAACTTCTTAATATATCATACTAACTCCCGAGTGGAATGAGCCCTCAACCGCCATACCACTAGCAAGGTGAGCTCATTCCACTCCCGCCGCGGCCGAGCCAGCGGCAAATCCAACCCCCCCTTTCCCCGGCCTCGCCATACTACTAGCAAAGACCGGCCAGGGGTCACCCGGGTTGGGGGCACCCGCCCCCACCCCAATTCCAGCTTAAGGCTCCGGACCCCGGAAACCTCCGGGATCCCGCCTCCCCCCCCCACCAGCTGCGACAACCCATCCCCCAGCCTGCATGCAGGGCGGGCGGGCGGGAAGATGAGGTCCTCTCCCCGGTTGCCGGTCTCGCCAAGAGACCATCGCCGCCGCGCGCCCAGCTTAAAACCCCCCCTTTGCCAGCTTTCTTCATTGGCTCGCACCCATATCCATCATCGGGGCGAGCCAATGAGTTCAAAAAATGCTCGCCAGCCCCGCCCCTCCTCACAAGCCGCGGGCAGGGTCCTCCACCGGGCCGCGCGCCTGGTTACCTACGGCCGCGAGGGACTCTGCCCTGCGGCCTCGCCAAAATGCAAAAAGGAAAAGACTGAGAAGAAATTAGCAGGGAATTTTAATTATCTTTTTGTTTTCACCCGTAGATAGAGCCCCGTAAGTACACTGAAGTTTTCCCAGTTAAGTTACTTTTGAAGATACTCAGGAAGAGTCAGGGTTTTTCTCTTTTTGATTTCGTAAAGATAGGTGAAGGAGAAGAACTTCGGATCTACTCTTCAAGGGCCCCAACACTCCTACCACCGAGAAAGAAGTACAGCGCTGATTACACCAACTCCTACCATCTTGGAAGAGGAAGCTAAGTATAGACTGCTGCAGTGGACTTTGTGCTAGAATATAGAATAAAATTTGAGGGAGAGGGAAATTATTTTGTGGATATCCTTAATGTTATTGAATAAAAATGTATTTTCTCTTCATTTGAAAACTGCTTGAGTACATTAAGTTAAAAACAAAGTGCATGCTAAAGTAACACTCTGTAGGAATCGTAAAACCCCTAATTTTTATGCGCCCTGCTGTGAGAACTGGGGGAATGTGTGGTCCGGCTCTTGGGGAAAAACAACTGGCCTGCTACCGTGATCAGTAGCCTACACCCCTGTCGGCTGCTGCGATCAGAGCCTGGGCCAGCACTGAACCCCGAGGGGATTACACAAGCATGGTCAATCCAGGTCACAAATATCTGTCAGGTTCCCATAAAGGTACACAGATTCCATGTTGCTTATCCTAGGGTAAGCAGTGGATTTTCCTGGTCCTCTTTAATAATGGGTTATGGACTTTTCCTCCAGGAACTTGCCCAAACCTTTTTTAAACCCAGATTCAGGTCTCACTATATCATCTGGTAATGAATTCCAGAGTTTGATTACACGTTGAGTGAAGAAATATTTTCTCCTATTATTCTTAAATGGTCTACATTGTAACTTCATTACATGTCTCCTAATTTTTCTACTTTTTGAAGGAATAAACAACTGAGCTATGTTTACCCATTCCACTGCATTCATTATTTTATAGAGCTTTACCATATCTCCCCCTCAGCCATCTTTTTTTTCAAGTAGAAGAGTCCTAACCTTTTAAGCCTTTCCTCATAGGCGTATCCTTCCATCTCCTTTACCATTTTGACGGCTCTTCTCTGTACCTTTTCTAATTCTCCTGTATCCTATTTAAGTTATGACAACCAGAATTGTACACAAAACTCAAGGTGTGATTGCACCATGGAGAGATAGATCACCATTATAATATTCTTGGTTTTATTTATTTTGGAGTGGAGGAGTGGCCTAGTGGTTGGGGCAAGGTACTTCAGGCCAGAAAGTCAGGGGTTCAAATCCCACTAGAGGACAGCAACCTTGGGCTGGAAGGACTGGGGTTTCTAGTCCCACAGGTGCTCCTTGTGGTCTTGGGCAAGCCACTTAACCCTCCATAGCCCATGTTTCCTGTAAAATAGTTATCTCCAAGTTATAATGCCCTGTTCAATGTAATTTCAGTTTGTTCAATGTAAACCGCACTGATGCAGAATAGCACGGTATATAAGAGAATGTAAATAAAATTTATTCTCCATTCCTTTCCTTATGATTCTTAACATTCTATTTGTTTTTTTGGTCACCGCTACACACTGATCAGAGGGTTTCAAAATATTATCCACGATGACGCTTAAATCCTTCTCCTTGGTGGTTGTTCCTAATGTGAAACCTTCAGTTGTGTAACCATAGTTTAAGTTGTTCTTCCCTACGTGCATAACTTTGCACTTGTCCACATTAAATTTAATCTGCCATTTGGACATCCAGTCTTCCGATTTCTCAAGGTCCTCTTGCAATTTTTCACAATCCTCTTATGTTTTAACAACTTTGAATAATTTTGTGCCATCTGCAAATTTGATCACTTCACTCATTATTCCCATTTCCAGGTCATTTATGCAGATGTTAAAAAGCAGCGGGCCCATCACAGATCCCTGGGGTATTCCACTATTCACCTTTCTCCATTAAGAAAATTGGCCATTTAGCCCTACTCTCTGCTTTTTATTTTTTAACCAGTTTCTCATTCACAATAGTACACTACATCCTATCCCATGACTTTTTAATTTCACAAAGGGGTATGTTTACTAAGGAGCTTTAAGGGATCACTGTATAATGAGCATAAATGGCATGGTTAAGGGTGTTTGCATGTGATAAAGGATGGGGCGGGTAGTAAACGCACTGCATTAACATGCTCATTCCATCCCAGATGTACACCCCCTCTGTACGTCCATTTTGACCGGATGTACAGAGGGGGGCATGATTCTGATCCTGTGGGGCACATCTAGCCCCACAGAATCAGAATCGTGATCAGTCCTGTACGTGCAGCCCAGGACAGTGATTCAGCCTGGCCTGCATGTACAGGAAAAGCCCGACTAACTCAGTCAGGCCTTTTAAATGGAACACACCGCCATGGCATCCGGTTGCCATGGCACCACAGCTCCATTTAAAAGCCTTGATGCCATCTGCCAGAAAAACCTGTTTATTCTCAGCAACTGTAGGGATTATAAGGTTTAGGGATATGTTCCTGGTTCATAATCACTCAATGGCCTTTATTCTGCTCTAATAAAAATATGTCAACCAAACTACTATATTTGTGGACAAAGGAAGAAAAAGCCCAGGCCAGCATAAGGATATCACAGGCCTTAGCAATGCATATGTTCGAACTGAAGGGTCAAGACATAGACATGCAGAGGCTTTGTGCAGAGAGCACATACACAGGAAACCATGCAAAAAAGTATAAGCTGAGCCGTTAGTCCTGAAGACAGTAGACGGTTTTTGACAGTTGGTGAGTATAAGCAAGACAAAGGCCTGGAGGAATGTTGAAACAGGAACAGAGGGGACAGAAAGGTCAATGACAGGAAACAGAAGGAGGGAGGAGAGGGGGCCTCACAGAGGGATGGATTTGGAGACTGTATGCATATACGGAAGTAATACACGGAAGAAAAAAATGTATATATGTAACATGACTATTATACTCGGGGGAGGGAGATATTCTGGAGATGCCTAGTGCTCAATAGAACTCTCTCTCTCCTGCCTGTATTTGTCCATCAGTTATCTAATAAACAGAGATTTTGATTGCACCTGTACTGACTTTTGGATCTGGACTATACAGGAAATTAGTGATAATTAGTAATCGGTCTTTTGTGAGTAACAGGGCCTCACACAACCCAACCCCTGATTTGGCCTCCCAGGGCCAGGATTGAGCTGCAGGGAATGCTTTCTGCCCCTGCTTCCTTTTCCCAGCCCCGGGCCCACCGATCTCCACTGTCCAGGGACATCATTCCACCTCGGAGGTAGAATAGCTTCCCCGTTCAAGTCGCCGGACCCTGATGTACAGGACCGACATTAGAATCGTCCCTTTACATCCAGGGACAATGACCGCCCACTGCCCGCCTTAATGCCACCCTTTCCTGCCCCCATCTAGCTTCCCCGTACAACTGGTGGGGAATCTAGACACTGGCGGGAGGAGTCATGAATATCAGGGATGGATGTCCCATTGGGATGTCCATCCCCACTATTCATGGTACAGAATCGGGCCCTAAGAGAACAAGGCACCACTTATTGGGCACTAAGAGGATTCCAGGTGTTAAGGTGGCAATCGTGCACCTTACTACCTGAAAAAGAATGTCAACTTAACACATTATAAGGGAGCATGTCTGAAAGTTACTTATCAGGGGCTGCATGCAGGGCTGGCCCAACCAGCAGGCAAACTAGGCAGTCACCTATCACAGCTAATTCCAGAGGGCAGCCAAAGCAGGGTAATCCAAGTGAGAAGGATGAAGTGCAGATGCTTTCAAGGGATTGAACGGCTCATGCAATTAGTTGTGTTCTATGAGGAAATTAGGATAACTTGAGGAAGAGTGCTTACCATTATATCTCTGCTATTGTGTTGTATCAGTACATACAATGAGCAAGGATAGTTGTGGATGCACCCACATAAACCATCCTTTCCAAGCAATACATATGTGCACTGTCTGCAAGGTCATATACAATGACAGATCGTAGCAGGCCATCTTCCAGACATGACCTGCCCAACAGCTGCATTCTAGATATAATGATGCTAGGCAGTCACAGCAAACCATCAACTATTAACTCCACATTTCTGTTCTTCTGGGTAGATGGTGAGGTCATTTGCCTGCTACATGTGTCTATATTATTGTGACTGTGACACACTGCAGCACAAGGGCCCTTCTCATATGACTATGTGGCTCAGCATGTGCCAACATCATATGCACTGAGTGCATCACATTTGCTAGTCCTTCAGTAATTGCTGTGAGCTTACAAAGTGCTTATTTTATGTTAAGCATGTCACATTGTCAGGTGACAATTGAAGACAGAGCCCTGATAACACCTTATGTGTGATGCAGTTCATGCTTACCTGTATGTTCTATTTTCCCAGTGGCAGGGCTTTTGACAGCAGCTACGAGGAGCAGGGCATCTCAAGAGCCCACACTGGAACCAGAGGAAGAGCCAATGGCCACAGGAGTTGAGGCAGAAGAGGAGGAGGATAACCCCTCAGAGGAGACATCTGGCACAGGAGGATGCTGGGCCAGAGGAGGGGGCAGGGCTGGAGGAGACTCAGGACAGGGCCACACTGGAGAGGTCAACCTGCAGGACCCAGGATGCAGCAACCAGCCCCATCCTGCCTCTATCCTCATTTCAAGGAGCCTGGCTACAGAGGACCCCAGGGAGCAGAGTCAGCTGCTCCATAGTACACTGGGATCTGATAGGCCACCATCTGTGCCAACAGCCAATGCCACAGCCATGTCACTGTCAGAGGCTTCTCTCCAAACCCCATTTATGTGGAGTGTTTAGCTAGAGGACCCTGACAATGTCATGGCTCTGGCAAAGGCCAATATCCATACTGCATACACATCCTAGGAGATATTATCAGAGCCACAGCCATTACTTAGGCAGTAGGTGGCCAGGACTGGCCTGCTGGCCTTGGAACAGCATTTTCCTCATCAAGAAGGATGACACTCAGAAATGACATGACAACCTGTTGAGCCATGGTGTAGCAAAATGAAAGTAACAGCAATGCTGCCATTACTTAGCCATTATGTGGCCTTCTGGTGTGCACATCCCTTCTCTGATGATGCTTTGCACACCCTCCCAGCTTCCCATAGTCCAAGGCTGTTCATATTTACACTGATTATGAGCAGTGTATATGGTGATGGAACAGAAAGGGTTTCAAGACATGCCTGCGTATATCACAGCTCTATGCTAATACTATCTAGTTTCCTTCAGCAGTACAACTACTGGCATCCTCTTGGCACATGATTTACCCTGGCTGTAGATGTTGACCCTTTCACTATACATATGAGACTCACATACTTGAGGATATTGGCAATGCATAACCTAGCCACCTGGCAGACATGATGAGCTTGGAACACATGCACAGATGGGTGAAGGGTGTGAGGCTTTAAAACACTGTACATGAAAATGCACACCATACATGTTTGCAGTCTATCCCTGATCTGCCTTACATTGAAAAAATGGTATCTGACTGTGATTCACAGTACATACTCTACTGTCTTATGACTTTATGGTGTGGACAGCCTGTCATTATGTTCTTGCCACGAGCCATAATGGAAAACATCTGAAGGTACTGACCCAACAATATGCAGTCTTCATATTGGTCTTCTTATTTCTTTATTTATATATTTAACATTATTCTATACCACATTTTGTGGTATCAAAGCAGTTTACATCAAACTCAACTATAATAGACATTGAACGAACATATACAGTAACATGAAAACAAATTTACATTGGGATTATAGGTTTAAATAGTGGAAGTGTTCAGGTTGGATCACGGTAGTGGGTAGGGGTCATAATTTACTTACAAGTAGAGGTATAATGATATGCTATGTATAATGGCAGGGTTGAGATGCAGGGTCTATGTGACAGATTCAAAGGATTCTTCGAAGTGGTGAATTTTTAATTTTTCCCGGAAGTCATTTAGGTCCTGGATGGTCCTTAAAGTAATCAGGTCCTGAAAGTAATATTCAAACTGCTGGAATAGTGCAGAGTGTTAGAGGATATAGTAATCATGGGTGGACCCTGCAAATCTGGGAACCACATTCACTATGTGCATATTGGCATCACACACCACTTGTACACTCAAGGAATGGAAGTGCTTGTGGTTGCGGTACACTGCTTCCCCGTCTCGCAGTGGGACAAGTGCCACATTTATTTTATTTATTTATTTATTTTATTTGGTTACATTTATATACCACTTCTTCCAGAGATCAGTAGCAGTTTACATCGAAAACTTCACACAGTAATCATTTATACATTTTCATTTCATAACACGTAATTGGATTTGTACAGTAGATCATTTGAATGGTATATACATATTTACAGGTTGCATATTTGTGGTTTGTGTTTCAGGTTGTTTACATAGGCTTGTGTGCTATTTTATCTGTACATATATATAATTACAGGTTGCATATCCGAGTTTTGTGCTTCAGGTCATTTATATAGCGCAGTTGCATTAGATCAATTGTAATATTTTTGAAATAAATAGGTTTTTAAGTGTTTCTGAAAATCTTGCAAATCATTGTTGCTTCTTAGCTCATGTGGTAGGTTGTTCCATTGCGCGGGCGCTGTGTATGTGAACGCTCTGTTGCTAGTGAGGGTTTTGGTATTGTGTAAGTTCTGTGGGACGCACAAATTGTTTAAGTTGTGTGTCCCCCTGGTCCTGTTGCGGGGTTGAGTTGCGATAAGTGTGGAGAGGTATGACGGGGTTATGTTGTGGATCAGTTTAAATATTGTTACTATTATTTTATACCTTATGTGGGCATGAATAGGGAGCCAGTGGAGGTCAATCAGTATTGGCGTGATGTGTTCGGAGACACGCACTTTCATTATAATTCGAGCAGCAACGTTCTGTGCCATTTGAAGTATGTTGAGAGTTTTTTTGGGTAGTCCTTGGAGGATGCCATTACAGTAGTCCAGGTGAGGCATGACCAGTGCTTGGGCTACTGTTCGAAAATCAGACTGTTCAATGATGTTACGTAGTGGTTGGAGTATTCTTAGTTTGTAGAATACGGCCCGGTTTAGCAGTCTTAGGTGGGTTTCCATCTTAAGATTTTTTGTCAAATGTCACACCCAGATATTTTATTTCTTGCTTGATGTTGTATGAATTGTTATTCAGGAGTATTTTCGGGGGGGACTGAAGTCTGGATTTTTGTTTACAAACATTACTTCCGTTTTTTTGTGATTTATGCTCAGGTTGTTCTGTTGTAGCCAAGCTTGCGTTTCCTTTAGGCATGCTTCCAAGTTACTATACGTAGTTTGGGTTACTCGCATCTATTTGCGTGTACAGCATGATATCGTCTCATATAGGTGGTAGTTGATCTTATGTTGTTGGAATACTGCGCAGACTGGTCTTAGGTTAAACAGTAGAGAGGACAATGCTGATCCTTGTGGTATTCCCTGTGTTTGTGGGAATGCTTTTGATGTTTCTTGGTTGAATTGAACCTGCTGGACTCTGTTAGATATGTATGAGTTGAACCATTTGAGTGTGGTTCCTTTTATGCCTATGGCTTTGAGTCTGGGGAGGAGGATTTTGTGGTTTACTGTGTCGAATGCAGAAAATATGTCTATAAATATTAAGATGAACATTTTCTTGCAGTTGTCAATGCCTTTGTAGAGTTTGTCAAGTAGCACTAGTAGAAGGGTTTCTACTCCATGGTATTGACGGAAGCCATATTGCTGATCATCGAGTGCATTTCTGGAATCAATGTGGTCTTGGAGTTGTTGGACTGATTTTTCCACTACTTTGGCTATGAGTGGGATACTTGAGATGGGGCGATATGAGGCTCGGTCATCCTTCTTGAGAGTTTTGTTTTTTAAGATAGGTCTTATGAGTGATCTTTTGAGTTCTGGCGGCATGATTCCTTGGTGCATTGATTGGTTTACTATGTGCAATATTGATGGGGCAATTTCTGTTTTTGTTGCCTTGATCCAGGTTGCTGGTCTAGTGGAAATGTAGTGGTATTCAGGCTTGAGATGATGTTCATTAACTGCCCCTCCTCTATGGTGTGGAAGGAGTCCTATTTTTCACCAGTGTCTAAGGTTTCTTGATAAGGTTGTGGGGTGCTGTTTGCGGAGAGTGTTTGCGTCTGGCAATTTTCTGGTGGATTAAGTTTGCTAGCATAGTGATCAGCTAGGGTTTGAGCTTGTATTTCATTGTTTAGACTGTCATCCTGTCTTGCTTTGGTAATAGATTAGACTAGTTCAAACAGGTCCCTTGGTCTGTTCAGTGCCTTGTTTAGGATCTTGGTGTGGTGGTTCTTTTTTGCTGTGCTGATTTCTTCTTTGTATTTTGTGAGGAATGTTATGTACTCTGTTTTGCATTCGGGGGACTTTTTTGTTCTCCATCTTTTTTCCAATTTTCTGAGTTGACTCTTCATTTTGGTTAGGGCTGATGTGTACCAGGACTCAGATTTGTTCTTTGTCTTATTATTTGTGATCATTGGGATATTCATCGCCTGTTTTGCAGCTAATTTGACTCCTTCATTCCATTGGTGTATTAGCAATTCTAAATCGGTGTGTTCCGTAACTACGTGTGACGTGATTGAGTTTATTAAGGCTTCTTTGTAAAAATTTTTAAATTTCCTACCATACTGTGTTTTTGTTTCCACATGTTGGTTTCCATGTCTTGCTGTCATGTAGAAGTTGAATTGAATTAAGTGATGATCTGACTAGCGAACTGGCGTTATTTGGGGTGCGGGGTCTTTTTCTTCATTGTGGTGTGTCATTTTGGGTAGGAATACCAGGTCGAGTATGTTTCCCTTGGTGTGGGTGGGATTCTGTATTATTTGTTTGTATCCCAATTGTTCCATGGCTTCAAGGAATGTGCTTTCATGTGTGGGAGCAATAGAAGCAAGGTTGAAGTCTCCTAGAATAATCTGGTATTTTTGTATTGTTGCCGTGCATACTTTTTCTAGTGCGGCCACAAGGGCTTCATGATTTACTGTAGGGGGCTTGTAGAAGAGACAGATTATTAGTTCTCTAGTTTCAGGAAATCTATTCCATCATGAGATTCCTTTGTGGTGTTGGATAGGTTCAGGGAGTCTCTTGCCATAATTAGGACTCTGCCCCCTCTTCTATTGTTGTGAGGACAGTTGTAGAGTTTGTATCCTGGGTTGTTTAGTTGGTTCAGTAGGACTGTGTTAGTGTCTGTGACCTAAGTTTCTGTGATGCATAGTATGTCAGGTTTCCTGTCTGTTATGATGTCGTGAATGATGTGTAACTTATTTCTGATGGACCTTGCATTTACTAGTATACAGGCATGTGGTGTTAGTGTGCCCTTCTTCAATTGAGGTGATGACTTTGGGTTGGTATTGATTTTGATTACTCCTGGTTGGGATTTTCTTGGTTTTGTATTGGAGTGTTTGCTGGTTTGTTGTCAGTGCCTGTTGTTTGCCTTTTGGTTGTGTTGGGCTGTGTATTGTGTGTTGGACTGGAAATGTGATGCATATACAGGGTATATGTATAGATAGAATAAAGGGTAGGTGTAAATGAGTTGCCATGTGTTCATTTGACAGCTGCCCATGTATTGTAGACATGATTGTGCATACATGGTTATGCAGAAGTATAAAGAAATTAATAGCAATTTGGTTAGTTCCATTTCTTAATGTTTGATGTGCATATATTAGTTTGTGAGATATAGTGATTATTTTGGCATATATATATCACAGAGGTATACAGTTGCATATACATATCATAGTGGCATAGTTATTTTGGTATACATATATCACAGAGGCATACAGTTGCATATATATATCACAGTGGCATAAATTGCACCAGTATGCTATTTAGTTTCAATACACGTGGCGGTTCCAGTGACTCATTGCTTATGTATCAAGGTGGTTACCTGCATTCGTTGGTTGAGTTGCATTCTTGTGAGTCCATTAGTGGCAGGATGAGCTCCATGTATTTGGTATCTGTCTTGTAATGTGGTTTGGCTGCCTTTGTTTGGGTGGTTCTGTTAGTTCGTGACTTGTAGCCTTCCCGCCCTGGACCACCACCTAAGGGCCATGCCAAAGAGCCCTCTGGCGAGGCCCTCAGGCACAGGCTGGTGCCCGATGGTACTTTTAAATCTGACTTCGAGGGCCCCGATTGGGTGGAGGAGAGCCGGTCGGGCTGGCGGCATCGGCCCCGATTGGGCAGAGGAGAGCTGTTCGGTCTGGCGGTGTTGGCCCCGCTTGGGCAGAGGAGAGCTGGTTTGGGCTGGCGGCATTGGGTTTCAGTGAGCTCTACCCCAATCGGGGAGCTCAAGCTGCTGCAGTGGTGTGGCTGCTGAAGTGCCTGATGGCGCTTTTAAATCTGACTTCGATGAGCTCGATTGGACGGAAAAGAGCCGCTTGGGATGCTGGCGTCAGCCCCGATTGGGCAGAGGAGAGCCAGGAAGGCTGGCAGCGTCGACCCCGATTGGGCAGAGGAGAGCCGGTTTGGGCTGGCGGCATCGGGTTTAAGCGAGCTCTACCCCGATCAGGGAGCTCAAGCTGCTGTGGCGGTGTGGATGCTGAAGCGCCCGATGGTGCTTTTAAATCTGACTTCGAGGGCCCCGATTGGGCGGAGGAGAGCCGGTTGGGCTGGCGGCATCGGCCCCGATTGGGCAGAGGAGAGCCGGTCGGGCTGGCGGCGTAGGCTCTGATTGGGCAATAAATTGTTCCCATCATGTGTGGTATTCCTTCTATTCTCTCTAACTGCTGGAGGGTCACCCATTGTTGCCTGGAATTAGGGAATACAATGTAATTCTTTACCTAGCTGACCACGACTTGCAGTATCTGGTGGAAGCATTGTGAAAAGATTGAGTTCCCCATTCCTCCCACTGCAGCCACAGATGTTTGGAAGCAGTCAGAGACAAAAAATGTAGAGCACTCAGGAGCTTGACCAATCCTGGATAGCATGTGACCGGGCAGTCAGAGACTCAAGGTCAGGTCTTAGATCCTCATAGAGCTCTCTTATTGCCTCTGAGCTCAGCCTGTAGAGGAAGATGACCTGGTCCTCAGGAAGACCCAGGAGGGTGGCTCTGGGCCTGAAAATATGTGGCCTTCTGGGGTGCACCTCCCTTCTCAGATGATGCTGGACCCTCTCATCTCTGGGATGCTGTACCTGCACATTGGCAGTGATGGCGGAACAGGGGGCTGGGCCTGGCCTGTTGGGCTTGGAACAGCATTTTCCTCAGCAAGAAGGACGACACTCAGAACTGTTGTGACAACCTACTGATCCATGGTGTAGCAAAGGGAAAGTAACAGCAATGCTGCAGATATATAGAATGCTGAAAAGTGGGGGTGAGGGGGGAGGTTGGCACACATCAGACATATGACTGTTGTCCTCCAATGAATGGTCTCATAGGTGGTCTTCAGGCTTTGCCCCATGAATGCGTCTTGTTAACACATGCTGCAGTAGCATGTCCTATTAGCGTGCTCTAACAGGGAACCAGTGTGGGAGAAGCTCCTCTGTATCGCTGATGGTTCAGAATGGACAAAACACAATGTAGAGCCTTGACCCTTCATTTATTGAGGTTGGAAGATAGGATGAACCTAACCCAGCTGGGCATTTCATTGTTCTGTTTGCTGTCTGGTGATGAGACATTCACAATTTTGTCACTCAAAGAATGGTCACCTATCAGGAGCCACTGATCTGCCACATGGGAGTGTGGGTGCATCACTCCATATATATATATATATATATATATATATATGTCTATGCGGTCATTGTGAGGATTACTGAGGGTTAAGGCTGGAGTTTGAATCTGTCAGACTTACAGATTAATGGATTTGTGTCACACCAGTCTTGCTAATTAAGTTTGCCTGGTGTGGTGATGGGACATGTTGCAACATCTCAATATGCAAAACCATAGCAAACCATCCCATGCTGGTGGCATTCATGTTTTACATGCGAGATGTGAGCAGCCATAGGGAGAGAACAGCCACCATAAGGCACCATTACAGTGCATGGGTGACATAAATGAATGAAAACCCATAACATTTTCAGTTGTGTGTCTCTAGCCCATTCCTAGAATTACTTCATAGTAGGCAGACCACAGTGTATGCTTTACATTTACATTTTGCTGATATGACTGTGCCATAACTCACCATGCAGACAGATCGTGGGGTCACTGTTTGATCCCCAGGAACAGACCTTGAGATGGGAAAAAAGTGGGCAGTGTGCAGATTCCATGACACATAACATATTTGTGAGTATTTGTACAACCACAATACCATATATGTTGGCCCCCACATGCAATATGTAACATAGTAACATAGTAAATGACGGCAGATAAAGACCAGTATGGTCCATCCAGTCTGCCCAGCAAATATACGACAAGAGTAGGTGCACCCATTGCTCCACGCAGGCCACCCCTCACCATGTCTTTGTTTAGGGGTGGACCCACCACTCCATGTAGGATACCCCTATTTGTTGAGAAGTTAGATGGTTCAGTTTATTTTGTTTTTATCCTGTTGCTATAAAGGGATCCGCTGTGCTTGCCCCAAGCTGTTTTGAATTCCATCACTGTGTTTGCCCCCACCACTTCCATCGGGAGAGCATTCTAAGCATCCACCACCCTTTCAGTGAAAAAATATTTCCTGACATTGCCTTTCAATTTTATACCACGCTATATAATATCAGTGCGGTTTACATACATTAGCTTATACAGTGCAGACAAACCTGCTCTGTATTTACAATGAAACAGGTGCTAGAACTTGGATAACGCTGGGGGAACTATTTACAGGTAGGAATAACATCAGGTGGGGAGAGTATATGTGGGAAGAATCAAAACAAAGATCAGGCTGGTGGCAGCTGTATAATCAAGGTGCCTAGTGAGTATCTTCATATACATTTTCCAAAGTTATACAGAGCATGACTGGAATATGAACCCAGACCTTTTGCTTTACTAAGGTCCTACTGTAATCATTAGGCTACAGCAGAGGACCTTACTTTGTTGCACTGTCTGGACCCAAACTGACAGGTCCCTGCATGAAATGGGTACAGCCCAATACAGGATACAACCTAGCTGCCACATACAGAGGAAATCAGAGACCACACCTAGGATTGTCTGCAGTAGTACACATGCTGTACAGACTGCACTGGACACTCAGTACTGCATTGGCATTGCTGTTAACCAATCGGCAGAAAACATCTCTTCTCCCATGGACAAGCCACGTCTGAGATCACGCTGCCCATCCCACCAGTGCACCCCCAAAGCCACAGAGCTGTCATACACACTGGTGTGATGGGCTGCATTGTTGCACCATCTGCTAAAGCAGGACATGTGCAGGCCATGCATTCCCATTGTGAGTTGCTGTACACTGGCAGACAGTGGTGGGATTTGATCTGACCAGGAACTGCTTTGGATCGATCCCTCCACTGAAAAAAATGAGCGGGTGGCAGCATGGCATACATTTGCATTGCTGGCACCGCACACTCGGGCCACTGGTGGCCAGAATAGGGCAGCAATTCCCTGGTGGCCCAGCGGCACTATCCTCCCCACCCACCAGTGGTTCCTACCAGTGTAGCGCCGGCATCGGGATGCTGTTTTGGCCCGGTTCAGCAAACGTGGCCCATGGCAGGAACCAGTTCGCATGAATACCAGCACTGCTGGCAGATCTATATTTTTGCCAATACCACAAGCTCAGACCTCATGCATGACTCATGAGGTCCTTTGGGGACCATCCTGCTCTGTCCAGGGGGTCAAGCACACTTCCCTCACCATCATACATGACATGCAGGAAGTGGCTACTGCTCAATTCATCACAGTCACCACTGTGGCTGTTGTAGAGTTCATGTATGTCTGTATTGCTTAGCCGCCTCATGTTCCCATGATGCACCTCGCATTCAGATCAATTAGAATCACATTTTGTCATTGCTGTTCCACCCGTTTGACTATATTGAAAATGGTGTGAACCATCACATCAGCTCTGTCATATGCAGGGACATTCAGGGCTTTGTGCACATGGCAGGCAGCCCATAGGCAAGTGTTCTTTTGCAATAGCTACCCTAAATGTGAGAAGGTCCACGCATCACCTAGTCTATAGAGCACACAGTAAAATAGATGCTCTTTCCAGCTTATGGAGAGAATCTATTTCACTGCTACACTATTACGTGCAGTGTGTGTGATGCTGTCCAATTGATATGATATTTTACTGTAGCATGTAGAAATGGCATATCTATGGTGGCCATTGTGCTGTGCAGCTGCTGGCAAATGTCTGTGCTGTGTTATGCCCTAGGGTAGCTACAGCTGTCTTCCAAGAACCTGCATGCAGTGAATGTTGAGTGGTCAGGAAGTGGCAATTCTGACACTGATTTGCAGGCTTTGCAGAATCCATTCAGGTTCCCAGGGACACAGGACAAGAGATTCGCATCTCTTTTATAATATCGCTCATCCACAAGATCAATCACAGTCTGCCATCATATTTTAGGCAACCGTGCACAGTATCAGCCATTCACATGACATCTGTGCCTGGTCTACTGGTCATTACCCACTACACATACGCATAGCCACCATGAGCTTTATATAAACAACATGGACACCTAGCAGCTTGGCTAGAGATTGGACTGCACTGGAGACACCCATATCATTATAGCTTGACCCTATATAGCACTATGTGTATACATAGCCATGACATGGTCAGAGTGAGAGTGGCCTCTCAGTATGAACTGATGTGCACTTTGGCCATGTTTGTAGCAAACCCACATTAGGATGGCTCAGCCATTTACCTGACCTCTGACTCATATACATCCTTTGCAAACTGCTCTGATTTAGACCAATACCCAGAGTACTCTTCTCTTCATTTGTGTACCCTTTTACTTTGTACTTGTGGAACGCTAATGCAATGCAATATGAACTGGAAATTGGACCACAGATAGGCTAAGAATGCATGTTGCCCCAAAATGGCCTACTTCTGATTCATCCCCAAATACTGCATCCCCCTACACAGCTTGTGGCAGTGAGCATTACACAGAGTGAAGAAGTAGCCTGGTGGTTAGAGCACTGGCTTAGAGACTAAGGTTTAATTCTTGCTAGCACTCCTTGTGGCTTTGGTCAAGTCACTTAAGCCTCCATTGCCTAAGAGGAATGTCCCTATTTAATGTATATTACTTAATTTAAGTTATAATGTAAACTGCTTTGACTAAAATAGTATAAAAAAACCTGTTAAATAAATGAATAGTGCCTTGCTTGTACACCCATATAATGTAATGTCATGTCCTTAGCCATGGATCCTGCAGAACTGGCCAGTGCAGCATATGCACTGTTCTGTGCAGCAAATGCAGTGCCTCCCCACCCCCCCAAGAGCACATGGAAGCATGGCAGGTTGAACATGGGGTTAGATGTTGGTTGTGACACAGTAGCTCCTCAGGAACAGATGGATACAAGTGAGCAGCAGGTGGTAGAAGCCGGTACTGCAGGAGAAAGCAGGGATTTCTCTGCAGAAAGAAAAAAACACAGTTTCAATCAGGCAAAACAGCTCACCTCGAGGGAGGAGAGTAGGAAGGCTTGTGATTGGGCACGCCCCAAGGGGAGGCGGGCAGTGCAGGCTAGAAGCACCTGGTTAAATACACAGGAACCAGGAAGTGAAAGCCAGAGGCAGAGGCAGATGCAGATGGAGATCCAAAGGCAGATCCAAGGAGAGATTCAGAGAGAGAAGACAAGAGAGCAACGGAGGTTTCCTTGCTGTGATAATTTCCCTAACAGTCTGCAGCTGGAGGATAGCTTGGAGCAGCATTCAGATGAGGAAAGAGACTGCTGGAGGCAGGGCTCTTCTAGAACGCTGAGAAACCCAAGGCTACAGGACCAGGCAGAGCCGGGGAACAAAGGCAGAAGGATAAAGAATCCTCCCAGAGAGAAGCTCCTGTATAAGGTACCCAGAGAAAGAGGAGTTTATGCTCTAAAGCCAGAAAGTCTAAGTTCTGCTTTTAAAAGCAAAGCCAGTCAATATGGTGGCAGCTGTTGTCAGAAAAGAGAAGCTTTGAATGACAATAATTATTCTTTTAAACTAGCTGAGTCACCTAGCCAGGACAGGGCTGATATAAATGCTTTTAAATATTCTCCTAGCACTGCTAACTTTGAATGCACAGCACCCACGTGTAGGGAAAGGTGGGGAGCTAACGAAAGCCCAGCACATGTTTGTTTTCCAAATGCAAACAAACCTGAGAAGCAGCCTGAGATAGATAGGCTCAATCAATACCTATTCACCGAGGGGACAGGAAGACAGCTCAATGAAGAAATGTTCCATGCTGAATCACTTCTTAAAGAGTTCCAGAATTATTTAGAACAGAAGAAGAGTTTTAATCACAGTGTTCCAGTTACTGACTGTAAGGAAGAAAACTCTGTTCATAATTCTATGTTTTACCCTGCTGATGATGATGAGATGATGATGGACTGTTCTACCTGTTTAATTGATAGAGGCAATTAAACAGAGAGAGGATTTTCTGCTGATATAGGAAGTAATAGAACAGTGACACTTAACTGTGACCGACACAAGAAAGCTTGTGGAGGGAAACTGAATTAGAGCACTACTAGTGATTGATAGAACCTGAGCTTTATTAGTAAAGGACTTTTCTGTTATCAGCCTGTATGTTAAAAGCACATGAAATGAATGTGAAGAAATACAGCATTTAAAGCCAGTCAGGCAAAGTTTCAGTTAATCCTGTTTATTTGGTTTAAAACTTCTGCACCGTCTGTAATCTTCTTTTGAACTGCACAATGGCAATATGAGCCACATGAAAAAAAATAAACCTCATGTAAATAAATAACTCTTGCCAGCCTTACTGCTCGAAGCATAACACAACTACAACTAACTGCCTCAAGGGCATCATAAGGCAACCCCTCCTTAACCCTCAAGGTTAAGGGGCGGGCGGTGTCATAAGGTACAGTTACTGGCTACACATATGCCATCATTCCATGCCTCTTTGTACTCTAAGAACATCCTTGTGTGTCCATTGATCAAGACTGTTTTTTGCACAGGGCCCCGCGTTTCAGGGGGCCCCGCGCAAAAAAACATTCTGCATCAGCACAGGTAGAATTAAAAACAACCCTAGCTGCTGCTGCCACTGCCGCCATGGCAGCAGCAGAATCAAGTGTCCCGTGAGCCTTCCCTGCAGCATCAGCTCCCTCAGCATCGGCTTTCAAAGCCACGAAGGGAGAGTTTCTCTTTTGCGGCTCTGTTAAGTCCGCCGGGGCTGATGGGACTTCCGGTTTCCCATCAGCCCCGGCAGGCTTAACAGAGCTGCGAGAAAGGGAAACTCTCCCTTCGTGGCTCTGAAAAGCCCGCACTTTGGGAGCTGATGCTGCAGGGAGGGCTCTGCCGGGCAGAGGGGTCCCGTGGGACACTTGATTCTGCCTCTGCCATGGTGGAAGTGGCAGCAACAGCTAGGTTTTTTTTTTAATCTACCTGGGCTGATGAGGGGAGGGGGGTTAGGACTGGTAATTTATTTATTTAACAGTTTTTATATACCGCACTATTTATCATCAGTGCGGTTTACATCAAACAACATACTACCTAGACAGAATAAACTGACATAGGTTTACAGATAACAGGGAATATAAACTGGGTATGAACAGGGGAAAACTATATACAATTAAACAGATAACATTTTGGTCCGCTATTTACATAAAAGCAGCACTTTCCGCAGTGCTATCATCTCTGTTCTGGATTACGGTTGAGTGATGGGCTATGGGCTGATGGGGGGGGGGGGGTTAGGACTGGTAATGGGCTATGGGGGTCTAGGACTGGAAATAGACTGATGGGGGGTTAGGACTGGAGGTGGGCTGATGGGGGGGTTAGGACTGATAATGGGCTATGGGGGGACTAAGACTGGAAATGGGCTGATGGGGGATTAGGACTGGTAATGGGCTATGGGGGGTTAGGACTGGTAATGGGCTATGGGGGGCTAAGACTGAAAATGGGGTGATGGGGTTAGGAGTGGAAATCGGCAGAGTGGAAGGGGGGGGCTTGAACTGAAAATAGCTGATGGGGAGGGGGCTTGGAATGGAAATGTGCAGAGTGGAAGGTGGAGCTTGAACTGCAAATGGCTGATGGGGAGGGCAGCTTGGAATGGAAATGGGCTGTGAGGGGAGGGAGCTAGGACTAGAAATGGGCTGATGGTGGGGCTAGGATAGGATTGGAAATGGGCTGATGTGGGGCTAGGACTGGAAATGGGCTGATACGGGGACTAGAAGGGAGCGGATGCTGGATGGGGCTGGAACTAGAAGGGAGCTGATGTTGGGGGAGGATTAGAATGGGTTGGAGCTGGGAGAGTGAAATGGAGAGGGGAAAAATATTTTGTGTGGGAGGAAAGACAAATCTACAATTTGCCGGGTATTGGGAGAATAAGTGGGGATTGAGGATGGAGGGGTAAAATTTGAGTGGATGAAACAGGAATGAAGAAAGAGCAAAAGGAGAAAGTTTAGTATGTTAAAGCAGATGTAGAGAATGAATGGAAAAAAACTAGAAGAGAGAAGAAAGGACAAATGGACAGCAGACGATGGAGAGTTAGCAGAAGACACAAAGAAACCAGAAGAAAGTGGCTGGAGCAATTGCATCTGAATAAAATGCACAAAAGGTAGAAAAATATCTCTTTATTTTGAATTTATTAACTGGAAAATGTCAGATCTGGGAAATGTGCATCATTAACGTCTCTGCTTTGTTTAGTACAAGAGGAAATTAAGTTTTATTTCTACAGTGTTGTTGTACATTCCAAGTTTGGCTTTTGGGGTTCCCAGTTTAATTATTGTCTTCCTGTTTCTAAATTGTGATTCCTTGTTTGGTGATGGTCTATGTTCTGCATGTGCAACTGAGCTGAGGTTTCTGTTTATGTAATTCCTATTTGACATTTTATTTACAGGCTTGATATACCGCCCAAGACCGAGGTATCAGGGCGGTGTACAATAAAGAAAAAGCGGCTGCAGGCGGGTTGAAAGAGAGAAAGGAACGCCATTCAAAGACAGGAAAGAGCTAGGGAGATACAGATAGAAGGACTTGTTCTCTTTCCCCAGTAGGTCATGTATTGTTATTCTCTGCAATTTATTGGTTTAATATTTGCAGTGTTGCCAGGTAGAGTATGGTGCTTTGTGAGTCCTGGTAGTGCTGTTAGGATACGGCGGGTTTGCTATGGGTTCTAAACGGGTAGTGTTTGTAGTACTGTAGTTCCTAATGTGCCTGGCTGTTGGCACTGGATTATAGTAATGTAGAAATCTTTTAGTCTTTCTTTAGCCATACACTCATTAAGAGGCATGCTTACTAAAAGTTAGTGTATGGTAACATTATGCAAATATTTATGCAAATGAGGTCCCTTATGCAAAGGAGGCCCCGCACCGAGTCTCCGCACATGGCCACGCACCCCCCTTGGGCCGCCCCTGCCCAGCAGTGCATTACCTTTTACTCTTTTGGAGTAATAGATAATGTACTGCTGAATATTTAGGTCAATGATAGTGGACAGTGTTGAGATGGCATATATTGTATGCACATTAGCATGGTATGGATCTGCCTGTATGTGCATACTGTGCATGGAG
Source organism: Ichthyophis bannanicus (assembly GCA_033557465.1). Classification (NCBI taxonomy): domain Eukaryota; kingdom Metazoa; phylum Chordata; class Amphibia; order Gymnophiona; family Ichthyophiidae; genus Ichthyophis; species Ichthyophis bannanicus. The sequence continues at coordinate 861,231,150 of CM066033.1, read as the reverse complement.
CAGAGTCCCGTGGATTGCACTCTGCGAGAGTAGCATAGGACAAGAGCAACATGCATGCAGGTAAATCAGAGTCTTTCCAGGGACACCAACTAAGTGATTGAATTGGACATTTACAAAGGCCAGGCCTCCACTTGAGCCTAGTTCCCTATAGGCTGCAGCTGCACCTGGTGGGCTAACAGTGTTATTATTTATTTACATTCTCTTATATACCATGCTATTCTGCATCAGTGCAGTTTACATTGAACAAACTGAAATTACATTGAACAGGGCATTATAACTTGGAGATAACTATTTTACAAGGAACATGGCCTATGGAGGATTAAGTGGCTTGCCCAAGACCACAAGGAGCACCTGTGGGACTAGAAACCCCAGTCCTTACAGCCCAAGGTTGCTGTTCTCTAGTGGGATTTGAACCCCCAACCTTCCGGCCTGAAGTACCTTGCCCCAACCACTAGGCCACTCCTCCACTCCACAGGTACAGCTGTTATGGCAGTTGGTATTAATCAGGCCTCTCACCTGTGCAAATTGGTATGTCCTGAGGCCTTGAGGATCAGTCAGAGGTGAGAGGTGCAACACATACATATGTGTCCCTGCTGCTCACTCCAATCAAACCAGCAGGTGATATGGGAGCTGCACAACAGTGTCATGTTGAGAGGTAAGTGTAGGGGAATGCTGCAGGGATGGGCCTTGATGATGATCTGACTGGGAATGCATTACAGTATCACAGCCACAGGTTGCAACTATTTACTGAAAACGAACCTTCTGCTTGTAAATGGGGTCTCACACAGTATGTAGCGTTGCTGAATAGCTGACTGGCAGCATGTTGTATGCATAGTCATAGAGCTGGGGCACCATATGCTGCACAGTGCATTGCTGCAGCTCACACTCCTCTGGAGACATACATACACACCATTGACCTTGCTGTCCAAAAGTGGTGCAGGTTGGCATTCTTACTTACTCCTTAGGCTTCCTTTGATGCTCCACCATTGTCAACGCCTGCTCAGTGTGCAGGCATTAGTAGTGTACTCTTCAATACTCGGGGTCTGTCAACACCCTCTCAGTGTGCCAGTACTATTAGTGTGCCATGTCATCCAGTCATGGGTGATACAACTTCTCGGTGTGGCAGCTGAGTGTTTGGACTCATGCTGGATGAAATGTTGAAGGTCACACATGATGATACAGTTTTGGAAAAGTTAAAACTCTTGGACTTACTATTCCTGATCCACAAGCTAGTCTTGAACCCTTTACCCTTCTTTCATATACATACAGGCTATGTGTTTGGAGCTACAGAGCAACTGGATGGGGGGGGGGCAGGCTTTAATCCATGGATATATATGTGGTCATTGCTAGGATGCATGAGGACAAGAGTTGAGATATGCCTATTTCTGCTTAGATTTCTGCAGGCTCTGTGCCATTCTTGTCTGACAAGGTATGTTTGGCAGGTGTAGGAGTGGGACATCTTGTTAGATCTGTATGTTGCACTGCCATGCTATGCTGCTGGTTCAACTGACATTCATGTGTTACATATGGGATCTGTCCAGTCAAAGGGGCAGGCCATGATACATGAACACACACGTTCCAGACCATGGGTGTCTTAGCAGAATGACCAGCAAACCCATTTCCTGTTGTGTGCTGCTCGGGCAGTCGTATAATGATCTCACATTTTGCAGACGACAATAACTAATTTAGATTTGCATGTGGCTCGGATGATTGTAGCTACCAGTGTTCTTACCTAGGGAGGGGTCACTGGTTCATGCACAGATTATGGTCATCATTTGTTAGGTGAGGGGGTAGGATAGTCATTTTTCCTCTGACATTGGCTGTTATCATATTGCATAAGAACATAAGAACATAAGATATGCCATACTGGGTCAGACCAAGGTCCATCAAGCCCAGTATCCTGTTTCCAACAGTGGCCAATCTAGGTCATACGTACCTAGCAGTTTCACCAAAAGACACAGGTTCTGCAATGCTTGTACTAGGTCAAGCATTGATATCCTGGGTCCCTTCTTAATAATGGTTTATGGACCTTTCCTCCAGGAACTTGTCCAAACGTTTTTTAAACCCAGCTACACTAACAGCCTTTACTACATCCTCCGGTAACAAATTCCAGAGTTTTATTACACGTTGAGTGAAAAAATATTTTCTTTTATTAGTCTTAAATAGTTTACCCTGTAGCTTCATTGCATGTCCCCTAGTCTTCCTATATTCTGATAACGTAAACAGTCGATCTACGTTTACCTTTTCCACTCCGTTCATTAATTTATAGACTTCTATCATATCTCCCCTCAGCCGTCTCTTTTCCAGGTTAAAGAGCCCTAACCTTTTTAGCCTTTCTTCATAGGAGTATCCTTCCATCCCCTTTACCATTTTGGTGGCTCTTCTCTGGACCTTTTCTAATAACGCTATATCCTTTTTAAGATATGGCGCCCAGAATTGCACACAATATTCAAGGTGCGGTCTCACCATGGAACGGTATAGAGGCATTATAATATCTTTTGTTTTATTTTCCATTCCTTTCCTTATGATACCTAGCATTCTATTTGCTCTCTTGGCTGCCGCTGCACACTGGGCCGAGGGTTTTAACATGTTATCCACAATGACGCCTAAATCTTTTTCCTGGGTGGTGGTTCCTAATGTGGAACCTTGCATCGTGTAACCATAGTTTAGGTTGTTCTTCCCTAGGTGCATAACTTTGCACTTGTCCACATTAAATTTCATCTGCCATTTTGATGCCCAGTCTTCCAATTTAGCAAGATCCTCTTGCAATTTTCCACAATCCAGTATTCCTGTTTCAGTAGCATATTTCCCCCCCCCCCACATGCACATATCCACTCAATATGTGCAGGTGAGGGGCATCCTGATCCCAGGGCCAGCCCATCCACTGATCATGGTGGACAACATGCCGGCCAATCCCTCCTTCCCTGCCATTGTGGCACAGCTGACACTTAAGTGCTGCAGGCGGCCTTACTGAAGTTGCACACATGCAACTAGTCATACCATTGTGCTCCTTCCCCCGTATACTGGGGGATGTGGGCATGTATGCTGCTGCCTTGGACCTCAGAAGGGAGGGATCACCATGAGCTCCAATGTACCTACTGCTGACATGCATGCCATCTCACTGATAGTCCTATATCAAAGTTCATACGTTCAAAGTTATCTTCACTTAGTAGCAGTGAACCACATCAACTTCCTGTTATGGTTTCGGACAATTTTTTGTCTTTTAAACAAAGTGGACAAAATATTCTTCTCCAATATCTTCTTTAATTTTAAATTTAATCTTAAAACATGTCATCCGGCGTCTCTTTTATTCAGAAATGTTAACGTGGAGACGCGGGCAGCAACAACTATAACACTAAGAAGAATCTCCTGATGAAAGTATCATACTGAAACGCTTTTTAGACGCTGCAGTTGAGCGTCGGGAATTGCTTCTAACAGTGGTCTATAAGTTTGACAGATTAATGTTTTTATATGAGAAGAAATGTTTGATTGAGACAAGTGGATAATCAAGATATTTTTGGATGACATGTTTTAAGATTAAATTTAAAATTAAAGAAGATATTGGAGAAGAATATTTTGTCCACTTTGTTTAAAAGACAAAAAATTGTCCGAAACCATAACAGGAAGTTGATGTGGTTCACTGCTACTAAGTGAAGATAACTTTGAACGTATGAACTTTGATATAGTGCCATACAAACGTTCAGGAAGCAACTCCAATTTTAGACGAGAGATCTCACTGATAGTGACAACTGCAATGTTGCACCTGATACACAGAGCTGGGTCACAGATTTTGTCTGCAACAGGCTGCAGCCGCTGTAACCACCAAACCCACCCTCACACAAAGCTGACATGGCAGCATGGTGGAGTCATACCAGATATCACAGATGCACACCCTAGGCAACAACCTTGTTAGCCTAGTGGACCAGCCAGTTCCACTGCATCACCCACGTGATACCTCCTTTGCCAATTTGGCACCAACAACATAGTGCCCTTTATTAATAGGGCACCATGCTGTTGCTGCCAATGGAGCACTACTATCACTAATTTGAGAACTACAATGGGTGGAGCACATTGCATACCTTGAAAATGGCTCTCTCCCTTCAGAAATAGCGCTTACCGCATGCTTTCAGATGGCATTAGGGTTTCCAGCGCCAGGAGCTTTAATGCAAACCAACATTAAAGAAGCACATGCTATCTCCACCCAATGTCTACCCGTTAGCACCCACTCTCCACTTCCTTTCACCTTAACGCTACTGATCCAGTTTCCACACTTTAATCCAGCATTATAGGCACTTTCTGTGGCATTAACCATTCACGGACACCGATAATGCCCATCAACGGCCCTTTTGCTCCTTACCGCTATGTAGTAAACATACCCCCAAGGGTCTCTCATGAGGGACCTTGTTAAAAGCTTTCTGAAAATATATTCATTATATTCAGCAACAGCAGTGACAGGATTTCAATATGTTTACTCGGCTTGAGGCTCAAGTAAAGCCAGGCTGTGAGCTTTTATAGTCAAACAACTCCTGTTATTTCCTTTGGGAATAATTTTGACATTTTTATAGTTTATAGGGGTATGCAGGTTAAAGATTTTCATTTTGTTTTGCTTCCCATATAGTTTACAGCATTTTTCATTTTGTTTCATTTTATTTCTTTTTGTTTCAGAAGCAATGTCTTCAGTACTGCACACTATTGCACAATTGTGTACTTTGTTGCTCAATGGCATGCACTAGTGTGTATAAGTAGTGCACGCTATAGAGGTATTTTACTAAATGGCACTGGGGTGTTACACCTAACATTTATTTATCTAGACAGTTTTGTATACCACCTTATCCTTCAATCAAAGTGGTCACAACACAATTGGGGGACACATTTAACATGAGGGGATATGAGACACATACACTAATACTTACAGGGAACATGGGCAATGGAGGGTTAAGTGGCTTGCCCAAGACCACAAGGAGCACCTGTGGGACTAGAAACCCGTCCTTCTGGCCCAAGGTTGCTGTCCTCTAGTGGGATTTGAACCACTAGGCCACTCCTCCCTCTAACATGCCAATAGCTCCAAACCCATGGTGTGTTAGGTGCAGCACCACTGTGCTAACTCTTGGGGGTGTGCACAGCATTTTCCTGGTATTTAATGTGGATCCCTGTGCCAAATAGGCAGAGTTAAGTGCACACGCACTATCAAAATGGTGTTAGATGAACCTGTGATAATTGCAAGGGTTACAGTCAGCATGTGGTGTTTGCCCCCATGCTAATTATGCCATGCTCACCATGCCCACTATCCTCTCCAACCCATCCCCTTAGCACCCAAACATGCACTTTATAGTTAGCATGGGCAGATGTCAATGTGGTCATGGCTCCTTGCTAGCTGTCAATGTGTATCCCAGTGCACCTTCAGCACATGCCAGAACACCTACTGACATAAGTAAAAGATTCCCTATGCTTCAGTAGTGCACTTAATGAGCAATATTAGATCCTATTTAACAACAATATACCCTGTTGAGCAATAGTACACACCATCTGAGCAACAGTTCACATTATTGCTGACATTGAATAACACAATTTTGATTTCTTTTTCTTCTTGTTTGGTTTACAAACATGAAATCACTTACAAAATGTCATTGACATTTCCCATGTCTTTCAAATGAATACACATTCTTAATAGTTTAATCATATTTAAAAAATGGAAAGACAATCTGCAACAAACTCTTTAGCTCTGATCTTACTGAGAACCAATTTTATAACAAACTTCCCTTATTTTTGATACCAGTTATAATCTTTTAATAGGTCTGTGATACTTTTGCCACTAGGCAACCCCCCTCCCTCTCCAATAGAATCTGATGTTGCACTCACATCTTCCTTTCTCTTATAAGTTCATTCACAAATACCTCATGTGGGATCTGCAGAAATAAGATGGCGGTAAAAATTAACACACTTTTCTTTATTATGATTCTAAAAATGAGTGTAGTAGGCTAATGACATGTAAAATGTACTTACTAAAAATAGTGCCTGTACAAATGATAGCAAACAGTGTGCAAATTCCTGTTCCTTTCAGTCAAAGTCTTATATTGCTTGGTATTGGTTGGAAAGAAGGACAAGAGGAAGCCTCTTTTTGGATTGGTGGGACACATTGTCTTGCTCATTACAATTGCTAGTTACAGTGTCCTGTCTTTGCTTTGTATTTCAGTTTCCCATTTTTTAGTATTTTGTTTTGTGTTCTTGAGTGAACATATTGTTCAAAAGATTGTATTAGTCTGTGCTAGTCATTCTTTGTAAGGTCTATGTTTTATATGGATTGTTGACAGAACTGTAGATGTATGTTGATTGGTGTAGATAGAGCATGGTAAAGGAGATATGAATCTGAGAATTCAAAGTGCACAGGAGGGTAAGTAGTGAGAAAGATGCTAGGAAGTGGCGATCAAGATTAAAGTAGTGAGGAAGGTGAGGGAAAGGTGTGGGCAAAGAGGAACATAGATGGGTTAAAGAAAGGAAAAGGAGGTGGAAAGTAGATGGAAGTCACAGAATGGAAGAAGCAGTGGAAAAGGGAGTTGAAGTAGGAGTGGTCAGGAAGAAAAGGACCCATGGTAACAGACTGAGATAGGGAGTACTGAGAAGGCAGGGCTCACCAGCATGCAAGAGGAGAAATGCATGACAAAAGAGTTCATGAGCAGTATAGATTGCTGGAGGACAATTTCTCCAAATGGGTTAGTTTTGCTCATACCATGATAGTCATGAATCTCAATACTAAGCTAGAGTATGTGGAGTACAATGCCAGACTCTTAAATTTACTGTTAAATCTCACTGTAGAACCTGCATTGTACCAAAGAGAGCTTCATTATTGAGTTCATAAGATGTAACATGTAATTTATCAAGGTGTGCTTTAAAATTCCTTTATAATCAAGCCTGTAGCACCTAATACAATGGGAAAAAAGATTTGTATCCTTCTGTCACATTTTCTGAGGCTCTGACTGCATTGCTTGGTGCTTAAAGATTTTTACTCTCTTGAGTTTGGGTCTCCCTTGCTGCCAGGAAACTGCCAGTGATAGTATCGGGCATCTGGACCACCGCAGCCTGCTGACGTCAGTGCTGGGCCTTGTAAAACAGGCCCCACTACAGGAACAGTGAGTTTGGGTATCCCTTGCAGTCAGGAAGCTACTGGTGAAAGCGTCAGGCAGCTGGACCTCCTCAGTCTGCTGAACTCAGCTCTGGGCCTTGAAAAACAGGCCCCACCATGGGCCGCAGATGTGAACGTGTGTCCATGAGAGCATGCCCGAAGGAGTGATCCAAAGGAGCAAGTATTGCTTCTTCGGAGCACCTCAGAGCAGTTGGAGTCTGGTGATACCATTTCTATGGCGAAGAGGAAGAAGAAAGTGGCAGCTGTAATGTTGCCCATGTCCTCTAACCTGCTGTACATTCTGGCTCTACTTTGGACTTTTCCAATGAAACGGGTGCTCATACTCCACCCTGCCATTCTAGTTTTACATTAAATTTGGCTGGTGACATCTCCCAGGACCAGGAAGTGTGCAACCAGCCAGGCTTAATTTGACTCCTGGTCTTCAGGTCTCTTTGGCTTGTCAGAAACTAGGCATAAGTACAGCATGTTTGCCTTTGCCTAAAGAGGTACTTTTTTCCTCATTACAAGATAATTCTTCTCTAGCTAATGCTGATGCTGATATTAAGAACATAAGAAATGCCATACTGGGTCAGACCAAGGTCCATCAAGCCCAGTATTCTGTTTCCAAGAGTGGCCAGTCCAGGTCACAAATACCTGGCAGGTACCCAAAGTCCACAGCTTACACAATGCTCATCCCAGGGTAAGCAGTGACTTTTACCTTAAGAGATGTATTTCTTGCTATAACTTGCCTAGAGGTGTCCATAGGCTCTTTGTTGAAAGATTTTTTGAAGAGTGCACGCTGTGGAAAAACTCTCAGAGCAGGACACTTGACTGTCTGCCATAGAGGATGGTTTGTCCAGATCTGATGCTCGACTATCTACTGTTCACTCCTCTTGAACTTCCTTTATGAAAGATAGTTTGTTAAATCATCAACGTTTTGAGTAGTTAGAAAACAAGTAGCATTCTAGGAATATAAGACTTTTGAATGTTCCATGAACTCACTATCTAACTCCTTCTCTTTCAGATGTTTCTGAAGGAGAATTTAGGTTTAACAGATGTGGAAAATGTCAAAGTCTCAAATATTTACTATCTTCTTGGTGGGAAGAAAAATCTGGATCAGGCAGGCCAGGTTTGGACCAACTCACATAACATAACACAATGCTGGACAGACTCACCAGCATGTTATTCCTATCTTGCCTGGCCCAATTCATCATATGGATGGAATCATATTCTCAACAAGGTCTAATTCCCTTCATATAAGTTTATGGCCATAGGGGATATAAAGACACATTCATCACCACAAGGGCACCACTCTCAGTGAGCCATAGCTATCTTATACACATATTATACCAGCCACCACAGATGTAAGCCTCCACAGACAGAAAAGCTGATCTACATGATCATCAATGTTTGTTCCATCTGGAAGAAATGGCCAATCCTCATGACTATGTCGAACATCGAAATCTAGACCTGCTCTTTGGCACAAAGTCATAGCTCACCGACACAGACACCATACTTACAGGTCAATTAAAGCTCCCTAATTACGACCTCTTTAACTGCCAGAGAACAAATCGAAGTGGTGGAGGAATCTTCATCCTAGCCAGAAGCGATCTAGAATTCCAATGCTGGACTTCACAGAACACAAACAACCTAAATTCTGTCATGATTTCAAATAAGTATCTAGCAGCATGTCTGTTCTACCGTACTCCATCTGCATGCAATGATGACCTTTCCACAATCCTTGACCTAGCATGCAACCGGATAATCCAAAGAAAACCACTTTGGCTGCTAGGCAATTTCAACCTCCCTGCGCTACCAGCAAAGCATTCCACAGCCTTTCTGGACACAATGACCACATTGAGTTATGAACAACTAATACATACACACACACAAGAGGAAACACCTTGGACCTTATCTTTGCACCCTCATCTACACACAAATCAAGTAATCAATTTGCGTGTAGATGAGTGGAGGAGTGGCCTAGTGGTTGGGGCAAGGTACTTCAGGCCAGAAGGTCAGGGGTTCAAATCCCACTAGAGGACAGCAACCTTGGGCCAGAAGGACTGGGATTTCTAGTCCCACAGATGCTCCTTGTGGTCTTGGGCAAGCCTTCCTTAGCCCATGTTCCTGTAAAATAGTTATCTCCAAGTTATAATGCCCTGTTCAATGTAAACCACACTGATGCAGAATAACACAGTATATAAGAGAATATAAATAACAAAATCCACCACTGGTTCTCCCTGTCCCCTGGTCAGACCACAGTGCCATTATTTTCCACATCCTCATAGACTCAAAAGAACATGTGCCCTCTATGACTGCTCTACCAGCAGCCCATCACTTCAGATATTTTAACAAAGAAGCCTTCTTTGAAGAAACTCTACCGGATCTTAATACTAACACTACCAAGCTGAACAAGCTAATAGACTTATGGAACAACACCTTAAGCAAAGTCTCTCTTCTACCATATTCCATGAAACCCATCAAGAAGAATCACACAGCCAATCTACTTAAGTCCTTAATATTTCTCATGAAGCTGGAGTGCAGATGGCGGCACTCGAGACTCTCCCAGGGCCGAATCTCAAGAACACTGCAAAGCAACTGTCCAGAAACAAAAGGAATACCACACCAATATCTTGATGCACTCTCTTAACAAGCCCAAGAACTTTTCAGAATTATTAAGTTCCTCATAAAGGACACAACTAAGCAACATCCAACAGGCACCCCCAGCCCGCAGGCCTTTGCTACACATTTCCAAAACAAAATGAATATGAGTAGCCCTCATTCAGAAAATCCTCTCCCGGATAATCCCCCAAGAGGAAACACTGCTATCCCCAAAATAAATGCCTTTCATCCAAGCTCCACTGAGCACATCAAGAACATCATTTATTTATTTTATTTATTTCACATTCTTATATATCACCTTATCTGACATTCAAGGTGGTTTACAATCAACAGAACAAATTACATCAAACATATTTAACTATGTACAATAACAGAGTTAACTGTAAAACTATTTACATTTTGGTTGGTCTGACAGAACTAGGAGATGCAATGATAATTAATTCATGACTTCAAGGGAGAAGGCTAAGGGGAAAATGTGTATTGAATGAATTGAGCAGGATGAGAGAAGGTAAGGGTGGGATATGAAGCGGTGTTAAAGCACCTTCTGCTATGTGCTAAAGGATTCTGGGTGGGACTGACCATAGTGTTCATTGAAAAGGAATGCCTTTAATATTTTTCTGAAATCAGGAAAGTCTTTTATTTCTTTTATAGTTGGTGGCAAGGCATTCCAGAGTGTTGGGCATAATGCGAGAAAGCTCTTTTATTTGTCATTTTGGTTGTCTTACTGAAGTCAGTTGGACGACATAGTGAATTTTGTGTACAGCCCCTTCTCAGTCTGGTATCTGGAATTTTGGATATTAATGTGGTGATGTGTGATGGTGCTATGTCATGTAGCAGTTTAAATATAATAAAATGTTATTGTATCATAAAGGGGATTAACATCGCTACATCTCCAGCTGATCCACTCCCTGCATTTTGGATCAAGTTAGCATGATCCAACTTATATGTAATCATTGCCAGAATCATATACCTTTCCCTTACCATGGGTGTGGTACCATCATCCCTGAAAACTGCCTCCATCAGACCACTACTAAAAAACAATAAACTATATCCACTGGACATAAGTTCTTATAGACCCATATCAAGCCTCCCATTCCTGTTCAGGATAACTGAGAAGATTGTCCAGCAACAAATCCAGGATCACTTTGACTCTTATGCCCCACTTGACCGACAGCATCTTGGGTTCTGTCAGCAGCACGGGGTCGAAATCCTTCTGGCTACCCTCCTGGACAGACTCATTATGGGAATAGACAAAATGAAGCAGGGCTTCATCCTAATATTCCTGGATATCACCTTGACCTTTGACACAGTCAGTCACAATCTTCTACTTGTCTGCCTACAACAAAAAGGAATACAGAATGCAGACCTAGATCTTACTTGACTGGTCGCCAACAACAGGTGCAAATAGGTGCGCAGACATCAAACACAGGTCAGCAGACACAGAGTCCCGCCGAGTTCATCTCTATCTGCTCTGCTCTACAACATCTACATTCAGCCAATCTGCTCAATAATACAGTCATATAACATTCTATACCTCACTGCTGATGATGTCCTACTATACACTCCATTTTCCATGGACAGTCCTAATTTTTCCAAGATTACAAAATGCTTCAATGCCGTCTCAGACTGGCTCTTCCAACACAACCTTAAATTGAACTGCAAGAAGACAAAATTTTTATTTATAATGAAAGACCATTCACCCCACTAACTTCTCTGTGGGTAAAAGATGTAGAATTGATGATAAAACAAGAGCAATCCTGGACCAATGACTGAGTATGGAAACGCATATAAATAGCGTCACCAAGTCAGTATAAAATAAGGACTCTCCATCATCTACATCCACTCCTGGACCTTACTGACTTCCACATCATATTCCAGGCACTCATCTTCCCTCACCTTGACTATGCAATATCATCCTCCGCAGTCTGCCAAAATACACCCTTCAACCACTTCAATTGGCCTGGACACAGCAGCCTAAACCCTTATGGAGCTTCCAGATTTGAACATGTCACACCCATCTTAAGGCAATTACATTGGCTCCCAATAGCAAGCCATCTGAATTACAAAGCCCTATTGAGGACGTTTAAAGTTCTACATGACATGTCCACGGACTCCCTTGCGGTAATCATACAATGGACCCCGAACAATAGAATGAGCAGAACAAGCATGGCTAACACACTCACACCCCTTCAGCAATAAGGATGAGTACCCAAGCTGCCAAGAACCAAGCCCTTTCATTATATGCACCAACCCTGTGGAACACCTTCCCTGCCTCAATCCAATCCATCTCCTACCTTTCAGCCATCATGGTTTTAAACCAAATTATAACATTGAAACAATATTAACCTTACTTCTGGATACCATCATTAGAAGAATCAACAACATCATATCCAGATTCCTTCTCATATTTATGATTATATCAGCTGCTTTTGACACAGTATCCCATAGTATCTTGTTGCGACGCCTTCAGGAAATTGGCCTACAAGTCACAACACTAAGAGGGTTCTAGCCCTATTTCAGCAACAGGCAACAGCAAGTAAAATGTGGCAAGTGCAAATCCTCACCTTTCACCCTAACCGAGGGCATTCCCTATGGATCATCAATCTCATCTATGATCTTCAATATCTACATACAACCCATCTGCAGCATAGTCCGGCACCACAACTTGCAATACAGTATATACTCCGATGTTATCATGATTTTCGCACCAATCAACATTCAAAACCCTGACATCTTGCCCATAACAAACAGTATGGAAGAAATGATTAGCTGGCTAGGCACTAACAACCTCGCAGTAAATGTCAACTAAACAAAGACATTATTCATCACTAGAGACCCATTATTCACACCACCACAAGAAATCCGCTTGTTACACTGCACCATTAAAGTACAAAGAGAAGTCAAATATCTTGACGTCATCTTAGACCAAAACCTCACCTACACTCTCAAATAAAGAAAATCACTGCAAATACCTACCACAAAGTGAAGCTCCTCAAAATTTTGAAACTGTTACTCAGCCAAGAACTGTTTCACACTGTGTTTCAAGCAATTGTTACCCTGACCTGGGATTACTGCAACTCGATAAACCAGGGTTTACCCAAAAGCTCCATTCACCCCTTTCAATTAGCACAAAACATAGCCACCTATATTCTCACTGGTACCCACAAACAAGACCACATTACCCCCTTACTTAACCAATTACAATGGCTCCCAATGCACTCCCGAGCCAAGTACAAAACATTGTTAATAATCTTCAAGATCATACACAAATCCTCTGCAAATACTCTACAGGAACTGATCAATCAAGACACCAGCGCTTGCCCCAAGAGAACATATAATAAAAATATGATTGTCACCCCTCCGGAAAACAAGAATTCCAACCAGACTACATACACTAAAGCACTTTCTCTCTACACCCCAGCTCTATGGAACAACCTACCCAAAGATATCAGGTTAACCATGGATATCAAGGACTTCCGCAAAAAAGTAAAGACTTACCTCTACACTGAATACCACACCACTCCTAATATTCTAAGCTCAGTTATGACCCTCCCATTTCTGCCCTACGCATACAGGGTCATTCCAACTCTGACTAACTTCCTCACATGCTGTACGGGGAGGTTAGACGGGGATGGGAATGGGGCAGAGTGGGAGCGGTGTTAGGGCGGGTAGTGGCCAGTTGTCAGCCCCGGATGAACAGGGCCGATTCCAGTGTCCAGTTCTGAGGTGGAATAAGTTCCCCTAGTCTGGTAGATCTGGCAGGCCCCGGATGAAGCAAAGACGGGAGGGGGCAGAGGATATTCTCCGCAGTCTGACCTTGGCCTTGGGAGGCCAGATCGGGGTCAGGCTGTGGGGAATGAAGATTTCTCTCAGGCAGTCGGGGATTGCAGCTCCAGAATGGAGACATGGTCCCATGGCAACCGGATGCCATGGCGCTGTGGCTCCTTTCAGGAGCCCTGACTGAGTTAGCCAGTGAAGGCCTGTATGTGCAGGCCAACTGGAATTGGGGTCCCGGACTGTCCGTACAGTCCTGGAGACGATTCTAATCCCATGGGACTAGATGTGCCCCTTGAAATTTAGAATCCCGGCTCACTCTGAATCGGGCCCATTGTATATAGTTCCTCTCCTTCTCTATCCAAGTTTATATCCAAATTTAAGTTCCACAATATGTTACCTATTATTGAATATGTTTAATGTAGCAGTCAACATTTTTATTATCTCCCTGTCCTCTGCATAAGTTACTGTTTAATGTAAACTGTTCTGACTGAAAGATAGAGCAGTATATAAAAAAACTGTTAAATAAAATAAAAAGATATTTAATGATCTCATACCATAGACATGCTAGAGACAATGCCTGTCAACCCCACAGCTACAACTTCCCCCATGCTAACCTCTTATGAACCACTTACCAACTTATAATTTAGTTCCCCCTGTTACTACCCAAGTTGAAGTCCCTGTTCAATGTTAGTCATTTACTGTTCCTTTTTAATGGCTGTTCATTGTAAAACATTTTATTGTTCCTGTTCGATGTAAACCATGCTGATTTAGAATATAGTATATAAAATTAAATAAATAAATAAACTTTCCACAGTGGACAGCCTGGATTTGTCTGCTTTTCTGGAGAGTTCAGTTCATAATATTCCTTCTCGTGCCACACTTATTGTTTCCTTTTATTCTGATTTGGATCATAATAATATGTTATGTATGTTTTTTTCAGAAGAAAGCCTTGCCCTTTTGTGATCAAAAGATTAACATTTTTCCTCATGTATCTAAAAGTACTCAACTGAGGAGGAGGAGGGCATTCCTGGCTCAGAAGCCTAGTTTTGGTGCTGGGATCATCTTTCTTCCTTAAATATCCTTGTAAATGTATTATTGTTTATCAAAGTGCAATATATATTTTTTGAACCATCACAATTAGAGATCTTTCTCCAGGACAAGTAACTTATTTCTGTTCTTATAATTAGCATTATATTTTCTCTGTATTGGATGATAATTTGGGTGTATAATATTATTCATATCCTGTGAAATGTAAGGGGTTTCTGGTCCGCCTTGATGTGGGCTTGAAATGGCTTGATGTGTCTTAGGGGTATGTTTACTAAACCGTCTTAGTGTGCGCTCTGTGAGGTTATCGCGCAATAAGATACCTTATCGCGCAATAAGATACCTTATCGCGCGATAATGGCGCTTTTTAAGGCGCACAGGTACCTTATCGCGCGATAACACGCGCAGCGGCGCAAACGAGCGCTGAAGGCGGGGAAAGGCTCCCGGGGGGCAGAGGAAGGCTCCCCAGGGGCGGAGAGAAGGGGTCAATGGGTGGAGAGTGGGAGGGGAGAGGCTCTCTGTACACTAACGCTGTGAAATCCGAGGCTGAAAACTAACGCCAGTGAAACCCTGATTTAAAGGGAAGAGAAATCATTTCTGTCAGCAATGTACAGCAAAATCAGGGAAACCTACAAAAAAGTGATAAGTGTGATACATGTGCATGGAACAAAAGTGCAAATAAACATTGAAAATGACTCCAACAAAATATAAAAAAAACATAACCAAGCTGGGCAATAGTGATATGAATGAGAAACATCGAAAAACACTCCCAAGAAAGCTCCAAAAAAAGGATATGAATTTTGGAAGGGTCTGCGCTCCGTCCCCATACAAGGTGAATGATCCCACAGTGAAATAGCGCTGATCAGGGTTTCCCTCTCCATTGGACAGGTTTCCTATGGTGTGCACATGTTCCACAACAGCAGGGCAGGCATGTCAGAGTGGGAAACTGGACAGATGCTGGGAAAGGGGACACAGAGGGCTGCAGACGGCACATGCTGTGCTGCAGCTGGGCCACAGTGCGGACTAGGGTGATGCCTAGGTGGCCCATAGGAATGCTGAAACAGTAGAGCAGCCAGACAGCAACTGATGAGGGCACAGCATGGGCACGAATGTGCTTCCCACAGTGTCACAGGGGATAGTACCTAACAGGTACTGTGGCACTGCAGTACCCCCAAGGGCACAGAACATTGGCAGGCGGTGCTGGGGGGAAGCGTGGACAGCTATGCAGGCACCCCTACCCCAGAACCTGGACCATAGGCAGCCGCCTACCCGCACAATGGATGGCCTGAAACTGCGCTCCACCAGCAACACCAGCAGAGGGGCATGTCAGCAGGGTGGCAGAGGGGTACTGGTGGTGGAGGGGGCAGTGGCAGCTGCCCAGAGCAGACTGTGGCCTAGCCCTGTGTAGGTGGATGCCATGCACTGCAACAGACAGGCCCTGTCTGACGAACAGTCATGGTATCCCCAGGGAATGCACTGTCTCTGTGGCAACACGATGGTGCAGTGCACACAGCCAGTGTGTTCAGGAGCAGAAGGTCACAGGTTCAAGTCCCAGCTGTGGTTCCTGCCAACCCAGCCCCCATATTTTACCCACTACTACAACGTGCTAATACAGACAGAACCTGTAGTGCAGATGATGTAGACATGCCCAAAACACCTACATTTTACCCTACAGAGCACAGACACCATAAACATGCGCATTACCTAGAGCAGAGTCTCCCAAATGCAGTCCTGGAGGGCCAAACACCATTCAGGTTCCATGCTGCATCTAATAAATGTGGCTGTGCTGCATTGCTATGCACCACCCCCATGGTATGCAGATGTATCTCATGCATATTCATTAGGGACAGCATGAAAACCCGAACAGTGTTTGACCCTCCAGGACTGGAGTTGGGAACCTCTGCCCTAGAGCAGCGGCCAACAGGGGCAGACACACCTGCACCCACAGGCTCCATTATCCCAAACCTCATGGAGAGGCAGGATGTTGGGCCCTGTGTGCATATCCCCATACTAGCACTTGCATACCTTAGCAATGCCACCCTAAACATGGGAAAACTGTACACAGCTATCAAAAGGTTGCATAATGAGGAGCAAGGTACCATGGGTATAGCCCGGACAGGTTGGCCTGGCCAGGATGCATCTGCACAGGGAATAGGGCAAAGGCTGGGACATTATAGTGCCCGGCCACCACCTGCACAGACAGGGTGGCCACAGCATGTCCTGCTGGGAGATCACTCTCACCCTGACTGAGCAGCGACCACGGCATGGCTAGGTTCCCCCATACTGCTCTATAATATTTTTCTCATGTGATATTTATGGGTTCCCTTTTGGGGCCCAATCACTGACTTATCTGCTTGGTGTGTATGCTGACATCCCAGTTCTGGGTGCATGCATCTCCTTCAGGAACATGCACTATGGACTAGCTAACAGACTATCTGCAGCTAGTATGTGTCTTTCTGGAACACCTTGCAGGGTACAGTGGCTGGAGGCTTGCTGCAGGAGAATATCAGATAGTGTTGTGGTGCAGTTGAGCATTTCTGGGCCTAATGTCTGTCTGCTATTGCTTTATGGATGTGTACAGAGCTGCATTGACTGCTCTGTAGGGTGTCTGTTCCCTAGCAGGACTGGGGTTGAAGGTCCCCTCTACTGCCACCACTGCAGGGAGGTAGAATGTGCCTCTGTTGGTGGGAGATCCTGCTTCCCACCCTCAGCCCCAGAGGGTTGGGTGGTGGTACATAATCCGCCTATGGGTCCATAAGGGCTAAACTTGACTGAGAAATACAGATGCATTTAAAGTGTGTCTGCAGGAATTACCTATCTCATACACTAGCACTGCTGGGGACCTGCAGCATGGCCTATTTCTGTCATGACAGGTGCTGTGGACCTGGTGCTGGGCGCCCCACCTCACCCTCAGGGTGAACACAGTACCCGCACAATGTGACGGTGTGTAGCTACTCTGTGCCAGTAACTGTGATGGCGCAGAAAGCAGAGAGAATAGAGAAAGAGGGGAAAAAACAGGCATTTTCCCCAGATAGTAGGAATAGAACCAGAAGTTTAAGGGTTAAAACTTCTGAACTAGAAAAAAAACTCTCCACAGAAAGCAGGTAGCAAGGAGACACACCCCAGCTCCATGGTTACCAACCCTGCTCACGAGGGACAGCTGGGGGTGGGGCCAGGAAGCTGAAGGGGAAAGCACTCATATAAACTGCCAGAGAGTGAACTCAAGGGAGAAGAAGCAGCAGAGGAGGACAGAGAGGAGTCTGAACTCAAAGGGAAGCCTGAACTCAGAGAGAGGTCTGAGTACTGTGAAGGGAAATGCTTGACGAGGATTCCTAGTTCTGGTTCCAGTGCAGCTTGGAACAGGTCAGAACGTCCCAGGAGGGGAGGAGGTCCTAGAAGCTCTGGAGAACCACGCAAAGAAGGTACCCAGGGAGTCAAGGGAGCTTCATTGGAAACCTCTGGGAGAAGGGCAGAGCCAGCCAGAGGATTTGGAGCTAAGCCAGGGCCCTGTAAGGGAGACAGGAGATATACTTCTAGAAGGAAAGCTTACCCAGGGGAGTTGGTCAGCCATGTTGGCAGCAGAAGCCCTTCCCCCAAAGTATGCATGGAGCATGAGCCTTCAGCAGTAAAGCCTGTTAAGTGCTCAATTCCAAAAGATAAGGTGAACAGCCTAAAGCCTTCTATTAACTCCTTAAAAGCTAAGAGACTTTCCAACTGCTGTACTATTCCTCAGAGAAGGAAGGACACTGCCTTGACTAAAGTCTTAGAAATCCTGAAGGGATTAAAGCCAGATAGTTTGAGTCTGAATCCTGTGCCTCTCAAGCAGACTCTGACCTTGAGAGTATGGAAATAGAGATGCCTGGTTTAATAGAGGAGAATTCTGATGAGGAAATGGAATGTTCGGTAGCCTCTAGGCATTGAGAAAGGCTAGAACATTTGCAGAAGCTTTAAACCTGTTAGCTGCTCCTTCAAGAGAGCACGGCTGGGAAATATGCAAATAAGGTTCCTGAAGTTTTAAGCCATAGCTGAGTGTGTGAGCATTTGTATGCTAGAAAGTGGAAAGCCTGAGATACAACAACCTGAAGGAATTACTTGGTGAAAAGAAAGAAAAACCAATGTGTAACAGAAGTTTGCCTGCTTGGAAATGTAACAACTTCTGTTTGTTTTAAAGCTATGAAAGAAGATGGTTTTTTTTCTAATTCTTTTTGCACCGGAGTTTCAGTGCTGTATTTGGTTATAGTATGAGGAAATACTGTGTTTTCATTTAAGTGCCAAAACTGAAGAGAAGCGAGTTTGCCTTTGTTTGATGCTGTTGGAAAATATCCTTACCTTATCCTGATAATTGGAATCTTTAAAGTTCCTTTGGCTGAAAATAATAAAAAATCCTGTGTGCCTATAATTACCATCTCGGCTGGATTATTACACAACTACAAGAAATAGGCACTTAAAACAAATAAATATATTGATTGCCCGTTCCCAAGCCTTAGGCAACCGCCTGGGCAAGGGAAGCGGTGACAGGATTGGCGTAGTTGGCAGGATTTTTTTTAAGCCTATATCCGGAAGTAAGGAGGGCCTGGGAGGAGTCCGGAGAGGCCACGAAGGAGCTGCAGCAGCCCTAGGACCAGACGGACAGCGGAAGGAGGACCGGAGCAGTGTTTCCAGGAGGGTTCCTACCTTGATGAGCTGAGTCTACCTTGCTGGCAGGTAACCAGTAGATAAGCTGGGCCAGCGTAGGATTGCCTGCCAGGGTGGGGTACTGTAGTCCACAGTTGGATTGGGAAACAGCCTGTGTGTGGAAGAGCCGCACTTGGTGTGTTTGTGTTTGTTTTTTTCACAGCATCAGCGGAGAGATGGAGCAGCCAAATCTGATCGGCTGGGTTGCTGAGCGTTTCCGGGAGCAGCAGGAAGAGGCCACTAAGGCTCAGGAACGCATGGCCACCATGATGCGGGATCAGCAGCAACCACTCCTATCACTGAGGACAGACTGGTTAGGAGAGCAGAGAAAAACATCAGATGCCCTCAGGAGTGTGACCACGTCTTTGGGAGCAGCACAAGGACTGGGACTACCGGGGAAGGGTATTTTTTCTTTTACCCCTCTAACCAAGGATGACAATGTGGACGATTATTTAGATGTTTTTGAGAGAGTGGCTCAATTAAGTGGGTGGCCGGAAGACCAATGGGCATTTCGCCTCGCAGCCTCACTTATGGGTGAAGCCTTGGCTGCATACCAGGCAATGCCTAATGATCTTGCCTCCTCTTATATTGAAATGAAGAAGGCCATAAAAGATAGATTGGGTCTTACCCCAATGGTTTACAGATGCCAGCTGAGGGCCTGTAAATTGAAACTGGGAGAGACGCCAAGGGCCTTATGCCACCGGATAAAAAACCTGGTTTGGAAGTGGTTAGAATCACAAGGGAAATCTATTGATTCACTTCTTGATTGCATAGTGTTAGAGCAATTTGTAGATGCTGTTCCTCCCGAACTAAAGTCCTTCCTGATCCTCCAGGATTGTAAAACCACCAGGGAAGCCACCTCGCTAACAGAACGTTTTCTTGAGGCCAGGTTGGTCGGCCAGATGCAGGTGGGTGGTGCAAACAATCCTGAGCCTGGAGTTTCAGAAAGGACATGGAACACTTTGTCAAGAGAGGTCATAGGTGTAAAACCCAGGAGGAAATGTATGAATGCTCAGGGTAAATGTTTTTCCTGTGGGGAAGTGGGCCACTATAGTAGGGAGTGCAAGGCCAGGACAGTTCTGGTTTCCACCCATTGCAAGGACGAGGGGGAAGGATTCCTGCTAACTGTGGAGGTCGAGGGCATTCCCACCAAAGCTCTCCTGGACTCAGGAGCAGAGCAGTCTATGATATTGGCTAAACTGTGGACAGATATACAGGCACATAGTGAGCAGACCCCAACCCAATCTGAGCACTCCATTAAGATAAAGTGTGTACATGGAGCCACGTCAGCATACCCCTTAACCAAGGTGAAAGTGAAGGGCTTAGGCTTGGAGCAAGAAGTAGTTGTCG
Organism: Ichthyophis bannanicus; assembly: GCA_033557465.1. Taxonomy (NCBI): domain Eukaryota; kingdom Metazoa; phylum Chordata; class Amphibia; order Gymnophiona; family Ichthyophiidae; genus Ichthyophis; species Ichthyophis bannanicus. The sequence continues at coordinate 861,210,563 of CM066033.1, read as the reverse complement.
CTATAGTCCCTAAGCTCCCTCATCCCTTAGTACTGGGGAAAGACTGGCCCCAATTCAGGTCTGGCTTCGAGAAAGGGTTGCTAGGAGAAGCCGCTAACAAGACTGGTCTACCACCAGCAGGGACTGGGGGGTTAGACAAACAAGCTATGCCCAATAAGGGGGAAGCACCCTTAGGCAGTAAAGAGAAGAGTAAGTTACCCGGCTCCTCTAGTAAAACCCAGGGAAAGCCTAGCCCATTACTAGCTCCCTTATTTGGAAAGAAACCGGAAAGGAGAATTACCCAAAAGGAGGCCTCAGAAAATAAACCTAAGTTTATTTTGAGAGTCTGTAGGACCACCCCTAATGCCAGAATACCTAGGCGAGCAACAGAGCAGGCTGCAGGGTATGATTTATACAGCGCGGAAGATAGGATCATTCCCAGACAAGGCAGAACTCTGGTTGAAACTGGTATTCAGGTGGAGATACCTCCTGGATGTTACGGGAGGGTGGCTCCATGTTCAGAGTTAGCGGTAAAGAACTCTGTTGATGTAGAGGCAGGGGTAATAGACCCTGATTTCCGGGGAGCTATAAAGGTTTTGCTAATTAATTCCTCCCAAACAGACTTCAAAGTGAATGTAGGAGATAGGATAGCGCAGTTAATCTGCGAGAGAGTAGGGTTTCCACCTATAGAAGAGAGGGAAGAGCTAAGCACCACTCTGAGGGGAGCCCGAGGATTTGGTTCCTCTGACCAGACAGAAGTTAAAGCACTAACAGTAACCTATAGCCACTCCTTAGAGGGCCCAAAGGGCAGATTTGGGGGACCCTGACAGCGTGCCACCCAAGCCGTAGAGAGAAATGTGAGTTCTAGTCAAGCCTATCAGAAGAATGGTTGTGACTGGCGCACCAGACCTCGGGCGGAGGTCGGGAAAAGAATTTCAGTAACAGAGTTTAGGAAGAACCCTGACTTCGGGAGTACTTGGGGACGCCATTGGGGGGTCATAGGACAAGAAGCTCCGCTGTTATACCAGGTAAGCAACAGGCGGGGAAAACAACGAAGTTTTCATGTAGGTTAATTGCAGCCTTGGCAGGAGGATATAGGATATCCTCGGTTTGCTGTAAAGGAACAGTGGGGAGAACCCAGCCGTAGGACAGTAGGGGGTTCAAGGTTTGTTAGGGAATTCGAACCGACGCTCATGGCGTTCTGCCCAGGGGGCGAAGCAAGGTTTTGCCACTAGCCAGAACCACTCGGGAAATTCTTCTGACCTAAGGCTCCGACCCCGTCAATTGGGAATCGGGGAGAAGGTGGCCATACTGGTGGAAGGGGCCAGCCCAAAGTGGGAACCCAAATGGAAGGGTCCTTTTAGGGTTGTCAAGCAGGTAGGACCAGGTTCCTATACTATAGAGACCCGAAAGGGAGAGCAGTGGACTTTCCCTATAGAGATATTACGCCCATGGCAGGTGAGGGTGACGGTACCACGGTTAGCTGGTATCAAGCCCAATCAGAAGGACTGCCAATCAGATCAGGATTCCTTTTTGGGGATTCCGTTCTGGGCCGACAGTTGTCTGCCAGCCCGGAATATTTTAAGGGGGGGGGATCTGTGATGGCGCAGAAAGCAGAGAGAATAGAGAAAGAGGGAAAAAACAGGCATTTCCCCCAGATAGTAGGAAAAGAACCAGAAGTTTAAGGGTTAAAACTTCTGAACTAGAAAAAAACTCTCCACAGAAAGCAGGTAGCAAGGAGACACACCCCAGCTCCATGGTTACCAACCCTGCTCACGAGAGACAGCTGGGGGTGGGGCCAGGAAGCCGAAGGGGAAAGCACTCATATAAACTGCCAGAGAGTGAACTCAAGGGAGAAGAAGCAGCAGAGGAGGACAGAGAGGAGTCTGAACTCAGAGGGAAGCCTGAACTCAGAGAGAGGTCTGAGTACTGTGAAGGGAAACGCTTGACGAGGATTCCTAGTTCTGGTTCCAGTGCAGCTTGGAACAGGTCAGAACGTCCCAGGAGGGGAGGAGGTCCTAGAAGCTCTGGAGAACCACGCAAAGAAGGTACCCGGGGAGTCAAGGGAGCTTCATTGGAAACCTCTGGGAGAAGGGCAGAGCCAGCCAGAGGATTTGGAGCTAACCTAGGGCCCTGTAAGGGAGACAGGAGATATACTTCTAGAAGGAAAGCTTACCCAGGGGAGTTGGTCAGCCATGTTGGCAGCAGAAGCCCTTCCCCCGAAGTATGCATGGAGCATGAGCCTTCAGCAGTAAAGCCTGTTAAGTGCTCAATTCCAAAAGATAAGGTGAACAGCCTAAAGCCTTCTATTAACTCCTTAAAAGCTAAGATACTTTCCAACTGCTATACTATTCCTCAGAGAAGGAAGGACACTGCCTTGACTAAAGTCTTAGAAATCCTGAAGGGATTAAAGCCAGATAGTTTTGAGTCTGAATCCTGTGCCTCTCAAGCAGACTCTGACCTTGAGAGTATGGAAATAGAGATGCCTGGTTTAATAGAGGAGAATTCTGATGATGAAATGGAATGTTCGGTAGCCTCTAGGCATTGAGAAAGGCTAGAACATTTGCAGAAGCTTTAAACCTAGTAGCTGCTCCTTCAAGAGAGCATGGCTGGGAAATATGCAAATAAGGTTCCTGAAGTTTTAAGCCATAGCTGAGTGTGTGAGCATTTGTATGCTAGAAAGTGGAAAGCCTGAGATACAACAACCTGAAGGAATTACTTGGTGAAAAGAAAGAAAAACCAATGTGTAACTGAAGTTTGCCTGCTTGGAAATGTAACAACTTCTGTTTGTTTTAAAGCTATGAAAGAAGATGGGTTTTTTTCTAATTCTTTTTGCACCAGAGTTTCAGTGCTGTATTTGGTTATAGTATGAGGAAATACTGTGTTTTCATTTAAGTGCCAAAGCTGAAGAGAGGCGAGTTTGCCTTTGTTTGATGCTGTTGGAAAATATCCTTACCTTATCCTGATAATTGGAATCTTTAAAGTTCCTTTGGCTGAAAATAATAAAAAATCCTGTGTGCCTATAATTACCATCTCGGCTGGATTATTACACAACTACAAGAAATAGGCACTTAAAACAAATAAATATATTGACTGCCCGTTCCCAAGCCTTAGGCAACCGCCTGGGCAAGGGAGGCGGTGACATAATACACATGGTCAGTTCCCCCACCCAGGCTGAGGTGCTGTGGGGGTGCATACCCCATCTTGTGTTCATCTGTAGACTGCTGATTTGCATGTGCAGTGCATCACGGGTACGGGTGGTTTTACCCTATCCTGGTGATCAAAGCAGACTGTTTGTGTGGTGACGTGCAATCCTTCTGCAGCCAGCCAGGAGCTTGTTAGCAGCTGTAGCCCACTGGTTACTTCACTGCCAGTGGAGCCAGAATTCATTGGTTCAAACCCACAGTGGGGTTATTTGATAGGGCTGTCCAAAGCATTATCTATTTTTAATGTACATTAGTGCTGCCAGCAAAAACACCCTCAGCGTACTGTAACCATAAGGTGCCTCAGAAGGTGCTTTATAGGGCGCCCTATAAAGCGCCTTCTGTGGCACCTTATGGTTACCATCCATATAAGGTGCCTTATAAGGTATCCTATGGAGCGCCTTATAGGGTGCCCTATAGGGGACATTATAGGGTGCCATGGCAGACAGTGCACTTTATAATGTGCCCTATGAAGTGCCTTATAGGGTGCCTTATGCGGCAACTTAGGTTACGGCACGTGAGGGTGTGTTTGCTAGCAGCATTAATTAAAATACAAATAAACTGCCGACCAGACTTGATGTCCAGAGAGGTATGCTGTCTGCCTGGTGCCAAAATCCAAGATGTTACGGAGAGTTTGCCGAGACTCATCAAGCCCACAGACTATTACCCAATGTTACTAATCCATGTTGGAACAAATGATACTGCCAGGTATACCTCGGAACGTATCAAAAGTGACTTCATGGCTCTGGGACAGAGGGTGAAGCAGTTAGGTGCACAGGTGGTGTTCTCTTCAATCCTCCCTGTTGAGGGTAAAGGCCAAGGCAGAGAGGCCCGCATCCTGGAGACAAATGCATGGCTGCGTGGATGGTGTCATCGAGAGCGTTTTGGTTTCCTAGACCATGGGATGCTTTTCCAAGGGTTGCAAAGCAGAGATGGCATCCATCTGTCCAAGAGAGGTCAACGCATCTTTGGTAGTAGACTGGCTAATCTACTGAAGAGGGCTTTAAACTAGATTCCTTGGGGATGGGTGAAGAAAGCCCCCAGGTAAGTGAAAGCCCCCAGGTAGGTGATACATTAAATACCTTTATGGAAATGGGTAACAGGGGTAACATATGGAAAGCAGTGTGTATTAATGCCCGTAGCATGGGAAATAAGATCCCTGAGGTTGAAGCTTTGGTGGGAGTGGCTGACTTGGATTTAGTGGCAGTTACAGAAACATGGTTCACAGAAAACAATGACTGGGATGTAACTATACCTGGCTATACTTTATTCAGGAAGGACAGGGTAGGAAGAAGAGGAGGAGGAGTGGCACTATATGTAAAAACTACTATTAAAGCTTTGGAATTACAGAGCTTAAAAGGGAGAGAGGAGGCATTGTGGGTTAAACTAGAAAGAGGGAAAGAGAAATCTATTTGCATTGGAGTGATATACAGACCTCCCTCACAAGAGGAAGAGGTGGACAGAGAGTTAATTGAAGACATACGCAGCATTGCTAGGAAAGGGGAAGTGCTACTGATAGGAGATTTCAATATGCCAGATGTTGATTGGCACATTCCTGCTGCAGTATCATCTAGAAGTAAGGAGATCCTGGATTCTCTACAGGGAGAACTATTCAGGCAATTGGTAACAGACCCCACACGTGAAGGGGCCATACTGGACTTGGTGCTTACCAATGGTGAAAGTGTTTCTGATGTTGTAGTGGGAGATCATTTTGCATCCAGTGATCACCAGATGGTGTGGTTCAGTATTAGGACTAGGGCTGTTAGAATCCATTCCAAGGTGAGGATCTTAGACTTTAGGAAGACTAACTTTGCGAAGATGGGCCAATACCTCAGGGAGTCGTTAGTGGGATGGGAACAGCTGGGGGATGTAGAAAAACAGTGGGCAAAACTGAAAGGGGGTATTTTAAGGGCAACCAACCTTTTTGTTAAAATGGTAAATAAAGGCAAAAGGAACAGGAGACCGCTATGGTTTTCAAAGGAAGTAGCTGAAAAAGTGAAGAAAAAGAGGGAGGCCTTCATGAAATACAAGAGATCACAGAGAGCAGAAGACAGGCATCTGTATTTGGAAAAACTTAGAGAAGCTAGCAAAGTAGTCAAGAAGGCAAAGATTCAAAAGGAGGAGGAAATAGCCAATGCAATAAAATGGGGGGATAAGACATTTTTCAGATATATTAGTGAGAAGAGGAAGAGCAAAAGTGGTATTGTCAGACTCAAGGGTGCAGGGGGGGAATATGTAGAAGCTGATAAGGATAAAGCGGAATTGCTTAAAAAATATTTTTGTTCTGTGTTCACAGATGAAGAACCAGGAGCAGGACCTCAGAAAACACCCACAAATAAGAACAGAAGCGAGGGACATCTTGAACTATTTTCAGAAGACTGTGTTCGTGAGAAACTAGCTCAACTTAAAGTAGACAAAGCGATGGGACCGGATGGGATACACCCTAGAATACTGAGGGAACTTGGGGACGTTCTAGCACCTCCACTGACTGACCTTTCCAATGCCTCGTTGGAGTCAGGAGTGGTGCCAAAGGACTGGAGAGAGGCTCATGTGGTGCCTTTACACAAAAGCGGAAGTAAGGATGTGGTTGAAAACTACAGGCCGGTTAGTTTAACTTCAGTGGTGAGTAAATTATTGGAAACGCTGCTGAAAGAGAAAATAGTGAGGTTTCTGGAGTCCAGCGGATTACAGGATCCGAGGCAGCATGGATTCACCAGAGGCAGGTCTTGTCAGACAAATCTGATTGATTTTTTTGACTGGGTGACCAGGGAGTTGGACCGAGGGAGAGCTCTAGATGTGGTGTATTTGGATTTCCGTAAAGCCTTTGACACTGTTCCTCACAGGCGACTTATAAACAAACTGAGCACCCTAGGGATGGACCCTAAAGTTACTGCTTGGGTTAGAAATTGGTTGGGTGGGAGGCGACAAAGAGTACAAGTAAATGGAGCTCACTCTGAGGAGAAGGATGTTACCAGTGGTGTGCCCCAGGGATCTGTCCTTAGTCCGATTCTTTTTAACATCTTTGTTAGTGATATAGCGGAAGGGCTGTCGGGTAAGGTTTGCCTCTTTGCGGATGATACCAAAATCTGCAATAGAGTAGACACCCAGGAAGGGGTAGATAACATGAGGAGGGATCTAGCTAAGCTTGAAGAATGGTCTAGAATTTGGCAGCTGGGATTTAATGTTAAAAAATGTAAGGTCATGCATTTGGGCTGCAGCAATCCGAGGGAGCAATACAGTATAGGAGGTGAAGTACTTTTGTCCACTAAAGAAGAGCGGGACCTAGGCGTGGTTGTGTCTGATGATCTTAAAGTAGCTAAACAGGTGGAAAAGGCAACAGCAAAAGCTAGAAGGATGCTTGGGTGCATACGGAGAGGAATGGCTAGCAGAAAAAAGGAGGTGATAATGCCTCTGTATAAGTCTTTGGTGCGACCTCATTTGGAGTATGGTGTGCAATTCTGGAGACCGCACCTTCAAAAGGATGTGAACAGGATGGAGTCAGTGCAGAGGGTTGCTACCAAAATGATTAATGGGCTTCATTATAAAGCATATGAGGACAGACTTAAGGATCTTAATATGTACACCTTAGAGGAAAGGCGGGATAGAGGTGATATGATTGAGATGTTTAAATACCTCCGTGGCATAAATGTTCAGGGAGAGAGCCTCTTTCAATTGAAAGCAAGTTCTGCTACGAGGGGACATGGGATGAGGGTGAAGGGAGATAGATTCAGGAGTGATATGCGGAAATATTTCTTTACGGAAAGAGTAGTGGATCCGTGGAATAGTCTCCCAGTGGAGGTGGTAGAGATGAGGACAGTAACTGAATTCAAGAAAGCATGGGACCAACACAGAGGATCTCTAAAGGCAAAAAGTGGACTGTTGTAGTTGTTATGGAAGGACAGACTAGATAGGCCATGTGGTCTTTTTCTGTCGTCATATTTCTATGTTTCTAAGAAACAATACTTACATGTCAAAGCCTCAGCCAGCCTTTTGCATAAGGCACATGGGGGGATTGAACCCATGACCCCTGTATCCTCAGTGAGTGTATTAACCATCGTGCTACACCTCTGTTTCTATGTTTGCATGTCTGGGCGCCTACTTAAGATTACCACGCGTTAACGCGCTTAGCGGCGCTTCGCCCGATAATGTGCGCTGCAGCGTGCATTATCGCGCGATAATCCCATTTTGCTTCTTTAAGACTGAAATGCCCACTCCTTTTATGGCAGCCTGCACACTATCGCCGGGTGCACGTTAAGACGGTTTAGTAAATATACCCCTTATTGTTTCCTGATCTCCCTTGAGAGAGGGGAAAGTATGGAAAGTATATTGTCTTATAAGTATATTGTAAGATTCTCAAACTTCAATTTAAAAAACAACAACAACAAAGATCTTCTCTTTCTCTTCTCCAGGCACGGAATAATCGCTTGGCACTGAAAGCTGCTATCAGTGCTGGTCCCATGTTCTTCTCCTTCATCACAATGTTAGGTCTTCAGACATCCAGTTTGTTTTTGGTTAGAATGGGAATGTCCAAGTGATCACAGTCCATAGGTAAGTCATTAAGTTTCCTTTAGTCACTTTTGACTTCTCCTTTCCACTTAGAGACTATCCAAAAACAGTTTTTCTGTCCATCAGTGATCCTTATTATTCATGCCACCACTAGAGGGAAGCAACACACCTGGATCTCCAGGTAGGTGGATGGTCTCCCCACACTTATAGCACTGTACATCCTACCACCTCTCTCACACACTAGAGGAAGAGCCCTTGGACTCAGATCATGATTATTAAGTGCCAACAATTTTATAGGACAAATAAAAAGAAACAAAGACCAAACTCCTGGTTCAGCCAAAACCAGAATAATGCCTTGCAGATCAGCCTAAAGCCCTGGCTTGCAGCACCCACCCCCTCCCCCAATTGCAGCAATGAAGAGAAGGACAGGAGAAATGAAACAAGTCAAAGAAAAGAAAATACAGCTATCCTTATGCTAACCAGAATGGAGGCACTTATATTGCACCAGAAAAGCAAAAGGCATATGCTGAAATTCCATGCATCTTTGCTACTTAGTCTAGTTTCCCTGGAACCCCTCTCTCCTCTTCCTAGTACCTTTTTTCTAGTATACCTGAAGCCAGTGGTGATGCAGAACAAGTCCCCAGTGCTGTACTGGACTCACTCTGGTGTCACTGGTATATGGTGAGTGCTTGGATTTCTATCTTCCTGAGAGTTGGTGGTTTCTGTAGATGCAAGTCCCTGAAACTGCTCTGCAGTGCTCCTGGTTCTGATGGACTTGAAGGTTTAGCTGTTAGTGCAGCTTCTGAAATCTCTCTCCTTTGCCGTGGTAGGCTATGACGTTTCCTCCTTTAACACCGGCTGAGCTTTTCTCCTTCTGAGACAGTGGGGTACTAGAAGGGTTTACACAGACATCAACCCTCTGCTGTCATCTCCTGCTGCTGCTCTTGAGAGGCATGAGTACGTGCATGCCAAAGACACCTGCCCATTAGGGCAGACACCTTACTCCCACCTCATGGTGCACAAAACTATCAGAGATACAATATTTACCAAATTTACACCAGCACCTGGTTGTCCAATTTGTGACAACCAAGATCTAGATTAGGCTTGGTAAAACAGTATTCTGGCACAAGAACATGGCAAAAGAATATAATTTGGAGTAACGTTTCTAGAGCAGGAGTTAATAGATTCACAAGGCAAAAAACCAAGAGGATTTTTGAGTGAGCTCCAGACCAGAAAACATTTGGGCCAATCAAGAAGCAGAAATAAAGAGCACTAGAAAAACAAGACACAGTTCATAGCAGGCTGGCAAAGCCAACCACCTGGATGCATATATAGCCAGCCCAACCATCAAACAAACTAGAAGATCACAAAGAGCAGAAGCCTCCGGGGGAGGGGGGTGGGGGCGAGGCAAAGAGCAATACATTCAAAGCTAAACAATAGATTCTGACAGCCAGGGAGGGTGTAAGGCTTAAAGTCTGCCTAGGGTATCAACACCTTGAACCAACTCTGGAGCCGGCCCTGGATGCATAATAGTTTCTCCTGCATGATGCTTGCCGCCTAACTCAAGGGTTACTGCTTTCAGGCTGGTCTGTGAAAATTATTGGAAAAAAACAGAATTTTGGATTTTTTTCATGTCATGTTGAAATAAAAATTGTTGTAGTTGTTTAGTGCTGTCAAGTCAGAGTCGACCCATGGCGACCCTCTGGATAGCTATCCTAAATTGTGTTCGGTCTTCAGTCAGGCGGCTCATTGTTGACAGACTGGTACCCGTAGCTGCTGTTATTGTATCGATCCATCTCATTGCTGGCCTTCCTCTTTTGCGTTGACCTTCTATCTTGCCAAGCATGATGTCTTTCTCTAATGATCTCTCTCTTTGCATGATGTGTCCAAAGTATGAAAGTCGAAGTCTTGTCGTCTGAGCTTCCAAAGAAAGCTTAGGTTTGATCTCCTCTAGTACCGACTGGTTTGTTCTTCGGGCAGTCCATGGTATACACAATATTCACTGCCAGCACCATAATTCAAAGGCATCAATTTTCTTCTTGTCTATCTTTTTGACTGTCCAGCTTTCACATCCATATGATGTTATTGAAAATACCATGGCTTGAACAAGTCGAATCTTTGAATGGAGAGAGACATCTCTGCTCTTGAGAATCTTATCTAGGTCTTTCATAGCCATTCTGCCAAGAGCAATGTGTCATCTGATTTCTTGGCTGCTTGTTGCTTCTTTATTGATAGTTGATCCAAGTAGGTTGAAGTTGTTCACGATTTCAATTTCTTGTCCTTCAACGATGAACCTGTTGATTATGCCAGTTGTCATGATCTTTGTCTTCTTTACATTAAGGTGCAGGCCCATTTTGAGACTATGTTCTTTGTGAGAAGCAAATGTTTCAGATCATCTTCACTTTCAGCCAGTAATGTGGTATCATCAGCATAGCAAAGGTTGTTGATAAGTCTTCCACCAATATTCACACCTCTGTTGTCTTCATATAATCCCGCTTCTCTGATGATTTGCTCTGCATATAAATTAAACAGGTAGGGGGAAAGTATGCAGCCTTGTCTTACACCTTTGCTTATTTTAAAACATTTTGTTTCTCCTTGTTCCTTTCGAACTGTTGCTTCTTGATATTTCCCATGTCATTTCAAACAAATGTATGTACCTGGTAAGTTATAGAATACTATAATCTAAGTGTGTTTCCTACATATGTATTTGTGGGCATTTGCATCACATCTGGGGTTGGTGTAAGTGGTCATATCTAGATTTGATGCACATGTCATCACCTATGCCCCTATTCTATAATTAAAGTATGTACGTACTTTACTGAATAAGTGCCAAATATTAAGTGACCCTTATAGAATTGCCTTCATAGGGAACAATTTTATAAGGTGCTACATAAAGTTACATGCCATCTACATGCACAAATCATGGTATTTTCATGATTCCATATGTAAATAGGCATCTGTGTAGCAGATACAGTTTTGTTTTTATAAGTAAGCATGTCACCTCAGTGGTGCGTATTTTCACTGTGGGTTTGTGCTAGATTGGTGTTTGAGCAGATTGTGGGCAGAGCACGCAAGTACATGCTTAAATTATAATATAAATCCAGACATAGGCCTTTACCCCAGCCCCAGAGCAGGTGCCAGTGATCATGCATTTGTTTGAGCACTTACAGTAAGCTAGTATTTTTTAACGAAAAGTAGTCGTTTGCTTTCTTTATGAAAAAATAGCGCCTAAATAGGGCACTATTTTATGGGCAAACAGAAGGTGCCTCCTTAGAAAATGATCCTGATAGCACCAATATTTAGAGTCTCCTGATTATAGATTATATACAGAAGTCTTCATATTCAGAAACTTCCCCATGTAAGTATAAGGGTAATTTTAAAACCCTCTAGTGCAATGTGCATATTTCATGTCTATTTTATAAAGTAATGTACACAAGTAGTTTGTTGTACTTTAGAAAAGGGTGTAAGTAGTGAGATATATGCAGCAAATCTAGACACAATGACTTACATCAGTTCTAGGGCTGCTGTAAATGGCCACACCTAGATTTATAAAAAGGCACATACATTTTTGTAGTTTATAATATTTGTGTGTAAATTTGTGTTTCACCCAAGCTCCATCAATGTGCTGCCCTTGTGCAAGCCCACAAAGAGTACGTGCCATCAGCCTGGCATGCATACTTACAGAAAAGCATCTGCCTAAAGTGCACCTGTAAAAGGGCCCATATGCATGTGTAATTCATGTAAAATACTTGACTTAACAAGCATTTTAGCATGTAAGTTTATATGGCTCCTTATAAAATTACGTCCTGCATTTATACAGCATATATGTTTAGCACGACTGGGAAAAAAAAATATATGGTTTAAACTAATCTCCAGGAACAAGCAGGAATGTAGTCTTCACATATGGGTAATGTCGGTACCGACAGAGCCCACGCGGGACCACTCCCCAGAGTCCCAAAGGAAAGCTTTTGTGAGCATCCCACTGCACCTGCATAACTGCCTTCCTGCCTTTCCAGCTTTCCCTCCTCAGTTCTTCATTTTCGACAGAGCCGACAAGAATCAATTCCTGTCAGCGCAGAAAATTTGTCCTTTCTTATTTTTTGTGGTCACGTCTGCCTTCCCGTCGGCGCTGGTCCAACCACTGTTGGTGCTTTCTTTCTTTTTTTTCTTTCTTTCTATCTAAAAAAAAAAAATCTGTGAGGGAAGAAATCTTTTCTTCCTTCAGGCGCATTGATGCCATCTTAGGCTTAGGCCTCTCCTTTTGTCTCAGACAAAATGGAAAAACCATCCAGTGGTTTTAAGAAGTGTTCCAAATGTAGCAGTACCATTTCGGACACAGACACCTATGATTGGTGTCGAAAATGCTTAGGACCGGATCATCAACCATCAGAATGTTCTCTCTGTAGGAAGATGACAAAGAGTCCTACAGAACCGAGCTGCGAAGCTGGGCACCCTCTTTGCCTCCGATACAGTCTCTTTAGCATCAACATCATCGAGAGCTTCATCTTCCTCCCAGGGATCTCAGGTATTGAAACCTAGGTCTTCTTCGAAGACTGGCCGGCCCCTCAAGGGTAGATCTCCTTCTAAGCATCAAGATGCCTCAGGCGCCAAACAACCCCGGTGAGAGGACCTTGCCTCCAAAGCCTTAGTGGGGTCCCAGGATGTTCCCGAGGCCTCCACCTCCGGAGAACTCCTGGTGCCATGCTCAGGGATCGTGTCCCACAATTTTGGTACCAATACCCAAGCATTGGCAAGCTCCATAGATCACCATATCCTGTCCATCGAGCGGAGCTTAGTGGCCTTATCCTCCCTTTGGAATAATCTTCCTCCACCTCTCTGATTAGAGTCTTCTTTAACAAAGCTCAAAGTCCAACTTAAAACCTACCTTTTCTTCAGTTGACTTCCTTATGTTTCCTACCCGTCCCCCCTCCTCCTCCTCTCTCACCACCCTCCTCCAGCCCTGCCTTGTCATGTCTCATTTTCTCATCTGTCCTATACATACTGGCACTCTTTTCATTTTCTGCTTCAGTTTTTGTTGTATTCTATTGCAAACCACCTTGCTGTACCCACCTTAAGTGGTATACCAAATCTTAAATAAATTAAAATGAAATGAAATGGAAGATAATTTATTATAAGGGTGGAAAGTTAAAGAATCCATTATATTCCTTTGCTTGATATTATATGTTAAATACATTTATCTTACTATAGGAAGAATATGATGTTAGACAATCTATTAATAAATTGTAGTAAAAATCTCTATGAGCTACCTGTAGTAGCTATCAATAAATGAAAAGCGAATGGTACTTTACATCTGAGTTATGTCTGAATGAACTTTGGACTATGTCAAGGGGAAGCATATTGATGGATCGAGTTTTAGAAAAAAAAGTTGAAGCACAAGACAGCAAAGTATTAAAAGAACACAAAAGACTTATTACTTGAAGAGCGGGGACAGAGCTAGTGGATGAATGCAATGTGCCTCCTGCTACCCCCTGAGGCACTGCTATCACAGTGGATTTAATTCAGAACATTTGCGTCTGCATAAACTGTTTGTCCCCTGTTTTCCCCAGACAAGCCCTGCATTAGTTGGGATTTATTTTCACTAGTTGCTAGCTATGTACTCTGTTTCTGCCTTGCTACACAGTTCAGTCCATCTAGGTGGTGTATGGGGATAGGAGGACTCTAAAGTCCCTTCTACTCATGCAGAAAGGGTACATTGCTAATACTACTACTAGCGCTATTACTTTTTTGTATAATGTTACAAGATGTATGCACCACTGTACGTATACACAGGGGAGAGAATAGAGCTTAAACTCTAAACAAAACAGATGCGCAACAGAGAAGAGACTGAATCTGGTCTTGACACACATGGGTGATACAGGAGTCTAAGGAACAAGAAACAAAAGCAGTTACAAAGAGGTGGGTTTTTAGCCTGGATTTGAAGAGGATGGAGTCTGATGCACTGACTCAGGCAGTCTGTTCCAGGCATACGGTGAAACAAGGTGGAAGAGTCTACAGTTGGCAGTGGAAGAGAAGGACACAGATAGAAGGGATTTTCCTAATAGGCAGAGTTTGAAAGGAGGGATGTATAGGGAGATAAGAGAGGAGGGGTAATGAGGAGCAGCAGAGTGAATGCACTTGTAGGTTAGAAGGGAAAGTTTGATGCAGAAATGGATTGGGAGCCAATAGAGTAACTTGAGGAGAGGGGTTATGTGAGCATAGAAACTCTGGTGGAGGATTAGCTTTGCAGCTAAATTTTGAATGGATTGGAGAAGAGGGAGATGATTCAGGGATAGACTAGTGAGGTGCAGGATACAATAGTCTAAATGAGAGGTGAGTGGAAAGTTGATAAGGGTTTCAGAAAGGAAGGGACAAATTTTACTGTTATAGAGAAATAAATGGCATCTGGAATTGTTAGTGGCAAGTGTGTATATGTTGTGGGGGTGAAGGGCTCAGAATCTTGGCTAAACCCCCTGGGGCACTGCGTAAATTTCATCCAAGCAGCTCCCACAATGCGGGTGGGGGGCGGGGCAAGCAGAAAGGGGGCCCATACAGCGATAGTGGCAGTAGCATGGCAAGCCTACTTTAACATGTTTGCCGTGCTGTTCTGCTCTTGTGTGTTTTCCATGGGGAACTTGGACCTGGGGGGGAACAGCTACCAGGCCCATATTCTCCATGGCGACCTTACAAAAGCGGAGCAGTGCGGCAAACATGAAAAAGTAAGTTTGCTGTGCTGCTGCCGCCTCTTGGTGGGACCCACCGCACAAAGGGGGAGCCCGCAAGGTAGGAGGGTGCGCCACTGTCATGACAATGGTGGCCCTCAGAAAAAGTTTGTTTTGGGGCCCCTCATTATAACTTATACCACTGCCCTGAGGGGCTCTGTCATTATCATGTGAGGGAAATAAGAAAAGATGCTTCAGAAGGGTTATATCAGTTCTGCAAAAGAAATATTGGAAGGAGGTATCTTGGAAGGAGTTCTGTGATGCCAAGAAAGGTGTTGGCACATAATTTATGGGGGAAAGTATGGAAATCCTCCCCCTGGCTAACCAAACTTTCACTCCAGGTCAAACAGCAGAGTATTTCTAAGGAAACATGTACTGTATTAACACAATTTAACACCCTAGTCTGTGGAAGGTGTTAAATATTTGGTATTAATATACCTATGAAAAATAACATGCAAGAATAACATATCATGCTGTTTTCCTGAACATGCTAAAGTTCATTTGCATAAGAAGCACCTCATTTACATTTGTGTATATGGTAATTTTAGCGCATATGGAGCCATGTTCTGGGAGACTATGATACTGTGCGCTTCAAGACCTTATACTTTGAGATACTATTGCTAGTATATACCAAAAGCCCCTACCCTGCACCTTAAGCTTTATTTTATAGGTCCTGCACATATCTCAGCTAGCCCACTCTCAGCCTTGCCGTTTTTCCTACAGGAAAAGTTTATGTATACTGACAACATGCACATATTTCTCATATGAAGGGCCCATGGCAGGTTTTAAAAGGCTCCTTTTCTGGCTTAAATGTACAAGAGAAGAGCCTCTTTCAATTGAAAGAAAGCATTGCAACAAGGGGGCATAGGATGAAGGTGAAAGGGGAGAAGTTCCAGAGTAATATGCAGAAATATTTCTTTACAAAAAGAGTGGTAGATGGGTGGAATAGTCTCCCAGTGGAGGTACTAGAGACAACAATTGTAACCAAATTCAAGAAAGCATGGGACAAGCACAGAAGGAAAACAAAAGGGACTGGAAATCTTAGTAGTTGGTATGGAAAGGCAGACTGGATAGGCTGTACAGCCTTTTTCTGCCATCATATTCTGTTTCTGTGTAAACACCTGCTTACTTGCATAGAATCATTTAAAACTGTACTCATATGGGAGGTCATTGTATAACTGTCTTCATTAGTGAAAAGTATGGGTATTTTCACTTTGGAAATGTATCTGAGGAAAGTGAACCATCTTGAATGGATAGATTTCCCAAGAAAAAAATAGGTGTAAGCTTTTTAAAAATGCAAAAGTATGCATGTAAATGCATACCCCTCCCCAACCCTAACCCCAAGAAGCAGTGCTCCCATGAAGCTGCATGGAAGTCTTCTGTGATACTGCAGCACTTCTCCCCAGCAGCAGCACAATATGCATAGGGAAGACAGTTTTGTAAAAGGTTTCCACAGATAAAATACTGTTTTACCTGAAAAAAAGTATTTTAAAATTGCTCTCCCTATGCTCATATGCACACAACTAATTACCTTGCTAAGTAAAAAAATATTATTGCATTTGTTTATTGCTCATATGATCCGCTCAGTGTGATTTATAACAGTAAAATTCTAAAACCTCTGTACAAAACACAATAGCGCACAAGTAATTCATCAAATTACACAGGTACACTACCAAAAAACTGCCTCCAGTTTTGCAACTGATTCCTATAGATTTTGGGGTGCTGAATCCAGGAAAAATAGCCAAAATGTTCCATCACGTCACGTTTTCTTGCAAAATTAGATTTCTTACCCATATAAGGAATGTTCACATAATTTCTTTTTAGCCGACTGCAGTTTATTTTCTTGGCCCAAAATAGAGGTTGTAATGGTTAACTAACTAGAAACACTCCCTCATGATATTTTAGAGTGTTTTGTATTCATTTTATACATTAACAGGACAACTGGGAGGCGGGGGGCTAAATCCAGTACTCGCGCTGGCGCATGTTCTTTCCTGTTCGCCTCGTCTCGTTCGCTCGCTCAAACACGGTGGTTGCGACATGAACGTTCCTGTCAAATTTCAGTTTCTTGCAAGTTCATTATTACCTTTTGTTTGCTCAGTCGTAATCCAGCTTTATTCCGAAGTGGTTCACTACAGTTGTAGTTTGCAGTGCTGTGTATTTGTGATGGCTCACAGAGCCAGAGGTTGCGTCAACTCTCCGGACAGTTTCTGTTTTATTTGTGGGGAATATACCGTGAAAAAGCGGCAGAGGAACATTTCTGCATTTATTAAAAAAGTATATTTCGCCTATTTCGGTTTGAAGTTAGGCGATCAAGACAAACCGTGGGCTCTTCACAAAGTGTGCAAGACATGTGAGGAAGATCTACGCTTATGGATGAAAGGTAAAAAACAAGCATTTCGTTTCGGAATACCTATGATGTGGCGTGAACAAAGAGACCACAGCAGTGACTGCTATTTTTGCTCTTGCATTGTGAAGGGATACAACTTAAAAAATAAGAACGTAATAAGTTACCCCAACCTTCCCTCAGCAATTAGGCCTATGCCTCATAGCAACGAAGTACCTGTGCCTGAACCACCAAAATCTTTGGATCATATTTGTGTGGACGGTTCTGATCATGATGAGACTCATCAGATGGCTTTTCCCGATGAGTCCAGTACTTCCGAGTTTGAAACTGAACCAGATCCGAAACCTGAACTTTTCTCTCAAGCTGAATTGAATGATTTAGTCCGGGATTTAGGACTCCCAAAAGATGCTGCCCAACTGCTAGGTTCTCGGCTTAAACAGAAAAATCTATTGTCACCAGGAACAACTTTTTATTGGTACCGCAACCGCGAGACACAATTTTTGAAGTATTTCAGCAAAGAGGAAGATTTGGTATTTTGCAACGATATATACGGAGTGATGGAAAAGTTTAAACTCAAGTATGATCCTGCTGAATGGTGGCTGTTCATTGATTCGTCAAAAGACAGCATAAAAGGTGTTCTTCTTCATAATGGCAACACATTCGCTTCAGTTCCTATTGCTCACTCTGTTATTCTCCAAGAAAAATACGAGAATTTGGCCCTGATTCTTCAGAAGATTCGTTATGATGAGCATAAGTGGATGATTTGTGGAGACTTTAAAATTCTATCCATGCTATTAGGGCAGCAATCCGGTTTCACCAAATATCCCTGCTTCCTTTGCTTGTGGGATAGCCGGGCCCGCGACCTACACTGGGGGAAAAAAGACTGGCCAATTCGGGCGTATTTGAGACCCGGTGAGAAAAATGTTCTTCATGATAGCTTGGTACCTCGTGATAAAATTCTATTACCACCTCTCCACATTAAGTTGGGTCTCATTAAGCAATTCATCAAGTCCCTTCCAAAAGATGGTGAGTGCTTTCGGTACCTTTGCTCAAAGTTCCCCCGACTTTCTGAAGCAAAGCTAAAGGAAGGAGTGTTTGTTGGCCCTGATATAAGGAAACTCATTTCAGATGGAGCATTCGCTGAAACGATGTCTGAGAAGGAAAAAGAAGCCTGGGATTCCTTCAAGGATGTTGTTCTCAAATTCTTGGGGAACAGGCGGGATGAGAACTATAAGGATATTGTTGCCAGGATGCTCAATGCCTTCAAAGAACAAGGCTGTAACATGAGCCTGAAAGTCCATTTCTTGCACTCCCATGTGAATTACTTTCCCGAAAACTTGGGGGCGTACAGTGAAGAACAAGGTGAAAGGTTTCACCAGGACATCAAGGACGCAGAGAGAAGGTACCAAGGAAGATGGAACACCACTATGATGGCTGATTTCTGCTGGTTGCTGCTGCGGAAAACCCCAGATGAAAAATACGCCAAGCAGCGCACCAAGAGAAGCATTCGGGGGAAGAAGAAAAGGGCCCACCAGGAGATTGATTGACCCAAGAATTACTTTAAAATCTAAACTGTGTTGACAAATATCGTGTTTTTACTAAACTTTGAAATAAAAATTTGCTAGTTATTACCACAGTGTCGGATCTCATTTATTAGAATTTTATTTTCACACCATCGGGTGTTTGTCTTCATGTATTGCAATGGTGCGGTTTGCGTTTTCTATTCTTACATACATACCTGTACAACATTTTTTGCACATTTCTTTGCTTTGCTTTGTGTCTAACCTCGCTCTTATATGCTCAATGTTTGTGCACATGTATGTGGCTGTTTTAAGTGCAGACAATTTTGCTACCATCACAGTGTGTTTTGTTGACATTACTCTATTCTTATGTGCTGCCTTGTTACAATTTTCTTTATTCTTATTTGAATAACTACTAAACAATTAGTATAAAGAATTCATCCAAGAAACTTTTATCTCGATCGCACTCAATCTGAAACGGTCACCTCAAACTGCTAACCCAATGTAGCAAAAAATCTGTACGTGATGGAGCAAATTGGTTACCAGATTTGGATTCAGCGCACCAAAAAACGTAAAAATCAATCGAAACATTAGAGGCAGTTTAAAAAAATTTTTTTTTAGTGTACCTGTGTTATCCACCCCACAGCTCAACGCCCCCATCCACAAAAGCTGTTTAAAAAGATAAGTCTTTAATCCCTTTCAGAATGCCTTCATATCTCCCACAGTCCCCAGATCCCCCAGGCAATGTATTCTATAGTAGTGGTGCCTTAACAGAGAAGGTTTTGGCATAATGTTGCAGCTTCCTTAAAATGTTTGCAGTTGGTATAGACAACAACCTGTCTTTCTGTGATCACAACACCTTGGCAGGGGTATATGGGCAGAGCATGACAGCAAGGCATCATAGAGTTAATCCTGCAACATCCACAAAAATAACACTCTGTCGTAGAACCAAGCTCACATAATCAAATCTTTTAAGCCCTTTAATAAACTTAGCCACACTGTTCTGGACTAACTGGACCTGTTGGAGGTCTTCCAATGGTAATATCAAAGCCCTAGATACTGCTTCCAAATTTGAGTTAATAAATAAGGATATAATTAACAGATCTGATGTCAAATCACAAAGAACCCCTTCACTCAAAGATAGGTGACCATCTAGATTAACCCCCAGGTCACGAGGTCCTTAAAGGTCTAATTTCCTCCCAAGGTTGGTAGTGGCCCTTCTGGCCTACTTTCAGATAGTCACAACAGCTCAGTCTTTGCAGCATTTAGCTGTAGCCACATGTCATAGAACCAGCTTTCAAGCATTTACAGCTTCACCTGAAACATTGATCTCTCTCACCTAAAAATTAATAAGTAGTCAAAAACATTTCCTAAATTAAAGAACATTAAAACAAGTTCTAAAAAAGTTTTAAAATAGAACTTCTACAAACAAAACATCATAAAAGGAAGAAAGTGTGTTGTTAGATTTAGGCCAAAGTGTTGTTAGAAATGGAAAGGACACGGGCAAGGTCCCGGTGGACGCCGGTAACCTGGGGATCGGCCCGGGTCCGGCGTCCTGCGGCGTGGCTGGGGGGGGGGGTACGTCACGGGCCCAAGGGAGGACGTGCTTGACGCGGCGGCGTCATTTGAATTCATTGGCTCCGCAAGAGCGAGGAGCGGAGCCAATGAAGCGGCCCCTGCACGCCCGAGGCCTTAAAAGGGGGGGGAGTCTGGCGGCTCCCTCCTCTTCAGCGTCGGGCGTGCAGAGGGACAGCTTGTTGGACGGCGTGTCGGCGAACCGGTGCAGGCTTCTGGGCGGCGAGGCACCTCCGTTGGTGCGGAGCAGATTGGCCGGCGGGACGTCAGGGCTAAGGCAGGAGAGGCGTCGGCGGTGGTGCTCCAGCTGGCGGTATTTGCGGCCCGGTGTGGGTGAGTGCGGGGTCTGGTGTTTTGGCTCCCCCCCTCCCCCCACCATTCGGGTGATCGAGGCTTGCACGGAGCGTGGAGCCCGGGGGCTTCCCCCCCCCTCCATCCCATCTCCCGTTGAGTCTCTGGCCGGTGCAATTTGCTTGGGTAAGCAGTGCAAGGCCTTGTTTTGTTTTAGTGTTTTGTTTAATTTTTGGGTTCTTTTTTCCCTGGCCTGCTGAGCTGAGGGGATGGCTCGAGGGGGGGGATGGGCCTGGAGCACGTGGCTTGGGCAGCCGGAAGGGTGGGGCGCGCGGGAGGAACACGCAGAGGCCTACTAGGGTGGAGGGCCAGGCCAAGGACGGGGTGAGGGCAGGCAGGGGGGTGGGGGGCGCGGTGGGCCTAGCTCGGTGAGTCCAGCGAGGGCAAGGGGCGCTGTGAAGGGCAAGGGTGGGCCTTCAATAGGCCGCGGCTCAGGGTCTGCTGGCTCACGGGGGCGGGGGCCCAGAGGGCGAGGGCAGCACCAGATTGGGGCCAGGGGGGCTGGGAGGGCGGCAGCGGGGGGTAGCAGCGTGGGCAGCGCTGCGGGGAGGGGGAGAGGGGTGGCTAGGGTCGGTGGAGGGGTCCAGGGGCCGGGGGAGCTGGCTCAGGGGGAGGGGGGGAGCGGGACGAGGTATGGGAGATGTGCAGGAGGTGGCGGAGGCACAGGATTGGACCGGGGGGCTTTTGCCGTTGCCCGAGAGCGGGCTCTCCGGTCAAGGAGGGGGTGGGGCGTGGGCTGGATCCCCAGCTTGGTCACACTGGTTGGGTGGCGGCCAGGGTTCCTCTAGGGCTAACTGGCTGGAGGCGTGGCGTCCGGTGTGGCCCTCTGCTGTCCCCCCCCCTTCTTTGTCTTTTATGTCTCCACAGGTTCCAGTGATGTTGTCGCCGGCTGTGGCGCGAGATGGGGGTGGTTATGAGGGAGCACAAGGACAGCAGTATGCAGAGCACCAGGAGGCGCAGGATGAAGGCATACGAACGCCGCCCGTCGTAGTCGCGTCTCGAGACGAGGATGGGGGACCTGGACGGGCGACCAGTACCCCGTCAGCTGAGGTGGTGTCTGCGACAGCGGTAGTGGGTGAGTTACCTGAGGCGCGAGATGCTGAGGGTGCGGGGGTAGGGGGCGGGGAAAGAGGAGACTGAAGGGGGGTAAAAGACGTAGGCATTCGGGTCGAAGGCACAGGAGGTCTAGCTCATCGGGGTCGTCGTCGTCTTCTGACTTGTCTACGTCGTCGTCCTCGACCGATGGTAGGCAGGAGGCGTGGAGCGAGAAATCAGTCTCAGGAGGGGGGCGGACGCAAGGGGTTCTTGCAGCGGCAGCGATATCTGAGTTATGGGAGGGAGTGCCGAGGAAATTGCGGCAAAAAATTAAGAAGCGCCGGTACATTGATATCTTCCGTCTATTAGAAGGCCGGAAGCGTTCGGGAGAAAGTAGACGGAAGCGTAAGGAGGACGAGAAGGCGGGACGTATTAAGAAAGTGGCGCGGAATGTGGTTAATTGGACGCGAGCTTTTTTGCGTTTGACGAGCGTGTGGGGGCAGTATTGCCCAGGGCATTACGAGATGCTTCTGTCATATGCGGATTCCATTCTGGAGGCGTCACAGACGCACGACGGCTGGTCATGGTTAAACTATGATGAGAAATTCAGAGAAAAAATGGAAGGGAATCGATCGGTTTCGTGGTGTATGCAAGACATTAATTTGTGGTTGACTCAGATGTCGGCCAGGTCGAGTGGGTTGGGTGCAAGCGCGGCGAAAGGTTCGGCGGGGGTTCTCCCGGGTATGGGCCGTTCCTTTCGAGGGGTGGGGACCGTCGGACTGCAGCGAACTGGGGGCAGTGGGACAGGGGATCTCTGCTGGAGGTTTAACAAGACCTCGTGCCCGTTTCCAGACTGCAAATTTCGACATGTGTGCTCCCTTTGCGGGGGTGCACATCCCGCAATCAAATGTCTTAAAAAAGGGGTTGCGCAGCCGCCCGGGCCTAGCGCAAAGCAGTGAGGGGCTATTGGACCTGGCCCCGACGCTAATTCGACGGGAGGTTTTAAACGAGTGGCTGGCCCACTACCCTAGGCGGAAAGATAGGGAAATTTTGTATGCGGGCTTTAATTGGGGTTTTCTGATTCCCGTTTGTAGGCAGTTGGATGGCGCGGTCGCACGTAATTCCCTCTCCGTTCGGCGTTTCGCGCCGGTGGTCAGGGAGAAGTTAGGGAAGGAATTGCAGTTGGGTAGAATAGCGGGCCCCTTCGAGAATCAGCCCTTCGAGCGGATGGTAGTGTCACCATTGGGGATAGTTCCTAAGAAAGAACCAGGGAAATTCCGATTGATACATAATTTGTCTAGCCCGGTCGGTGAGTCAGTCAATGACTACATCCCGCGTGACTTGTGTACAGTGCGCTATGCATCCTTTGATAAAGCGGTTGAGTTGGTACGGAAGGCGGGGCTGCGGGCGCAAATGGCGAAAGTGGATATTGAGTCGGCCTTCAGGTTGTTGCCGGTACACCCGTCTTCCTTTTACCTATTGGGGTTTCGTTTCGAGGAGAGGCTTTATTTCGATAAGTGCTTGCCAATGGGCTGTTCCGTGTCCTGTGCTTACTTCGAGGCCTTCAGTACCTTTTTGCAGTGGGCTATCGAGCGCAGAGGGGGTACAGCTCGGGTAGTGCACTATTTGGATGACTTTTTGTTTGTGGGGTCCGCGCAGTCGGAGGGATGCCGCGACATGCTGGACGGTTTTGTGAAATTGGCGACTGAGTTGGGCGTGCCGCTGGCAAAAGACAAAACCGAGGGCCCGTCCACGCGGATTACGTTTCTCGGGGTGGAGCTGGATTCCGATTCTATGGTGGTGCGACTTCCTCCAGAGAAGGTACAGCATTTGCGGGTGTTAGTGGCTAATGTAGTATCAGCGTCGAAATTGACATTGAATGCAAGCATTGATCGGCTCACTTAACTTTGCTTGTCGGGTGATTCCGATGGGCAGGGTTTTCCTGCGGCGCTTAGCAGCTTCTACGGCGGGGGTTCGCAGACCGCATCATCATATTCGGGTGTCCAAGGCTATCCGGGCTGATTTGAAGGTGTGGCAGGTCTTTCTGGAGGACTTTAACGGGACCTCTGTGTTGATGGAGCCTGAGTGTAGTAGCGCGGATCTGCAGTTGTACACGGATGCAGCCGGTGGCCTGGGGCTGGGCATTTATTTTGGGGGGTCGTGGTGCACGGAACAGTGGCCGCAGACTTGGCGCGAGGAGGGACTCACCAGAAATGTAACATTTTTGGAGTTGTTTCCGATATTGGTAGCGCTAGAGTTGTGGCCGGACCGGTTGCGTAATAGAAGGGTGCTGTGGTGGTGCGACAATGAAGCGGTGGTCAGTGTGGTGAACAACTACACGCCTCATTGTTTGCAAGTAACGAACTTAATGAGAGCAGTGGTCTTGACTTGCGGTTGAATGTAGCACTGAAAGCGCGACATATACCGGGGCTCTCTAACGCGATTGCTGATTCTCTTTCTCGTTTCAAGTGGGACCAATTTAGAAGATTGGCGCCGGAAGCGGAGGCGGAGGGGGTCGCGGTCCCTTGGAGGTTGTGGAGTCTTGGCCATTCGGGATGAAAGACTTGCTCCAGAAATCCGTGGCTGCCGGGACTTGGGCAGCCTATGTGCGCGGATGTCGGAAAGTGGTGGCCTTTCTCGAAAGCTGTGGTTGGCAGTATGGGGCGGTGTCTGCTCAGTTAATGGGCCAGTATGTTGCCTGGGCGAAGGATAAGGGGGTCGCCCGTTCTTCGGTGCGCAGCCACCTGGCGGGCTTCGAATTTTTTATAAAGGCGGTGGGTTGGGGCTTTCCGGTAGATGGCTTCCTGGCCCATAAGCTCTTGCAAGGTTGGGGCCGCGTGGCTCCAGCTCCGCCGGACACTCGGAGACCGATCACGCATGCGTTATTGGCGAAGTTATGTCAGGCGCTGGCGGCAGTGGCTTCGTCTGCGTATGAAGCGGTCCTTTTTAGAGCTGTCTTTAGCCTAGCGTTTTTTGGTGCCTTCAGGATGGGGGAGTTGGTGCCAAGCTCGAGCAACGTGGGGGTGGCCGGGACAGTGCAGAGGCAGCATGTTGTTCTTGAACGTGGCCGGTTGAGAGTCTTACTGGCCAGGTCCAAGACTGATCAGCGGGGGAAGGGTTTGTGGGTGCGGCTATGCGAGAATATTTGCAAGTACGGCCGGCTGTAGCTGGGGGGTTATTTCTGCATGCGGATAAGCGGCTGCTGACACGCTATCAGGTGGTGGCGGTGCTGCGGTTTGCTTTGAAGTTCGTAGGCGAATGCCCGGAGTACTTTTCGGCGCATTCCTTTCATATTGGCGCGGCTACCAGTGCAGCGGCAGCTGGACTTTCACAACAGGAGATTCAGGATATTGGAAGATGGCGTTCCCTGGCTTTTAGGGGTTACGTGCGCTTGTGATGGGTGGGGGACAGGGTTTACTGCCTGAACTGATTATGCTTTCTTTTACAGATGAGAAAAGGAATGCGCCCATTTGCTGGATGATAGGGCATTCCTTCGTTTACTGGGCAGGCAGGCGAGCAGCTGAGAGGCCGTTTGGGCCTAACCTGGGACTGGCTCTCACGGCGATGTCGCTTCTATGGCTCGGTGAACGTGGCCTGCGGTGGACGCAGCTCTTGCCGTTGCTCCGGCATCATGGGCGAGTGCGATGCCAGCCAAAGTTCATCCTCTTGCATCTGGGTGGAAACGACCTCGCTGCTTTGACTTGTAAGCAGCTTATCCGCGCAGCAAAGCGGGATCTGGCAATTGTGTTGCGCTTGTTCCCAGGGGTGGTGTTATTATGGTCTGACATTGTTCCCAGACCTGCTTGTAAGGCTCAGCGACGGTGGTCGCGGGGTCTTGCAAAAATAAATCGACAAATTGGGAGATGGGTATGTGAGCGGGACGGGGTTCAAATTTTACATCCCTGGGTAGAGGTTACTTGTGCCGGGCTATATAGGCAGGATGGCATACATTTGTCCCCTGTGGGGGTCGACTTGCTGCTAAATGATTGGCAGGAGGCCCTGGAGGGATTAGCGAGGCGGGAGGACAACGGGTCGCGGCTTGGCAATGGGGGGGCGGCACGTTGACATGAATGTCGCATGTGCCGGTGGCGGGATCCCGGAGGTCTCCGGGGTACGGAGCCTTTAGGTCATACTTGGGCGGGGGTGGGGGTGCCCCCGACCCGGATAAGCCCTGCTGGCCTTTGCTAGTCACATGGCGAGGTCGGGGAAAGGGCGGTAGCAAGTTGGCCGGTGCCAGGGTACGGCCGAAGCGGAGGCAAGGTCACCTTGCTAGTCATATGGCGGGTGAGGTTTGGCTCCGCTTTGGGGGATTGTTAAGATTGTTATGTTGGAATGTTAATTGTTTATGAATATAATAAAGCTGCGACCAGTTGGTTCTTCCACGTTAAGAAGGCTATGAGTGATTTGTAAATGGGGGATAAAGGTGGGGGGGGAGGGGTGGGGTAGTAAAGATGTGTGGCGCAGGGGGGATAGGATGCCGGGTCCGATCTACCAAGGTTATGGAAAGGACACGGGCAAGGTCCCGGTGGACGCCGGTAACCTGGGGATCGGCCCGGGTCCGGCATCCTGCAGCGTGGCTGGGGGGGGGGGGGTACGTCACGGGCCCAAGGGAGGACGTGCTTGACGCGGCGGCGTCATTTGAATTCATTGGCTCCGCAAGAGCGAGGAGCGGAGCCAATGAAGTGGCCCCTGCACGCCCGAGGCCTTAAAAGGGGGGGGAGTCTGGCGGCTCCCTCCTCTTCAGCGTCGGGCGTGCAGAGGGACAGCTTCCCTCCCTCCCTCCCTTTGGTTATATGGTGGAGGTGAGGGCGGTTTGGGGTGTCGCAGCTGGGGGTGAGGCGGGATCCCGGAGGTCTCCGGGGTCCGGAGTCTTTAGGTCATACTTGGGCGGGGGTGGGGGTGCCCCCGACCCGGATAAGCCCTGCTGGCCTTTGCTAGTCACATGGCAAGGTCGGAGAAAGGGCGGTAGCAAGTTGGCCGGTGCCAGGGCACGGCCGAAGCGGAGGCAAGGTCACCTTGCTAGTCATATGGCGGGTGATGTTTGGCTCCGCTTTGGGGGATTGTTAAGATTGTTATGTTTGGAATGTTAATTGTTTATGAATATAATAAAGCTGCGACCAGTTGGTTCTTCCACGTTAAGAAGGCTATGAGTGATTTGTAAATGGGGGATAAAGGTGGGGGGGGAGGGGTGGGGTAGTAAAGATGTGTGGCGCAGGGGGGATTGGATGCCGGGTCCGATCTACCAAGGTTATGTGTTATTTATTTATTTAACAGTGTTTCTATACTGATTTATGTGGAAGTCATGAATTTGTAGAACATTACATTGAACAGATTAACTTAGAATGTTAAACAACCAACTAAATGTAAATATTTAGTTGGTTGTTTATGTTGAAAGCATTAGTGATATGAGGATGAGAAGGGGCAGGGCACATTTGGATAGGCACAAACAAAACCAGAGAAACACGTAGTTGGGTTATGCATCTACTGAGGTACGAGTATCTCCAAAACATTCCAAATTAGTTGTGCTAGATGTTGTCCCCAAAAGTATTCAGAATAGGTGTGTCTTTAGCTTCTTGTGGAATTTGGTTATTAGGTCTAAGGATCTTATCTCTTCTGGAAGTGAGTGCCAAATGGATGGGACGTAGAGTATAAATGCATGTTTGCAAGTGGTTTGTCGACTGCTCACCTTTAGGATAGGAATGGTGAGAAGGTTCTGGGAGAATCTTGAAGATGTTGAGTATAAACTTGTACCTTATCCTGGGTATAATTGGAAGCAAGTGCAATTGTTTTAATGATGGTGTGATATGGCCTTGTCATGGTATGCCTTTTGTCATGCATGCGGCAGCATTTTGGACCATCTATACTAGGTGTAGTGTATGCTTTGGGATTCCTTGATAGATTATGTTACAGTAGTCTAGGTTCAGATTAACGACACCTGAACAGTATGTCAAGCTACAGTAGCATCTTTTCTGGACTACTGCAAGATAATATACCAAGGTCTCCCAAAGTACACAATATATCCTCTACAGATGACCCAAAATATGGCAGCACATATAATAACAGGAACCTCAAGGCACAACCACATAACGCCCATCCTAAAATACTTACACTGACTCTCAAGGAAGACACGCATCAAATTCAAAACCCTACTCACCATATTCAAGATCATACACCAAACATTATCAGATATCCTCCAAACCCTGACCCAAAAAAGTCCAGAAAACAGATCAAGAAGAACCAACAAAAACGTGTTTGTCACCTCCACCATTAAAACAAAAAGCAAGCAAACAACATGCAAAAGGGCATTCTCCCTATTTGCGCCATCACTATGGAACTCCCTCCCAGAAAACCTAAAATCCATGGGTGACACCCACAAACTCAGAAAAAGAATAAAAACATTACTTTTCAATGAACACTTTGGAACCAACACATAACAACAGTATACCAGGACCCACATTGTACCAAATGCTACTATAACCTGTTAACTGTAATCCGACAAGTTCATTGTATAACCCAAGTTGTACCTGCCCATGTTTAATGTACAAAAACTAGTTTAGCTCCACTGTAAACCACTTTGACTAAATGATAAAGCAGTATAGAAAACCCATTAAATAAATAAATAAATTAATTAATTAATGCCTTACTTATTGTCCTAAAGTCATTTGGGTTAAGTAGTGAATGGAGATTTTGCAGGATCTTTATCTTGTGGTATGTAGCTCTGATGGTCTTCATGATGTGTGACTGTGAGTTCAGATTCTGATCCAGGGTTATTCCTAGGTATCTGATTTCCAGTTTGACTTTCAGTTCGAATTCTGAGATTTTCAGTGTTGACAGTGGGGTCAAATCCCTCGTTACATACACTTCTGTTTTATTGTCACTTGAGAGACTGTGGTTGGCAAGCCATTGAGCTACAGCCCTGAAACAGATTGTAATTGTTTTTTGGACTGGGCTGGTTGTGGTGAAACATGCATATATCATGATATCATCAGCGTAAATGTGATATAGAATGTTGTAACTTTGTATCATGTGCATAATGGCTTTATGTAAATTTTAAATAGTAATGATGAAAGTGCAGATCCCTATGATACTCCTTGGTGATGTTTGTATGGGTTAGATGTTAATGGGCCTATTCTGACCTGTTGTTGACGATCCTTGAGGTATGATCGGAACCAGTCCAAGATGGTGCCTTGTAAACCAAGTTGTTGAAGTCTATTGAAGGACAATTGAGTAAATTTGAGTAGAAATGGAGTTAATTCTGATCTAGCTAGCTTGATCCATGATATTGGACATGGGTCAAATGAGGATGTTGTTATGTTAAAGCTAATAATGATCCTTTCAGCTGCTCTGTGGAGATTGGGTCAAAAGTGGTCCATTTTTGGCTGACACTAATACTAATAATTATTTCTTGCATTGTGCAGGGTTTTGCAATTTTCATGTTAAATTTTCTCTGGAGGAAATTGGCAATCTCATGTGGACATAACTTGTTGTTTCTCCCTTGGTCAGGGTCCCAGGTTAATGGTTTTATAATATTGAAGAGTTATCTGGGGCAGTTAAGGGAGCTCATGATAAGGTTTGCATGGTAGTCTTTTTTGATTTTGTTTATTAATATTTAATATTCATTTTGTTTGTCCAGATAGGCTCTCTGGTGGATAAAGGTTTTGGTGCATCTCCATTTATGCTCTAGCTGATTAAGCTCTCCAAGTTCTTTATATCTGGGATGTACCATGTAACACAGTGTTGCTCTCATCCATTCTGTGTTTTTTTCAAAAGAAGGTCATATCATTCCTTTTCTTGGTTGCTTGAAACAGCATCAAGGGCAAAAAATAAACTATCATGTTTTTCCTTTGAAAGTTTCACTGATTTTGTATCATTTTACTAAGATTTACTGCACTAGTGTATATAGAAAAGCCAAAAAAGGGGAGCGAGTATCAAACACAATTTATTGAATTGGAATAATGCCAAGCTAACTAACCAACAAAACCAAAGCCTGACACAGCTGTGTTTCGGCATGGCCTTCCTCAGGGGCTGTGCTCTATTGGAATACAATTAAGAACCTATAAATACATGCAAAGATCATAAAAAGATCATAAAAAATGAATGTATACAAAATACAGTTCCTATACTAATAAGATAAATAGAAATGTAATATATAGGAAAGTAAAGAAAGACAAACAACAAATATATATATAAATGTATTAAGAGAAGCATCTAAATGATAATTATAACTAAACAACTTCTTCTTAGAATATATTCATAGCATAAACAACAAAAATCACATGTAAAGTGATCTTATGGACTGATAGTTGAACCTATATATGAACCAACAAATGAGAACTACGAAAAGTATACATACAAAATAAAAATAATGAAGTTAATAATATCTCATAACATAAAATTACAAGACAGAGAAAATTCTATATACTGGACTTCATGATTAATAATAAAATTGAAAATTGTGTACCCATGTAGAAAAAAGGCAAAACTTACAAACTGTTGTATAAAGATGGAATCTTGCCTTATAGCATAAAGATAACCAGACATTCTCTATAAGAGGGCGAAAAAGCAAAACATCATATCAAATTTGCACAAATACATGTGAGATGCATGAATAAATTAATTATCAATCTAGGACCAACTATAATAGATCCTTGGAGGACAAATTTATAACTATCTATAGCTCATCTAAATGGAATCCACCATGAACAACTCAAATGATCCAGAAAACTATACAAAATAAAAAATGCAAAAAAATGAGCAAAAATAAATATCACTGGAGAAACCGTCATCTATTATTAAAGTGGAACAAAGTAACACATAAAATCAAGGAAGATGAAACATCCCCCACATATTTGCATCAAGATGGGTTAGATATAGATGGTATCCCAAATATTAATAAGCAGACTCATTACAGTTGTGTCCTCCATGACCAACTTTTCACATGGATTATGCCTTATATGCCACCAAAGTTGTGCATAGGAATCAAACCATGGGAACGCTATGAATAGTGCATCTGATTTAACAAAGGGGACTAGTCATATGGTACACAAAGCATAAAATTAGCTTTCCATCCCCTAAACATAAATATCCACTGAATTTAACATGCATCACCACATATGAATTATACACAATAACACAAGACACCACTGTCGCAGAATACCTTCCTTCTGTGGTTTCCTTCCCATTCTCTCCATTATGAATATTATAGTCATTCCAATGGCAATCTAAATAAACAACCCTCTATAAACAGTAATGTTTCAATCAAGGGTTATCAAATTTGCAGATGACAAAAAACTATTTAAAGTTGTTAAAACGCAAGAGGATTATGGAAAATTGAAAGAGGATCTTGATAAATTGGAAGACTGGGCATCAAAATGGCAGATGAAATTTAATGTGGACAAGTGCAAGGTTATGCACCTAGGGAAGAACAACCCAAACTATGGTTACACGATGCAAGGTTCCACATTAGAAACCACCACCCAGGAAAAAGATTTAGGCATCATTGTGGATACCATGTTAAAACCCTCGGCCCAGTGTGCAGCAGCGGCCAAGAGAGCAAATAGAATGCTAGGTATGATAAGGAAAGGAATGGAAAATAAAACAAAAGATATTATAATGCCTCTATATCGTTCCATGGTGAGACCGCACCTTGAATATTGTGTGCAATTCTGGTCACCGTATCTTAAAAAGGATATAGCGATTTTAGAAAAGGTACAGAGAAGAGCCACCAAAATGGTAAAGGGGATGGAAAGATACTCCTATGAAGAAAGGCTAAAAAGGTTAGGGCTCTTTAACCTGGAAAAGAGACGGCTGAGGGGAGATATGAGAGAAGTCTATAAATTAATGAACGGAGTGGAACGGGTAAACGTAGATCGATTGTTTACCTTATCAGAATATAGAAAGACTAGGGGACATGCAATGAAGCTACAGGGTAAACTATTTAAGACTAATAAAAGAAAATATTTTTTCACTCAACGTGTAATCAAACTCTGGAATTTGTTACCGGAGGATATAGTAAAGGCTGTTAGTGTAGCTGGGTTTAAAAAAGGTTTGGACAAGTTCCTGGAGGAAAGGTCCATAAACCATTATTAAGAAGGGACCCAGGATATCACTGCTTGAACCAATACAAGCATTGTGGAACCTGTGTCCCTTGGGGAAACTGCTAGGTACATATGACCTAGATTGGCCACTGTTGGAAACAGAATACTGGGCTTGATGGACCTTGGTCTGACCCAGTATGGCATATCTTATGTTTTTATGTTATGTTCTTATGTAAATACCCTGTTTAAAAACCTTTTAAACCCGAGATACTGTCATCCTATGACCTTCTGTAAGTGATCCCCCAAAGCAACAGTAAAAAAACCTCTCTCAACCACTGCCACTTCAACGGTCCGGTTCAGTTCATAAAATGTGGCACTTGTTCTGTGTGTGTATGGTTTCTCAATGAAGAATTTCTTTTTACACTCTGTGACAGGAAGAAAATTTAAACTTTTGGACTTTTCAAACTGCGCAAAAGAAAATGTTGTGTATGTCATCATATGCCCCTGTTCACTCATATATAGGGAAGACTAAAAGGGCCATAATGTTTACCCCAAGTGGTCTATGGAGGCATCAAGCCAGGCTGTTGCAGTCAGCTGCTACTGCTGGAGGGCCAGCTGTTGGCTTCTGGAGGGCCAACTTCTGCTCCTGGAGTGCGATATCCTGCCAAAGAAGCTCCAGATTCATGTGCATGTGCCGTGATTGTGCCTCATTGCAGGCGAGCAGGCGCTGGGCACACTGCACCAGCAGCACAGATATGTATTGCCGTGACTGCTTCCTGTATACAGCTCCTCTCAGTTACCTTGGTGGCTCTGGTGACAGTGGGATCTGGCCCTCCCCATCCTCTGATATGGTATCCCCCTCCCCCTCTGTATCAGCAGGCCCTGTGGCCAAGTCACTGGGGCTGCCTGGGTAAGATCCATCTGCCTCTGCTGGTGCCACAGTGGCCTCAATCTGTGCAGGTGACTTGGGCAGTGGTGGAGTGGCTTGTGGCATGTCTGTCAAGGGAGTAGTGCTGGGACCTGCAATGGCATCAGCACCTGTTGGGAGAAATAATACCGAGCAAACCATTATGGATGCATGCAGCTAGTGTGTACACACACACACATGCAGAGGTGTAAGGAGAAGGACCCAGAGACACAGCAGTGCAGATTCATGGGCACAGCTGAAACTGAGACATGCGCCACAGTGCAGACCACAACCACAAAGCCCTCTGCAGATGTAGCAGAGGGAAAGGTGGATGTGTGACATAGCCATGAGTGGCCAACGAACACCCTGAGGGGGACATGTGAAAGGTGCATTGGGGGAGGGGGTGAAGAAGTGGCCCAAAACTAGAGATGCAGGATGCAGAGAGAGGCCATATAGGAGGCCAAATACAGATCATGAATGTACCCCTGCCCCCTGCCATCCTTGTGGTATCCAGGTCACTGATGCCCTCCAATGTAGCAGTGTCAACCATTGCCAGGACCCACCTCTCCAGGTTAGTCAGCTGTGGCTCCTGACCATTTGGACCCTCACTGTGTGCCTTTGCCTCCAATTCTGCTTAAGGTCCTCAATCTCATGGTTGTTGTGGTATATGACATTAAGTCAGCAACAGACGGCCAGCCACTGCTGCTGACGCTCATAGGCACTTAACTTGTATTCTTCTATGCCCATCAGGGCAGCAAGTCACCAAGAACTCCCTTTATGAGGAGAGTCAGTTCGCCATTGCTGAAGTTGTGTTTCCATGTTAAGACCCTGGGGACCATTGCAGAATGCACAGATGCACAGGGAAGCCCCCAAACACAAATGTAGCTGCCCAAGAACATGTCCAAACTGGCACAGCAGGCCTTTAAGATGTCTAAGCCACGGGGGCATGACCGAAGACGTGATGTACATTCTATGGCAGTTAGACATGTAGTGGCATGGACGTAATGGTGCACAGAATATGGTCCACGTTTGTGCGTGCATTAACATGTAGACATGCAGACTTCTATGTACCTATGTGCAGTGATGTCTAGGCGTGCCCAGCAGCTTTAAAGCACATCCACGGCTGGGCATTTGCCCTTTCAACAGTCATATCCTTTGGCAACAGTGCAGGACATTACCAAGGCGATATCCTGACCTGTAGATGAACCTCTGCAGAGTCCACAGCCCGGCGACCACACACAGGTTGGTGCAATGTGTGCCTGTTGTACAATGTCTGCCAGGGCCATGCCAATATGGTGTGGCAGTGTCCCTCTAGATGACAGTGAGGGCACCTTGTATAGATGTAGACAGGGATTTGGGAGGTGATGGGTGCATACAGAGACTGTGGCAGTGCCGCAGGAAGGTGAGCTACAGGAGAGGAGAGGAGCTGAAAGGTACACTGCGGCGGGATGGTGAGAGGGGGTGAGTGACATAGGCCACACACAGCTGATGGGAATGGGATATGTAGGCCAATGGTGCCACTGCTCCATACCTGCTGTCCCACAGAAAGGACACTGCATCATGGGGCAGTGAAAGGCCATATGGCCAGCAGGCCCACCCCCAATGTCAGACACCATGGTCCACTGACCCCCTTGGGTAGGTAGCTGTGTCTGTCCCTTGCCATCCTGCAGGTGTGGCCTGTCCACCCCACCACCACCCCCCTGGGAGATGGCCCCGTGCAGCCACCATCCCTGCGTAGCTGATTTGGGGACCAAGGGGCCTTCCCTGTTCAGAAAATAGTTGGTCATGGCAAGCAAACATGATGGCCAGACATGCAATCTGTATGGCCAGCAATGGTGAAATGGAGCCCCCTGCAGGTGGAGCTGCATGGGTGGTAAGCACAGGTTGTGTGGGGGTGTACATGGTCTATAGGTGGGGCAGGTGTGCGATGAGTGCACCGCTAGGACCATGGACATACAGGACGGACCCCAAGGGCAGCCCTGTGTGTCTGGGTCGGTGACCTGCATAGGGGATGTATCCCACCATGGAGGTGGACTTTGTTCCCTGGATGGTGGATGATGGACAGCCAGGAACAGGCTCGGCAGGTGAGGATGTACAGGGGAATCACCTCTGCCTGAGCCCTACAGGCCTGGGTGGAGGCAGGATGCATGGACAAAAAGTGGCTGCAGGATCACCTAGTACATGCTGGAGCTGGGGTGGCTGTATCACCAGCCTGCCCAGATATGTCGGCGCTCGGATGTGCCGGACATATACCATGGTGATGGCCCCCACACCTATACTACAAATGTCCTGATGTGTTGCCTACCCCCACAGGTGTGAGACACTGGTGCAGACAGACATGTAATGCAGTGGGAGGAGACATGCACATGGCTCGCCACAGCTCTGCTTGCATGTACAGAGCGAGATTGCCGGAGGGGCAGATGGTGACATCCATATCCTAGCATACCCAGGCTGCACTGCCAGTACCTGGGCCTGAGTGATGAGCTCTGAGTGGCATGCTACAGGTTTGATCATGCTGCATTCCATGACATGTGCCTGGAGCTGCAGATAGATCTGGCACCGCACACACACAATTTAAAAGTTGTCACTTTCAGAGTGAAAAGAACTAAGTTCAGAAAAAAACAAAAATCCACTCTACTAAAATTACAAGCTTAACTAAATATCGGATGTCAGCAACATCCCTTACACAGGCATTAAAAAGAGGAGAAAAAGGCCTCAGAATACATGGATCAGGCTAGGGCATCAAAGCATACCTATGCCCACATCTACCACATCAACGACCAGAAAAAAACTCCTCTTCTAAAACTATATAACATTTATAAGGATATTTTCAAATTTACAACATATCTTCACATTTTCAACATTATTATTTTAAAGTTAACACTCTCCTCTAAAGCATGTCATCCCAAAACTTAACTGAAGCAGTTTCCGGATCACATCCAAATATCCATGACTTTAACTAACACCCCGCACACACATAGACAGGACACAGTTCCCATCCACTTGAAGGTGCTCACAGCTCTCGCCTTCCTGAGAACTAGCTCCTTCCAGCCGGTGCTGGCAACAGCAGTGGGCCTTAGCCAAGCAGTAGTGTCAGGCTGCATCACCGGGGTCCTGGACGGCCTTGTGGTGTGCACTGTGCAGTAGATCACCTTCCCGCATGCCCCACACTATGAGGCTGCATATCAGAACCAGAAGAGCTATCATTCGATGAATATGCAGGTCATCTGCGATGCCAACATGCTGATCACTGATGTCATGGTGCATTTCCCTGGGGTATGCCATGATGCTTACATCCTGGCCCAGTCGGGGCTATGTGAGGCCTTTGAGAATGGTGCCATCACCAGAGGCTGGCTGCTGGGTAAATGTAGACAGCTCAGAGGGCCTCACATATACATGCGGGTCACCATGCAGCACAGGGGTATGGGCTACCATGTGCATGTTGGACAGCCATAGCCACCATGGAGATGTGCATGTGTGTGGGGCACTGGTCATACCACCACTGCTACATACCTGCATGGGGGGCTGCACACCTGTGACTAGTGGGCATGGCAATGACAGCACATCAGCACAGCATGTTCTAAGCCACTGGATTGTATGTACGGCATGGGCACGCATAGCCTGCCATGGGTAGGGCACAAATGCATGTTGGGCAGGGTGGGTGGGGAGGTGTGAACAGAGAGTCATATGATCTACCACTCTGGGCCAGACCAGGGACCAGCAGGCCCCAGTACCCTTGTGCCAATAGTGGCCACCCCAGCCAATGGGTACCTACCCGTTCCCACACATAACACACAGGTCTCATGGTGGCCAAAACAGACATACAGAACCTGCACATGGTGGGTTGATCAGAGCTGAGCATTCAGTGGTAGCACCTGGCATCCTCCCCTGGGGCTTGTGGTGAGCACAGGGCCAGCCCCAGTTCCACAGACCTTGATAGGCAGGGGCGCGGATAGCAGGAGTGACCATCACATCTGAGCGGCCATCCACGCCTGTTACGGGTTTGACTGATCCTGTTTGTACCCTTCCCCCCAACCCTGCAGGTGACAGAGGCTACCCATTTTTCCACTGGCTGATGACCCCATTCATCAGACCACTCATGCCAGAGGAGAAGCGGTACAACCGGGCACACCAGCAGACACGTTCTATCATTGAGTGTTCATTCGGTCTTCTGAAGAGCCATTTCCGATGCCTGGACCAGTCTGGTGGTGACCGGCTCTATGAGCCTCCCAAGATGTTCAGGATGTTCCTGGCATGCTCTATGCTGCACAATTATGTTCTTCGCAGGAGGCAGCCAGAGCCCGATGTGGCAGAGGATGAGGAGGATGACAACATGGCTCCACAGAAGGCACATGGTGCAGCATACCTAGATCTCCTGCAGTCACACTTCACATGAGGTAGGCCTGCCCCTCTGGGGTGATTGGGTTGGTGGGGGAGGGGGGGGCCAGATGGGCATTGAAAGGGGAGTGGGCAGTGTTTTCCCGATACATGCAACTATGGCAAATGGCTGTTACAGGTACAGGGCCCAGGGGACCTAACCCACATGGGGGCACCCTCTGAGCCACCCGTCCAGCCCCCTGTGTGAGTAATTTAATATGGGACACCCAGAGGTGTGCCCCTGGTCTGCCCCTGCAGGGGCTAGATGTGCCTGTGGGGTTGAGTCAGGGCTCAGGCCTGGCTGTGCATGCCAGGCCCCAGTCCCGGTCACCCACATGCATGGCCACATGCCCAACTACCTCAGTACCTGCATGGGGCCATTGTGCCATGGCATCCTGTTGCATTGGCACCATACATGCCACAGTGCCAGCCACCACTATTGACATTACTCCCACAGCAGGATTCTCGATCCAGTCACACATGGGTAGTGTCCAGCTGCGGGTATCATGTGCAGCCCCCTAACCTCTTTCCAGACTGACATCAGGGTTCCCCAACATCCAAGGTGTCCTCCTCCATCTCTTCTGCCAACCCCATCCCTTGTCTACATCCATGACCCCAGACATATAGGGCCATCCTATGGGCTGGCCCTGTGCACCCAGGGTCGCTGACCAGTCATGCCCCACCCTTGCTCCAGCACAGCCTTGCCCCTCCCATCCCTCCCACCCCTGTCTGTACCTCCCAATACATACACAGTCATCGTATAGGGTTTCCTTTGTGGGGCCAATCAGGGGAGGCTGTAGCAGGGATGAACGCCCCAAGGTGACGTTCATCGCTACTGTTCACAGGACGGACAGTACCCATGCACATGTTTACCCCTTGTCCTGCCACCACCCATGCTTTCAGGCCCCATTGCCACTGCTAATCGACAAACGTATTGTATTCAAAAAACAATAAACTGGAGCACATAAGGTGAGCAATTAAACTGTGTATAAAAGAGAAAAACGTGCCTGAGTGCAGCTTCACAGGAGCGAGTATCAGTATATCAGGAGAGAAGACTATCATGCTGCATACCTTTAAATGCTAAGATTTGCGTCAAAGCAGGGTCAAAGTGCACATACAGTAAGGTTCAAAATAAATCATATAATTTCCACTCATAAGCACATGAATCACAATTGTACTACCAGTTTATCACGATTAGGGCAATACATGTGTTTCCTATGATTAAAACGTGCTATTACAATGTCCGAGCATTCGACGGCCCACAACAACGACACTACCATCAAAATGAAAGAAGAAAGTATGTAAAACCCTTTGTATATGTTGAGAATAAATCTGACACAAGTAACTTTCAAACTAGCTCACTATATATATCTTGGAATTGATTGGTTCACAGTGTGATTACAAATGACATTATGATAATATAATTAAAACAAACAAATGTGTGTAAAATGCATGGAGATCAGTATTTAAAAAATGTATTGAACAGGGACAGTAAATCAATTGAATGTTATGCATAAAAAATGTGGATCTATATATGATATGTTTATGAAAGATGTATATAAAGGACTGGAACCTATGGCATCTTTCTCTCTGCTCCTTTGTGTACTTTTGTTGGACTTGCATAAGAGACTGCTCTCCTTGGAATCTTTACACACCACCTCATAGCCAGCCCATCACATCCCTGACTCCCTTTACCCCACTGCCCGACCCCCGATGGAACCAGCGAGGGCCTGGATTGGGTGGCGGGGACCCACCTTGTGCTGCCTGCTGCTCCAGGGAGGGGGGCTGCCAGCTATGTTTGGAGGAGTGCCTCACGCTTATTCCACCTCAGAGGTAGAATAAGCAGGGCATCACCCCGGTGATCCCCAGACATACATGGCCATCACTGGAATTGGCCCTGTATGTCCAGGGGTCGGCCTGCCCACACTCCGCCCACTCTATGCCCCGTCACACCTCCCTCACGCCTCCATCCCCCCGCAGCATGCACAGTGTCTCAGTGTGCACAACAGGGGATGGAGGCAGAAAACAGGCAAGGTGGATAGCGGTGTAGCACGTCCCGGTGGGACATGCTGCCCCACTATTTGCCTCTTAGAATCAGGCCCATAGTATAAAGTGAAAATGTGCCACCCAGTTAATGCTGACTCCTGACGACCCAACCCCTGGGTTTTCTTGGCAAGGAGCATCCAAAAGTATCTTGCCAGGCCTTTCTTCCATGTATTAAGCCCACAGCACCTAGCAGTCCAAGGTGTTCACCCATCTGAGTACTAGGCAGGCCCAAATCTGCTTAGTATCTCGGGCTCATTCAGGGCAGCAAAGCCATAGTCTATAAATTAGGCTACAAATAATCACCTTCTTGCCATCTTAATCTAGGCGACTTTTTATGAAATCATCCGCTGTATGATCATCATTTTGATTATTTGTGACACATCTTGAACTCATTAAAGACTTGAGAAAGTGAGAGACTGCAGTGCAGATGGGTTGAATACGATTTAAATACCAGCTATTACAAGCCAAAGTCAACCAGCAAACCATACTAGTGCAGTCTCAAAGGAATTAAGATTTTATTCGACAAAATCACTTCTATTCTAATTTGTATTCAGAACTATTAAAACAGTACAAAGCTACCACAGGGGAATTATGAGCAGCTAACTAGTGTGGGCTAAGATCCTATGAATATTCTTTTCAACATTTACACACATTGCAATCTGACTGCGTAGACTGTTACTTTTCATGTTAAAATATGCTGAAGTGTAAAATAGTCACCAAAATACACTAAAAATTTGGATTATAATTGAATGATTTAAGCTTGCAGATTTTAGTTTGAGACTTCCAGAAGCAATTTGATTTCATTTGAGTGAGGTACAAAAAATAAGCTGACATAGATACATGATACTATTCTAGTGTTGCTCTGTAAATTGATATTCACATTTGAAACAGTTAAGTGATTCAGTTAGTGGGTGCAGAGAGAGATTTGTTCTGGTTGTTGAATTGTCCTTGCAAAATACAGATACAGAATGGGTGACAAAGGTGTGTTTCTATGTCACGGTACCATCACTTAATCTCCTGGTTTGAACAGTAGACTCCATGTCCCTCACAGCAAGTCTCCATAGCCACTTTGTATTTCCTCTCACATCTCTTTCACAGGTACCATAGGTCTTCAGAGTCTGTGATGATAAAGAAGCTAACATCTGCTATCTCTTTATCTGCCATAAAGGAAGCAAATGTGCCAAACCATCTGCCCCAGCATATGCCTTAGGAATTTGAAAGAAAACTGCAAGGCATCAAAAAAAGAATGCCAAACTCTTCTCATAAACATTTTGCTCTGAATGGGTCCCCATTAAAATACTTATAGGCGGTAATTTTATGAAGGATTTTTGCTTGCATATATGCCAGTATATGTGTGTCGAATGTGTCTTATAAAAATAACCCCTACTTGCAAGGACATGCTATGGTAAGCAGGCATGGACATGTACCTGATCTGGGTGTAGGTGTGTTTGGAGGAAGAGTTTGGGCAGATCTGGGAAGTACGCATGTAGATTGCAAAATATTCACCTCTGTATGTTTCTGTGTCAATGTACATGATTGCATTTTAGCTGCAATTTCAGTTGCTTTGTTTTTTATTTTACAAAGATACATGGGGCATGTTTACTAAAGGTTAACACACGTTCATGAAGTTAAAGCACGTTAAGTGCTGCCACAGCCCATAGAAATGAATGGAACCATGGCATCACTTAATGCACTTTAAGTTCCATTAACATGCGTTAACCTTTAGTAAATATGCCCTAAAGGCACCTATGTGAATATTTGCCTACCTGGCCTCCCAACCTACGTGACCTCATGTTATAAAATTACCCTCAAAGAGTCCATTAATTAAACATAAAATGGCATTCGAATGACTACAGTGACAGTGCTGTAGGAAGCAGACACAGAGGGAAGGAAATGAATATATGCACAGATCTTGAGCTATTCTGAGAACAATCTTATGGAATAAAGATGTTGTCATCATCATGTTTTGTTCTGGGGGTTTTGCAGAGTTTGCAGTTCTGTTGCACTTCTTTGGAAACTGCTGATTGGTATTTTTGATTGATCCTAAGAGCATAACTTATCACTTCTGGATTTTGGATATCCAATGCAGAAATACTGGAAAATTAATCTATCGGCAGAACTGAGAGCATACCCATACTACTTAAGCTTTAGGAAACTGGTTAAACCATAGAAACATGATGACAGAAAAAGACCACATGGCCTATCTAGTCTGTCCTTCCATATCAACTACAATAGTGCCCTTTTATACTTTAGAGATCCTCTATGTTTGTCCCAAGCATCCATCCCTTCTATTCGTGCCAGCTCCTGCCCCCGACTAACTTTGACGCCGGTTGTGCGTGGAAAGATGGGGTAGGGGACTTGGCGGCCTGGGGCGGAGTCTGAGCAGACAGTGTGTGGTCGCTGGCCCTGGACATACAGGGCTGATTCTGATGCCATCCCTGTATGCCCAGGGCCGGCAAAATGTCCAGGGAATTTATTCCACCTCCAAGGTGGAATAACTTCTCTGGACATGATTTTTTGAACAGCCAAGGGTACGGATGGGGCAGGGGGGCCAGAGTTTATTTCCCACAGCCCGACCATGGTCTTAGGAAGCCAGATCTGGGGTCAAGCTGCGGGGAATAAACACTTTTATTTGGCGGCCGGCATAGCAGCTCTTCAATGGAGCTGTGGTGCCATGGCAACATGACTCTATGCTTTCGTGGCTCCATTGAGGAGCCTTGACTGAGTTAGTCGGGGGCAGTCCTGCATGTTCAGGCAGGACTGACTCGCAGTCCCAGCCTGCACATGCAGGACTGTTTGTGATCCTGATCTCATGGGGCTAGACGTGCACCGTGAGATCAGAATCACGATCCCCTCTGTGCATCCGGTTCAGACTGAACGCACAAAGGGGATCTACATGCGGGATGGAATTGGGCACATACTGTTTTCGTCTCTACTACCTCCACTGGGAGACTATTCCATGCATCTACCACTCTGCATATTACTCCAGAGTCCATCCACTTCTTCCTCATCCTATGTTCTCTCGTAGCAGAGCTTGTTTTCAATTGAAAGAAGTTCTCCTGTGCATTTATGCTACGGAGGTATTTAAATGTTTCTATCATATCTCCCCTATCCCACCTTTCCTCTAAAGTATACATATTAAGATCTTTAAGTCTGTCCTCATATGTTTCATAGCGAAGGTCACTAACCATTTTAGTAGCCACTCTCTGCACTGACTCCAACCTGCTTATATCCTTTTGAAGGATATAAGGTCTCCAGAATTGCACACAATGCTCCAAATGACGTCGCACCAGAGACTTCTACAGAGGCATTATCACCTCCCTTTTTTCTGCTGGCCATTCTTCTCCCTATACACTCAAACTTCCTTCTGGCTTTCCCAGTCACCTTTTCTACCTGTTTAGCTACTTTAAGATCATCAGACACAATTACGCCCAGGTCCCGCTTTTCTTTAGTGGACAGAAGTACCTCACCCTCTACACTGTATCGCTCCTTTGGATTTTTGCAGCTCAAATGCATGACCCTGCATTTTTTAGCATTAAATTTCAGCTGCCAAATTCTAGATCATTCTTCAAGCTTAGCTGGATTCGTCTTCACGCTATCTACACCTTCCTGGGTGTCTATTGAAGATGTTGGTATCATCCTCAAACAAGTAAACCTTACCTGAGAGCCCTTCCACGATATCACTAACAAAGATGTTAAAAAGAATTAGACCAAGAACAGATCCCTGCAGCACACCACTGGTAACCTTCTTCTCTTCAGAGTGCGCTCTATGTACCTGCACCCTTTGTTGTCTCCCTCAACCAATTTCTAACCCAATCTGTATCTTTACGGTCCATGATTTTTCAAAAACTAATAGAGTATGATTTCCCTGTAAATTAAGGATTTCAATAGCCACCTTATGCTGTCTAAACACTATCATCTTCTTCTTATAAATTATTATTATTATTATTATTATTATTAATATTGATAATTTTTTGGATACTGAAAGGTAATTTTAATTGTAGACCTCCCAGATCTCTGATTTGGGTATGCATGGCATAGAAAATTAAGTATTATATTAAAATAAATTAAATTAAACCCTATCTTCATCAGAAACTATGGGGGGATATTCAGCTGCGATTGCTGAAACTTAAACCTAGATATTCAATGACGGGGTTACTGGATTGTCAGGAAGCTAACCAAGCAGCCGTGAGATTCAGCCACTGCCCGGCTAGCTTCTGCGGCTAATGTTAGGCCAGTCTTTGCTGTGCCTTACTTTCACTGCTTTGCAATAACCGGGCAGCATCTCAATATCTCCATGCTTGGTTAGGGCCAGGTGCTGCCCCCAGA
Source organism: Ichthyophis bannanicus (assembly GCA_033557465.1). Lineage (NCBI taxonomy): Eukaryota > Metazoa > Chordata > Amphibia > Gymnophiona > Ichthyophiidae > Ichthyophis > Ichthyophis bannanicus. Next base: position 861,167,635 of record CM066033.1, on the reverse strand, counting down.
ATGCCACTGTGCTAAGCGTTAGCATTGAGGTATGCAATGGCACCGTCCAGGGATATTCAGCTGAACGTCCTGGACACAGAGACTAACATGGTCAGCAGGTCTGCTAAATATATCAATCCTTTTGAATCTTGGACTCTACAGTACATTTATATCTGCTATAGTTCTTTATGAAATCAGGTTGTACACCAAAAAAAACATTTTGATTGCAACATAAGCAATGTTGTCCTACCCTTCCTCTTGCAGTACTTCGCAAAACCAACCAGTGTCTTATGAGCTACTGTGTGACTTGGTTGAGTCCTTTTGTATGGGACCATGTCAGCCACATCTCTAGCATTTAAATTGCATATTTTATAGGAAAATAAGAAATGCCATACTAGGTCCATCAAGCCCAGTATCCTGTTTCCAAAAGTGGCCAATCTAGGTCACAAGTACCTAGCAGTTTCCCCAGAAGACACAGGTTCTACAATGTTTGTATTGGGACAAGCAGTGGATTTCCTGGGTCCTCTTTAATAATGCTTTATGGACCTTTCTTCCTGGAACCTGTCCAAACCTTTTTTAGTTCAAATCATTTTTATTCAACCTTCACATAATTACAATGTTGCACTTCAACAAACAATTACAGAAGACATGGTATAACAACAGATTATAAGGCCAGAAAGCGGCCGCATGTAATGTAAAGAACGATCAAGCTATATTCTACAGTATTAGAATTGAAATAAAACAGCTCAACAATCTATCTCCCAGATCGAGTCCAAGTTCTACAAAAAGAACAACTCTCCCTCCCCCCAGGCAACAAGGCCTTACCCTTATGCATAAGACCATCCAAGGGCTCAACTCAAGGAGGAGAGCCAGTACATAATCGGCCGGTACGATGTAACAAGCAGTGCATGCCATACCCTTGTAACGTAGAGTGATACATATAAGAATCAAAAGAAGGAATCAAGCCAGCAAAGGAAATAGGAAAAGAGAAAACAAAGATATATCTGAAATATTCCCCCCACCCCCTCCCGCTAATCCCTCCCTCCCCTCTCACCCCACCCCCCTTCTGTGCCTGCTGCGTCCCCAAAGTTGAAAGAGAATGTCCTCTCATCAAGGTAGTGTTCCCCCAATTGAGAACAAGAGGCATGTGGAGGTATAGAGAAATAGAAAAACCAAGAACAGAGAGCTATGTGCATTCCTCTATGCCAGAGCAAGAAAATATAAGAGGTCAATCATGGGCATGTACCCAATCAGACAGTTGCAAGCATGGAGTCAAACATTAATCACCGTGCTGCACTCGTGCGGTGAGAGATGGGCCAACAGAGGGGCCCAAGTTTCCAGATAAGAGTCCCAAGCCTTTCCACTCTGCTGCTTAGCGGTCAATTTTTCCATGTACAGCAATTCTCCTAGCGCGGTCTCCCACATCTGTATCCCAGGGGGAGACCTAGCAACCCAGCAACTCAACAAGACTTTCTTTACTAATAGCAATCCCCTGGTCAATAATAACCTCTGAGATGACGAAAGTGCAAGATGAGCAGGGTCCCACCGGTGGAATAGACAGACCTCCCTACTCCATGCAACATCGACAGCTAGCCAACGACATAACTTCCCACAGACAAGGCCCCACAACTTCTGCACCTTAGGACATTCCCAAAATTTATGCAACAGCGTACCATTACCCAAATCACACCAACCACATGTAGAAGAAGCACGTAACCCCACTCGAAAGGCCCAGTCATCCGTGGTATATGCCCTCCAGAGGAACTTAAACTGCAATTCCTGCAGGTATATCCAGAGAGCTCCGCGCGGTATCCCCGTAAACGCCGCTCGCATATCCTCCGCCGTCAGCCCCGGAATCCCATCTTTGTCCCAGCGCCGAGCCAGATCCAACAAGTAAACATCATCGCCTCCCGGATGCAGGAGTTCCCACCGCTCTAGGCCTCCTGGGGTACCCGAATTAAGCTGTTCCAGCCATGTCCATACCGGCATAGCCAATTGAGACCGTTGGGCATCTAAGCTATATCTGGCTTCCACATAATGCCGCACTTGCAGGTAGCCATAGAAATCATGCCGGGAGAGTTGATATCGGCCTTGCAGCGTCCGGAAGTCGTCCAAATACGAACCAGTTACATTAAGGAGGTCTCCAATACAGTGTATGCCCTTCGAGGCCCATTCATGGAAAACACTGGGTCTCGTATAGCCCGGTAAGAAATCCGGATTCCCCACCAAAGGTAACAGTGGCGTTCGTTGCCATGGCCACCCAAAGCGCTGACAGAACACCCGCCACGCCGCACGTAAGGCCGATATATAACTCCATCCCCCCAAGGAATGGCTTCCTCGACCCCTGGTTGAGTGTAGCACAAACAAACTATGATAAGGGGCAGTGCTAGCATTCACCTGCATAACCGGCGCACATCCATCGTTTCCGTTGGTCAAGGACCAAATGTGACGGAGCAAATACAAGAGATTATAGTTACGTAAGTCCGGGAGCATCGCACCACCTTCCTCTCTCCGGCGCATCAACGCCCGTAAAGGTATGCGGGCCCGCCGACCTCTCCATAAAAAACCACGTAAATATTTCTCAAAACACCGCCAATCAGTCCCCCGAACCCACAAAGGTAGGATTCGCAGCACATATAGCCAACGAGGCATTTCTACCATAGTGAATAAGGCAATGCGCCCCTTAAGAGACAAGGGTAGTCCCCTCCATTTCATAAACGTCTGTCTTGCTCTATTCACCATACCCGGGACATTAGCTTTATAGAGGTTGGCCGGGTTATCTGGGAGCTGTATACCCAAGTACTTAATCTCCCCCTCCGCCCATACTAGCGGAAAAACACCTTTCCATAAGGGTCGCCCGCGCCCTCCCACATCTAACACAACAGACTTAGAAACATTAATTTTAAGGCCAGAGAAGGCACCAAAATCATGAATAAGGGTCAACACCCCTTCCAAGGAGGGCTGCGGGTCTGTGAGGCATAAGAGCATATCGTCTGCAAATGCACTAACTTTCATTTCCGCACCCCCGAGCGAAACACCGCGAATACCCGAGTGAATTTGGATAGCCTGCAACAGCGGCTCCAAAGAGAGCACAAATAGTAAGGGAGATAAAGGACAACCCTGCCGCGTACCCCGCCTCAGTTCAAACACATCGGAGCTGGCTCCAGTAAGCACCACCCGCGCCAAAGGGCGTTGATAGAGGGCCCGGACCCAAAGTATAAAATTACCCTGCAAGCCAAATTTTTCCAAAACATCCCAAAGATACTGCCAAGCCACCCTATCGAATGCTTTTTCAGCATCCAGACTGACCAACAACAAGGCCTCCTCCTTCTGTATGCAATGTGCCATACCCAGTAGCAGTCGGGCCAGATTCTTGGTCGCTTCCCGTCCTGGGACAAAACCCACCTGCCGCGGAGCTATCAGGTGAGGCAAATACCAGCAAGTCGGCGTGCCAGAATCGATGCAAGAATTTTCATATCACAGTTGATAAGAGATATAGGCCTATAAGATGCCGGCTCCATCGTGTCTTTCCCCTGCTTCGGGATCACAGTGATATCCGCGCAGCGCATATCTCTCGGGAAAACACCGTCTTGGCGGGCGGCATCATACATTGCTACCATCGAGGGTGCCAATCTAGTAGCGAGTAATTTATAATACTCAATACTAAACCCATCCGGCCCTGGCGCCTTGCGAGACTTCCCTTTTTTGATCCCCTCCAGAACTTCACTCACCGTCAGAGGGGCATTCAACGCCTCTAGCTGCGCCTCAGTCACCTGCGGGAGGGCCAGGTCTCTAAAAAACTCCCGACCCTTCCCATAGTCACGATCATCCTCGTTATAAAGACATGTGTAAAAATCCTGAAAGATTGCGGCAATTTTTAGAGACTGGTGCTGCAGGCACCCCTGGTCATCTCGAAGTACTGGTATAAAACGTGCTCCTCCCGGGTCCCTAATGAGCTTTGCAAGGAGACGTCCCGTTCTATTACCATAGCGATACAACTGATGACGATAGTATGACATCGAGAGGCTTGCACGACGTTGTAATAACTCATTTAGGGCTAGTTTAGAGCGCGTATATTCGGTTTGGAGGGTTTCATCCATCCCCCTGCCAATTTTCCTCTGTAGTTCCCGAAGCCGACGCTCCAAAACTAATATACTGCGATCCATGTGTCGGCGCCGCTGAATATTATACGCAATGATGGCGCCCCTTATCACCGCCTTGCTAGCTTCCCAAAATAAAACTGGAGAGCAGCCTGGAAGGTCATTGAAAAGGACATATTCATCCCACTGCTTCTCCAAAACAGTCCTAAAGCCCGGGTCATGACACAGATACGCTGGGAAACGCCAGCGTCGTTGTAGTAAACCCCGACAATCCCACGCCACCCACACCATCCCGTGATCGGACACTACAATCGGGTCAATTTCGGCCTGCACGACCCTCGAGAGTCCACCCTCACTCACCAGTATGTGGTCAATGCGAGACCAAGTAAGATGGGCACGGGACTGGTGAGTGTATTCGCGGACCCCCGGATGGAGCAAGCGCCAAACATCGATGAGGTCGCCCATCTTGCATAAGTAGGCCACTCCCCGACGTGCCCAGGTGGCCGACCCGTCCCCCTTAGATTTGTCCAGCGAGGGGTCGTGTGGGCAATTGAAATCCCCAGCCATAGGAGGGGCGGAGCCTGATGTCCAGCGGGTTAGACGCTTCGCGCTGAAGCTCCCGAGAGGCCTACTCAGAATCCTGACTTAATACCTACCTAAACTTAATATTTTGCTCCGAACTTACCGGGGTGCCTCGGGGGGGATGGCGGCCCACAAACCAGCGCGCTTAGACTTCGGGTCTCCCTCTTCTTCACACGGAAAACGCTCCAAAACAGAGTTGTCTTCCCCACAAAAGACAGTTCCACTTCGGGAAAACCCCGAAATGCAACAGGAGATCTTGGAGGAAATACGCGGTGTGAAGGAACTGGTACAGTCCAACGGAGAAGCGCTCCGAGCCATGCGAGAAGACTTCGGTATGCTTCAGGACCGGCTTGAAGGTCTCTCATTACGGCAGGACAACATGGCGGGGGTCCTCGACTCGCACGCGGTGCGCTTGGTGAAACTGGACAAGGCTGAGCGTCAGATACAGAATCTTCAAAAAGAGTTAGAGGATAGCAATAATCGAGCCCGTCGCAACAATGTAAGGCTCATTGGAGTACCGGAGGGGGCCGAAGCAGGAGATATAAGAGAATTCCTGGTCAAAACTCTTCCCTCCTTGCTGAAGATCACTTTTCACAGAGATTTGGAAATTGACCGAGCACATCGTGTTCCTACCAACATGGCCCTCAATCGGACGACCCCCCGGCCTATCATCTTTCGATTACTGAGATATCAACAAGTTGAGCAGATTCTAAATGCTGCCCGGGCGAATCATCATCTGGAATTTGAAAGTCATAAAGTCTCCTTCTTCCCTGACTTGGCAAAGCCCACAGTTGACCGTCGGAAGAGACTCCTTGCTTTTCGCCCTAGACTTCAACAGCTACAGGCTCGCTTTGGCCTATTGTATCCAGCGAAGCTCAGAGTGACTCTCCATAACCAAACTAGAACATTCGAAGATCCTGATCTACTAGCAACATTTTTAGATTCCAAAGAAGCAGACCAGATGCGCTAATCCAACAACTTGGATCTGTAATCCGCCGGATCTGCCCGCCATTTTGAATGGCCCGACGCTGTGATCACCGCCTGGAACAGAGACTGCCTGGACTTTTCTTTCTGTCTATATATAACTTTCTTGGTCTCCTATCCCTCCATGATGTGCACCTCGGTTGGATTCGGAACATGCACAGCTATACAGGTTATATGTTTCACTTAGGCCTTCTCTGGGGTTTCTCCCCGCAGACACATGGTCGCCAGTAATTTCTGGGGTTTTGCTTCTTCTCTAATGCACTTCGGTGCTTATTTTTTTTATATGGGGCGCTTCATTGTTTTTCATTAGCTTATTTTCTATCATGTCATGTGTACAGCCATATACAGTTAATATGAGGGACATTGTGAAATTATGTGCGTTATCATGTTCTTTTTCAGAATTTTTAACTTTTCTGAATGGCCTTATGTAAGCTCTTATCACTGAATGTAAAAGGCATCAATAGTCCAATCAAAAGAAAGAAAATCCTTAGCTATCTTAATCATGAGCATGCTGATTTAGTGTTCCTTCAGGAAACGCATTTAAACTCCACTGAAACACTGAAACTTAATGCTAAGCCTTACATGGTGGCTGCCTACTCTCCCGCCGTTTCTAAACGGTGTGGGGTAGCCATCTTGGTTAAGAAGTCTTTGCAAGCTACTGTACTGGATACTAGCTCTGATAAGGAGGGTAGATGGGTCCGTGCACACCTTAAGGTTGGAGATAGTGAAATCACGTGTATTTGTATTTATGCTCCGAATGTGGATAACCCTACTTACTATGCAAGTATTGCGCAGTTGGCACAGGCCTCTGCCAATACTCCATTAATACTTGGCGGCGATTTCAACCAAGTACTTGATCCTTTGATAGATAGACAGCCGCCTAGAACGAGTGGTCCACCCAAGAGTCTTGATACCCTTACAGCTCTGATGAAAGATCTTGCGTTAGTAGATATATGGAGGCTGCTTCACCCCTCCGACTTAGAGTTCACCTTTTTCTCAGCCCCCCATCACTCACAATCTAGAATAGATTTTTTTCTTATCTCCAAAGCACTGATACCCTAAGGGGACACGACTAGGATTCATCCTCTCCATATTTCAGATCATGCTGCCATATCTTTCTCATTACATGTCACTACGCAGGGTGAACATCCCCGTGCTTGGTTTTTTGATAGATCCCTACTAGACCAAAAAGATTTTCAGGTAGACATAAAGGCCGCTATCCAAGACTACTTTCATTTTAATTCACCCCATGACACTGCGAGCTGGGCTTGGTGGGAGGGTTTCAAGGCGTCTATCCGTGCAACTATAACTAGCTATCAAATCCGACAGGGGAAACAACGAAAGCAACATTTACTGATTCTAGAACAACAGATACAAGCTGGAGAGCGTCTCCTCACGTCCCGTACTGACCCATGTATTTTACTTCGCTTACAACGCCTTCGTTTTCAATACAATCAGCTTTTATATACCACTGCTGCTAAAAATATTGAATCACAACAAGGGATGTACTATCGGGAAAATAACCGTGCTGGCAAATTGCTAGCCAATGCCCTGAAAGGTCAAAAAGAAGCCAAGCGTGTTACCGCTCTCCGCAATCCATCGGGGGGGAGCTTGGTCACTAAAGATACAGAAATATTAGAACTCTTTCGTGATTTTTATACTCGGCTTTATCAATCTGAATGTGACTTCGAGCCAGAAGTATTTGAACGATTACTATCAGGGTACAGCGACCGACCCTATCTGACGAAGATAGAGAGGCCATGGACAAACCATTCACTTTAGCAGAAATTCAATCGGCACTCAAGAGATGTGCCACAGGTCGAGCCGCAGGCCCGAACGGTCTCCCAGCTGAATTCTACAAAACTTTTAACGCTGACTTAGCTCCGTTTTTGAAACTTTATTTTTCTGCTCTGGCCGAGGAGGGATCTCCCTCTGGATCCTTCTCAATGGCAAATGTAGTAGTTTTTGAGAAAGAGGGGAGAGATCCGCAACTAACAGCTAATTATCGTCCAATTTCCCTACTAAACGCAGACTATAAAATATTTGCCACCATTCTCTCCACCCGGCTCTCTGACAAGATGTCTACTTTAATACACCCAGATCAATGCGGTTTCATTCCCGGTAGATCAACCGCTGATAATGCTAGGACCCTATGTCATGTACTGACTGCCGCAGTTAATCTTGATCGACCATTGGTTGGACTCTCACTTGATGCTGAGAAGGCCTTCGACCGCTTAGAATGGCCCTTCTTGTTTGCAACTCTTCGCTGGTACGGATTCGGAGAAGGCTTTCTCCGTTGTCTCCAAACCATGTATGCACAGCCTACAGCTAGTATCTGTGCTAACGCTTTAAAGTCTCAGCCATTTCCCCTGCAATGCGGTACCCGCCAGGGATGCCCACTGTCTCCACTTCTTTTCGATCTCGCACTCGAACCCTTAGCTTTACTAATCCGGCAATCCAAGGATATTCATGGAGTCCCTTTCTCTCATAGGGAAATCAAAATTTCAGCATATGCTGATGACCTGATGCTCTTTGTCTCCCTAGACTCAGTGCCGGCTGTCCTAGAGCAAATTGGTAAATATTCACAACTCTCGGGCTATAAGATAAATTGGACCAAATCGGTCGCCTTTCCACTAAATCCTTTGATCCATCAGGCAGATATGCAATCCTTTCCCTTTTTATGGCAACCTCGCATGGTCAAATACCTTGGGGTGCACTACTGCTCTCCTTTAGAAGACACCATTACCTTTAATGCTAAAGACTTAACCTCTAAGGTCCGGGCGCTTACTCAACGCTGGACTCCTTTAACACTTACTTGGTGGGGCCGCCTAGAAACCATTAAAATGATGATTGTTCCCAAAGTGAACTACATTTTAGAAATGTTGCCATGTCTCCTACCTCGACGTACATATAAAGATTTAGAGGGTCTTCTGACTAGATACTTATGGCAAAACAAGACACCTAGGATAGCGAAACATAAGTTACAAGCAGATAAAGAAAATGGTGGTGTCAGATTCCCTGACTTCCTGAAATACCACCACTCTTTTCTTCTCAAACAAGGCGCTCGTTGGCTGGAAGACCTAACACCGAGTAGACCAGTGTGGCTAGATATTGAGGAGGACCTTTGCAAACCAATCCCTCTTACTTATCTCCCTGGTATGACTCTCCCATCAGACTCCCACTATCCACCAATGCTCTTAGACACTTTAGGTGCCTTTAATACCCTTGTGCAATCTCTAGACTCCCGACTTTGTCCGCTAGATAGACTCCCGCTTTGGCACAATGCTCGATTTCAAATACAAAATAAACCGATGGCGTGGAGCCCCTGGTACACTAGGGGCATTTGGATCCCTAACCAGCTGTTCTCTGCTGGTCGCTGGAAGACTTTTAGCGAATTACAAATTGAATTTGGTCTCCCAGCGAAACACTACTTTCAGTTGGTGCAACTTCAGCATTGTCTTCGGAGTGCTAAGGTGCTCCCGCCATCGGAACCCCATACCCAAGGATTGTCGGAGATTATCCGATCTATCGGGAGCTTATCGGGGGTAGCATCTAACTTTTACAAAACTTTATGTAATGCTGTCAATAGAGGCACTCCTACAGCACAGAAATCCTGGGAGCGGGAAATGCATGTAACTTTGACCCCGGAGCAATGGAGCCTAGTCTGGAGCAAGGTGACACGGGTCTCTCGATCCGCCTCACTCACTCAGACACTTTTCTTTCTAGCCCACCGCTGTTTCTATACTCCTGACAGGTTAGCTAAATGGAACGCCACCCTGAGCAATAGATGCTGGACATGCCATGCGGCCATTGGTTCACTCACTCATGTTATGTATGAATGCCCCGCATTACAGTATTACTGGAGTCGGGTCTGGGGTCGTATTCAATCTATTTTGCACTTTCAAGAGCCCCTCTCTTGGAAGATAGTGGGACTCCGCTCAGCTGCGGGGATCCCCTCTCTTCCCAAATCGGCTTACTTCCTTTTAGACTTTATGCTGGGCATAGCTATTTCCCTAATTACGAAATACTGGAAAAATAGCTCCCATCTGAGCCCCAATGAATGGTGGAATCATGTCTGTCTCTACAGTAAATATGAGCAAATACCTCGTATGTTAGCTTCTTCCGCTCAGACCCCCCACCACTTGTCTAAATGGAAGATGCTCAACGACTATGTTCAAACTGCTCAATGCTCTCATCTGACTGTTTAAATCTGTGTAAATCTCTGTCACATGATCATTCTGTATTGCAGATACTATTTCTGTTTGTTTTGATGTACAGTTACTGTTGTTTGTAAGCGCTTATATGATGATACTAATCAGTTTAGAGAAGAAGCATAGGGGTGGGGGGTAATTGGGGTTGCTTTTCCTTATTGTATGTTTGTATTTGTTTCCTTTGGTGGGTTGTTTCTTTTTGCTTGTTGTAAAATGAAAATAAAAGCTTAAAAAAAAAAAGAAATCCCCAGCCATCACCACCTTATGAGCCCCCGCATCTCGCACAAAACGAAGCAGTTTCTGGAAGAAAGCATGATCATAGACATTGGGTGCATAAACATTAGCTATCCAAACCTCTTCATTAAAGAGTTTAGCCGTAAGAAAGATATACCGGCCATGGGGGTCTGCTTGCACTTTAGTCACCTCAAAGGGGAGTCCCCGCTTCACTAATATCACAACTCCTGCTTTCTTTCCACCCGATGATGCACCATATACAGTCTCCACCCAGTCCCGCTTCAATTTATTATGTTCTAATGCAGTTAAGTGTGTTTCTTGTAGAAGAGCAAGGTGTGCACCCTTGCGCTTCAGCAGCTGCAAGATTTTTGTACGTTTAACCGGTGATCCAATGCCTCCCACGTTCCAAGAAACTATCTTAGCAGTCACCATATCAGCAGCACAGTGGAAGCCTCAGAAGAGTACAGAAGATACTAGATAGGAAATAGAGCTACCCAGAGACGCCCAGCCTCGTCTCCAGGTATATAGAACACAGCCCCTCGAGGAGAGGGTATCACATAAAGGGAAAGCAGATCCTCTTCCAGAGGTGTAACAATCGAGTATATCCCGCAGGCACAGTCCCCACCCTCCCCTACCACTGAGCCAACCCCCGTTCCCCGTTCCCCAACTCCCAACCCTCCCCCACCCTAACCCGCCCGACACATCCTGCCATTCCCTCCCTAATCCCCCCCCCCCGCTCAGACACCCACATCCACACCTCTACCATCAGACACTCACCCCAGCCATTCCACCAGTCTTCCCATATTCCACTATGCACACACTCATCAAAACAACTCACTTGCACAACCCCACTCATACCATCAATCAGATCTGCCCCATCCCTACCATCCATCAGTATAAAGCCATGCAAAAGCAGGGCACTCCTCAAGAGGAGTCAGATCACTATCGGTGCCCCTCCGGGCCGCCGCCAGACAATATACAAACACATTAAATATGGCAATAGTCCTGTCCCAGGATACCCGGTGAGAGAAGTAGATGGCAAATGCAGAGGGTCAATGTTAGGGGCTATCCAGTCCCACCACTAGGCATCGCCCAATAAAGAGTCCCACATGGCTTCATTTGAGAGCGGCTATCCACTACGATAATAAAGCTTTCCGAGAAAACATTCATTTCCTAGGCGTCGCAGCAGAACTGGGCAGTGCAGTCACAAATTTTTTCGCTGTAGTCGCTTGTTCAAAGGAATGAGAGTCACCTTTATAGAAGATCTTCAGAGTAGCTGGGTATATCAAAGCGAATTTTACCTCTCGCTCAATCAGCATGCTACAGATAGGGGCAAAGGCCTTTCGGCGGGCAGCTAGGGATGCCGAATAATCAGGAAACAGCAGGAGCCGCACATTATCAAGCTGGAGGTCCCTCTTCTTCCGATACGCCTGAAGCAACATATTCTTGTGTTGGAAGTTTAACAAGTGCGCCAGCACCGGTCTCGGCCTATCCTGAGCCTCGCGCATTGGGCCCAGCCGATGTGCACGTTCCACTTGCACTTTACCTCGCAGCTCCTCCAGGCCCAGCGCATGCAGAAGCCATTCTTCAAACAAAGTGGATAATTGGCCACCCGTCCAAGTCTCCGGGACGCCAATCAGGCGCAGGTTGTTTCGCCTTGACCTATTCTCTAAGTCATCAACCTTCAATAGAATGTCATCCATCAGCTTCTGTTGTTTCTCAGCCGCCCTTTCCAGTGCCAATTCACCCTCCTCAAGCACATTAACTCGCTGCTCAACTTCGTCCATGCGCTTGGTCACTTTGCCAAATCGTTCCCCCATCTCATCCAGTTTGCGCATGATGGTATCAAATTTAGGCTCCAGCAATTTCACAACTTCTTGGGCAATCTCATCGGGTCCCGAGTCCACACTTTCTTTGCCCGGCGAGTCAAGCACCGAGCTCGCCCGGGTCGCCGCCGCCATCTTGGGGTCCCGGACACCCACGGCTTTGTCGCATTTCGTTGCCGCTTTCATCGGCATGCAGCATCCACCAACTTTGCCAATGAGCGCCCACAGTTGTGACACAGGGGACCGGAAGGGTTGGGTGATTTAGATGCCCATAATTGCCGAGTAAAGTTCAGAAAGTCTCCAAGCGGCCCGGGAGCGCAGCGAGGTAGCGCCTCACTCGCTCATGTGCACACGTGATCTCCTCCCAAACCTTTTTTAAACCCAGCTACAACAACAGTTTTTTCTACATCCTCTGGTATTTCCAGACTTCCAGAGTTTGATTACACATTGAGTGAAAAAATAGTTTCTCTTATAAATCTTAAATGGTTTACATTGTAGCTTCATTGCATGTCCCCTAGTCTTTCTACTTTTTAATGGAGTAAACAACTGATCTACGTTTACCTGTTCTATTCCATTCATTAATTTATAGACTTCTATCATATCTCCCCTCATCCGTCTCTTTTTAAGTTAGAGCCCTAACCTTTTAAGCCTTTCCTCATAGGGGTATCCTTCCATTCCCTTTACCATTTTGGTGGCTCATCTCTGTACTTTTCTAATACCACTATATCCTTTTTATGATATTGCAACCAGAATTGCACACAATATTCAAGGTGCGGTCACACCATGGAACAATACAGAGGCTTATAATATCCTTTTATTCTCCATTCCTCTACTTATGATTCCTAGAATTCTATTTGCTTTCTTGGCTGCTGCTGCACACTGGGCAGAGGGTTTCAGTATATTATCCACGATGACACCTAAATCCTTTTCCTGGGATGTGGTTCATAATGTGGAACCTTGCTTCATGTAGCCATAGTTTAGGTTGTTTTTCCTAGATGTATAACTTTGCACTTGTCCACATTAAATTCCATCTGCCATTTGTATGTCCAATATTCCATTTTATCAAGGTCCTATTGCAATTTTTCACGATCCTTTTGTGTTTTAACAACTTTTGCCAGTCTTGTCTTTCATACCAACTGATTTCTAGCTATTATGTTACAAATAGTCAAGGCAAAATTATATCTCTAAGATGAGTGGTTAAAGTATATAGTCATCAAGTATCCTGCTTTGCAGGGTATTTTTGGGTGATGTTTGTTGGGGGGTGTTGAGAGGGAAGTTGATTTGTGTACACTGTGTCAAGAATGTTTTTTTATTTTATCTGAACTCATTTTGTAGTCATATACAGGTCAAAGATAAGCCAAATCACTAGTTGTCAACCTGAAAGGAAATGGAAATTACATGTAATCAAATATAGTTATGTTCTATTTTCTAGGTTAACAGCTTGCCATACAAATCTATTGTATGGGAAAAAGGTTTTAAGGTTTGTGTATCTTCCAACTCATTGTGCTAAAAAACATATTTCTTTTGGTCTATATGCATCACTGCAAGTGTTAGGATAAAATATTGTTCATCATTAAACCAAACCTGTACCTCTGGGAATTTCATTAACTTTCATGTTTTCAAGTTGCAAAAATATTGATATGTGAACCATACACAGGAACATAGAAAATCACAGCAGAAAAAAAAATACATGGTATCATCGCTGTGAGCCACCGGTAGGCTAATACAAATTCAGTTTACATGGAACAGTATCAACTATATGCAATAACAATAAAACAAGGTGTTTTAACTATATACATGGGGATCTTGTCTTTGTGTTGTTGAGGTGTTCTGATGGGGGATAATTCGTTGGGTGTGCTCCTTGGTTCGGTGTGCTCCCTGGGAACCTTCCTTGCTTTGGTAGCTGGCCACTCTCAGTATGGCAATAAACTAGTTCAACACAGCATTCACCTCACACAAACGTTTATTTCCCAGATTTTGCAACAGAGGTATTCAAACCAAAATAAAGTGAACTTTTCATAAAATTTGTAATATCAGAGAACTTATAACAAGCATTCATCTATCTTTAAAAGTCACACAGTCAATGTTTACTTAAGGTTTTCACCCTTGGTTCCAAATATTCATTATTTTCTTTTTCAAAACAGTAACATAAACTTTGAACTTCCTTGTTCCAGGGCTGGTTATTAACTCAGCTCCAGCCCTGCTTTTCCTTCTAGCAGTATGGCACAAGGCCCAGACTGGGAGGAAGGACAAGGCAGAAGTATCAGGACATCCAGGAAAAGCTTAAAAAGATACAGAACTGGATGTTCCACTTCAAAAACTTATTAAAGATTAAGAAGCAAGGGCAAGGGGCTGGTTCAATTTCAAAAGCACTGAGGATATCCTGTCCAACTAGAAGTATTGTTGGATCCAAGAGACTTGAAGCTGGTGCCCTTGAAGAGAGAGCTCACTGAATGTATATAGGTGTCAAAAGCAAGAGGTCAGCCCTACAGACAAGTAGTGCATTAGTGGGTTTGTATGATCAAGACCCTCAGCGTCCTGAGTTCATCCAGAAATAGCAACTGGAGAAATCCCCTTACCTGGGAAGCTTAGAGGTGGTAATTGAGGGGGGTCCCAGGGAGATTATGGAGTACCCAAAGGATGGTAGGAGGTTCCTGAAGGGAAGTAAGACCTGTGGACTTGCCCATGAACAGTCTCAGGCCCTGAGGGGAAGATTAACCATGGGTCAAAAAGGTCAGAAGGGGTCCCTAGTTGGGTTTTCAATTAGGGGGAACCTAGGAGGACAGGCAATGAGGAAAGGGATAAGAATTGTTTAATTTCCCATAAGGGCTATGTTGGTAATTCTGGATCCAGTACAGAACAGGGAAAGAATGGGTAATTCAGAGACGCTAGGAAGATGCCAAAAAGGTGTAAGCACCAGAATCTGGGGCCAAGGTAGATATAGGGACTAGCAAAGGGAACATAGAGACCAGCACTGTATAGATCTGGCATGGGAGTTAAGACCCAAAAATAGGGCCAAAGGTCTTAAACTGCAGAGATTGGCCAGGGTAGAGAAGAAACATGAGAAGAAAAAGGTGACCAGGTTGAGGTTAAAGGTCAGAAAGAAAATTCCTTTTAGAAGTAAAAGAAGAGTTGGTATTGTACAAACAAGCACACTTCACTATCAGCTGGGGCTAGTTATCCAGGGTTATCATTACTCCAATATACTGTGTCACTGCCTTTTATGTTACCTGTCTTTTGCCAGGAAATCATGATACTGAACACCACCCCATCATTTTCATGGTGACTTGCCTACACAAGCTTTAGGGTTCCTTATTTGGAAGCTCACCTTGGGAAACATGCTTCTTCTTTTCTTCAGCTTTCCTGTAGCTACATGTAATGGAGGATGACGTTTGTATCAGTGTCCTCCCCTGCACCCAGCTGGAATGGATGTTGCTTATGCAAATGATGCACCATGCTACTATTTAAAAGATGGCTTAGTAGTTTTCCTATAGTGATGGCCTTATGCCAGTGCATGCATTCTGAACACCACCAATCCCAAAGCACTTCCAAATGCCTCCAAATCTCTGGTTTCTATTGAGGGAGGAGTGGCCTAGAGGTTGGGGCAAGTTACCTCAGGCCAGAAGATCAGGGATTCAAATTCCACTAGAAAACAGCAACCTTGGGCCAGAAGACTGGGGTTTCTAGTCCCACAGGTGCTCCTTGCCCTTGTTCCCTGTAAAATAGTTACCCCCAAGTTATAATGCCCTATTCAATGTAATTTCAGTTTGTTCAATGTAAACTACCTTGATATCATGAAAGGCAGTATATAAGAAAAAATAAATAAACTTTTTCTTTGCTTCCTCAAGGAAATCAAGGCTGAGTATGGGCAAAGATGAAAGTCTAGTATATCTATTATAATCACCATTACTTTATCTAATTGTAAGGTACTCTTGACCGTGACAGAATCACTTTCTACCTCTTCATCACTTAAGATGCTAACAGCTAGCTTTTTGAGACCTTCCCCTGCTACAAAACTTTCAGTATCTGATGATTCAGGAAATTTGTCATGTGATGATTCATCATATTTTGTATCTGCCAAAACCTGTTCTATCTGTTTACCTGTTTCTCTTCTCTATTGACTTTACTTGTTTCTAGTTTTGCATGACCTCCAAACCATGCAGTGTCTCTTCTTTCATTTGCTTTGGATATGGAAGAAGAAAATGGAGAGGGGAGTGTCACATTTTTGCTTGAAGCTGCAGCTGTTGTTACATTCTTCTTTTTGAAAACTCTGGAAGACTACAGGGGATCAAAGACTATCATCTCTGTTCCTCTCCACTAGTGCTGATGCTGCTGGTTCTAGATCATTTGAGAACATCAAACATCTTCCTTCCTCTGCTTATATCATCATTTCCATGACTATCTTATTCAAGAATGTTGATTCGAACAGAAAGATGCAAGAACAATCTCTCTTAACCCTGGAATTTCCGAAATTTTTTTCACACACTGAATACCATTGGGGTCATAAATGACCCTACGATGAATTTTAATTGTTAACCATGAAACATTTTAACTAAACAGACAAAATATTATTCCGAATTAATTATTTATTATATGAAGGTTAAATGTTTTGAAATTTAATGCTTTATCATAAAATTACATGAAGAAGAGCTGCCATGAAAACAATTTTTGCATGCACTTGATTAACACAGTAAAGTACTACAGTCATTTGCATGAGACACAGACAATTTCTGAATGTTCTTTGCAAACATTGCGTTTGTAGGAGGTGCAAACTATGTTGCTTTTCTTGTCTTTTTCTCTGGAACAGCAGTGACACCTTGCCCTTTTCTTTCGGATCCTGACATTTCAAACAGCATCAGTGGCTTCTTCAATGCTGGAAGAAGTCTCGCTGCAATTACTCTGAAGCAGCTGCTTTCCTATTTCCAAGAGGAATAGACGACGTCTGTGCTTTGACTTGGACTGCCATTCTGGATTTAGTGACATCCAAACAATGAAGGCGTTCAAAGCACTGATGTCCAACATGTTGTAGAAGATTGTCACTGGCCAGCGTCTTGTCATTCGTTTTGTGGTATACGTGTGCAACATTTGATCTGCCGTATCTACTCCACCTTTACTAGAATTATAGTCCAAGATCATGTGTGTTTTTTTTGTCTGGACATGTGTTATCTACTTCTTCTTGATCATGCAAACTGCTCAGAAGAACAACCACTTTTCCTTTCTTCGGGCAATAGGAAACCAGAGTGGCGTCATCGTGAAAGGCAAACAGTGAAGTGAATACCTCTCGGCCCTTTGCTGTTACAAATTCTGGAGGTAATTATTTTCTGTTCTTTCGAATTGTCCCCAAAAGTGTCATTTGTTTTTCTAGCAATTTCCCTGACAGGGATAAACTGCAGAAGAAATTGTCAATAGTAACATTTCTGCCAGATCGCGTCAATCCTTCAGTGAGTTGCAACACAATCCTTTCACCCTGATTCTGTTCCCTCTTTTGTCCGAGTTTCCTTCCTGTATATACTTGAAGATGCAGAACATATGACGTTGCACTGTCACACAACATCCATAGCTTTATGCCATATTTCCCAGGTTTGCTGGGAGTATATTGTCTGAATGGAACACGGCCATGAAATGTAAGCAGTTGCTCATCCACGGTAACATTTTCACCAGGAACAAAGGTGTCACTTAGAGTTGCTTCCCAGGTATCAAAAACGTGTCTGATTGGAGCAAGATTATCCACACCTTGTTGTTCACATCTGTTGGTTGCATCATAAAATCTGAGAGCACAAGAAATTTGCTGAAAAAGGTTACGGGCCATATTTTTGCCGAAAACAGAACGACCATCTTCAAGGTTCCACAACTGAACTATGGATTCATTTCATGACTTGTACACGCCTGAGAGGATCAGAAGTCCAAGAAAACATTGAAATTCTCCATCTGTCAAATCTTTCCAGGTCTTGTCATAAATGTGTCTTCCTTGTTTGCTCGTCTACATCTTGATTTCATTCAATAAGTTCTTCCTCATGAACAAGTGGAATGCTGCGAGAGGGCCATCAACATTTTGTACAGCATACCTTGTAGGACCTTGTTGTACGGGCATGACATTAGCTCTGGCGTATCTTCTAGCAGCTTGCTTTATAGGTTTCCTGTTCCATGATGTGGCATCCTTAGATACATAGGCTTCAATGGCAACATTTGTGCTTATAGTTGATGACCTCTTAGCTCCTCTATGACCACAACTAAGATTCCTCACAGATGATACTGACACCGAGGACTCCTGCCTTCTTCCCCATCCAGCACAGCCTCGACCTTTGCCTCGACTTGTAACTTGACTCTTTGCTGCAGGCGATGTTACCGGCTCAACATCAGTCTCACATTCACTTGGCGACCAACTGCTGTCACCATCTGAATCATAGCTGTCATCATCAGATTTATCACCCGAACTTGGCTGATATGCTTCTTCACTTGCTGAATATGCTGCATCATCAGACGACTCAGAGCTGTCACTGTCAGCATCTCGTTGCAATATTTCTCTTATTTGGGCAGCTGAATACTTTCATTTTGACATCATAAACAATAACCTAAAATAAATAAACAAAGATAAAGTTGAATAAAATGCAAAGCTGTTTTACTATAGGTGTACAATAATCATGATGAACGAGCTGAAAGCCTTTAGATTTCATCGGAAATAATGAGAGAACGTATGATATCAATTACAGAAAATGTGTAATTTTCATAAAAAAAGAGTACACAAAATAAATGATACATAATTAATGATAAATACCTTTGTCAGATCAAAAAATTCACAAAACTGCAAATTGTATCACGATCCAAACCGGACGTAAGCAACTGGGGTCAAAAATGACCCCACTGGTACTCTGTGATGCAATTTATCACTAGCGTCACCTAGCGGATGAAAATTATTCCTCTCACGGTGCAATATAAAGAGAATATTGACATGTGAAAAGTCATAAAAAGATTGCAATCTTGAACAACTAGTTTCCGAGATACACGTTGTGAAACTTGCAATGGGGTCACTTTTGACCCCATCGGTACTCCCAAGGTTAAATGTGTCTATACAGTGCTGTGTGCACTCAGTAATGCGTTATAAATTATAAGTAGTAGTAATAGGAATAATAGATGGTTGTCAGCATTCTTAAGTATGCCTACTCTATGATCTTTAGATTCCTTTTCTTTCTCTGATACTGAGGCAGAAACAATGCTGCTCTTTTGTCTCTTAGAGCCCTGGTGCTGGATTACTGGTGCTTTCAGTACTCTGCTGAGTTGCTGACATCATCAGCTATGGGTTTTGGAAGAACTAAGGAAGGAATATACTTTTTTGACTGCTTGCCAAGTTTTCACTATGATTTGTCAAGTGACTTTGGCTTCTTATTTTCCACATCCTAAAACAGCTCCCTTTTGTCTGGCCCAATAGACCATGATGGTGCTGAAAGTTAATGGAAACAAATGATGTTTTGGCTTATTTCAGGTCACAGATGAGTTTTTGAGTTTATTCCAGGTCCTGTAGCAATTATATTCTTTTAATGATGCTCTAAATGAAAATGACCTCACATGAAAATGATCACATTTTACTATTTCTTTAAAATGAATGCATAAATGTTCTCTCAGTAGGGACATGTTTACTAAAGCCCATTCTGGTAATGCACATGTGAGCAGCATTATCAGCATGGGGGCCCATGTTAACTTCAGAGGGCATGTGCATCTATACCCCTGCAGTTAGTGCAGCACAAAGACACAGCAGTCTAAAAGCTGGCATGTGGGTTCACCTATTGCCACCCATGGAGATGGTATTAAGGGAAACAAGTGAAATTAATGTGAGCAATAAACACCTATGCTAACTGTGAATTGCCATCACTACCAGTATACTTTTAAGTGGACCCATTTCCTGGTGATATCTATTTTTACTCAGCCTATAAAAACTTAGGGTCTGATATTAAATTATGCACCTCTAGGGTGTATAGCTGTCACTGCTGAACTTTAACCCCAGATAGTCAATCTGGCGCCATATCCGGCCACTGGCAATGTAAATCTTAGTTTGCCGCACAGCCTCACACGGCGCAAAAGCTATCTATGCAGCGACGATATTCAGCCGCTGCCTGGTTAACTTCGGTGGCAAAAGTTAGGACAGTTTTTGCTGTGCCTAACTTTCACCACTGAGGGATAACTGGGCAGTGACTGAATATCATCCCTGCATGGTTATCCCCGGGTACTGTCCCTGGAATGCCCCCAGCACGCCCACATGCTAAGCAGTTAGAACTGGGGCATATAGCAGCATTACTCTGGGATATTCAGCAGCAATAACCATGTTACTGCTGAATTTCCTGCTTAGGGCATTTACATGATTTACAGCTCTGTAAACCATTTAAATGCCTTTGAATATCGGGCCCTTATCCTTTACATGTACACATATATAGAGCATGTGCACCCTGATTTCAGAACAAAAGCAGGTCAGGTTTTAGATTGTCTGTTATGACCTGCTTTTTGTTGTGTTATGGATGGAGAAAAGATATGTATGCCAAAATAAGTGGAGGTGTTCTATATATGTTCTGAAATCAGGGTGCATATGTTCCCTGTACTAGATATGTGACTTTTTATTTAAGTGAAGAAAAAGAGGACAATCTAAACCTACACTCACTTCCTGGACAACTGAGAAATGGTTAAAGGGATAAGATGTAGTCTGATCTCTCATCTTCCTTTTGGGTTTACTAGAGCAGGGGAGGGGGCTTGGGATCTTTTACTTTTTCCTTCATCTGATGATTCTGCTTCTGCAGTTGCAGGAACAGCATATACTATGCCTGGAAAAGAAGAGGCATACAGTATATAATAGTATTTAACTTCCTTTTTTAAAATTGATCAAAAAACTACAATACTTGTCTTTAATTTCATGCCTAAAGAGAGGTACATATCCGTAATCAGTGATCTCATAACTTGCTCCAAAAAAGAAAGTGAAACTTCCAGTGCAAAGTCTGAATATAAGAACATAAGATATGCCATATTGGGTCAGAACAAGGTCCATCAAGGCCCATTAGGCACAGTATCTTATTTCGAACGGTGACTAATCCAGGTCACAAGCAACTGTCAGGTTCCCAAAAAGGTACACCGATTCTGTGTAACTGCCTCTAATTAGTGCTGCTGAA
Source organism: Ichthyophis bannanicus (assembly GCA_033557465.1). Classification (NCBI taxonomy): domain Eukaryota; kingdom Metazoa; phylum Chordata; class Amphibia; order Gymnophiona; family Ichthyophiidae; genus Ichthyophis; species Ichthyophis bannanicus. The sequence goes on along the minus strand of CM066033.1, from coordinate 861,146,570 downwards.
TATTCCCAGATACTATTGCTATATGCCTTGATGCTACACAGTTAGCATCTGGGTATTCTTGGGCATTCCAAGGGTGGTATCCAGGGATTACCGGTCAGCGGCGATATTCAGCCACTGCCTAGTTATCCCCCATCAACGAAAATTAGGTGCAGCAAAAGCTGATTTATTTTATTTAACTATTTCTTTTATACCGCCCCTTCCGGAGATCAAGGGCGGTTTACATATAACAGGTTAACAGTCTTGTACACAGTTTGTATACATTTTACATAGAACAATAGAAATCAACTATTTACATTGAACATTGTACATAGAACAATAGAAATCAACTATACATTGAACAGTAAATATATTAAAGAAAAACAATAAGCAGAGACATCTTTTAAGTATTAAAGCAAGAACTTTGTAGGTATTAAAGCAAACACATCAAACTTTTTACAAATGTATATTTACAGTGTGTGGTGTGTGTGTTGTGTGGGGCAGATATTGGTGTAGGTGTTGGAATTTAGTTCCTTTTTTTTTTTGTCTTTTATCTTTTGCCACTGAAGCTAACCGGAATATCAGCCGCTACCCTGTTAGCTTCCGTGCCATGCGGCGCTCTATGGCAGACCCAGATATTCAATAATTTTGGCTAGATATGGTCCCGGCATTGAATATCCGAGTTAACTCTTTATTGGCAATAGCTAGGCACTGTACTCGCACTAGCCTCTGCTGTTGAATATCGGGCCCTGAGTGACCAAACCTACTCCTCCCACAGTAACAGCAAAGATAGCAACTAACTGAAAAAGCCATACAACAACAACTCCAGGATCATATCGACAAAACAACCTTCTTGATCCACAGCAATATGGATTCCGCCCACTCCATTGAGTAGAATCCTTAATGGATTCTCTTATCAACACCTCATAAAAGGAATACAAATCACCAAGCAAGGATTCCTGCTTATCTTCCTGGATTTCTCTGCAGCCTTCGACATTGTTAACCAAAATATTCTGATCCAACATCTCCAGTCTATCGGAATCCAAGACACAGTGCTTCAATGGTTTAAATCATACCTCTCCAATAGTCATCAATAGATCAGAATTGGCACAAACACCTCCACCTCACACTCCAAACCAAAGGAGTACCCCATGGATCCACCCTCTCGGCACTCCTCTTCAATATCTACTTTCAACCCCTCTGCTCAATCATAAGATCCCACAACCTACAATTCCATATCTATGCATATGACATCATGATATATGGTACCTTCAATATGAAACAACCATCCTACTCCACCCACCAAGAATGCTTTGCAGATGTCTCCAGCTGGCTAGAAAACAACAACTTATCAATCAATTAAAAAAAAAACAACAGAAGCCCTTTTTTATAACTAAAGACAACTCCTTCTTTCCACCAACCATCATGACCCTCAACAACACACAAGAAAAGGTCCAATCAAAAGTGAAGTACCTTAGCATCACTTTTAATGTACAATTCTCCTTCAAAGCTCACATAAGCAGAACCACCAAAGCAATTTGCTTCAAAACTAAGATCCTACAACACTTCCAAATGCTCCTCGAACCTCCAGACTTCCGCTCTGCACTCCAAGCCATAATTCTCCCCCAGCTAGACTACAGGTGATTAGCGGGGTGCCCCAGGGTTCGGTCCTGGGCCCGGCACTGTTCAATGTATTTGTGAGTGATATTGCTGAAAGACTGAATGGAAAGGTCTGTCTTTTTGCAGATGACATTGCAAAATTTGCAACTCCCCCGAGGGAGTCCTTAACATGAGAAAAGATCTACAAAAGCTGGAAGAATGGTCAAATGCTTGGCAATTAAGATTTAATGCAAAGAAGTGCAGAGTCATGCACTTGGGTTGCAGAAACCCAAGAGAAATGTACACGATAGGGGGCGAGAGGTTGGTGTGCACAAATCAGGAGAAAGACCTTGGAATGATTATTTCTGTAGATCTCAAGGTGGCAAAACAGTGCGACAAGGCAGTGGCAAAAGGCAGGAGGATGATGGGCTGCATACAAAGAGGAATTACCAGCAGAAAGAAAGAGGTTCTAATACCACTGTATAAGCCACTGGTGAGGCCTCACTTGGAATGCTGTGTTCAGTTTTGGAGACTGTATCTTGCAAGGGATGTAAAAGGAATGGAAACTGTTCAGAGGATGGCGACCAAAATTATTTGGGGCCTGTGTCAGAAGCCTTATGAGAAGAGACTTGAAGACCTAAATATGTACACTTTGGAGGAGAGGAGGGATAGGGGAGATATGATTCAGACCTTTAAATACTTAAAGCAGAAATTATGAACAAACATCTTCCAAAGACGGGGAAGCTGTAAAACGAGAGGGCATAACATGAAGCTGCAAGGTGGAAAATTGAAAGGCAATATCAGGAAATACTTTTTCACTGAGAGGGTGGTGGATGCTTGGAATGCCCTCTCGATGGAGGTGGTGGGGGCAAATACAGTGACAGAATTCAAAATGGCATGGGACAGACACAATTGATCCATTTATAGCAACTGAATAAAATAAAACTAAACTGAACCATCTAACTTCTCAACAAATAGGGGTGTCCTGCATGGAGCGGCGGGTTCACCCCTAAACAAAGACATGGGGAGGGGTAGCCTGAGGGGTTGCCTGCACAGAGTGGCACCTACTCCTGCCATCTTACTCCAGCCATCTTACTGGGCAGACTAGATGGACCATACTGGTCTTTATCTGCCGTCATTTACTAAGCTTTTGACTGTGTAAACCATGAGAAACTCTGGGCCACATTAAGAAGTATGGGTATACCAGAACACCTGATCGTTCTCTTGCACAATCTGTACATTGATCAAGAAACAACAGTTCGAACGGAACAAGGAGAAACAGAATGGTTTAAAATAAGCAAAGGTGTAAGACAAGGCTACATATTTTCCCCCTACCTGTTTAATTTATTTGCAGAACAAATCATCAGAGAAGCAGGATTGTATGAAGACAACAGAGGTGTGAAGATTGGTGGAAGACTCATCAACAACCTTCGCTATGCTGATGATACCACATTACTGGCGGAAAGTGAAGATGATCTGAAACATTTGCTTCTCACAATCAAAGAACATAGTCTCAAAATGGGCCTGCACCTTAATGTAAAGAAGACAAAGATCATGACAACTGGCATAATCAACAGGTTAATCGTCAAAGGAGAAGAAATTGAAATCATGAATAACTTTAACCTACTTGGATTAACTATCAATAAAGAAGCAACAAGCAGTCAAGAAATCAGACGACGCATTGCTCTTGGCAGAATGGCTATGAAAGACCTAGATAAGATTCTCAAGAGCAGAGATGTCTCTCCATACAAAGATTCGACTTGTTCAAGCCATGGTATTTTCAATAACATCATATGGATGTGAAAGCTGGATAGTGAAAAAGATAGACAGGAAGAAAATTGATGTCTTTGAATTATGGTGCTGGTGGTGAATACTGTGTATACCATGGACTGCCCGAAGAACAAACCAGTCTGTACTAGAGGAGATCAAACCTAAGTTTTCTTTAGAAGCTAAGATGACAAGACTTCGACTTTCATACTTTGGACACATCATGCGGAGAGAGAGATCATTAGAGAAAGACATCATGCTTGGCAAGATAGAAGGTCAACGCAAAAGAGGAAGGCCAGCTATGAGATGGATCGATACAATAACAGCAGCTATGGGGACCAGTCTGTCAACAATGAGCCGCCTGACTGAAGACCGAACACAATTTAGGATAGCTATCCAGAGGGTCGCCATGAGTCGACTCCAACTCGACGGCACTTAACAACAACAACATGTTACTTTGAAGACCCTGATCATCCCCCCATGCCAGAACTAGATACAATCTGCAAGCATGCAGACAAACGTTTCAACTCTATGCACTATCAATCCAGAACTCACTACTAGATCCACTAAGGAACATTACTGACTTCCTGGAAACATCTCAAAACCCACCTCTCATCTGAACATTTCAACACCATCACATAACCAATAACCCCCTCCTCCCACCTACTCCTCTGTAGCCAGCCACTCCTCCAATGGACAGATGTTGTTGCAACAACACGGATAATTCTAAATTATATTTTTCTCTGCACACTATATATAGTTAAATAGTTTCCAATGTATATGTTTTTTGTTCCATGTAACAGTTCTTTGTTCCATGTATACCACTTTGACCCGGTGAAAAGCAGTATATAAACACAGCTAAATAAGTAAATAAACCAAACCTGTCATGACATGAATGTAATCTGGTAAAAAAAAAAAATCACTCTAAGTGCTCCTTTTACCAAAGTGTGTTAAGAATGTAAGGGTAATTTTATTAAATCATTTTCACACATATGTACGTGTGTAACACATTTAAAAGGTCTGTTATAGAATTCTGACCATAATAAAAGTATGCAGATAACACAATAGCACATACTTTGCCTGTAGGCATAACCAGGGCAGAGTGCGGATGAAATTTGTAAGTCCACACATAGATCATAATATAATTTAGGTGTGTGTTTCAATAATCTACATGTGGACATTTATACCTGCGCTACTGCAGGTGTAATTATCTGTGCCTGATTTCAAGGCAAGATCTCTGCCACTTATGCTAGTATTTTAAAAAGACACATAGATACCCATGTGTCCTTATGTAATAGGCTTATAATAGGTGCCTGCTTATCCTAGGCATCCCATTATGGTTTTATGGTTTATTGACCTTACTGTACCACCTTTTGCCAAGTACAGTATACAAGGTGGTTTACAAATATAATATCAAAAAGGAACCCGAAGAAGAAAGAGGAGCTCCATCAAATGACAGGACAGAGTAGGCAAGGGAGAAAACATGCGGCTGATTTGAATACTAGAGGAAAGAACACTCATTTGAGAAGGCAGATAAACTCAAGGGGACTTCCAGGCAGGGATCACACACAACGCTCGCCCAATTAATGATTGCTTATCCTTGAAGGTCAAACGCTTGCTGGAAGAGTTGTTGTTTTCAAATCTGTCTTGAAATGACTGAGGGAGGACTGTAGATGGAGGTCAGCAGATAGGGCATTTCTCAGTGCATGGATCGAAGGGAATGGGCTGAACAGTATGGTATGATGAGGGAGGAAAGGTACTCTGGGGCCCTTTGATGTAAGACTTTGTAGGCAAGAATAATAATTTTGTAATGAATGTAGAACCGTATGGGTTGCCAGTGGTGCTGAATAAACAGTGATGTGGCGTGGTCATATTTACGAGCCTGAGTAAGCATGCGAATGGCAGTATTCTATACTGTTTGAAGTCTCTTAATTCCTAGGGAGGACAGACCAGCAAGGACAGAATTACAGTAATCTAGTCTGGAGACTGCTGTACTAAGGATGATGGTGAATAGTGCTGACATCTCTCGAAAAGTTTGATTGTCCAGAAATGACGTGGAGAATTAAATGAAGACCTGACTACTTGATTGATGGGATGTGAGAAGGAAAGGTCCAAGTCCAGAAAGACTCCTAGGTGTTTGAAGGATGAGACCAGGGTAATGGGCAGATAACAGGGACTGGTGCACCCTCTGTTAGCCACATGGCTGTGGAGTTTTTGAGATTTTACTGTAAGCAGTTAGCTTTAGCTAGTCTGAGATGAGGCACAAACAACAGTTAATCGTGGCCAGGTTGAGGGTGATGCTATCAATAATAGAGATAAGAAGGATATCGTCTGCACAGATGTATGTTGTGACCCCAGTGCTCTGTATCAGGGTGAGTAGAGGACTCAGGAAGATATTAAAGAGGGTTGGTGCCTATTTCTTAAGGTAAGGTATGGGCTTACATTATTTTATAAACTAGGGGCATAAGTGGTGGAAAATGTGCATAAATTTCAGGCACAAACACCTAGATGAGTTTGTACTATTTAAACCCAGTGGAACTGCATTGCTTCTTCATTGTTCTGATGAAGAAAGCATAACTCTTGAAAGCTTGTCCAAGATATATCAAGTAATCCATTAACACGGTGTCACAAACGCATCTTACAACTTATTAAATGAATAAAAATTGACTGTTCGTGCATAGGCTAATATGCATTAAGGGGCCTGTTTACTAAGGTATGGTAAATCTTTTCCCATTAACAAATGACAAAATGTACTGCCTGTTAGTGGGAAACTGTTCATACTCAAGTTTTAAATGGAGATGTGGCTACATTAAGGAAGAGGGAGTGCAGTAGCAGGCACTTAATTAATGTGTGTTAACAGTTACTGCCCACTTGTGCACATTGGCATTTTGTACTTTTGTCCTCTAGCCTGCTATGTAAAGACAGCTGGCCTTTGCATGATTGTGCTGTGAGGAGAGTAAAGAGTACTGGACAGTTGGAAGGAGTGACAGAGAAGCAAACACTACTATGTTTCTGAATGTAAGTCCCACCTTCAAGCAAACTAGACAGTCACCTAGGATTGCAGCTTCTTCAAAGGGAGGGGTGGGGGGGAGCAAAGAGCTGGGCATTCAAAGCTAAACAATAGAGTCTGAAGCCACGGGTGGGGGGGGGGGGGGAGGCATACGATTTAAGGTTTGTCTAGGGCTCCAACATCTTGAGCCAACAATGGGGTTGGCCCTGTGTGAGTGGAGTGGGAATGGGAATGTGGTATTATGTTTATTTCTGTATTTTTGGCTTTTTGTTTGCTTTTTAGTGTAAAGGATTGTGAAAGGAACATGAACAAAGAGTGGGAGGCATGTGATTGAGTCACCAGAAGCCAGGACTAGGAAGGGTGGGTCCAGAAGGAGCTAATCCCAGGAGGCTCCACAGAGAAGCTAGAGGGAGGACAGGGATAGGGCGGAGTCCAGGAGTGACAGCAGCTAGAAGCAGAGTAGGGAGGGAGGGCACACTAGGGGCAGGGAGAGTCCCAGGCACTGAAAGCACCCAGGGTACTGAAGCGGCTGAACATCAGCCACAGAAGAGGAAGGCCTGTCACAAGTACCTCAACCCGGAAATTTCCAGGCAGGAAAAGGTCAGAAAGGTATAAAGAAGAAAAGTGGCAGGAAGGAGCAGGCAGGGAGGGCTCTCACATGCCACCCAGCCAGCCAGACTGACTACAAAGCATACCACATATACCATGAGCCATTTCAGCCCAAGTGTGCTATGTGCTTCTTCAGAGAGGAACATGATTTGCTGCCGGAGAGGAAGATTTCCAGCTACTCTCAGCTGCATATCAAGCAAAGCCTCAAGATGTCAGCAGCTCCCAAGAAAGTCATCTTGGTAGGCCATTGAGAGATCTCTCAACAGCCTAGGAGTTGCTAAGCGCTAGGTGGGCCATCTCATGTACTAGTTCCGTGATATGAGGGGGCATCAGAAGAGTAGAGCTTCACACATTGAGGGAGTGGAAGGACATCTCAATAGTGTGAGAGTCACCATCCTGTCTTCTATGCGTACGGAATAATGTACAGTTGGTAGAACCAGTGCAGCACTGGTTTTGAATGTTTCTGTTCACAGATAATGCCAGGGACCATAAAATCTTTTCTGCCATTGGTAGTTCTAAAGCACATGATATAGGCATTAATTTCTGAGGAGAAGAGCCACAGATCAATGTGCTTGCATTCAAAGGCCTGGTACCTCAGCTTCCATCATATGTCATGTGAGAAGGAGCACCATCTGAAAAAAATGGATGGGAAAAGTTCTCATGCACTTTTCTTGGCTGACTTGTGTGGAGAAAGGTTGAAAGAAAAAGGATTAGTCATTTTTGCTTTTTAACATGCATTGAATAGAGCGCAGCCATTGCAGAGACACTTAACATCTGCTGTTGAGGTGGCATTACAATTTCCATGCTATCTGCAGTCTTCAAAGTTAGCATGTGCTAAAATACTGTGTGTTAACTGCAAAAGCAGTCTCCACCCACTCCCTGCTCATTCTGCGCCCCCCTTGTACGTTAAACATGAAATGCTACTTTTTTTGCACAGAAGCCTTTACTGCACACTCATGTTAATATGTACTAAAATACACATGTAGAGGATAATTTTATAAACTCCCATGCAATCAATGCACATTAACATGTACGTATTTGGGGCCTATTGTATAAAGCGAAGCATGTGTGTATTTAAAAAAAAAGGGGAGTACTGATATGCCTTAACCTAGTTGGGACAGTTCTGCCTGCCCTAGAGCTGCTCTAGGTGACCGCAGTTAGATTTACAGAACTCACACAGAAGATAAAGTATTCTATATCGTACATATGTAAATTGAAGCCCCACCTATGCTCCACCCAAGCTCCGCCCCCATGCATACCCCAATGTAAAGTACATGTGATAGGACTTCTGTGCGTGCTTACAGAATAGTAACTGCCCAAAGCACGCGCCAAGTGCCCATTCATGCAAGTAAGTCCTTTAAAATAGGGACTTGTGCATGTATATACCCTGTACCTTCCATATACCCCTTATAAAATTGACCCCTGACTATCTTACTTTAGTAAGCATGCCTCCAAATCTATTTTGCATGCACTAAATATTTAAAGTACACTAATAAATTGAATGCATGTTAATAAATATACATTTCTAATATGCTCTAAAATGTGTACACATTTTTGCCCACTTTCTTAGCACATAGGCCAATACTCCTGTCATTTAACAGATTTTTTTTTCAAAAAATTTCTTTATCCAAAATTTCAAAGAATGCATACTGTTATCACTTGGATATAGCTCAGGGAATAATACACCTCTCTATGATAAATCACATGATAGACCACAATATACATGGGGAGATCAAAGGAAAAATAAAAATAAAGGAAATTTAAACCTTCCTAGACAATAAAGGCAGTCATGAAACAAGCAAAAGCACGTTACTGTGATACCCCTACTGAACCCTGAACATCCTCTTTGGCAGCAATAAATTCTCTTAACTGACCGGGATCAAAGAAAATATACATTTTACCCCCAATAGATATAACGCATTTACAAGGAAATTTGAAAACAAACCCAACACTGAAAGCCTCAGCACTTAGCTGCAGAGCCAAAAAAGCTTGTCTATGGGCTTGCATAGAGTGAGAAAAATTAGGATTTTAAATAGAGTCAACGTTTCTTTAAAAATCTTTAGACATTCCTTCCTAAATGAGAAGGTATCTGGTCTACTAGATTCTAACTCCATGCTAAATATTCCTTCTCCATGCTTTACAGTTTAAAATTCCATGAATTGTGGTTTCAAGCTTTGCATTATTATGAAGATGCAGTTAGCAAGCATTCAGACTGTCTGCACAGCTGTGAATATAGAAAGTAGAAAAATAAAGTAAAAATAAGAACTGGAAAGATGCAAAATCATAGATTTTACACAAATGAAAATAAATGCAAAATTAAAGGCTGTTGAATAAAGGCAGAGGAAGAAGGAAAATCAAGTAAGGTCTATATTTTTTTACTTCAAATTAGAGGGAAAAAATTCCAGCTGTACCATACAGTATATGAAGTAACTTAAAACACAAACGTACACCAGACACACTCTAAGCAGGAAACAAAGGCTGTCATCAGCTCTTATTTTTCTGAATCATCCAATTAGTCCATATGCTTATGTTTTCCCAGAAACTTCATCCTGTCTACTCATTTAGAGCTTTCGAGCTGTTTATACTATTCATTCCTCCAAAAAATCTCTTGGAACCAATGCCATTAAGGAGTAAATCAGATTTTGTGCACATTGCAATATATTTATGCACCATACAAAGAGTTTTTATCTAAGTTTATAGACTTCCCTGACACTGATTCTGTAAATATGCAGGCGTAAACTTCTATTTAACAGAGCTGAATATTCCCCATTCCAATTTAAGTACAGTCAAACCTCGGTTTTCATTTGCCCCGGTTTTCATACGCTTCGGTTTTCAACGTCTTTTCTGACTGAGATTTTGTCCCGGTTTTCATACATTGCTTCGGTTTTCAACGTCTTTTGACTGAGATTTTGTCCCGGTAGCAGGGAAGAAAAGCTGTCAACGTAAGCAGGAGATGTTGCATGAATGTGGGAGGCAGTTCTTTCTCTTGCAGGGTACGTCTGAAGCTATATCATTAAGATTTTCTGCCATTCTGAAGCATTGAGCAGATAATGTAAAGGTATTTTAATGGACTGAATTCAATGTGATTCCGAAGAGAGCTGGGCACAGCAGCTTGTCAGGGGTGGCTAAGGCCAGATGTTAACATACTGTACTGTACAGTACTGTACTTAGCTTGTTTTCAGTGATGTTAAATGTTCATTTATCCATTTCATTAGTCATTTATATTTATTTCTCATTGTTTCTGTATGTAAAAATATAGTTATTCTCTATAAAATGTATTTTTTGTGAATATTTTTGGGTGTCTGGAACGGATTAATTGGATTTACATTATTTCTTATGGGAAATATTGCTTCAGTTTTCATACGTTTCGGTTTTAGTCAGACTTTTTCGAACGGATTAATCATGAAAACCGAGGTTTGACTGTATCTATTTCTGTAGTAGGGGCACAAAAGTAGAATATATGTGACTCAGAAATGTTTCAGAACCTAAATCCTTGTAGGATGTATTTCATTACCCTGAACAATAGGGAAGAACATTTGTTTGAAACAAAATGGGAGATATCAACAAAATGTCCTATTTCATTTCATATAATTAAATCCAAAAACACCCAAAATGTATTTTTTTCTACTAGTTTCATCACAGGCTGGCCTCAAACTGGTAACCCTACAGGAGTTAGAAAATAGGCATCTCGCAGAACAGCCATCACATTTCCATGGGGGCTGGCTCTAGCTAGCCTGCTCTTAACTCTGATGATTCACTTCTCCATGGGGGTTGAGTCTAGCCAGACGATGTATTGCTGGTAATCGTCCTTCCTGTTTCCTCATTGGACCAAAGTCTATCTGCTCTGGAGAAGTATGGAAATGCTAACTGAATTTTTTGCTTTGTGAATCTATTGATTCCTGTTGTAGAGATTTATTTCAACGATTTTTCTTTTCCCATGTTCTTATGCCAGAAATTCTGTGAAACCATGTCTAAGTATGCTATCAGAGACATTTGCCAAGGTTAATCTAGGTCCTTCTTGCCCAATTAATGATGATCAATGATGACCTGGGAGCGGTGGCAGCGGAGGAGGTAGGGGCGGCCCTCGGCAGGACGGCGTGCTCTACATAGGCTCCATGGCTTTGCTGGCTGACACCTTGCTGCTGCTGCACATCACACTGAGGTGGTTCAGATCGCACAATGGCTTCAAGTGCCCTATTTGTTCCAAGTCTGTAGCTTCTGATGAGATGGAAATGCGCTTTATAATGTGTCTGAGCAAACCTCGCCTCTCCTATAATGATGATGTGCTCACGAAGGATGTGGAGGAATGTGTGATATTCTGGGAGGAGCTACTACAGGGGGACACGATAGCCAGGCTGCCATGCCTCTGCATTTATCACAAAAGCTGTATAGATTCCTGGTTTGAAGTGAACAGATCCTGTCCAGAGCACCCTTCAGATTGACCCCTGGGAACCTTTGCTGACTACTCTCCAAGGGCATCCTGCTTGACCTTCCTACCACTCCTGCCACCCCCAACCACCCAAGACACTTGAATCCAAAGTTCTGGTCATTCCTATAGAGCTTGAATCTGCACAGAAAACATCAAAGTACATTTGACTTCTGGGTGGTATTTTTCTTCCTCCTTTTTTTTTTCTTTTTGTTTTATCGTGAACCTAGGAAAACCAAGGAAGGAGGTAACAAGGATAGTCCTGACATCAGCATGCCAGGGGTGGCACCATGGTCCTCCAAATCTTCTCCTCCAAAATGTGAGGGGGAAGAGAGCATGAGAGAGAGAATCAGGAAAATGTTCCAAGCCAAAAGGCAATGTGTGATGTGTTCTACAGCCATGATTAGCAACTGCTGAATGCCGCCTTGTTGTGATGGACAGGACCACTGGCTTAAGGTGCTTGCCCTTACTGTTGAGTGGTCAGACAGGAGTTTTATTTGCTAAGGATGCTGAAAATGGCATCATAGAGGGAACAAGAGACTTTTTACGCCACAGTGGAGGAAATGTGGGATGCACATGTCCCTTGCGCATTGCATGTTGACTGCATTTTTTAAAAAAATGAGTCATGAATGACTACAAAAGGGGACTACTTCATCTGGAGAGAGATCTGCAATAGTGAGTATATACTTCTGGGACATTTTCTGAAGGGAATTCTTTGGATTACAGCTGATTAATCTGTGAACCCAGTGTATTTGTTAAATCAATCAGGGTCTAGTAGCAGCAGTTTAAGGTTAAATTTAAAACACAGAAGAGAGCTTTCTGGTTAAATTTAGAACCCAGCAGAAAGCTTCTAGTTTAAATTTCATACTAAGTCGGAGCCTAGCAGCAGCAAAGAGCTTTAATTTAAATCAAATCAGAATATAACTTAGCACAAAAGGCAGCACAGGATCAGTATTCTTTGAACACTAAATAAAATCTTCTAGAGACCTTTACAAAGAGGGGGCAAGAGACCTGTGACACTTTTTAAATAGGTGTTAAAGCCAGGTGGCAGGTCAAAAGGCTATTTTGAAAGACTCCTTCTATCCAAGCAAGGACTGTTAATCACCCAGGAAGTTGGTCACAGCTTACCTTAGAAGCACAGGACAGGGTACCGTGTGGCAGCACTCTTTTAATAAGTCTTATTTCCCTCCCTCCCTCCCTTCCTCCCTCCTCAACACCCATCCACCCCTGTGATAATCGTAGCTTTATAGGTACTTACACATCTTAAAGGAAAGGAGCTTCTCTCAGGTGCAGCTATTTATCCAAATGAGTCATACATTAAGGACCTGTGATTAATTAAGCTTCAGGTGAACAAGGTATATTAAATGTATTAGGTACACTTTTATTAGTATAAGTATCCACAGCAACCCTTAGTAAGTAAAGAACTTAAAGATCTATACACAATCTTAAAACTAAGATGCAGACAGCAGTCCAGCAGCGAGATGGGGGCTTTCCAGTCTTTTACATTGAATGTCACATGTATGATTTTCTCCCACTTGTTGAGAGGTCTTACGTGTGCACTAGGTGCAAGGAGCTCTTTGCTCTCAGGGAACGAGTCCGTTCTCTAGAGGCTAGAGTAGCAGACTTGGATGACATAAGAAAGACAGAGAGGTACATAGACGAGACCTACAGGGATATAGTCCTGAAGTCCCATCTCCAGTCTGGCAGCATCCCTGTTGCCATGGAGGAGAGAGGTCACGTGACAGGAGAGCATCACCCTGGTGTGACAGGAAGTGATACTGTAACTAGGACCTGTCCTCCAGGAGATGTAAAACCCTCTCGCACCGAGGAAGTTTCTCCAGGGCCATGTGCCCATGAGGGAAGAGTTAGGACAGCCGTTTTAGTTGGTGATTCGATCATTAGGCATGTAGATAGCTGGGTGGCTGGTGGATGTGAGGATCGCCTGGTAACATGCCTGCCTGGTGTGAAGGTAGCGGACCTCACGCGCCACCTAGATAAGGCCTTAGATAGTGCTGGGGAGGAGTCTACTGTCTTGGTACATGTTGGTACCAATGACATAGGAAAATGTGGTAGGGAGGCTCTCGAGGCTAAATTTAGGATTTTAGGTAGGAAGTTGAAATCCCGAACTTCCAGGGTAGCTTTCTCTAAAATGCTTCCCGTTCCACGTGCAGGACCCAAAAGGCAGGCAGAGCTCCAGAGTCTCAATGCGTGGATGAGACAATGGTGCAAGGATGAGGGTTTTGGATTTGTTAGGAACTGGGGAACATTCTGGGGAAAGGAGGGGCTCTTCCAAAGTGATGGGCTTCACCTTAACTGGGATGGAACCAGGCTGCTGGCATTAACCTTTAAAAAAGGAGATAGAGCAGCTTTTAAAATAGATAATAGGGGAAAGCCGACAGTCGCCCAAGAGCACATGGCTCAGAAGAATGTATCCTTGAAGATACTATCAAAAGCAGAGAAGTTCCAAAAAAGAGTAAAGTAGCCCAAATGCTCTTGAGTATGGAGCAGACAGAGCTTAAAGATTCCAAATTACTCATGCCTACCAATAGCCAGATTAATATGAATAAAATACAGTCTCTAAAATGCTTGTATGCAAATGCTAGAAGTCTGAAAAAAAACTGGAATATGAGATTGCAGACCTGCTATTAGTAATCTGTGAACTATCATTAAAATCATCTGTAATAGCTGAAGATTTGAGGATGGCCAACGTAACGCTAATTTTTAAAAAAGATTCCAGGGGTAATCCAGGAAACTACAGACCGGTGAACCTGATGTCAGTACCAGGAAAAATGGTAGAAACCATCATAAAGAACAAAATTTCTGAACATGCAGATAGTCATGGCTTAATGGGAGACAGCCAACATGGCTTTAGACAAGGAAGATCGTGTTTTAATAATCTGTTATTTGTTTTTGAAGGTGTAAATAAACAGGTACAAAAAGGTGAGTCAGTTGATATTGTGTATTTTGACTTTCAGAAAGCCTTTGACAAGGTCCCTCATCAGAGATCTTTGGCAAAACTAAAGAGTCATGGGATAGGAAGCAGTGTACTGTTGTGGATCAGGAACTGGTTAAAAGCTAGAAAGCAGAGGGTAGGGCTAAATGGTCAATTTTCCCAATGGAGAAGGTTGAATAGTGGTGTACCCTAGGGATCTGTGCTTGGTCCGCTGCTTTTCGACATATTCATAAATGACCTGGAAAAGGGAATAACGAGTGAGGTGATCAAATTTGCAGATGACACAAAACTATTTAAAGTTATTAAAACCCATGAGGATTGTGGAAAATTACAAGAGGATCATGATAAATTGGAATACTGGTTATCAAAATGACAGATGAAATTTAATGTGGACAAGTGCAAAGTTATGCACCTAGGGAAGAACAACCTAAACTATGGTTACACTATGCAAGGTTCCACATTAGGAACCACCACCCAGGAAAAAGATTGTGGATAACATGTTAAAACCCTCCGTGCAGTGTGCAGCTGTGGCCAAGAGAGCAAATAGAATGCTAGGTATCATAAGGAAAAAATGGAAAATAAAACAAAGGATATTATAATGCCTCTGTATCATTCCATGGTGCGACCTCACCTTGAATATTGTGTGCAATTCTGGTTGCCATATCTTAAAAAGAATGTAGCGTTATTAGAAAAGGTTCAGAGAAGAACCACCAAAATGGTAAAGGGGATGGAAGGATACCCCTATAAAGAAAGACTATAAAGGTTAGGTCTCTTTAACCTGGAAAAGAGATGGCTGAGGAGAGATATGATAGAAGTCTATAAATTAATGAACGGAGTGGAACGTAGAGCGATTGTTTACGTCATTAGAATATAGAAAGACTAGGGGACATGCAATGAAGCTACAGGGTAAGCTATTCAAGACAAATAAGAGAAAATATTTTTTCACTCAACATGTAATCAAACTCTGGAATTTGTTACCGGAGGATGTAGTAAAAGCTGTTAGTGTAGCTGGGTTTAAAAAAGGTTTAAACAAGTTCCTGGAGGAAAGGTCCATAAACCATTATTAAAGAGGGACCCAGGATATCACTGCTTAACCCAATGCAAGCATTGTGGAATCTGTGTCTTTTGGGGAAACTGCAAGGTACGTATGACCTAGATTGGCCACTGTTGGAAACAGGATACTGGCCTTGATGGACCTTGGTCTGACCCAGTATGGCATATCTTATGTTCTTATGGATTAGGCTTGGTAAATGTCTCTGATAATATTTAATTCAACTGAAACTTTACCTGTTAAACTATGCCCTGACTTTAATAGACTCACAATGCAAAAAATCCACTTAGCATTTTCTGTACTGCTCCAGAGCAGACACATTTTGGGCCAATGAGGAAACAAGAAGGAAGATCACCGGCAATACATAGCCTGGCTAGACCTAACCCCCAGTGGAGATTTGGTGGTGCTTCTGCAAATTGCCCATCTCATAAATTTAACATTACAAGGTAGAGCCAGTCTCTGATGGTGAGAAATAGTCAGTTGGGTTTTTTAATTGTATGAAACGTCTAGTGAACTTTCAGCTGTATTTTTCATTTAGGCAGCAGCCACAGCTACCTCTTTAATTAACAAAATTGCCTTGAAATGGAAATATGTAAAAACAAAACAAAAATTTATTAAAACAAAACAAACAAAAAAAACCCTACAAATAAAACAGGAAAGAAAACAAAATGATTTTTTTTGCTTGCACATCCTATTGCATTTCTTTGCTTGCATACCCTACTGAAAATATGAGGATACTTTCTCTAGATGCACTTCTAATTTTTAATAGTTTATCTTTGAAAACTGGCTAGGATAAATTCCATGATTTCAAAGCACTGATGTACTTCTGCCTCTGGGGCCCAGTATTTAAATGGGTTTATGCGATTTGCAAGTACTCCAAACTACATAAACCTCAGTGATCCCATTATCCAGCAGCACCACAGACTACCTCAAAAATATCCATCTATTTTTGGTGTGGTCTGTGAGGTGAGCTGGAGTGGTTCCAGTGATTATCCAATTAACGGCAATATTCAGTCATTGAAAAATGAATTGCAGGGTTGGACATCCAGGGTGGACATCCAACACGTGTCCAGCCCCAGAACGCAATTGCAGTCCAAGCGTTCCCCATATGTACACAGTGTTTGTGCTGGGAGCGCTGGACAGGGGAGGGTGGGGCAGAATGGAGGCAGAGTGAGGGTGTGGCTAGCTGCCGGGATGTACAGAGACTATTCAGATCAGGCCCCCATACGTCTCCCTGCACTCAGCTGCATGCCTGGCTTATTCCACCCCAAAGGTGAAATAAGTCCTGGGTGCCCCCCACAGCATGCACCGACCTCCCTGCAATATAGGTGTCTGGCCACACTGTGCCCTGCAGCCATGATCCAGGTCATGGGGGCCGATGATGTTAGCAGGATCACAGTCTGCAGGTGCAGACTTGGCCTATGGCATTACGAGTTGTCTGATAGAAGGCTCATTGCCATGGCATGAGAATGCCACTGCTCCCGTACCCCAGCAGTGACATTCTGGCATTGGGATGGGCAGCTCCCTATATGCCGATCTCATCAGAATATGGGGATGTCTATGTCCCTGATTATGCCATCGTGGATACATCCGGGCCCTGTGACAGCAGAATCCGGTCCATCTCCAGCACGTCCAGTTTTTGCCCGGCCAATGCGGACAAACATGTGGGAAGCGGAATGTGCCTCCACCTGGATAGCCAAATCATGTAGAGTTTGGAGAGGTCAATGACTGTCCTAATTTTGATGAATATATCGCCACTAACTGGACAGCAACATTGATCGCTAGTAAAACTGGATATACAGCACTGGATGCCAGATAGGCTCTGGAGCTGAATGTCCGATTTTACTTTCAGCGGCCAGGCATTTTAAAAATGCAGATCACCGCTGCTGATTATCAACCTCCTGATCTCTCTCTGGGCAGCCTTGGCATGCATGCATGCTTTTTAATTCTTTGACATAAACATGCTGATAGGGATGCTTCTTTTTAAGTCAACAGTATGGGGCCCTTTTACTAAAATGTGCTGATGGTTAATGTGTGCTTTAATACATGGTGAGTGATTAGCATGGTGCCTTGGTAACTATGACAACGCTGGCTTGACAATCTCCATGCACTAATTCCTGCACCAACTGCTCATCGTGCGATGGGGTAGGAAATAGCAAGATATTGGAGGACAGTGGGCATAGACTGCAGTACCTACCGTTGGCATTACGTAGTCTGAAGCAGGTCACTTGAAATTATGTGACTAGTTTTCTCTCTCAACTCATTCTGTCACAAAACATTTTGTATCAGCTTCTTCTCCCCGTTAATCTGTTTGGTTCAAAAAATAATTTCAGCCCTGTGTTGAACAGTTTGATGTATTATAGGCTTCATTACAGTGAGTGTCAGCCTCATTATACTTTTCACAATAAGCAAAGTCACGCTCCTGTTATCACCAGCTTCTGCAGTTTGGCAGAGGAAGTGAAATGACCATGTTAACAGCATAATAGAATTAACAGCAAAGAGCAATAAGTCAAAAAATGTTTGCAGATACTTCACTTAGCACAATTCCTCTTAAATATGACATAAACATGGGTGCAGTGATAGCTTGTTTTCCCCTGTATGTTTTAATTTTTACTCCCTTCTTCGCTTCTGTTTCTCTATTCCGACTTTTCTTCTTCTCCTTTCTGCACTGTTCTTTTATGATTTTCTCTCTCTTTCTGTTTCCCGTTATTTTTTATTGTAAACCACTGAGCTACCTACCCAGGTCCATGGTGGTATGAGACGTTTTTAATAAACAGCTTTTACAAATTCCCACTGCATGGAATTTAAATGGGACAAAATAGAAGAAAAATAGATCTATTTATTTGATAATATAAAAAGTGCTTTAATACGTGTGCTGAATTTACAGAGAAAATTCAGCACATGTTTGTGAAGGCTTACACAAGAGTACAAGTCCAAGAAGCTGCTGTCTCCTCTCCTGTGTCTACCTTACTTTACGCTCATGATCTGTGGATTTGGGAAGAGGAGATGCCATACCATCCATACTGGTGTAGTCTATAGACCTCCAGCTCAAATGGAGGAAATGGACAAAGACATGATCAATGCTATTACAAAGGTAGTAAAAAAGAGAGAGGCGATGATACTGGGAGATTTTAATCTGCTGGATGTTGATTGGAGTATCCCATCTGCAAACTGGGGAAAGTAGTAGAACGATTATGGATATTCTACAAGAAGCTTTGCTCAAGCAACTTGTGAAGGAACACACCAGGGAAGGGTCTACACTGGATCTTGAAATCAAAAACAAAAACAGTGGTGGGGGGGGGAGAGGGATATTGAAAGGCATTTACATGGTTTGCAGACCTGAAAAACTGTAAATTCCAGTTAGCAGGATATTCAGCGGTACTAACACGGTTAGTGCTGCTGGATATCCGCAGGTGCTACCGCTACACACTACATGCCCCGGGGCAGAGGAGAGGCAGCACCAGTCGCTAAACGGGCAGAAGCAATATTGAGCCGCTGCCCAGTTTGCAACCTGCATATAAAATAAGGCGTGGCAAAGGCTGGCCTAACTTTACCCACAGAAGCTAACCGGGCAGAGGCACAATATTGACGCTACTTAGTAAGCTGCCATCTTCTGCAGCGACTCTGATATCTAGGGTTAGTTTTCAGTGGCGATGGATAGCCACATGAACAGTACTAGCTGCCACCACTGAATGTCCCCCAGTATGTCTAATATCTGCTTGGGTGCCCACTTTAGCGTTGTGGTTTGACATAAAAGCCAAGGCAGAGTCCAGCAATGCAGTACATCATATGCCTTCATGTCCCTTGTCTGTCGCTAAGCACCTGAGGCCCATCATGTCCTAGATTTCAAAAATGCTGGCTTCAGTAAATTGGGAAAGTACCTCAAGGAGGAGCTGGCAGTATATACAAGCAAGAGAAAAAGGAAACCAAGATAGTTTTCCAAGGAAGCGGCTGGTAAACTAAAGGCAAAACGCAGTATCTCATTTTTCAAAAGATCATAAAATGAATACTGGATAAAGCTGAAATGGACAAAGAGAGAAATCAGAACGGCAAAAAGTGCACATGGAAGAAAAATGTCACAAATGTGAAGCAAGGTTTCAAGACTTTTGAGGTATATTGGGGAGAGGAGGAAGGCAAGAAGTGGAATTGCAAGACTCAAAGGTGCTGATGCCCGATTAGTGGATAGAGTTTGATAAGGAAAAAGCAGAATTGCTAAATACTTCTCTTCAGAGTTCACAAAAGAAATTCCTGGATCTGGAGAATGGCCATGCATACCTGATTGCCTAACAATGATAAGGAGGGTAAGAGAGTAGATATCACGCCGTTCACGAAAGATACTTATGAACAGCTTGAAAAACTGAAAGTGGACAAAGCGATGGGATGGATCAGATACATCCCAGGACACTGAATGAGCTCAGGCAGGTTTTCTTCCAGTTCCTTTAAACATGTGTTTAATAGATCCTTAGAAACTGAGGAGGTACCATAGGACTGGAGAAGGATTTATATGGTTCCTCTTCTCAAATGTAGCAAAAGAGATGAGATGGCAAACTACAGGCCTTTAAGACTTATCTTGGTGATGGGAAAAGTAATGGAGATGTTGCCGAAAGAAAGGATAGTGGGGGGGTTCTAGAATCCAGTGGGTTTCAAGATCCAAAGTAGCATAGCTTTACCAAGGGAAGATCATGCTAAACAAATCTGATTAACTTCTTTGACTGGATGACTAGAGAATTAGACCAAGAGCATGCAATGGATGTGGTCTACTTAGATTTCAGCAAAACCTTTGAAACTGTTCCTCATAGGAGGCTTGTAAAAAAAAACAAGCAACCTGGGGATGTATCCTAAGGTGGTGAACTGCATGAGGAACTGGTTGGCTGAAAGACTACAGAGGGTAGTGTTGAATGAAATTCACTCTGAAGAAGGGAAGATAGACAGTGGAGCACCCCAGGAATCATTTCTAGGACTAGTACTATTCAAAGCCTTTTAGAGAGCTATTGCTGAAGGGTTAAAAGGAAAAGTTTGCCTTTTTGCAGATAGGACACATTGGAGGGAGTAGGCAACATAAGAAAAGGTTGACAAAAATTAGAAGAATGGTCTAATGTTTGGCAATTGAGATTTAATGCAAAGAAATGCAGAGTGATGCACTGGGGATACAGAAACCCAAAGGAGCAGTATGCAATAGGGAGCAAGAGGCTGGTGTGTAGGGATCAGGAGGGAGACTTCATAGCGATAGTGTTTGAGGATCTCAAGGTGGTGAAGCAGTGATACAAGTTGGTGGGCAAATCCAAAAAGATGCTAGACTGCATATGGTTAGGAATAAACAGCAGAAAGAAGGAGATATTAGTGCCTCTGTACAGGTCATTGGTGAGGCTTCACTTGCAGTATTCTGTTCAGTTTTGGAGACCAGACCTTGCAAAAGATATAAAAAGACTTGAAATGATTCAGAGGGAGGTGACCAAAATGATATGGGACCTGCACCAGAAGGCATATGAAAAGAGACTTGAAGTCCTAAATATGTGTACCCTAGAGAAGAGGACGGACAGAGAGCATATGATACAAACATTGAAATACTTAAAGGTTGCAGTAATAATGAAGAAACAAAAACAGTGAAGCTGTTAAACTAGGTAGAACAGGAAATAAAGCTGCAAGGAGATATACTTAAAACCAACGTTAGGAAATACTTTTTCACCAAAAGGGTGGTGGATGCCTGGAATGCCCTCCCGATGGAGGTGGTAGGAGAAAAGCAATGATGGAATTCAAAAAGGCATGGGACAGACATAGACGATCCTTGCATGGCAAGAGGATGTTATTAAAGCAAACTTACATAACTTCTTAAACAGAGGGAGATAGCCTTCACCATCATTGACCTAATCATTTATGTCTCCTCTGTCTTTTCTTCCACAGATGATCAGGCTATCCCTTGAGCACATGGACTATGAACCCCATTGCCAAGCATATGGCCCAGAAGCAGACAAGGGCAGTCATAGAAATTACTGTATAGCTGTTGGGAAGGGAAGGGGATTGTCCAACTAGCCCTGCATTTGCATGACCAACTGTCTACAGTACCTCCTCCAGAGTGCCTTCAGCCTGAGCTCTCAGACAGTGATGAGGAGAGGTAGACAACCAGATAGGACCCAGCACTCCCAAGAACATGAGAGGGCAATGGCATTAAGAAGCAACCTCATTTATAAATATTTCTATTTTGGGGGGCTCATTTATTCACAGTCATTTTATATATGTGTAACATATGTACAGTATCAATGTTTACAGGAACAGCCATAGGCTTGTACTGGGAGGGGAGAGTGCTACTGACTTTGCACACTGATCATTAGGCTGGCCTCGGAGGGGGTCTCTCTCTCTCTTCTGCCACTTCTGATACAAGTCTGATGGCTCCAGCAAAGTCTGCAATGATAAGTCATTGATGGCATAACCCGTAGTGGGAAGCCTTAGAAAGAGGAGAGAAAAGGAGAAGAAAATCACTTTGACACCTGGGGAAGAGCCATATAGCAAGTTTTGTATTAAACATATACATAAACATAAACAAAAAAGTGAGATACCTAAACTTACTAACTCAGAAGTAGAAACACAGACTGAGTGCTATTGGAGCAAGATACCTTCTGGGCTTACTTTAGCCTCCTATCAGGATACTGCAAAACAGAATAAAAATTCTATTCATCCCGCCAAGTGGGAATATCTCTCCACTCTCCTACAAATTGACATTCCTCTAAGCTCTTTAAGTTGGTGACTCTTTTCTCAGTAACAGTCCCCAAATTATACCTTCTTCAGGACTTATTGCAGACCAGCTCATGGTTTCTTCAAGAAAATTAAAACATTCAACAATCTCATCCTCTGCTCTAAGTTGTCCCTGAATATCTTTCCTACCATTAGAGAGCTCGCTGTTGCAGTTTACCATTCCAACCGAGTTTGAGGTATCTAAGGTCATTATTGCCATGAAACCCACATCCGTGACTACTGCCAGCCACTATAGGAAAAAAAAATACTAGAAGCAAATCTTTTCCTCTGCATTCTCTGCTTACTGATTGCTTAGCATAAGGAATCTTCCCCACTGATTGGAAGCAGGCAATTATCTGCCTTTGAAATAAAAACATTAAGGCTTTGGCCTATCTCCAATCTCCCCTTATCAGTAAAGATTATTGCAAATCAGCTCACACAAGTTCTCAAAATCACTGATGCTCTCCACCCAAGGCAAACAGGCTTTTGGTCAAAGCACTCTATGGAAAGAACCATTCTCAGCCTGTTAGATTTCATTAAGGTCAATCCGAAACTTTCTGTTGCATTTGATTCAGGCAGTTTCTCTAACTGGGTTAGTTTTGTGCATACCATGACAGTCATGGACCTTACTTCTAAGCCAGGGCATGGGGAGTATGATCTCAGAACTCTCAAATTTACTGCTAAGATTTGGCATAGTACTTGAATTTTTCCAAAGAGAGCCTCCTGCTGGAGTTCGTAAGATGTAACATGTATGGGTAATTTGTCAAGATATGCCTGGGAATTCTTTATCAAGCCAGTGGCACCCAACACAATGGGAACTATTTCTGTATCTTTCTGCCACATTTTCTTGGTCTCTGACTGCATTTCCTGGTATTTCAGGATCATCTGCTGCTCCTCGCAATTCACAGAGTAGTCACTTGGAACTGACACCTCTATTATCAATGTGTTCTGGTGTTTTTCTCCTTAACCACTATATCCGGCTTCCTCGCATCCAGCTTTTTATCCCAGATGATCATAACATCCTCATTCTCTGTAACTTTCTTAGGGTCATGATCCCAATGCTCTTCAGGCACAGTGATGTTGTAGTGTTTACAAAGTTTCCAATGGATGATGCGCACTACTTTATTATGTATTTCTGTATAGAAATTTTCTGCCATCAGAGCTTCACAGCCAGCTATGAGGTCTTTCTTACAGAATCAACATATGTCTGTGTTGCCAGTTTTTTCAATGCTCTCTGTAAACTATCTCATCCGTAATCCTGTCCTGGGCTGCAACTATCAATCTCTCATCCTTCGGTTTTAGTTCACCCCTCCTTAACCATTCATGGTAGAACATAGATAGGATACTCACAATGTCAGCATAGTACAAATTATGCATCATAAAAGGCAGTGCAGTAGAATATTCTCTGCCTTCTCTGTTACTGATTTGCAAAATTGCTTCTGTAGCTTCTCACATTGAACTTAAGCCGTTATTCATGTTAATCATTAACTTGTCAACAACCTTCACAGGCTCTTACTTATTGTTAATTTGTGCCTGCTATATCAGCTATCACAGTTCTACTCCTTCTGCATTGAAGTATTTACACTTATACCTTCTGTCTTTCCCTTTAATTTTAGCTCTCTTGCTCTTTCTCTGACCTAAAGTCATCCACACTCAACTTTGCAGCAAATTTTCCTCCCCCTCCCCTCCAACTAAGCTTCAAATATCTCAATCTTCATCCTTTGCCTCTACTAAGCCAACCGGTTCAGTCCCCCTCAACACTTTCTTCACTAAGGTATCTCCTACTCTACCTCTTCTAATATATAACACAGACTTTTAGCCCCTCCCCTCTCTGATCCCGATTCTATTGGGAAACCCCTTTTGCCTTGTCCCCTCTGTACAGCTCCACTACAATTTTCACTGGCCCAGTCCTCCTCCACTTTACTCAAGGATGGACTTTACACACAACATAATAAGCGCTCTCCATATCATCTAGCCTTGTCCAGTGTCTACACCACCCACCAAGAATCAACCCTCTACTATCCCATTCCCTTAATCCAACTCTACTTATCCCATAATCAAATAGTTCCTATCAATAGATATGAAAACAGATATGAATCCCACCACCAGAGATACAAACATCACCGCAGACTTGTTCAGATCAATACGATCAATACCTTCTCTCACAAAAAATTATTTCCTGCATCACTCTAAATGGTTTATTAATAAACTCACACTCTATAAGAAATAAAATACCAGTAATCCAAGACATCCTTATTGATGAATCTCCAGATTTTCTCTGTGGGACAGAAACATGGCTTACTGAACATGACTCTGTCCTATTAAATCAGTTTAACACAAATGACTACTCACTATTCAACTGCCCCAGAGATTCCAAAAGAGGTGGTGGAGTTCTTATATTGATCAAAACAAAACTAAACATATTTGCCAGCGTCTGTAACAACTGTGATGGCATAAACTTGATCAAAATTGAAAATAAAAACCTAGCAATATGCCGCCTCTATAGACCTCCTACCAACAATCACCTTAATCTCACCTCTATACTTGAATCGGCCTGCACATCTCCATCGAAGAAACCACATATTATTCTCGGAGAGTTTGACCTTGCATCACTCCCCTGGCAACAATCCACCGCATTTATTGAATTCATGGAAGAAATGGGCTTCCTACAAACAATGAAGCAACCCACAGACATCACAGGTAATACCCTTGATCTGATATTCCTCCCTAAGCCTATTACTATACATCCAAACTACTCCCCCCCCCCCCCCCCGGTCTGATCATTCAGTTTTATGAATGTCCCTCCCAATCCCTCTCTCCTCCCAGATTACTACCAACACAATGTACCAAATCCACCCTTTAAGCAGTTTGTCAAAAAAACATTCCTGGATGAGCTAACCCCTCAACTCATCACACATACACAGGACCTCAACGAGGCAATAAAAAATTGGACCACAATAATTAGTAAAGCTGCAATTTCCACTACACCTAACAAGAAACCCTATTGAAGGCTCTCAGAAAAATGGTATAAGCAAGATACACGCAACCTTAAGAAGAATCTCAGTAAACTAGAGAAAAAATGGAGGGTAATGAAAACTCCTGAACATAAGGAGCACTATATTACAGCACTCAATACGTATAAAGAAACAATTCTAAGAGCAAAGAAGAACCACCATACAACCATACTAAATAAAGCTATCAATCACCCTAGAAAGCTTTTTGAAATCATAAAAACATTAACCAAGACACACCTAAATACAACTACCAGCATCCACATAGCAAGCCATAGCAAACCACCTTGCATCAAAAGTAAAAAACAAAAGCCTCTCAACACTGCCCCCCCCCCCCAGTGAATGCCAACTCTTCACTAGTAAATGGCACACTTTCCACCTCATCAAGGAAAAATGGCTCCTAGAGACAATTACAAAAATTAACCCTACAACTTCTCATCTGGATCCATGTCCTGTTTCATGGATAAAAGCAGCTAAATTCGAACTAGCACCAGCAATACTCAATATTGTCAATCAATCCCTCCTCCAAGGAATAATGCCAGATGCACTAAAGCTCTCCATCATCTATCCCATTCTTAAAAACAGATCCCTCAACAAAGACGACCCCACATCATATAGACCATTCACAGGTATTCCAGTTTTAGCAACGATAATAGAAAAAATAGTCCTAACCCAGCTACAGGACTTCATTGACCCACCACCATGACGTAGAAACCTTGCTCTTAGTCTTATTCGATACACTCATCTGTGGATTAGACAACCCTAATCAAGCCTTTATCATGGTCTTTCTGGATATTACCTCTTCATTTGACAATGTTAATCACAATATCCTCCTGGAAAGGCTAGCACAAAAAGGTATATCTGGAACAGCTTTAAGATGGTTTAATTTATACATCTCCAGCCACACACAATTTGTAAAAATCAATCATGAGTCATCCACCACTTTCCTTCAAGAACAGGGAATACACCAAGGTTCTCTGCTTTCTGCTATCTTATTTAACTGGTATCTTCAGCCATTATGTGCAATCTCCAATAAACATAAAATCAAATACCACATCTGTGCAGATGATATTATGGTACTGTAAATGCGCCTGTAGATATAAAAAAACAACAATATCATTGATTGCATTACTGATGTAGAATCTTTGCTAAATGCAAACAATCTGTATATAAATTTAAAAACAAAACAAAACAGAAATACATTATACGACGAGGAACCAGATTTTCACCCCCTCCCCCCCACTCAACATTCAAGCTACACAACACTACTCTACCAGTTAAACAAGAGGTAAAATATCTAGGAATCATAATTGATAGAGCCCTCAATATGTCAGCTCATATAAAACACACTGCCAGAACATATTTTATAAACTAAAAACAATACAGCACCTCAGACTACTCCTTGAAACTCACAATTTTAGAACAGTAGTCCAAGCCTTAATTACTCCACACTTGGACTGCTGTAACAGCTTGCTACAGGGTCTGCCTAAAAAGAACCTACATACACTTCAAATGGTCCAGAATGTAACTGCCAGGATTATTATTAAGGCTTTTCAATCTGATCACAGCACTCCAGTACTCTACAATCTTAATTGGCTCCCTATAGCAAGCAGGATAAAATACAAAACAATAATAAACTACATTTAAATTACTCAATGGTATCTCCCCCTCCCACCTTTCAACCAAGATACATGCTCAAAATGAGATCAGGATCAGGAGGAAATGCATCCAAAATCTCCTATCAATACCATCCACAATAAGGAGGCCAAACAAGCTACCAGTAGCAGAGCCTGCAGATACACAGCACCCGCTATTTGGAACTCTCTTCCCGACCCCATCAGATTAATCAAAGATCTTCAGACATCCCGTAAAGAACTAAAAACATTACTATTCTCTAAACATTACAGCTCTTCCATGGCCAACAATACTCATACATATACCACCCATTCCTCTCCCTCCAACTAAATTTACTTCACTTCTATATCTGCCAACTTAGCATGGTTATATCCCCCTAATTTCACTGTCTAGCTATCTTGTATATAGTTAAGTTAACCAGCTACCTCTATACTATGGCATATGTGGCTAACTGGTTTGTATATAGTTCAAATGTATCATAGCTTCAACACATTCTCTGTAACTGTTTACTGTTTAATGTAAATCGCCCCTGATCAATCGAAGGGGCAGTATAGAAAAATGGTTCAAATAAATAAATATTCATATAGCATAGATAGGATACTTGCAATGTTAACACTATACAATGAAACATCCTAAGGCAATAGAGGCGACAGGTGTAGTGGACATATAGACAGACAAGATGCAGAAGACAGAGGTATGAAGATATAAAAATAGGTAATTTGATTGATGATATATATGCAAGTGAATAAGGTATGTGAATATGGTCTCAGTCTAAGGTTGTGTAGCAAGCTATGAGACATCAGTCAGGTCTAGACATTTTTGAAAAAAACGCTGGTTATTTTATTGGGGGCAATAAAGCAGGCCACTTATTGGCCTAGTGTTGAAGAGCTCAGAGAAGGGAGACTGGGGTCACTTTTCAAAAGGCTTTATCTAAAAAACTATGGAGGCTAAACTGATAAGGGCACTGAGAGAGATATTCTGCAGCACTATCCAGATAGTGCCACTGAATATCTGCACAGACCGACTCAGCACTATCCAGTTAATTCAGGGACCGTCTGTGGGGGGATTGAGGGCAGCATGGCCACTATTGAGATAATCACCACACTAATCCGGATAGCTATCCAGCTAAGATAGCTTGTGCTGCAGAAAAAGCTGACCTAAATTGTGCAGACTTGGATGTCCTCGCCCTGGGGGATGTCCACAGACCCGGCTTCTAAAATACTTCTGGAGATATCTCCATGCTTGTTCAGATGTCCAAAGCATGAATAGGGCTTCTAAAATAACCCCCATATTGTTAATCTCTTCCATGATCTTCTCTTGGTAACCAAGAAAAGGGTGGCCTCTCTTACTGCAGTGTCTCAGGACATCAAAAAGGTACTCAGTTATATTAAATGTGCTTATCTAACAAAGGTCTACTACTAGTAATACTACTACTAATCACTTGTATAGCTCTAGAGGGCATACATAGCACTGTACACATACATGTGAGAGACATTCCCTTCTTAATAGAGCTTACAATCTATGCAAGACAGACAAATACAGCAAACAGGGGACTGGGTTCAAACTAAGGGGAAATAGCATAATACACATGGATGGTACACAGGAGAATAAGGGAGTCAAGATTCAAAAGCAGCAAAGAGGAGGATTTTTAGCTTGGATTTGTATAGAACTAAAGATGGAGCTTGACATTCTGATTCAGGTAGTCTGTTCTAGGCATACGGTGTAGCAAGATGGAATGAACGAAATCTGGAGTTAGCAATGGAAAAGGACACAGATAAGAGGGATTTGCCTATTGAGTGGAGTTCCTGAGAAGGAGTGTAGGGAGAGATATGAGAGGGAAGATAATGAATACATTAATAGGTCTGTCAAAATCTGAACCAGATGTGAAAATGGATAGGGAGCAGTGAAGTAACTTGAGAAGAAGGGTTATGTGAGCATAACGCCACTGGTGGAAGATTAGTCATGTGGCTAAATTTTGAGTGGATTGCAGGAGAGAAAGATGATTCAAGGGAAGATCAACAAGGAGCAGGTTGCAATAGTCTAAACGGGAGGTAACTAGAGAGTGAATAAGGGTCTTGGAAATAAGTTCAGAAAGAAAGGGACACATTTTACTAATGTTATTTAGACAGAAAGAATTTGCCTTGCATCTAACTTGCAATGCCTAGAAAGTTAGATGCAAGATAATGATAAGGCAAATAAAGAGAAAATTTGAAAAAAAAGGTTGCTATGGAAGCAAAAACACATAATAAAAACTTTTTAAAGTATATTCATAGCAAAAAATCTGTGAAAGTCCATTGGACTATTAGATGATAGAAGAGTAAAAGTGACACTAAGGGAGGACAAAGCCATAGCGGAAAGACTGAATGAATTCTTTGCTTTGGTCTTTACCGAAGAAAATGTAGGGAAGTTCTCATGCCTGAAAATTCAAACATATTTCAATAAACCAGGAAGATGTACAAAGAGCAGAAAATAAGCTGGACCATATGGTATACATCCGAGGTTGATTAAGAACTAAAATATGATATTTCAGACCTACTGTTAGTAATCTGTGAACTATCATTAAAATCATCTGTAGAACCTGAAGACTGGAGAATGGCCAATGTGATGCCAATTTTTAAAAAAGGGCTTCAGGGGTGATCTGGGAAAATACAGACTGATCGGCCTGATAGCAGTAATGGGCATAATGGTAGAAACCATTATAGAGAATAAAATTACTAAACATGTAGATAATCATAGTTTAATGGGAGAAAGCCAACATACAATCACATGATGTATTCTATCATCTATACATAGATGACATCATGTTTTATGCTCCCTTTTCCACCATAACCCCAGACAACAAACCAATAGTGAAGTGCTTCAATGCAATTACAATCTTGCTCCTGGAGCACTGCCTCACAATTAATTACTAATTCAATAATTTATAAACCCCAAGAGTAAGTAGTACCTAGAAACCACAATAGCAAGAAACTACCAAACAACTCCCTACCCCAAGAAATATGTATATGAATTAAATAAACTTTTTGTCGGAGGAAGCCAAGGGAGGCTAGAATTGTAGTCTAACCACACCAGATGGCAACATCCATTTTTTAGAAACCATACGTGTATGAATAAAACTTAACTTAGATCTCCGATGAAAGTTTTCGTAATATTCAATGCTAGCTTCAGCAACTCAAAACACAACACAGTATCCAGTAAGCAAGGCGCGACGTGCACGTTTCGGGTAGAGCTCCCTGTTTCAAGCGCATTCCACTTTCTTCTGTGCTGACCGCCAAAAGACGCCGAGTTTACACCACTCGATATATTCTCCAGGAGGGATCTTTCTATTGGCTACAACCAACCATCACTCACAACAGAGGTCCAATCCAGCAACAGGGATACCCCACAGGTTCAGGGGAACCCTGCCGCGTCATGGATTATGTCTAATACAGGCTCGCCCAATCAATTTCTTTATTCAATCCAGAAGGGGCCACAGTGTTTAATCTGAAAATCCAGGACTGCTCGCAACGCTGCAACACGGCAATATGATCACCCCCTCGAGGATCAAGGGGGATATGGTCTATTATCGTCCAATGCAATTGAGAGAATTCATGGTTATGTGATAAACAATGGTCAACTATTGGAGCTGACAACATCTTATTCCGGACCCGAGAAGCATGTTCGCTAAGACGAGTCCTAATCATTCTGGAGGAGGTCAGCACAGAAGAAAGTGGAATGCGCTTGAAACAGGGAGCTCTACCCGAAACATGCACGTCGCGCCTTACTTACTGGATACTGTGTTGTGCTTTGAGTTGCTGAAGCTAGCATTGAACATTACGAAAACTTTCATCGGAGATCTAAGCTAAGTTTTATTCATACACGTATGGTTTCTAAAAAATGGATGTTGCCATCTGGTGTGGTTAGACTACAATTCTAGCCTCCCTTGGCTTCCTCTGACAAAAGGTTTATTTAATTCATATACATATTTCTTGGGGTAGGTTATCATCCATCAAGACGTCACTCTGCAGGTGAACATAAACAATGTAACAAGAACCATATACAACAAAATAAGGACGTTCCAGAGACTGAGACCACTTCTTGATACTAATGACTTCATGACTGTCTTCCAGACTATGATACTTCCTCACCTGGATTTCTGCAATGAAATCCTCCAAGGCTTACCAAAAAGCCACCTTCACCCAATACAACCTGCCCAACATGCAACAGACAGAATCCTCACCGGGGCACCCAGAAGTACCTCTATCAGCCCTATTCTGAAAGATCTCCATTGGTTACCATTACTAAGCAGGATAAAATATAAAACCCTCATGACAATATTTAAAATATACCATGGGTTATCCTCTCACTACCTCCAATCCATCTTAAGGAAACTCCCTAATAATCAGCAAAGAAGAAGCACTGCTGAGAACCTCCTCACCATCCCACTGGAATTTGCAAAATTTGGCCACTCAGATTTGGGGTACACATTGTACTTATATTCTCCTGGACTATGGAACAACCTACCCGTAGATGTTAGAATGACCACAGACCTCAATGACTTCAGAAAACTACTAAAAACACACTTGTTCAGAGAACACTTCAAAGAAGTCACCTAAGCATCTGCACACCCATTGAAAACATGCACCATTGCACACTCATGACCTAGTTTATTTCATTGGCATTTTGTATCCTCCCACACCCCAATGTTTTGTTGGCATTGGCTTTTATCAACCTGTTCTCTGTAATGTTAAGTTGTTATATGTAAACCGCATTGATCATTGGAAATACGTATAAAAGCCTTTTCAAATAACGCTCATTCAAAAAGAAACCAATTCCTGCTCCCAAGGAGACAGCAACAAGAATAAAATAGCTATACCACCCAATTTCAGAAAAGCAACAAAAACAATAACAATAAAGCATTCTCCCATATTGTCTCCAGCCTCTAGAACGCACTCCCAGACCACATAAGAGACATAAATGACCTCAAAATATTCTGAAAACATCTTAAAACCCATCTATTTACCCTCCACTTTGGCACACAAAATTAAAATTAATGCAAACACCCCCCCCCCCCCCATCACCACTTCACATCACTCCACCCCATCACACGCTAAATTGTAATGGAAGTCAATGAAAAGCATATCACCCAGACTGGCTCACAACATACCAAAATAGACATACTGAACACTGAAAACTCCTCAAAACCTGTAAATAGTTTGATAGAGGTGCTTAAAGAGTTAACAATGTTCTGTATATGAATACTCTGTATATAGTTTAAGAAGAAAATGTTCCCTGTAACTGAATACTTACTTGTTCTGTAATATTCAAATTGTTGTTTGCTGTAAACCGTTTTTGATCCACCGGAAAAATGTGGTATAGAAATGTATAATAAATAAAATAAATAAATAAAATGGATTTAGCCAAAGAAGATCTAGTCTTACTAATCTGTAATCAGCACCCTGAGCATGTAGTGCCGGCAATGCAAAAGCATGCTGTGCTTCCATCTGCTTGGCTCTGGCAGTGGTGGGATCAATCCAAACCGGTTCCTGTTTGGATCGAATCCTGTCACTGGTAAAGGGGATGGAAGGATACCACTATGAGGAAAGGCTTAAAAGGTCAAGGCTCTTCAATTTGGAAAAGAGACAGCTGAGGGGAGATATGATAGAGGTCTATAAATTAATGAATGGAGTGGAACCAATAAATGTAGATCATTTGTTTACTCCTTCAAAAAGTAGAAAGACTAGGGGACATTCAATGAAGCTACAATGTAGCCCATTTAGGACTAATAAGAGAAAATATTTGTTCACTCAACAAGTAATCAAACTTTGGAATTCGTTACCAAAGGATGTAGTAAACGCTGTTAGTGTAGCTGGGTTTCAAAAGGTTTAGAGAAGTTCCTGGAGGAAAAGTCCATAAACCATTATTAAAGAGGACCAGGGAAATCCACTGCTTACTCCAGGATAAACATTGTGGAATCTTTTTGTGAACCTGGCAAGTACTTGTGACCTGGATTGGCCATGGTTAGAAAGAGGATACTGGGCTTGATGGACCTTGTTTTTGTTATCTGTTTGATGTGGGAAGAGAACAATAGAGGAGTCAAAGATGATGCTGCATTTATAAGCTGAGGACACTGGGAGTATGATAATGCAAT
This sequence comes from Ichthyophis bannanicus, assembly GCA_033557465.1. Lineage (NCBI taxonomy): Eukaryota > Metazoa > Chordata > Amphibia > Gymnophiona > Ichthyophiidae > Ichthyophis > Ichthyophis bannanicus. Next base: position 861,113,674 of record CM066033.1, on the reverse strand, counting down.
CCATAGAAATAAAGAATGGTAGAAGAAGGAGGAAAGTTAGGCAAAAAGATAAGGTGCTCTGCCTTTGCTATGTTCAGTTTCAGATGGTGGCAGGACATCCAGGTGGCAATGTCAGACAAGCAGGCTGAAATTGGGGCCTGGATTCCTGGAAAGATTTCAGGTGTAAAGAGGTGGATCTGAGAACCATCAGGATAAAGATAGTACTAAAAACCATGGTAGGAGATCAAGGCACCAAGGGAATGAGTAGAGAGAGAGAAAATAAGAAGTCCCTTAACAATGCCCTGAGTTACACCAACTGAAAGTGGGATAACAGTGGAAGAAGATCCACTAGAACAAACACTAAAAGTGTGATGGCAAAGATAAGAAGAAAATTGAGACAGAACAGAACTCCTAAATCCAAATGAGAATTTATTTTATTTATTTATTTTATTTATTTAAAGTCTCTTATATACCGCGCTATTTATCATCAGCGCGGTTTACATAGAACAGAACAATCTCAGTACATTTGAAATACGTATGAGTTACAGATAACAGGGTAGAAAACTTGGTCAACAAGGGTAACTATCTACAATACAGTAATGATTGACTGTTTGTATAAAACAACTAACAGAGCAGAGTATATAGTGTACAGCTGTAATTAAATCCAAAATTTCTTAATTCTAGGGTGTAGTGTTTATGCTTCTGGCTGTTAGACTGTCTTTTGATATATTAGATAGCATTACGGTTGCTGGAAGTATTCAGTGAAGAGGTAGTGCTTGATAGCTTTTCTGAACTGCTTCATGTCACGTATTGCTCTAATTTCTGGCTGAAGTTTATTCCAACCTCTAGGCGCATAGAATTTGAATGCTCTGTTGATCGATGATTGGGACCAATTTGTGGAATCACTCGGAATGATTAGGGTGTTTTCGGCAAATGGTCTCCAAGATCTTGTATTGGGAGTTAGACTGATGAGATCTGAAGTCGTTGCTGGTGATAATTTGTTGAAGGCCTTGAATGTAATGAGGAGAGCTTTATAGCTAATTCTACATTCTATAGGGAGCCAGTGAAGGTCCCTAAGGATTGGTGTAATATGGTCTCTCTTTGATGCTCCAACTAGGATGCGAGCCGCAGCATTCATTGCTAGTTGCAGGGGGTTTATAGTGTTCTTTGGAAGACCATGTAATACAATATTCGCATAGTCAAAGTGAGGGGTGACTATTGCTTGGAATATTGAGCGGAAATCATTGTATTCTAGCATGGGTCTTAGGTGGCGTAATGTTTTTATCTTGAAGTAAATCTTTTTTACTGTATTTTTTATGTGGGAGGTAAAATCCAGTCGTTGATCAAGGATCACACCTAGGTAACGAATTGTATTCTTGATTGGGAGCTCAGCGTCCCGTACCTTAAGATATGCAGGTGGGGAGAAGAGCTTGTTTCTAGTGACCAATAAAACTTCCGTCTTTTTGAAATTGATTCGCATGTTTTGATCTAAGAGCCAATCCGCTAATGCATTGAAACAGTTGGTTAGGTTAGTGTAATTTGGACTTGTTATATCAAACGGGGTGTAGATAAGCACGTCGTCTGCGTAAATAAGGCAGGAGACATTAAAGGATTTGGTGATTTGGCAAATCGGCTGCATATATATGTTGAAGAGGAGTGCCGATAAGGAGGAGCCTTGTGGAACCCCTTGCGTTTGGAGGAATGGTTCGGATGTTCTGGAGTCAATGCGAACATGTTGCCAACGATCTTCAAGGTATGTTTTGCACCAGTTCCATGCTAGGCCTTGTATACCCTTTTCGTATAGTCGTGCTAGTAGTATGTTATGGTCTACTGAGTCAAACGCTGCGGATATGTCAAGGAAGATCATGGCGACGCCAGACCTTATGTTGTTGATCCCACAGATGAGCGTGTTGATTAATGGGGTCATGAGAGTCTCGACTCCATGCATTTCCCTAAATCCATGTTGGCACGGATCAAGAGGGGAGGATGTATCAATATATTGCTGAATTTGGCGTTGAGTCTCTTTCTCCAGTATTTTGGCAAGCAGCGGGATGCTGGAGATTGGATGGTATGATTCTTCCTTCTTCGGGTCGATCTGGTTGTTCTTTAATAGGGGACGTATTGAGGTCTGTTTGAGTGCAGCTGGGAAAGTTCCAGAGGAATAAGAGAGGTTTGCAATTTTCGCTATGCATGGACTGAGCTCTGTGCACATTGATTTGATCCAGTGTGCTGGGCATGGGTCATTGGCTGCAGTAGTGGTGTTCAAAGTAGCAATTAGTTCTTTAATGGATTTAGATGATGGAGGTGAGATACTCAGGAGTGGTTCTTGAGAGTGCGTGGATTGAGGGGACGCTTGTGATGAATTCAAATTTGTTCTTGTTAATTTGGATTGGATGTAATCTGCATACTGTTGAGGATGGATATGTTCTTGCTGTTGCGGTGCAGGTTCTTTAGATAGTGTTTTCACTAAATTAAATAGCTCACGAGGTTTGTTTAGTGAACGACTAAGTAGTTTTGCATGATGTTCTTTTCTTTTGGACCACATTAGTTCACGGTGATTTTTGAGGTGCGCCATGTATTCATCATGGATGGTGATTTCATGAGAGCGTCTCCACTTTCTTTCTAATCTTCTCAGTTGGAGCAGTGAAGTTCGGATATCTGGAGAGAACCAGGGGGCATTATGCCTTATGCTAGGATCCTTGTTAGGGGCAATCTCGTTGTGCATAGTAGGTAGTTGTGAATATTGTAGGAGTGTCTCATTCCAGTTGACAACCATTTTATTTATGTTGGTTGTTGAGATTGACAGTTTAGGTAATACTTGTGTGTTGAACACTTCGATATCCAGTGATTTAAAGCGGCTATGGTGCGGTGGAGGCACATTTTTTGGTAGATTTGGCGGATTCAAATTTGTAGGTATCTGGAAAGTTATCAGACTATGATCTGACCAAGGAACCGGGGTGATGGTGAGGTCCAGCTGACTATTGTTGCCTGTTAGTGTAGGAGGAACAAAGATGAGGTCAAGGATATTACCACGTTGGTGTGTCTGGAAGTCAACAATTTGCTTATAGTCAAGGTTTTCCATGGCGTCAAGCAAGGCGTTGGCTGTGGCAGGTGGCAAAGAGGCGAGATTAAAATCACCTAGCAGCCAGTTGGGCTTATTAGGGTTATCAGGGTTACATGCAAGGCTAATTACATCTGAGATATCCTCTGATCGTGCATTCGGAGAAGCATAGATAAGATTAATTGAGTTATTCTTATTTGATATGGTTAATGTGTCAAGAAAATGAGTGCTCCTAGCAAAACTTACTCGGTATTGTAAGGAGGATTTAGCGAGGATGAAAACTCCACCACCTCTTCTGTTCTCTCTGTTGCAAACAGGGTATTGAGAAGAAGATGATGATCAACGATGTTAAAAGCAGCAGATAGGTCAACAAAGATAAGGATCAAGTAGAAGCCCTTGGATTTGGCCAGGAACAGGTCACTGGAGACTTTGGCAAAGGCTGTTTCTGTAGAATGAAGAGGACAAAAGTCAGATTTCAGAGGATCCAGAATGGCTTGAGAGGAAAGACACACTTGAGTAGTTTGGATGCAAAATGGAGGAGAGAGATGGGCTGATAACTGAAAGGGCAGTTGGATTTAGTGAAGGTTTTTTGAGGAGAGGTATAACCACAGGAACAGAGGTAGTGGAAAGCAATAAGTTGATATGACAGACAGAAAGGATGACAGAGAGAGAAAGAACTTAGTAGATGGGAAGGAATTGGATTAGAGGAACAGGTAGTGAATGTTTCCTCGCTGAGTGATTTTAGAAAAAGAAGAAAAGAGTGACAGAGGTTGAAGGAAGGATTTGAAAGTGAAGGAGAAAAGGCCTCCTTGAACATGATCACTATAGTCCATTCCGTATGGGCCCAATTCCATCCCAGATATCAATCCCCTCTGTACATCTAGTCTGAACCAGATGTAGAGAGGGGATTGTGATTCTGATCCCACAGGCCACGTCTAGCTCCTGGGATCAAAATCGCGAACAGTCCTGCATATGCAGGCCGGGACTGCGATTCAGCCTGGCCTGCACATGCAGGACTGTCCCCGTCTAACTCAGTCAAGGCTGTTCTATGGAGTTGTGGCATCATGGCATCATGTTGCCATGGCACCACATCTCCATTGAAGAGCCATGATGCCGGCCACTGCAAAATAAAGCGAATTCCCCACAGCTCAACCCCCGATCTGGCCTCTTAAGGCCAGGGTCAGGCTGTGGGGAATGTCTTCCATCCCCACCTGCCCCATCCACGGCCTGGCATTCAAAAAATGACATGACCGGGGAACTTATTCCACCTCTGATGTTACTTCAGCCCCGATTTAACTTGGCGCTCAACCCAGCTTCTGTTTTCTGAACTGAAGTTGAATCTCCAGAAGGTGAGATTTTCACATGGTTTAAGGTTACTTGTTCTTTTGGAAATTGCTGGTGATGTGCACTCAACTTGTTTATTCCCACAATCCCGTTGTTCATACACTATGGTGTAACATCAAAATATAGGCAATTTACATTATCGACAGACACCATTAGAATGGACATTAGTACATTTGGCATGTGATTAGTTTGAGAGCTGTCCAGTGGGATTTCATTAAAGTATGGTATCTAGTTAAGAGAGAGGTACCTTAGAGTGGTTCGTGTTATCAGGTATCTCTTCTTTTGAAAAAGAATTGTAACATAAAATGTTTGTTACACCACATGTGTTATTTTAGCCTGGTTTGACCTTATCAGTATCAGTTTCTTTGTGTCTCTTTGTAACGATTATCTTATGTGCTTTCTAGGTTATAATATTGCTGACCTCCAAGTATGATGTAATTAGGCTTTATGCTGTTATTTTGTATCACTTCAGTTAAGTACCAATGTACTAGCCGACTACATTCTGTCATCTCATTATCTTTATTCTTTTGTACAACATAACTTAAGATTGCTATGAGAGGCTTATTCCATTTAATGCTCTGGGTTACTATTTACACAACATATGTTCTTTATGTTACATTATTGTTCTCCCTTGCAGTCCCTTTTATGTTTTGTTTTATCTACAGATCACCTTTATATATGTGTTTAGAGTTTTTGATGTTGAGAATTGTTTGCTCAATTTAGGTGCAAGTTATTTTATTAGTTTTTTTTTGTTTTTACTGATTTTTAGGGGTTTAACTGGTTATTGTTTATTATTTTTAATCCTTATTTTTCATTTTTATTATGTATTATTGGCTTGTATTTGTAATTATTTAGATTATTCTTATTTGTAGAGGTCATTAACCCTGAAGAAGGCCTCCCGGTAGAAACGTGTTGGGTTGACCTCACAGCTTTAATAAATATCTTATTCCATGGTTGGTCTTCTGTCCTGCTTTTTCAGTGCCTGCAAGGTGTTTTACAAAGTCATTAATTGTGATATACACCAGAAAAGACAAAGTCCAACTGTCACATTTGAAATAAAATAAATAGTAAATAAAATATAGACACTATAAAAAATTTAAGACATTAGAGAAGGGGATGAATAGGACAACATTATAAACCTTAAAACAATGTGAGGATTGATATCAACGGGACACATAATGTGACTTCTATAACTTTCCTTCCTTAATTTGATTTCTGACAATTGTTCTTCAATGTGGCAACATTGCACCTTTCTCCTGAATGTGCTCACATTTAGCCGCCTTCAGAGGAAGGCAGTCTTTGAGCTACATTTAGGTTGGGGGAGGAAAAGTATGAAGATCACATTTTCAAATCAGGATAATTTTATAAAGTTGCACCTAGTTAGCATGTGTTTTCATGTATGTATTTTATACCTATTTTATAAAGCCAAATACGTATGTACTTGACTTCATAAAATACTAGCATAAATGGCAGAGAATGAGGCTTGATGACTTACACCAGCCCTTGAGTTGGTATACATTACCTCGACTTTTTTTGCAAGTACGCCTGTAAATTATAGTATTCTATAATTAATGTGCGTACTTGCACACTCCACATATGCTGCACCCAAGCTCCACCTATGTACATGCCTGTAGTGAAAGTACACATGATACAAACAGTGTACTTATATGCTAGTCAGTATTTTAGAACAGGTCATTTACCTCTAGAAGTGTCCACCTAAAAATAAGCAGCTCCTTAGAAAATCACCTGCCTACTGTGCAAAAAAGAAACTCTTCTGCAAGATGCCTGCCTTCCAACCCAGAGGTTACGATTTGGATGCCAGTCTGTGATGAAACTGGATGGGAAAACTGAATTTTAACAACATTGGGGGAGGGGGCCCTCGCCACCACCCAGGGAAGACTAGATGGACAATGCAGATCTTTATCTGCCATCATTTACTGTCACAATGTTACCCCCCCCAAAAAAAATAACAGAGGACTTTATCCTCACAGCAGTGCCATTTGTGTTCCCTTTAAAAACTGGTGCAAAGCCCATAGATAATTATTAGTGGACATTGTCCAAGTGCAAGCAATTTATTATGATGTGATTTTCTTGCTGCCCTCAGGATCTTTAATTCATTAGAGACATTATGGGTCTGATTCTGTCCCCTTTATACATCCAGTCTGAGCCAGACGTATAAAGGGAATTGCGATTCTCATCCCGCGGGGCACTGCCCAGACAGCTCAGTCAAGCATATAAATGGAGCCGTGGCGCCATGGTGTCCTGTTGCCATGACACCGTGGCTCCATTTAAATGTTGCAATACCAGCCTTCAGCAATTAGGGCTTTTTCCCCACAGCCCAGCCCACGATCCAGCCTCCTAAGGCCAGGTTCGGACTGCAGGGAAGAAACACTGGTCCCCACAGACTCTTCCATGCCCCGACTTTGTCCAGGGAAGTTATTCCACTTCAGAGGTGGATTAACTTCCCCGGCCATTTCGCCAGCCCTGGACGTACAGGGCAGGCATTAGAATTGGCCCTGCATGTCTAGGGCCGGCGACCTCCCACTGCCTGCCCACTCTCTGCCCCTGGGCCACCTCTTCCCCACCCCGACTAATTTCCCCACACAACCAGTGGGGAAGTTAATCAGGAGCTGCCGGGCCGGCACGAATATATGGGTTATTCGTGTCTCAGAATAACTCATATATGTTTGATATAATTAGAGGTTAATATGTGTAAAATAGGTTTGCGTGACTGAATAAATGAAGGTTTAACCTTCTTAATGCAAGATGAGACTTTGAAGGTAATTTTAGATGGGTTAGATAGTATTTACATATGGATAAAGTTGATTTGCATGTGTAAATGGCCAAGCATACATATGCAAGATATGATTTTGAACAAACTACTTCTTATACATGGATACTCTCAGCTCCCCCAGTTTCAAGAGAAAGGTGAACTGGTCATTTGCACAAGGCAGATTCTAGAAATATATAGTATGTGTATTCCCTGTTTTACAATAGAAATGCAAGTATACTTTATATATAAGTACCCCTGGAATAATTTAAACAAAAACCTTTTTTGCAGGTAAAATTGTGAAAAAACATCTATAAAATTACCTCCACAAAGCTCTGAGATATGGTGCTCTTTATTTCAGTGAGACCTTTTGAAACATGTCTGTTCCCAATATATGTGCCACAAAATGCTTGTGTTTTTCCCATTGTCTTTCAGAACATATGGCTGCGTTCAATAAGCCTTTTGTAAAATACACTGCAAATTGTGACTGCATGACTTGGGCATACCTTTTACCTAAAATGTAGGTATGCAAAATAGGTCATGAGGGTCTTTGCACAATTATGCAGCTCATGACCTATTTTGCATTGAGTTTGTGTTTTGATTTGCCAATAGTGCACACAGAATTTTGCTAATGTGACTGCACGGGTTATTTGGAATCATTTTGGGCATTACCACTTTTGCGCAGAACAACACAGCTTGGTACATTGTCTCTGGGCATGTCGAAGGGGTTATAAATCAGGATAAAAATCATAAGAACATAAGATATGCCATACTGGGTCAGACCAAGGTCCATCAAGCCCAGTATCCTGTTTCCAACAGTGGCCAATCTAGGTCATACGTACCTAGCAGTATCCCCAAAAGACACAGGTTCCACAATGCTTGTACTGGGTCAAGCATTGATTATCCTGGGTCCCTTTTTAATAGTGGTTAATGGACCTTTCCTCCAAGAACTTGTCCAAACCTTTTTTACACCCAGCTACACTAACAGCCCTTACCATATCCTGCGGCAACAAATTCCAGAGTTTGATTACACATTGAGTGAAAAAATATTTTCTCTTATTTGTCTTAAATAGTTTACCCTGTAGCTTCATTGCATGTCCCCTAGTCTTTCTATATTCTGATAAGGTAAACAATCGATCCACGTTTACCTGCTCCACTCCATTCATTAATTTATAGACCTCTATCATATCTCCCCTCAGCCGACTCTTTTCCAAGTTGAAGAGCCCCAACCTTTGTAGCCTCTCTTCATAGGAGTAGCCTTACATCCCCTTCACCATTTTGGTGGCTCTTCTCTGTACTTTTTCTAATAATGCTATGTCCTTTTTAAGATACGGTGACCAGAACTGCACACAATATTCAAGGTGCGGTCGTACCATGGAACGATACAGAGGCATTATAATATCCTTTGTTTTGTTTTCCATACCTAGCATTCTATTTGCTTTCTTGGCCGCCGCTGCACACTGGGCAGAGGGTTTTAACATGTTATCCACGATGACTCCTAAATCTTTTTCCTGGGTGGTGGTTCCCAATGTGGCACCTTGCATTGTGTAACTATAGTGTGGGTTGTTCTTTCCTAGGTGCATAACTTTGCACTTGTCCACATTAAATTTTATCTGCCATTTGGATGCCCAGTCTTCCAATTTATCCAGATCCTCCTGCAGTTTTCCACAATCCTCTTGGGTTTTAACAACTTTAAACAGTTTTGTATCATCTGCAAATTTGATAACCTCACTCGTTATTCCCTTTTCCAGGTCATTTATGAATATGTCAAAAAGTAGCGGACCCAGTACAGATCCCTGGGGTACTCCACTATTCACCTTTTTCCATTGGAAATATTGGCCATTTAGCCCTACCCTCTACTTTCTATCTTTTAACCAGTTCCCGATCCACAATAGCACACTGCCTCCTATCCCATGACTTTTTAGTTTCGCCAAAAGTCTCTGATGAGGGACCTTATCAAAAGCTTTCTGAAAGTCCAGATACACTATATCAACCGACTCACCTTTGTCTACCTGTTTATGCACACCTTCAAAAAAACATATCAGATTAGTAAGACAAGATCTTCCTTGTCTAAAGCCATGTTGGCTGTCTCCCATTAGGCCATGACTATCTACATGATGTGTAATTTTGTTCTTTATGATGGTTTCTACCATTTTCCCCGGTACTGACGTCAGACTCACCGGTCTGTAATTTCCGGGGTCACCCCTGGAACCCTTTTTAAAGATTGGTGTTATGTTGGCGACCCTCCAGTCTTCAGGTATTACAGATGATTTTAATGAAAGTTCACAGATTACCAATAGCAGGTCCGCAATCTCATATTTCAGTTCTTTCAACACTCTTGGATGTATACCATCCAGTCCAGGTGATTTGCTACTATTCAGTTTATCAAATAGTTGTAATATATCTTCCCGGGGTAGCGATATTTCTCTCAATTCCTCTGCAGTATCACCTTTAAATACCACTTCAGTCTTGGGTAACATCCCTACATCTTCCTCAGTAAAGACCGAAGCAAAGAATTCATTCAGTCTCTCTGCTATAGCCTTGTCTCCTCTTACTGCCCCTTTTACCCCTCTATCATCTAATAGCCCAACGGACTCTCTCACAGGCCTTTTGCTACGAATGTACTTGAAAAAGTCTTTATTTTGTGTTTTTGCTTCCGTAGCAAGTTCCTTCTCAAATTCTCGCTTTGCGAGCCTTATCAATGCTTTGCATTTAACTTGCCAGTGCTTGTGCTGTTTTCAGTTTTCTTCGTTTGACTCTTTTTTCCATTTCCTGAAGGATTCTTTTTTTGGCAGCAACAGCCTCTCTGACCTCACCTTTAAACCATGCTGGCAGTTTTTTGGACTTTCTTCCACTTTTCTTAATGCGTGGAATACAGCTGGTCTGGGCTTCGAGGATAGTATTTTTAAATAACACCCAAGCTTGCTGTAAGTCTTTAACCTTTGCAACTGCTCCTTTTAGTCTTTTTTTAACTATATTCCTCATTTTATCATAGTCTCCCTTTTGAAAGTTAAAAGGTAGTACTGTGGATTTCTTTACTATCCCTTCTCCACTAATTAAATCAAACATGATCATGCTATGATCACTATAGCCAAGTGGTCCCAACACCCTTATTTCTTGCACCAGATCTGGCGTTCCACTAAGGACTAGGTCCAGTATGGCTTCCCCTCTGGTCGGTTCATGAACCAGCTGCTCCAAGAAGCAGTCATTTATTTCATCTAGAAACTTTATCTCCCTAGCTTGTCCTGCTGTAACACTGACCCAGTCGATACCAGGGCAATTGAAATCACCCATTATTACTACTCTGCTGTGACTTTTGTTAGCTTCCTTGATTTCTTTGAGCATTTCATCATCCATTTATTCATTCTGGCCAGGCGGTCGATAGTACACTCCCACTGCCATCGCCTTCCCCTTTTTACATGGAATTTCAATCCATAGAGATTCTACAGCAAATTTTGTTTCCTGCAAAACTTTAATCCTTTCTGACTCAATGCCCTCTCTAACATAGAGCGCAACTCCTCCACCAATTTGATCAGTTCTATCATTACGATATAGTTTGTATCCAGGTATCACAGTGTCCCACTGGTTATCCTCCTTCCACCATGTCTCTGAGATTGCAATCATATCTAACCTCTCATTTAGTGCTATATATTCTAACTCTCCCATCTTATTGTTTAGACTTCTAGCATTTGCATACAAGCATTTTAGAGACTGTATTTTATTCATATTAATCTGGCTATTGGTAGGCATGGGTAATTTGGAATCTTTATGCTCTGTCTGCACCTTACTCAAGGGCATTTGGGCTACTATACTCTTTTTGGAACCTCACTGCTTTTGGTAGTATCCTTCAAGGATACCTTCGTCCGAACCATGCGCTCCTGGGCGACTGTCGGCTTTCCCCCATTTTCTAGTTTAAAAGCTTCTCTATCTCCTTTTTAAAGGTTAATGCCAGCAGTCTGGTTCCATCCTGATTAAGGTGAAGCCCATCCCTTCGGAAGAGCCCCTCCTTTCCCCAGAATGTTCCCCAGTTCCTAACAAATCCAAAACCCTCAGCCTTGCACCATTGTCTCATCCACGCATTAAGACTCCGGAGCTCTGCCTGTCTTTTGGGTCCTGCACGTGGAACAGGAAGCATTTCGGAGAACGCTATCCTGGAAGTTCTGGATTTCAACTTCCAACCTAAAAGATTAAATTTAGCCTCCAGAACTTCTCTGGGTGGTTACAAATGAAAGCTGACAGCAACGGCATCCCAGCACGGGTTCTGAATGAGCTGGAAGCCCATAGAATCAGGAAGAAACTAGCAGGCCAAAAAAAAAAAAAGAAGAAGAAAGCGAAACTCCAAAGAGAATAAGAGAGATGGCATGAATGCAGTTTATCTTAATTCAAAGGTTAGGTCAGGGAAAATTGATTCTGAAAAGGTGAGTAATATGGTTTCCACAGAGAAAAGCAGCAGTGTTCCTTTAAATACAACTTTTGTTGGAAAACTTTAGTCAGTGTTTAAAAATAGCAGAAGGTTGCGAAAAGATTTTAAGGTGTTAATTGATAGCAAAGGATCTCTAGCTGCTGGGTTTCCTATTTTTCACCTAGAATAAAAACATCTTAAGTGTCAAAATTGCTCCCGAAGGATGTAATGAGAGCTATGTGGTTGATACAGTTTTCCAGCTCAGATGCATACCAAAAATGAATAAAAAGAATATATGTATTTGAGGGAATAAGTATGTACAGACCATAGAGAGCCTGTCGATGCCTTCTTTCTGGGAACTCCAGATATCTTTCTCAGGTCAGGATGTGTTTTTTCCCCTTGGTTAACATCTTCCATATATCTGTTTTTTTATGGTAGCCGTATGTCAGGTTTACCCACTATTACTCTCTGGAGGCTAGAAAGAATTTTGGTGAAAGAATTCCTTTCACTTGTACTTGGAAGGTTTATTATTATTATTATTATTTATTTATTTATTTTTTACTTTTGTCTCTTTGTAAATTTTTTTAGCAAAATAAACAGCATTAATACATGGAAGTGAAGGTGGTCTTTTTAAAAGCCTTAATCACAATTTGGATGTCCAAAAATATGCATGTGGACATTCTAGGAGCAATTTCACATGTGCCTTTTGAGGACATCTCTGCTGCAGGGACCATGGTGGAGGCATGTCTAGGATGGTGCAATGGACTTAGACACTCCCGCTTCATTTTAGAAACATCAGGGATGTCTGCAATCCTGTCCAAGTTTAGACCTGCTCCAGGAACAAATAAGCATTGGGAAAGTGCTTGTTTGGCCATAAAACATCCAGAGAGAGAAGAGAAAATGGCACTATCATCACCAGTGCTCTCTACAATTACAACGATAGCAGCAGTGGGATTTCAGCTCTGGCTTCCCTTGCCCTAGCCCACTACTCTAACCATTAGGCTGTTCCTAGACATCCCTGGTCTGGATTACTATACTGGGGATTAGCAAGGCCGCGGAGCCCCCCTAGTGCACGTGGCCGGCACTAACCGGGGGGGCGGCCGGTCACGCGCTCGCTCGGGCGCCGGCCGCGAGGGTTTGTGGGGGCGGGCCCTGGCGGCGGCAGCAGGCCATTGGCTCCCGCGGCCCAGTGAAGGGTGCGGGAGCCAATGGGAAGGTTGCAGGCAGGCAGCAGGGGGGGTTCTGGGTAGGCGCGGCGGCTCCTACGGCCTTTCCCTCGAGGGAGCCGTGGGAGCCGGACGTAATTGTAAGTGCGGTGCGCCGCGGGAGTCCAGGCATCGGGGGGGAATTTTAAGCAGTCCCGGGCAGGCGGGGACATTAGCTGGCAGCTGGGGGGGCGCGATTAATAAAAAAAAAAAAAAAAGGATAAACCAAACCACATATACAGCTGCACACTTGAACAGCCGTTCGGGACCCCAAATGGGCACGAGTCCAGCTGGAATTTGTTTTTTGCGTAGAGGGAAAAGAGGGGGACAGGCGGGTGGGTAAAAGGGGGGGGGACTGGGGAGTCCAGCAGCGGGTGGATACTGCTTTTAGCATCCTCAGTTGTACAGCCTCCTGGGCCAGGGGACATGGGAGGGGCTGGCAGGCAGACCCCGAGGAAGGTGGGGGGGGGGGCTGCTAAGGGCAGGGGTAAGGGGTGAGCAGCGGGGATGGGCATCCGCGGGGGGAGCAGGCCGGCACTGGTTCCAGGGTGGCGCAGGCTAGCGGGGGACATAAGGGGCGGGGGAGTAGGCTGCGAGGTGGGCCTGCTGGCGGTGAGGGGGGGCATGGGGGAGCTAGGGGGAGGGCACCCAGCCGTGGGAAAGGAACTAGGGGGGGGCAGCAGGACGGGGGAGGGGGCCATACCGAGGCGGAGCAGCGGGGAGGAGGCCCTTGGCGTTGCGGCACCCGGTGAATGCGGGCAAGCGGGGCAGCTCGGTTCTAGCCCGGCTGTAGGCCTGCCGGTCAGAGAGGCAGCGGGCCCCGGAAGTTTACGGGTGCCTTCGGGCTGCCATGGAGTGGGATCGGGTCCGGTGACAGGGGAAGCTTGGTCAGCTGGGGGGTCGAGCGGTAGTGATTGGTGGGGATGGAGGGGCCCCACGAGTGGTCCTGGGTTCATGGGGGGAGGGTACGCTCCTAGTTGGGAGCATTGGCAGAGTGAGGGGCAGGGCTCCTCGAGGGTGGATTGGTTGGGGGCCTGGCAGTAGCCCTGGGCTGCAGGGGTCCCGCGGGGCCTTTTCCTTTTTTCTCTCCGCAGGTGCCTCCGGGATGGACGAACACTGCGAACTTGGGCCAGGAGGGTCCTCCAGCATGGGCCGAAGCATGACGGAGCGTCGAGGAGGCCCAGCCACCTGGTGGGGTGGCGTGAGAGTCACAGCATGCGGAGCCGGCGGCGATGGGGCGTCCGGAGGTTGCTGTGGTTTCGGAGTCAACGGCGGCTGCTGCAGGTGAGTCCGGGGGAGCGCCCGGGGGTGGCAAGAAGGGGCAGGGGATGGGGAGAAAGCGGCGGCATTACTGCCGTTGGCGTAGGACGTCGGGATCCGGCTCCTCCACGTCCTCGTCGTCCACGTCTTCGTCTTCATCCGCCGGTAGCAAAGGTGATGGTAATGGGGGTGGGATGGGGTCTGTGGGGGCCTCTGGGGCCATGCCTTCCATAGCGTTTTTCTCCGAGCTTTGGGAAGGCGTACCGAGGCAGTTGCAGCGCAAAATTCAGGAGCGGCGTTACATCGATATCTTTCAGTTGTTATAGGGTAGGAAGCTTTCGGGGGACAGTCGGCGGAAACGGAAAGCCAATGAAAAAGCAGGTCGAGTACGAAGAGTTGCGCGTAATGTGACTAACAGGACTAGGGCGTTCTTGCGGCTGGCCAGTGTTTGGGGATGCGCGCATCCTTCGCAATACGGGATGTTGTTGGCGTACGCGGACTCCATCTTGGAAGTGTCTCAGTCGCATGATGGTTGGGCTTGGCTCAACTATGATGAGAAGTTCCGTGACAAGATGGAAGAGAACCGGACGCTGACATGGGCTACGCAGGACATTCATCTGTGGCTCACGCAAATGGCAGCTAGGCCAACCGGTGGGTCGGCGGGGGGTTCGAAGGGCGAGGTGGGCGTGGCGCCCAGGACCCTGCGGCCCTTTTGGGCCAGTGAGCCGGCGGCGGGGCAGAAAGGGGCCGGGGGGGGGGGCGCAGGGGATGTGTGCTGGCGCTATAACAAATCCTCCTGCCCTTTCTCGGATTGCAAATTCCGACATGCCTGTTCCGTCTGTAATGGTGGGCATTCCGCCCTCAAATGCATTAGGAGGGGGCTGGTCGGCACCGGCCTGCCCCCCTCTAAGCAGTAGGACCTGGAGTGGGGTGGCACCGACCCCGATACGGCTCGATGCACTGCGGGGTTGGTTGCACCGGTACCCCATCAGCTTTCCCTTTGCTGGGGTTTTGTTTCGAGGGCAGCTTTTACTTCGACCGGTGCATGCCTATGGGATGTTCCATTTTGTGTGCATACTTTGAGCGGTTTAGCACTTTTTTGCATTGGGCCTTAGTGGATCGGGTGGGGTGTGCTCAGGTGGTACACTATTTGGATGATTTCCTGGTCGTCGGGGGCGCACAGACCGGTCGGTGCCAGGCTTTGCTCGACGGTTTCACGCAGATGACGCGGGAGGGAAAACAGAAGGCCCGGCGACGCGTCTCACATTCTTGGGTATTGAGCTGAATTCGGTTGCGATGGTGGCACGTTTGCCGTTGCAAAAGGTGGCCAGACTCCGGGTCCTGGTGGCGAACGTCTTAGGTTCCCGGAAGATGACCTTATGGGAGATGCAGGCATTGATCGGTTCTTTGAACTTTTCTTGCAGAGTGATCCCCATGGGCCGTGTTTTCCTGAGACGACTGGCTGCTGCAACGGCAGGGGTTGTTAAGTCGCATCATCGGCTCCGGGTGTCACGGAGCATTCGGGCTGACTTGGCCATCTGGGGGGAGTTTCTGCGTGATTTCAATGGGGTTACGGTGCTCCGAGAACGGGAGATCTCCAGTTGGGACTTACGCTTGTTTACGGATGCGGCTGGCAGGGTGGGGCTGGGGGTATACTTTGGAGGCTCCTGGTGGGCGGAAGCGTGGCCCGCTTCATGGAAAGCAGCGGGCCTGACGACTAATATAACTTTCTTGGAATTGTTCCCGTTACTGGTGGTGCTGGAGGTGTGGCCGGATCTGATTCGCAATCAGCGTGTGGTGTGGTGGTGCGACAACGAGGCGGTGGTCAGCGTGATCAATAACTACACGCCGCACTGCCCTTTGGTTGCTGACTTGATGCGTCGGATTCTGTTGGCCTGTTTGCGTTTGAATGTGGTGGTCCGGGCTAGGCACATTCCTGGTAACACTAACTTAGTCGCTGATGCTCTTTCTCGTTTTAAGTGGGAGCTGTTCCGGAAGCTGGCGCCGGAGGCCGAAGAGGCGGGGAGGGCGGTCCCCGCGAAGTTATGGCAGATTGGCCTAGGGACATGATTGAGCTCCTGGAGACTTCGGTGTCAGCGGCTACATGGACGGCCTACCAGCGGGGTTGCGACAGCGTGGTGGCGTTCCTGGAGGAGCGGGGATGGCAGTGGGGGCTGCCTCCCGATTATATGGTGGGTCAGTATGTGTTGGTTGCGAAGGCGGCAGGATTGTCACGAGCCACGGTGAGTAGGCACTTGGCGGGGTACTCGTTCTTTGCGAAGGCGGTAGGGTGGGGGGCAGCTGGTGGGGGATTTTTAACGCAGAGGCTGTTGCAGGGCTGGGAGCACTCCCTTCCCGTGCTAAGGGATGGGTGGCGGCCCATAACTCACGAGCTGCTCCAGCAGCTGTGTTCGGCGTTGCCTGGAGTGGTTTCGTCCGGATACGAATGTGTTCTTTTTCGGGCGGTGTTTTCGCTGGCATTTTTCGGGGCTTTTCGTATTGGGGAATTGATTGCAGAGTCGGGTAGTGCTACAGGCGGGGGGGGCTTGCAGGTGCACCACGTGAAGTGGGTGGGGGGCGGGGTCGGTTGCGCGCTCGCTCGGGTGCCGGCCGCGAGGGTTCGCGGTGGAGGGCCCTGGCGGCAGCGGCGGGCCATTGGCTCCCGCGGCCCAGTGAAGGGCGTGGGAACCAATGGGAAGGTTGCAGGCAGGCAGCAGGGGGGGTTCTGGGTAGGCGCGGCGGCTCCTACGGCCTTTCCCTCGAGGGAGCCGTGGGAGCCGGACGTCCCGCCCGCCCAGAGTTAAAGTTTCAGAGTCAGTTTCGGGGATTGTGGGGTGATGCAGCTGGGGGGGGGGGAGGTGGCGGGATCCCGGAGGTTTCCGGGGTCCGGAGCCGGAGCCAAGCTGGAGGGCGGGGGTGTGGTACCCCCGACCCAGACAGTCCCTCAGGCTTTTGCTAATAATATGGCGAAGCCGGAATGAGGGATGGCGAGGCAAGTTGCCGGGGCTGGGACCCAGTGGAAGTGGAAGCGGCATCACTTTGCTACTCACATGGCTGGTGAGCGATCGCTCTGCTGGGGGGGGGTAAAGTTAACTGTGTTGAATTGTTGTTGGTTATTGTTATTGGTTAATAAAGCTGCGACCAGTTTAATTCCCAATACAGTGTGTGGTATTTTGTTTAAGAAATGTCTGGGGGCAGGGAATTGGGGGGGGGGGTTTCGGTAAGGGAGGAGGGGCGACCGGTCCGCCGTACCTGGTTAGTTTATGTAGACGGCCCTGCAGATGTCCATAGCAAGCACATCCTTGTTTGTGAAGTTGTGCCTGAACTTGACGTGCCTGCTTTTTTTTCAGACATTTTGGCTTGGAAGTCCCAAATTGAACTTGAACGTCATTTGCACAATGTGTCTTAAAGAATCTTACATCTCTCTTCTTATCCCATGTTTCCCACTTCCCAGGATTCATTCCATTGTTACCAATAGGCTGCAGTCCTTTCTGTTTTTGATTTTGCCCAAGCTTTCTCATTATATATAATAGCAGAGACAGGCAGACATTTGTTGGTGTTCTTGATAGCATTTCTAGTAATGACCCAACTATGGCTGGAACAAATTAGTATCTATTATCAATCTCAATATTTGCAGTCTTCACTTGCTTCTCTAGCTCTATCCTGTCCAAAACTGATTGCATATTAATGTCTTAAAAAAATTTTCTTTAGCACTCACACAATTGGTAAGTCTCCATTAAGCAGTCTCCACCATTACAATAAGGGATCTGTCTTAGTACCTCTCCTTTTCTCTCTCTACATTCAGTCCCTTGGTGTACTTATTTCCTCCCATGATTTTCAATACCATCTTATGCTGCTGACTTTCAGATATACCTTTCTGCGCCTGACATCTCTCCAGGAATTCAGGCCCAGATCTCTGTCTACATATCTGATATTACTGCCTGGATGTCTTACCACCATCTGAAACTGAACATGGTCAAAATTGAGGTCCTTATCTTTCTCCTTAAACCCACCTCTCCCCTTCCTCCCTTCTCTATTTCTGTGGATACCATTATATTCCTCCCTGTTTCCTCAGCTCTCAACCTTGGGTCATCTTTGACTTTACTCTCCCTTTCTTTGAACACATCCAGCAGATAGCTAAAATCTATTGCTTCTTTCTGTATAATATTGGCTAAATTTGTCCCTTCCTTTCTACACACACTACTAAGACTCTCATCCACTTATTAGCCACCTCCCGTCTTGACTACTGTAACCTGCTCCTCACTGGTCTGAGTTCACGGGCTCCCTATTCATTTCCGCATCTAGTACAAACATCTCCTATTTACTAACAAGTGCATTCATTCTGCTGCTCCTCACTACCTTTCCTGCTTTATCTCATTCTACACTTTTCGGGAACTCTGCTCCTCTGGCAGCTCCCTTTTATCTATGTCCTTCTCTGCCACTGGCAGCTACAGATTTCATTCATTCCACCTTGCTGCTCCATATTCCAGGAACAAACTACATGAGTTGGTGCATCGGGCTCCTTCTCTGGCCTTATTCAAATCCAGGCTGAAGACCCACTTCTTTGAGGCTGCTTTTGGATCCTGATGCTCCTCATTCTCTTGTCCACTACTTCAACAGTGGCCAATGCAGGTCACAAATACCTGACAGGTTCCAAAAAAATGTAAAGGACATCAAGCCAGAAGGAATTCTTTTATGGAATTTGGATCAAGTTATAGAAACAAAAAAGACTAGAAAAGGGGCCTGTTACTTCTGGAGAGAGATCTGCAACTGTGAGTATATACTTCTGGGACTTTTCTGAAAGGAATTCTTTTTATTAAAGCTAATTAATCTGTGAACCCACTATTTTTTGTTAAATCGGTCAGGACCTGGTAGCAGCAGTTTAAGTTTACATTTAAAACACAGAAGAGAACTTTCTGGTTAAATTTCATACCCAGCAGAGAGCTTGTAGTTTAAATTTCATAATAAGTTAGAGCCTAGCAGCAGCAAAGAGCTATAATTTAAATCAAATAAGAATATAGATTAGCACAAAGGCAAAACAGGGTCAGTACTCTTTGAGCAGCAAATAGTCTTCTAGAGACCTTTACAAAGAGGCCTTCTACCTAGGGGGCAAGAGACCTGTGAAACTTTTTTCAATAGGTATAAACACCAGGTGGCAGATCAAAAGGCCATTTTGAAAGACTCAGCCAAGAAAGGACTCTTAATCATCCAGGACTGTTAATCATCCAGGAAGTTGGTAACAGCTTACCTCAGCAGCACAGGCATAAATAGCTCAACCAGAGCTCTGTGAGCCTCAGTCTTGAAAGACTAGAAAAGGGGCCTGTTACTTCTGGAGAGAGATCTGAAACTGTGAGTATATACTTCTGGTACTTTTCTGAAAGGAATTATTTTTATTAAAGCTAATTAATCTGTGAACCCACTATTTTTTGTTAAATCGGTCAGGGCCTAATAGCAGCAGTTTAAGTTTACATTTAAAACACAGAAGAGAGCTTTCTGGTTAAATTTCATACCCAGCAGAGAGCTTGTAGTTTAAATTTAATAGTCACTCAGGGCCTAGCATCAGCAAAGTACTTTTAGTTTAAATTTAAAACACAGAAGAGAGTTTCTGGTTAAATTTAGAACCCAGCAGAGAGCTTGTAGTTTAAATTTCATAATAAGTTAGAGCCTAGCATCAGCAAAGAGCTATAATTTAAATCAAATAAGAATATAGATTAGCACAAAAGGCAAAACAGGGTCAGTACTCTTTGAGCAGCAAATAGTCTTCTAGAGACCTTTACAAAGAGGCCTTCTAACTAGGGGGCAAGAGACCCGTGAAACCTTTTTCAATAGGTATAAACACCAGGTGGCAGATCAAAAGGCCATTTTGAAAGACTCAGCCAAGAAAGGACTGTTAATCATCCAGGAGGATGGTCACAGATTATCTCAGCAGCACAGGCATAAATAGCTCAACCAGAGCTCTGTGAGCCTCAGTCTTGAAAGACTAGAAAAGGGGCCTGTTACTTCCGAAGGGATGGGCTTCACCTTAACCGGGATGGAACCAGGCTGCTGGCATTAACCTTTAAAAAGGAGATAGAGCAGCATTTAAACTAGATAATAGGGGAAAGCCGACCGTTGCCCAGGAGCAGATGGTTCGGAAGAATGTATCCTTGATGGATACTACCAAAAGCAAAGAGGTTCCAAAAAAGAGCAAAGTAGCCCAAATGCCTTCAAGTATGGAGCAGACAGAGCTTAAAGATCCCAAATTACCCATGTCTACAAATAGCCAAATTAATATGAATAAAATACAGTCTCTAAAATGCTTGTATGCAAATGCTGGAAGTCTAAAAAATAAGATGGGAGAGTTAGAATATATAGCACTAAATGAGAGGTTAGATATGATTGGAATATCAGAGACATGGTGGAAGGAGGACAACCAGTGGGACACTGTGATACCTGGGTACAAACTATATCGTAATGATAAAGCTGATCAAATTGGTGGAGGGGTTGCGCTCTATGTGAGAGAGGGCATTGAGTCAGAAAGGATTAAAGTTTTGCAGGAAACAAAATTTGCTGTAGAATCTCTATAGATTGAAATTCCATGTAAAAAGGGGAAGGCGATGGCAGTGGGGGTGTACTATTGACCACCAGGCCAGAATGAACAAATGGATGATGAAATGCTCAAAGAAATCAAGAAAGCTAACAAACGTTACAGCGCAGTAATAATAATGGGTGATTTCAATTACCCCGGTATCGACTGGGTCAGTGTCACGGCAGGACATGCTAGGGAGATAAAGTTCCTAGATGACATAAATGACTGCTTCTTGGAGCAGCTGGTTCATGAACCGACCAGAGGGGAAGCCATATTAGACCTGGTCCTTAGTCGAACACCAGATCTAGTGCAAGAGATAAGGGTGTTGGGGCCACTTGGCAATAGTGATCATAGCATGATCGCCTTTGATTTAATTAGTGGAGGAGGGATAGTACGTAAATCCACAGTACTACCTTTTAACTTTCGAAAGGGAGACTATGATAAAATGAGGAAAATAGTTAAGAAAAAACTAAAAGGAGCAGTTGCAGAGGTTAAAGACTTACATCAAGCTTGGGTGTTGTTGAAAAATACTATCTTGGCAGCCCAGACCAGCTGTATTCCATGCTTTAAGAAAAGTGGAAGGAAGTCCAAAAAACTGCCAGCATGGTTTAAAGGTGAGGTCAGAGAGGCTGTTGTTGCCAAAAAAGCATCTTTCAGGAAATTGAAAAAAGAGCCAAACGACGAAACCTGGAAACATCACATGCACTGGGAAATCAAATGCAAGGCATTGATAAAGCAGATTTTTTCAAGTACATTCGCAGCAAAAACCTGTGAGAGAGTCAGTTGGTCCATTAGATAATAGAGGAGTTAAAGGGGCACTAAGAGGTGACAAGGCGATAGCGGAGAGACTGAATGAATTATTTGCTTCAGTCTTTACTGAGGTAAATGTAGGGATGTTACCCATGACTGAAGTGGTATTTAAAAGTGCGGAAGAATTGAAGGACATATCGATACATCGGGAAGATGTATTACAACTATTAGATAAACTGAAAAGTAGCAAATCACCTGGGCCAGATGGTATACATCCAAGGGTGTTGAAAGAACTGACATATGAGATTGCAGACCTGCTATTAGTAATCTGTGAACTATCATTAAAATCATCTCTAATACCTGAAGATTGGAGGATCGCCAATGTAACACCAATTTTTAAAAAGGGTTTCAGGGGTGATCCGGGAAACTACAGACTGGTGAGCCTCACGTCAGTACCGGGACAAATGGTAGAAACCATCATAAAAAATAAAATTACTCAGCATGTAGATAGTCATGGCCTAATGGGAGAGAGCCAACATGGCTTTAGACAAGGAAGATCTTGTCTTACTAATCTGTTATGTTTTTTTAAAAGTGTGAATAAACAGGTGGACAAAGGTGAGTCGGTTGATATAGTGTATATGGACTTTCAGAAAGCCTTTGACAAGGTCCCTCATCAGAGACTTTTGGCAAAACTAAAGAGTCATGGGATAGGAGGCAGTGTACTACTGTGGATCAAGAACTGGTTAAGAGATAGAAAGCAGAGGGTTGAGCTAAATGGACAATTTTCCCAATGGAGAAAGGTGAATAGTGGTGTACCCCAGGGATCTGTGCTGGGTCTGCTGCTTTTTGACATATTCATAAATGACCTGGAAAGTGGAATAACGAGTGAGGTTATCAAATTTGCAGATGACACAAAACTATTTAAAGTTGTTAAAACCCAAGAGGATTGTGGAAAATTGCAAGAGGATCTTGATAAATTAGAAGACTGGGCATCAAAATGGAAGATCAAATTTAATGTGGACAAGTGCAAAGTTATGCACCTAGGGAAGAACAACCCAAACTATGGTTATACAATGCAAGGTTCCACATTAGGAACCACCACCGAGGAAAAAGATTTAGGCGTCATTGTGGATAACATGTTAAAACCCTCGGCCCAGTGTGCAGCGGCAGCCAAGAGAGCAAATAGAATGCTAAGTATCATAAGGAAAGGAATGGAAAATAAAACAAAAGATATTATAATGCCTCTATATCGTTCCATGGTCAGACCGCACCTTGAATACTGTGTGCAATTCTGGTCGCCGTATCTTAAAAAGGATATAGAGTTATTAGAAAAGGTTTAGAGAAGAGCCACCAAAATGGTAAAGGGGATGGAAGGATACTCCTATGAAGAAAGGCTAAAAAGATTAGGGCTCTTTAACCTGGAAAAGAGACGGCTGAGGGGAGATATGATAGAAGTCTATAAATTAATGAACGGAGTGGAACGGGTAAACGTAGATCGATTGTTTACATTATCAGAATATAGAAAGACTAGGGGACATGCAATGAAGCTACAGGGTAAATTATTTAAGACTAGTAAAAGAAAATATTTTTTCACTCAACGTGTAATCAAATTCTGGAATTTGTTACCGGAGGATGTAGTAAAGGCTGTTAGTATAGCTGGGTTTAAAAAAGGTTTGGACAAGTTCCTGGAGGAAAGGTCCATAAACCATTATTAAGAAGGGACCAAGGATATCAATGCTTGACCCATTACAAGCATTGCGGAACCTGTGTCTTTTGGGGAAACTGCTAGGTACGTATGACCTAGATTGGCCACTGTTGGAAAAAGGATACTGGGCTTGATGGACCTTGGTCTGACCCAGTATGGCATATCTTATGTTCTTAACTGTGCTGTGAAGAGCTAGAATGAATGTGGTTCTAAAGCAATGGGATAGTCATAAATATGTGTTATTTAACTTATCTGAATCTGCACTTGATTATCATTGGGTAAGTTGTGCAAAAGAGTGGGCTAATGGTTTATCTGTAAGGATGATATACTATTCCATCTCTTTGGAATTCTGTCTAAAATTTCATCCTTGAAAACTGCTAAAGAGTGCTTCAAACTGAATAACATCATCAAATGGTAAATGATTTACTATATTCCCCCTTACTGTATAGTTTCTTGGGTTGCATTACCTCCCAAAGGATATTCAACCTTAGACAATTTCATATCAAGCATTAGGGATGTGCATTCATTGTATAACTAAAGGCAAAATGCAGTGAATAGCTGCAAATTCAGTTAGTTATGGCATTTTGTTTGGCAAATTTAGATGAACTTTGCTTTTGTTGTGCACGTGTGTGTGGCTAGACATACTAGAACCATTCTGGGAGGAGCAGAAGGTCAGGGGGAGCTGATCAGCAAGCAGCAAAGGCACGTCAACCACTCAAGTTGGAAATCCTTGACAAGCAGCCAAACAAATGTTTCACCCCAGGTGAAGAGCCTGGTGTTATCTTGGACTCTGCTTTTTTTGTTAAAGGCCCAAACAGAAGCTGTTGCAAAGAGAGCTTGGTGGAAACTCCAGCTAGTTTACCAGCTTTCCTCTTTTTTTTTTTTACACTTCAGATTTTCTGGACAATGATGCGGGTGTTAGTAAAGGGTCATATCCAGTAATGTAATGCCACCTACATAGGCCTCATTCAGAACAGTAAATACGTTCTAAAGAACTCAAAATGCAGCTGCTAAAATTGTCACTAAATGTGCCCATAGAGATAGAATGACTCCATTCCTTTTGACCCTATTTTGGCTCCCTGAATGTAAGGTCTTATATATTACATTTTGAATTTTGAATAATAAGGGTCTCAGTTATCTAGTCTAAACTTCAAAGATATGTTCTTAAGTGCTCTCTGCGCCTGGAAAGAAAGTTTAATTTGGTGATCCCAGTTCCACAAGATTGTAAATTGGTCTGCATCATGAAACAGGCATTTGAATGGGCATTTGGGTGCCCAGGGGGAAGGATAAGTTTTAGGATCTTACCTTATTATATGATCTGTCTTGTGCTCTTCTTTGTAAACTGCTTTGTACCTCCTTTCAGAGATAAAAGGAGGCTATAAATACATGAATTTAGTTACATTAAATGACTTAGGACAGGTAAAAGCTGTCCTGAGTCTATGTGCATTGGCTATCCAGATAGTGGCTGAATACTGCTGCTCAGATAACTCTTGGTGCTGACCACAAATTCCGGATATTCAGCAGCAACAGCAGGCTGAACATTGCCCCATTATAAAATTGCCCTTTTAAAGGCACATTTTACAAAGGATGTCCAAATGCAATCTGGGATATCGAAGCCAGAATGTGAGTGCACAGTTCTACTAAAGTAATGCTGTTTTCTTGAATTTCCTCTCAAGCCCTGCTGTATCCATTTCAATCTGGTTCTGTCCCTTACATTTTACCGAGACGGCACTTGCCAAAGTCTCCAGTGACTTGTTCCTGGCTAAATCCAAGGGCCTTTACTCTATCCTCATCCTTCTTGACCTTTCTGCTTTTTTTGACACTGCTGACCACCACCTCCTCCTTGACACATTGTACCGTCCTGGTTCTCTTCTTATCTCTCCCATCGCTCTTTTAGTGTTTCTTCAGGTGGTTCCTCCTCTACTGCTAGTCCTCTCTCAGTTGGTAAACCCCAGGGATTTGTTCTCAGCCCTGTCCTTTTCTCTCTCATCTCCTCCCATGGATTTCAGTATCCAGTGGCTGGACATCTGGGGGCCCAGAATCGGGGGCACGGCTGGTCCATCCAGACCGGATGCACTGATTCTGATCTTGTGGGGATGTGTAGCCCCCATGGGATCAGAATTAGGTGCAATTCCGGCCCATCCAGATTCCGGATGTACGGACGGACCGGAGGCACCCAGATTTGAATTGGCCTCCGCATCTCCTCACCTTCACTTTTCCCCTTATTCTTATCTTTGTCTTGTCTGTCTTTATTAGATTGTAAGCTCTAATGAGCAGGGACCATCTGTGCATGTCTGTACAGTGCTGCATATGCTTTTTAGCACTTTGTAAATGTTTAATAATAGTAGTAGCATGCTCCCCGTGACTGTCTGCTTTTGATGCTACTGCCTGTGTTCTTGCATGCCTATTCTGCTCCAGGCCGTGGTGTTGCCCAGCCTGCTGTCTTTCACTCAGTGCCACTGCTCTACTGCTCCCTGGTGTGATTAGCTGCCAGCCATGTTTTTCTTCCCACTGTGGTGTTTCCCCCCCCCCACCTGCCCAAAATAAGATAGAAAAAAATACCAAAGAAGAAGAAAAAATATTTTCCTCCACTAGCATTAGTAATGTTGGCTTTTCTTGCCGGTGTTTGTTTATTTGTTTGTTTATTTATTAATTCAGCTTATATCCCACTTTATTTGCAAAATCTAAGTGGATAACAAGGAAACATAAATATATATATATATATATATACACATACACAATCACTTAAACATAAAACAGGATATCAAACATAGGGCAATAATATATATATATATATACACACTTTATGCTGTCATTGTATTGCCAAGTAGTTCATAGGCCAATTCCCTTTTGCATGTCCTGCCCCTGTACGGCTGGGTAGAATTGAGGTGCTCAGCGGTAACACCCGATTCTGATCCCATGAGGGCTAGATGTGCCCATGGGATCAGAATCAGGTCTACTGGCCTAGACATGCAGGCCGGGCCCTAATTCTGATTGGCCGCACGCCCAGCCACATATCCAGCTAACTCAGCCAGGCTTCTGAATGGAACCGCAGTGCCATGGTGTTCCATTTCCATGGCACTGCAGTTCCATTCAGGAGCCATGATCCTCTGCCACAGAAAATAAACTCTTTTTCCTGCAGCCTGACCCATGAACTAGCATTCCATGGCCAGAGTCGGGCAGTGGGGACCTCCTGCACCCCCTCACCTCTTGTCCGTGGCTTGACTCTGTCATCCCCCAATGTCCAGGGGGACTTATTCCACCTCCGAGGAGTCCCCCCATCTACCTGGCCAATCCCAGACATACAGGGCTGACCTCAGAATCGGCGCTGTACATTCGGGGTCACATTCCCGCTCACCATTTGCCCTTGCTTCTCCCAAAGCCCTCCCCCTCCCGCCCATGAACAGAGCTCCCTGCAAAAATCGGCAATACATGAGGGGAGCGCATGTAGTCTGATCCACTAAACTAGAATCAGAATGACTCCCTATTTGTTGATCCTATAATAGTCTTTGAATAAGTGAGTCTTTACCTCGCTGCAAAATTCTGAAAATTATAATATGGAGACTGCCAGGGAGTGCATTCCATAGCCCAGGGAAGTAGAGCAAGAATCCTTTGGCACATATAGTCTGACTTTCCTTAACCTTGTAACCAGAATGTTGAAGGTATTCTGGGAGCATACTCTCCTTGATGGAAATTCCTATAAAATGGATGAAAGGCAATCTGCAGAGAGTTTATGAGCGATTAATAATATTTTGTATTTAACCATACTGTCAATAGGAAGCCAGTGTATTAGTTTCAATGGAGGGGGGATGATATGAGTCAATTGTGATTGATTTAAGAGGAATCTTGTGGCAGTATTTTGTGCTAGTTGTAAGGCATATGCTGACAGCCCCTGATATACAACATTATAAAGTAAGGTAGCACAAGGGCTTGAAATATCATGCAGAAGCTATCTTCATCTAATAATGTGCGAAGGCGACATGTCACACTCATCATATTCATTCCTAATGACACTAGTAATATGTGTGTGTGAAAGGTTAGCTTTTTATCTAATATTACCTCAAGATAGGGACCCAGGATATCAATGCTTGACCCAGTGCAAACATTGTGGAACCTGTGTCTTTTGCGGAAACTACTAGGTACGTATGACCTAGATTGGCCACAGTTGGAAACAGGATACTGGGCTTGATGGACCTTGGTCTGACCCAGTATGGCATATCTTATGTTCTTAAGATAGTGAACTTCTGTTTTGACTTTTATATTAGCTCCTTTAACTTCTGAAGTGACATTTTAGAGGGGGTGTCCAAGTGCAATCCAAGATGTCCAGGGCAAAACATGCAGAAAAATGCTGGGCATGTCTAGGTGCAACAAGGGTCATAACACAAGTCAAACATTGCTGAAATATCTAGAAAAATAAGCACAAACCTAGCAGAGGGATTTTTCCAGTACCTGAATAATTCTATTTAACATGGCTGCCATAAGGGTTTTATCCCCATGATAGGGTCTGAATCCATGCTGCTGAGGATCGAGCAGAGCATACATATGGATGTGATGGTATGACTGTTGCAGTATGACTTTCTCTATTAGCTTGGACATGAATGGATGACTCAAGATAGGCCGGTAGAAAATGGGTGTTACTACATTGAGTTTGGGACCCTTTATGATGGATATAGATACTGTCCCCCTCAGCCCCCTCTGGTGGCGGCGTAGTGGTACCACCGGGGCTGGGGAGCGCATAAGAAATAGGGGTTTTAGGGTTGACCTGTTGTGAGGGTCAATGAGGTAGCAGCCCTCTGTGTCAGCCTCATGGTCAACTTCCCAAAAAGCAACTCTTAGCCAAGTGTAGGGTAAAGAAAAGGCATTTATTTCACCTTTGCGCAAAAAGAAGTTCAAAATAGGCAGTTATGAGTAACAGAGTGATAACTTTCCTTGTATCAAAATGTAAATCATCAAAACATTCAAAGTAACATTGTTAACCTTCACAAACTTAAAGCATAAGGTCTCCTGTATTCTTTTCATACATTGGGTTTGCTTCCCTTAACTTAAACACGTCTCATTGTGCAATAATTACAGTCCATCGGTTCGATGGCTTCCATAACCTCAGATTCCCCTGGCAGCCATTCCATTTCTGAGGGGTCCGAATCTGATGTCTCAGGGATGTTAAAATCTGACTTTCTAAAAGCATGCCATACCGTATCCCAGTGTTGGCTTGACAGTTTGGGGCGTCGGCTTTTAGGTATGTTGTAACACCCTGGATTTTCTGCTGTTACAGGATTAAAAGTTTGCTTATTCCAGTCTTTGGCAGCACTAACCTTTTTCCTATAAAGATTATCTGGTATTTCTGGTTTAAAACTGTCCTTATCATCCAGACAAAAGTTAGTCCTTTGTTTCTCTCTTGGTCTAGGCCTTGGTAGACAATTACAGGCACCAACTGTTTCCCCTTTAAACTTCCTGCAATCCCTTTTGTGTAAGGCTTGAGGCCTAGTCTGAATGTCCTCCGTTTCAGGCAGTTTCCAGTGATCCCAGGATATCTTTCCTGCTTTAGAATAGGGTATAACTCTTTTGAGGCAGGGCTGCTGCTGAGGCGCCTGTCTTCCACCTCCACCCCTGTGGCAGTTGGCTACTGGCCGCGCCCTCTCAGCTATGTCCTCTTCCCCATGCCTCTGAATCTTTCTTTCATCTTTCAGGTCACCTTTATAAAAACTTTTAAAAGTACCTTTTCCTCCTTGAAGGTTCCTTTCCAGTGAATATATCTTCCTCTGCTTGTATCCCCGTCCTTCTCCTTGGACAAGGCTTCCTCTCCAGCTGGAAGGGTAAGCACCTCCTTCCTTGGCTGCACTCTGTAATACTGCCCCTTGCAGTTGTGTATGGCCTTCCTCTAGGCCTGCTCTTGGGCCTTCACCTCGGCCTGCTCTCCCAGTAGCTTTCACTCCTTGAGTTTTATTTATTTTTATTATTTATTAACATTTCTTATATACCGCACTATTTGCCATCAGCGCGGTTTACATAGAACATAAACATCCGACAATATACATATGTCTGGTCATTACATTTAACAGGAAATGGAACTTGGAGAACAAGGTAAACTATATACATAAGAAGTAGAATTAGCCCAAGTAGTGCACAAATGCTGATACATTTACACCTTCTCCAATATTAATGTAAATACGTGCATGTACACTAAGGGGCATGTTTACTTCACCCCGGTCTCTGACTCCGGCTTCTGGAGCTGCTCTTGGCACTGCTTCCTGTAATGCTCTCTGTGAAGCTCCCTGCCAAGCTCCTTGCCTCTCCTCTTGTAATGCTCTGTCCCTGCTTAAATCGAGACCAGCTGCTTCTGGGTCCTGCCCATAGAGGCGTGGTTCCTCTGCTTCCAGGCTTGCTCTCCTGCTCCCTCTATGTGTACCTTCATGTAATTGCGGGTAAATCTTGTTTTTTTCAAGATTTAAAACTTTTTTTCTTTGTGTCAGAGGGCCTGCAGTATCACAATACTCTTAAGCTATGTTGTCAAACCATCAATGATCTAAGAAAGAATACTATTCAAAAATGCTAATGAAGTCACTAAATCGCCCCAGGGAGCTCTTCTTCATTGTGTAAGACTTAATTCGAAAGCCAAGCAACAATGACCCCACAATGATAAAAGTGATGCACAACAATTTGCCAATCACTATATGAAGAAATCCAGATACACAATTGCCAACCCAATGAAAGTAACAATAAACAGATCAGCTGACACCAGTCCATGGAATTCATTCTCTATAGGAAGCCCTGCACAGATAGAACAATGTATCAAATCCATGAATATGACGACATCCCACCTTGACCTTTGTCCAGTAGGCTGGGTTAAAATAACTAGGACAGAACTAACACCTCACATATAAAAAATAGACATTCACTCCCTATCTCAAGGGCTCATGCCAAAATGCACTAAAGGAATCAACCATCCGTCCAATCATAAAAAAATGCTCGCTCGATAAGCGCTGTCCAGGCTCCTATAGACCAATATCGAGTCTTCCATTTCATCCAGAGTAATAGAAAAGTCAGTACAGAGGCAACTACAAGGCCATCTAGACACATATGCTCTGCTTGATCCACACCAATATGGATTATGGCCTTGCCTTGGTATGAGAACTCTCCTCACGTCCCTATTCGACAAAATCATTCAAGGAATTGAAAACACAAAACAATCTTCTGTACTTATTTTTCTAGATATAGCATCAGCTTTCGACTCCATCAACCAGAACATTTTAATCACCTGGCTACAACAACTTGGAATATGAGGCACTGTAATTCAGTGGTTCATATCCTACCTCTGACCATACACAACAGGTCAAAATTGATCATTTAATCAAATCCAAGGGGTAACCCAGCGTTAAGCATTATCTGCCTTACTATTCAACATCTACTTCCAACCAATCTTGGATATAATCAGAACACACAACATCGATTACAGAATATATGCGGATAACATAATGTTTTAAGTCACGACGTTTAAAACACAAGCCAAACTACCAGAAAATAGTTGAATGTTTCAACGATGTATCACACTGACTCATCTCTGTCAGCCTTACGATAAATCTAAAAAAGACCTTATGATCTCCAGAAACAAAACATTCTCGCTGCCTCAGCAACTTCAGGTAAACAGTGCCTCACTAGAGGTGAAAAAGGAAATCAAATACATGGGAATCCTATTGGACAAGAACCTCAACCGGATAAAACACATCAACATGACAATGCAAACAATGTACAATAAAATAAGTATGATACAAAACCTAAGACCTCTCCTGTCAACTGACGACTTCCATTCTGTGCTACAAGCAATGATCTGCTCTCACTTCAGTTTTGGAATACAAATCTTCCAGGGCCTACCCAAGCAAGCCTTAAGCACCCTACAGATGACACAGAACACTGTTGCATGTACAATAATGATGGTAGCCAGATCAGAACACATAATATTCATCCTACACTATCTACATTGGCTGCCGGTAACACAGAATCAAATACAAGACATTAATGACCACCTTCAAAACAATAAAGAACATAGTGCCAACATACCTCAATTCATTAATACAGTTACAACCAGAAACAAGACAAAGAAGGTAATGCACGCAAAACTACTAATAATCCTAAGGAATTCAGGAATGCTAACCAATGAATAGCCAATAGAGCATTCACCTTCTACTCTCCAGTCCTCTGGCATGCCCTCCCAGACAGCCTAAGGGAAATAAATGAACTAACCACATTCAGAAAGAAACTCAAGAGCTATCTATTTATGGAATATTATCAAAGCAGAATGCCACTTGGTTTGCAGCTTGTCATGCTGTGAGGGCTTGCGTGCATCAGTGATGCTGAGAGCTAAACTATTAGTAGTTTAACTACTGGCAGGGTCTCCCAAGATGGACAGATCTCAGCTGAGCTGCCAGACCAAGACAAACCACCCATCTGGGCAGCAGCAGAATGGGACAGTGTTGACGGCGAAGGATCACATTTTTGTGACAACGGCAACAACACCAAACTTAAACTGCACGGAAGAAAGGCCCGGCAATCTACTTCTGTATCTTGCCATGAAAACCCAATGGATAGTTACAACAAAACAAATTGTGCTATGGTGCTGGAAGATGAGACCCCCAGGTCGGAAGGCACTCAACTAGCTACTGGGGAAGAGCTGAA
This sequence comes from Ichthyophis bannanicus, assembly GCA_033557465.1. Classification (NCBI taxonomy): domain Eukaryota; kingdom Metazoa; phylum Chordata; class Amphibia; order Gymnophiona; family Ichthyophiidae; genus Ichthyophis; species Ichthyophis bannanicus. The sequence goes on along the minus strand of CM066033.1, from coordinate 861,081,960 downwards.
GACTTTTCAGAGTAAAGCCAGCATTTATGATGTGGTTGGATCAAAGCCCTCGGGAAGTCTGACTGCTGATGTAGCTGTGCATGAAATGAGAGTCAGAAGCTGTAAAGATGTCTTACACATTGGAACATGGAACGTACAAAGCATGAACCAAGGAAAGTTGGAGGTGGTCAAGAATGAAATGGAACGTGTACAACTTGATCTGTTGGGTGTCAGCGAACTGAAATGGACTGGCATGGGGCACTTTGCATCAGATGATCACATGGTCTACTATGCTGGAAATGAAAGACAAAGAAGAAATGGTGTTGCACTTATAATAAAGAAGAAACTTGCAAGAACTGTAATGAAATACAATGCAGTCAGCGAACGCTTAATCTCTATTCGTCTACGAGGATTGCCTATCAACACATCTATAATTCAAGTATATGCCCCAACAACAGCTGCAGAAGAGAATGAAATTGAAGAGTTCTATGAACAAGTACAAGCTGAAATTGGCAGAACATGCAAACAGGATATCCTGATAGTCATGGGTGACTGGAATGCAAAAGTTGGCAACAAAGAAGAAGGCAAAGTAGTTGGAAAATATGGTCTTGGCAACAGAAATGAAGCTGGAGAAAGACTGATAGAATTTTGCAAGACCAATGATCTATTCATCTCAAACAACTTCTTCCAGCAACACAAGCGGCAACTGTACACATGGACTTCACTCAATGGATTGTATAAAAATCAAATTGACTACATCTGTGGAAGTCAATGATGGAAAAGCTCTGTAACATCAACAAAGACAAAACCTGGAGCTGACTGGTACAGATCATCAGCTACTAGTATGCAAACTCAAGCTAAAGTTGAAAAAGAGCAAACCACTCATGAATGCAGCAAAATATGACCTTGAGAATATACCACTGGAATTTAAAGACTACCTGCAAAATCGATTTGCTGCTTTAGATACAAATGACAGAGCTCCGGAAGAGTTATGGAATGACATCAAGAAGGTTGTGTTGGAAGAAAGTGAGAAGTCTCTACAAAAGGTGAAAAAGCAAAAACGGCCAAAATGGATGACGGAAGAAACTCTGAAAATTGCCCAGAAATGCAGAGAAGCTAAAGCCAGAGGAGAAAGAAAGACAGTCACAGAACTTAACAGAGATTTCCAATGTGCAGCAAGACAGGACAAGGAAAAGTACTACAATGACACGTGCAAGGAAATAGAAGCAGAAACTATTAGAGGAAGAACAAGATCGGCTTTCCTAAAGCTACGAGAGTTAAAGAAAAAGTTCCAGCCTCGAATTGGAATGTTACAAGATGCTCAAGGTTCTATGTTGAATGATGCTGAGAAGATCAAGAAAAGGTGGAAGGAATATACAGAGTTTTTATATGATAAAGATCAAGTGGACCAACAGCCGTTTCAACCTGTACCTTATGATAGGGAACCATTGGTGATGAAAGAAGAAGTTGAAGCAGCATTGAAAGCCTTATCAAAGAACAAAGCACCAGGCATTGATAGAATTCCCATAGAAGTATGGCAGCAATCTGATGCAGCTGTTACCGTACTCACAATGCTCTGCCAAGAAATATGGAAGACAACATCATGGCCAACTGACTGGAAAAGATCTGTGTTTATACCAATACTAAAGAAAGGTGATTTAACTGACTGTGGAAATTATCGCACAATCGCTCTGATTCCACATGCCAGCAAGATTCTACTGAAGATTATTCAAAAGAGACTACAACCATACCTGGAACAAGAACTACCTGAAGTGCAAGCAGGGTTCAGGAAAGGGCGAGGAACGAGAGACATCATTGCAGATGTGAGATGGATCCTTGAAAAGACTAAAGAATACCAAAAGGATATCTATTTGTGCTTTATCAACTATAGCAAGGCTTTTGACTGTGTAAACCATGAGAAACTCTGGGCCACATTAAGAAGCATGGGTATACCAGAACACCTGATCGTTCTCTTGCGCAATCTGTACATTGATCAAGAAGCAACAGTTCGAACGGAACAAGGAGAAACAGAATGGTTTAAAATAAGCAAAGGTGTAAGACAAGGCTGCATACTTTCCCCCTACCTGTTTAATTTATATGCAGAACAAATCATCAGAGAAGCAGCATTGTATGAAGACAGCAGAGGTGTGAAGATTGATGGAAGACTCATCAACAACCTTTGCTATGCTGATGATACCACATTACTGGCTGAAAGTGAAGATGATCTGAAACATTTGCTTCTCACAATCAAAGAACGTAGTCTCAAAATGGGCCTGCACCTTAATGTAAAGAAGAAAAAGATCATGACAACTGTCATAATCAACAGGTTCATCACTGAAGGAGAAGAAATTGAAATTGTGAACAACTTTAACCTACTTGGATCAACTATCAATAAAGAAGCAACAAGCAGTCAAGAAATCAGACGACGCATTGCTCTTGGCAGAATGGCTATGAAAGACCTAGATAAGATTTTCAAGAGCAGAGATGTCTCTCTCCATACAAAGATTCTACTTGTTCAGGCCATGGTATTTTCAATAACATCATATGGATGTGAAAGCTGGACAGTGAAAAAGACAGACAGGAAAAAAATTGATGCCTTTGAATTATGGTGCTGGCGGCGAATACTGTGTATACCATGGACTGCCCGAAGAACAAACCAGTCGGTACTAGAGGAGATCAAACCTAAGCTTTCTTTAGAAGCTCAGATGACAAGACTTCGACTTTCATACTTTGGACACATCATGCGAAGAGAGAGATCATTAGAGAAAGACATTATGCTTGTCAAGATAGAAGGTCAACGCAAAAGAGGAAGGCCAGCAATGAGATGGATCTATACAATAACAGCAGCTACAGGTACCAGTCTGTCAACAATGAGCCAACTGACTGAAGACTGAACACAATTTAGGATAGCTATCCAGAGAGTCGCCATGAGTCGACTCCGACTCGACAGCACTTAACAACAACAACATGGTATATGTGCTCTGTAGGGTGCAGTTTAGGTGTTTATGGCGTGTTTCTTTTATCAGCAATAAAGATTCCATCTTTATTACCACAGTTTAGTACTAGGTAAAATGCAGGGAGCTTGTTTGCAGGGGCCACAGCTGGGACTTGAACCTGTGGCCTTCTGACTCTGAATATACTGGCTGTGTGTACTGCACCAAACTGTTGTCACAAAGGCACATCATTCCCTCGGGATACCATGACTGTTCGTCAGACAGACATTGTCTGTTGCAGTGCACGGCACCCACCTGAACAGGATTTGGCCTTGGTGTGTTGTGGACAGATGCCACTGCTTCCTCCACCACCATCACCCCTCTGCCACCATGCTGACATGCCCTTATGCCAGTGGTGCTGGTGGTGCGCAGTCCCAGGCCATCCAGTGTGCTGGTAGGTGGCTGCCTATGGTGTGAGATCTGGGGTAGGGGTGCCTACATAGACATCCGCGCTTCCCCCCGGCACTGCCTGTCACTGTTATGTGCCCTATGGGGTACCTGCTGGGTGATGTCCCCTGGAACACTGTGGGATACACACTCGTGGGCATGTTTGACCTTGGTCAGTTGCTGGCTTGCTGATTTGCAGTTTCTGTGTTCCTTTGTGCCACCTAGGCATCTGCCACCCTGTGCCCAAGCTGCCCCACTGCATGTCCCGCATTCAGCCCCCTGTACCCCATTTGCAGCCTTGCCATCATGCTCTTTGTACTTGGCCACTATGCTGCTGCTGCACATGTATCACTACTATCACTTTTCTTAGTCTCCCTGGCTTTGCTGTACATTGCTGACTAAAATGGTTTCTCTCTACTGCAAATGTGCCTCTAGCACAAGGTTTTCACTGTCACTAATTTTCAGACCTTCATTTCACGGCGTTAGTGTGCATGGGGCCTCTCCCCGCTCACTCTCTGCCCATTGACCCCTTATCTCCGCCCCTGGGGAGCCTTACTCCGCCCTCTGGGGAGCCTTACTCTACCCTCTGTGTACTTTAATGCTGCTGGAGACATTATCTTGCGATACATGACATTCTCACACGGTAATGTGCCATTATCACACGATAACGTCACATATCACGTGATAACATCGCAGCTGTGACGTTAGCACCATTTAGTAAACATACCCCTATGTATCTGTAGGTCTCGTCTATATACCTCCCTGTCTTCCTTAGCTTCTGCAAGTCTGCTACTCTAGCCTCTAGAGATTGACCTGTTCCCTGTGAGCAAAGAGCTGTTGGTACTTAGTGTACACAAAAGACCTCACACCAACTTGGAGAAAATCATATATGTAACACTTAGTGCAAAAGACTAGATAGCCCCATCTCACTGCTGGACTGCTGTCTGCATCTTAAATTTAAAGATTTTTCTTTTAGCTTTTTAAAGTTGTTGAGTTATTTAAAGTTGCTAGGGGAATAGGGATACCTGAGCCAATACAATTATACCTATTAAGTATAAGAGACTTTTAGTGTTTACTTCAAGGTGAACTGCAACTGAAAGGCCAGTAATTGGCTGGGGAATATGGCATTGCATCAAGAGTTGAACTTTAAGAAGGCTGGACTTAGAAGTTTAGTTCTGAAGTCCTACCCATTGTACCAAGTAGGAACCTGGAGCAAATAAATGTCATAGAAAGAAATACTGAGCCATATAGCCCTCAAAATCACACCCCATAAGTATTACATCACCCAGGCTTCAATTAAGCAGGATTACTAGGAATCAGGACTTTGTTTGCTGCAATCCAAATGTTAACAAACCTGCTTGGTGCTGAGATTACAACATGTAGAACCTTAACTGCAAAGTTTCTCTGCTCCAGGCTTCCAGTTCCATTTCGTTGATCTGACTCTGCGAACTACTTCTTGGCACGAGTTCCATCTGTAGATGTAGTCCAGTTACAGCCCTTGTTGCATCCTAAATGGCTTTGAAAATCTCCCTCCTCCCCCTTCCCCCACCAAAGAACTTGGGACCGACATTAAAAGCTCTGGATATTTAAAGACTGTGGTGGTCAGCTCTGGATATTCAGCACTGGTATCCAGATAGCAGTTGGCACCACCCCCCACTCTTAAACCAGCCCCACACTATTTGGATGCTGACTTGAATATCTCTTTCAGTGTCTTTATCCAGATAACCTCCATGGTTATCCAGATAAAGGGTTTTTGAATATTGGCCCCTTGATACCCAGTGCTATGATGCATACCAAACTTACATGGGTATATTATCTAGTTATCTTCACCCACATATTAAGCAGCACTTTAGTGCCACTGGATAAAAATTAACCAAATAAAATATGGTCAATTTTAGGACATCCCATAATCAGAGTTGTCCGTTTAACTTTAGCAGGACAGAACTCAGATCAGCACTGTCAGGCTAAAGTCTAATCACGTCCTCAGGATACTTCCCACACCACCTCTGATTACAGATACATTTAAAAAAATAAAGATTTGCATGGGCAACTTGCAAAAGCTATTCTTAATTAACAGATTACTAGCTATTTCTTTCCAGGGTCAAACACACTAGAAGGAAGAGGTTTCAATAGCTTGTTGTGTTTCAGAATCAAAAATATAGCTTTTTCAATCCAAACCAATTGAGCACTAGTTTAATGGATTATTTTAGAAGCCCTATTTATGATTTCCATGGGTATAATCTGGCATATTTATGTATGAATCACATCTGCATGTAAATGGCATTTTAGAAAGAATCCAGTTTACTCATGGATGTCCATATCACATCTAAGTTGTCGAGGATGTGACAGGAGTGTAGCCTGGCTGGAACAAAAATCTACAGGTGTATTCCCCATTTTGTATAGGGAATGCATATGTAAACCAAAACTTGTTCCTGTCCAGATTTACATCTGTTATTTGACATGAAAGTGATGCAAGCAATGCGTGCCTTCAAGTCAGTGCTGACTCAGCAGTCCCAGGGCTTTTTTGGCAGTGTGACTGAAAGTAGATTACACCAACTCATAGCATACGCAACTTTTTAGAGAACATTACGCCAACTCATAGAACTCTCGTGCTCGCGTCACTACCTACCCGCCCCTCCCACACTTCCCCCCCCCCCACACCTCCCCACATCGAAATCTTACGATGTATTACTTGACCTGTTACCCTCAAGGAGTATAACACCATACCCCTGTAAATCTGTTCTGTAAATAGTTAAAAGTGGCCACTCTAAGTACCACTCTATGTAAATAGTTTGAGGAGAAAACCCTCAACTACTCTGTTTTGTATTTTGTATTAAGTTCTTACCACTGTTCCATGTAACTGTTTTAGTTAACCTGTTATGATGTAAACCGCCCCTGATCATTGGAAGGGGTGGTATAAAAATATGCACAAGTAAAAAAATAAATAGATTGCTAGGTGTTTGTCCCAGGCAAATAGAAGGTTTAGTGACTTGCCCAAGTCCACAGGGAGTGGTAGTGGGAATCAAATGCTGATCTCTAGATTACTATGCCAGTGTTCAGGCCACTAGGCTACTCCTCCACTCTCTAAAATGAAAAGGAATTTTAAAAATATGAGTTTAGGCCACCTATTTACAGGTGCGATTAAGGTAAGGTTACCAGATGTCTCCAATTTTTGGGAATTATCCCTGATTTTAGAGCTGTGTCCCCAACTCTCACCTGTCTGACAACCTTCTGTCACCAATTCCAGCAATGGGAACAGAAAGGGTAGAAAAAAAAAACATTTAATTTTCAATTTAGTGATTGGAATATGCCAGTTCTTAGAATTTGCATCCATTATCTTTATAATTGCACAGTACTTGGGAAATGCATTACAGTTTCTGTTTCTCTGTTGATTTGTCTGCTTGGAAGAGTTTTACTTAAAAGCAGAAATATGAAGCAGTGCGCGGCAGTCTTCAAAATAAAATCATGTTTGATGTGCTCTGCCTTGCCCATTGCAGTGTGGGGTTAGTTGGATGAGTGGGCCCCCTTCCTGGGCTACTTGAGTGGAATTTATGTCACTGATGATAGTGTATGATTCTGAAAGATATAAGAGCATAAGCCACAGTCAAAATTAGCACACCTTTGCAAAAGATCAAACTATTTAATTACGGTTCAACTTCTAGACTAATACACCTAAAACAAAGAGGAAAGGTTGCACTCTAATCTCTACATGAAATGAATTTCTACCTACCACAATGTCAACTATAAGCTGTAAGGTGCTATGAAGAACTTTAAGAGCAGTATGCTGGTCTGAACTGATCTACAAAGAGTAGAGATGTGTATAGGAAAAATAATTGTTTCATTTTTGATTAATCTTAAACCATTTTCCAGATTTTTTGGAAGGCAACCAAAATGATTTGGAGCCTGCACCAGAAGACTTATGAGAAGAGACATGAAGACCTAAATATGTACACTCTGGAGGAAAGGAGGGACAGGGGAGATATGAACCTCCATCCAGCGTGCTGCCTCTTCGCCCCAGCACCCCCGGCTCACGTCCATCTCTCCCGGCGTGGATCGAGAGAGCCGGGGCAACAGGAACGCCTCCTCAAGCTCCAACTGCCCAATCGGGGCAGCCGGCGGGGCCTACAAAAAGGAACCTCCATCCGGCGTGCTGCCTCTTCGCCCCAGCACCCCTGGCTCATGTCCATCTCTCCTGGTGTGGATCGAGAGCCGGGGCAACAGGACTGCCTCCTCAAGCTCCAACTGCCCAATCGGGGCAGCCGGCAGGGCCTACAAAAAGGAACCTCCATCCGGCGTGCCCGCGCCTGAGGGCCTCGCCAGAGGGCCCCTTGGTGTGGCCCTTACGGCCCCCATCCGGCGGCTCGGCTCACAACCCTAACATCGAAAACCTGAGCTCCCTCCACTGTTTCCCCACTGTGCTTGCAAATTGTGGCACCAACCACAGTTAAGCTACACCAAGACCGGACTGCCCCGAGTACAGGGCCCACCTACTCCGTGAGTACAAACTATCCATTCGACCTAAGACTGCCTACTACACAACAGGACTCTATCACTGAATTGAATAACAAAAAGTAGATAGGCTGTCAAGCAGTATAGAAAATGTCAGCACTGTAACATATTAACCCTACCACTCTGTATAATTTGACCACTAATAACTTATAAATAACATTGTATATTTGTACAGCCAGTAACTTATAGAAACATTGTAGACTGTTTAGCTGCTGAATTGAAGATACCAATACACTGTTACTGTATTGCTCACTCTCCACACGGCCAGGCCTCCATACAAGGCAACCCTCTGTTTCACACAGCTGAAAAATGCTCCCCCCTAGCCTAATCATAGGCATTTTATACCTACTCAGTTATACCCTAATTAGTTCTCTCGCCGAAACAACCAGCCACCATCCAATTTTGACCATTAGAAGACATGGAAGGAGAGAACACAGCAAGTCACACCACTCACCTCCAGAGTATCCCCAGAACTCACACCCCCACTTAATCCACATACCGCTTCTACACCACACCAAAACCAAGCAACACCAAGACCCACGCAACCTTAGATGTGCCCTCATAAATGCACAATCGGTCCGCAAAAAGTGGCCAGTCATCCCTGCCATCATATCACACCTCAACTTAGACATGCTCCTGGTGACTGAATCATGGCTCAACAACTCTGACTCAATCCTCATCAACCACCTCACCCCCCCGAACTTCACAATCCACCACAGAGGCGGTGGTGCATTCATTCTAGTTAAAACTGACCTACACTATCAAACAGTCTGCGCCAACAGCTCAACTCATCTTGACACTATCTCCATCACCAACAAATACAACACAATTAACTTAATATACAGATCTCCATCCCCATCTACTGATGATCTCGCGACTATAATTGAACTAGCATCTAACCCCCAAAATACCCGTAAACCAAACTGGATACTGGGGGATTTCAATCTCCCCGCTCTACATGATACCCACTCCAGAGCCCTCCTAGAAGCACTCAGCAACTTACACTATGACCAGATAGTAGATGCCCCCACACACCAAAAAGGGAACACGTTAGACCTTATCTCCAGCCCCCGACCAGAGGTAAAGACCGACCATAAGTTCAACACGACCATCTCACCTGTACCATGGTCCGATCATAACCTAATCAGCTTCCAAATACCTCTATACCAAGAAATAGAAAACACCCCTAAACCAAATGAAAATACAATAGCCTACACCAGACACTTCAGACCATTTGATGGTGAGCAGATCATCAAAAACGTCCTTCCCAATATTAAAACTACTTCACCAAACCTGGAAGAGGTACTGGACTCATGGAATAACAACCTGAGTAACTTTGCATACGCACCTACATGGACGAAGACACACATCAGAGAGAAGCAACCAGACAAGAAAGGATCTAAACCATGGTATACTGCTGAATTAAAGACCTCTCTGCGAGCCCTCAGGAAATTGGAAAGAAAATGGCGATGCACCCGAGCCACATCAGACCTCACACTCTACAAGTCCAGCCTGCAAGTCCACCGAAGTCTTATATCCTCTAAAATTAAAGAATACCACTCTGATCTGCTAAACCGATCGCTGAACAGGCCTCATGACCTGTTCAATATAGTTAAGTCCCTAACGAAGGATCCATCAGCCTCACAACCATTGCTGATACTCCCTCAAGACTATGCCGACCACCTGGTATCCAAAACCAGTAACGTCACCAAAGCCACACTATCTTGCCCCACTACGAACCCACCCAAGCAGCTCTCCACCTTCCTGAAACCGTCTCAAAGAAGCAGTGAGCGCATCATCTCAAGCATCAATGCCACTAAGGCCCCTAACGACCCTTGTCCAGCTCTCTGGATAAAGGCGCTACGCCACAAAGTCAGTCCAATAATAGCCAAAATCTTTGACCTCTCCTTCTGCTCTGAACAGTTCCCTTCAAGCCTTAAGAAGACATCCATCAGGCCCATAATAAAGAACAACAAACTAGATGCCCAGAAGGACGAATCATACTGACCCATATCCAGCATCCCATTTCTAGCAAAGATAATCGAGAAGGAGGTCCAAAACAGCTACAGGATCACATCGACTCTAATGCCCCCCTTGACACAAGCCAACACGGTTTCAGAGAATCCCACGGTGTTGAGACACTCCTCACCACTCTCATCAACACACGCATCACTGGGATTGACTCCATCAAACAAGGATATGCATTAATTTTCCTTGACATTGCCACAGCTTTTGACTCTGTAAACCACGAACAACTGCTAATTCGGCTACATGACAAAGGGATAAGCGACCTAGCACTGCACTGGTGCAAATCTTATCTAACTGACAGATGGCAGCAGATACGAAAAGGATCTACAACTTCCATACCATTCAATCAACACCACGGAGTACCCCAGGGTTCATCCCTCTCTGCACTCCTATCCAATATTTACATGCAACCAATATGTGAATTAATTCGATCATTTAACATCTCTTACCTACTCTATTCAGACAATGTATTATTCTTTACGCCATTCTCAACTGAAACCCCAGATTTCACTCAATTGATAAACTGCTTCAATGCTATAACTGACTGGCTCCTATCCCAAAGTCTCAAAATCAACTTCAAGAAGACAGAAGTTCTATTTGTGACAAGAAAATGTCTTTCATACCCCCGACATCCATAAAGACAAGAGATGCAGAACTCTCAAGCAGAGCCTGCATCCGCTACCTAGGTGTAACCGTGGACCAACAGCTCAATTTCAAAACACACATCGATAACATAATCAAGCAAATATACTACAAAATACGAACTCTACGACACCTTCGACCCTTACTTCAACCGGAGGATTTCAGAACAGTCTTCCAGGCACTGGTGATCCCCCACTTTGATTACGCTAATGTAATCCTACATGGCCTTCCCAAAAATGCTCTAAACCCATTACAATTAGCGATGAATACGGCCGCAAGATTCCTGAGCGGAGCCTACAGAGCTGATCACATCACCCCGGTCCTCAAAGACCTACATTGGCTACCAATATACTGTCGACTATCATATAAAGTAGCCATCATCACCTTCAAAATCATCAACAAGATGGCCCCCACATCGTTAATGGACCTCACCCACCCCATGCCAGCAAATATAGAAAGGAGATCATGCACAGCCAACACACTCTTGATTCCCAGCGAAATAACAAAATGAACCAAAACAACCAGAAACAGAGCATTTAAGTTTTATGCCCCTAGCTTCTGGAACTCACTCCCTGCACCCATTAGAGGCATCAACGATCTAGCCCAATTCAGAAGAGCGCTTAAACATCACCTCTTTTATTACACTATTCACAGCCCTCCAACACCGCACCCCCTAACACACCACCTACCATCAACACGTAAACCATTACCAACGTTGTACATAATACAGTTTGTAGATAGATGTAAATTGATGTACATAGTTACCACTAGTTGAACTCCAAGTTACTCTACCCTGTTCACTGTAAGTGCTTTTTAATGCAAAACGCTGTTATATGTAAACCGCGCTGATTTTTAAGAGTGCGATATATAAGAATAATAAATAAATAAATAAATATGATTCAGACCTTTAAATACTTAGAGTATTAATGAAGAAACAAACCCCTTCCAAAGATGGGGAAGCTGTAAAACTAGAGGGCATAACATGAAGCTGCAAGGGGGTAAACTGAAAGGCAATGTCAAGAAATACTTTTTCACTGAAAGGGTGGTGGATGCTTGGAATGCCCTCCCGATGGAAGTGGTGGGGGCAGATACAGTGACAGAATTCAACATGGTATGGGGCAGACACAGTGGGTTTCTTTTTAGCAACAGGATAAAATCAAAATAAACTTGATTATCTTTTATTTCTCAACAAATAGGGGTGACCTACATGGAGCGGTTGTTACACCCCTAAACAAAGACATGGGGAGGAGTGACCTGCTTGGAGCAGCAGTGCACCTATTCTTGCTGCCTTGCTGGGCAGACTAGATGGACCACACTGGTCTTTATCTGCCGTCATATACTATGTTACTATGTAAGTTTTTCGTTCTTTTCAAATGTTAATGAGATTTTTAAATGTACTTTAAAACTTTCTTAATATGGAGAAATCAACTACAATGTCAAATATTTGCTCCGATGGCAGCATACCAATTCATGATTAAATAAATATGTGTTCAGTCAATTTTGCATGACTTTTTTTTTTAAGGTCCCCAAATCAACCAAATGCATAGTAATGAATGCACATTCCTAATACACAGCTACAGTGACTAGTCTTTCCTTTGAGTGTTTTTTTTTCTTTTATTCCCTTTTGTCCTATGACACTAGGAACTAGAATTTAGATAAATATCTAAGTCCACATTACTATTTATTGATGAAAAATGCCAGACTAAGGCAAAAATTTTGTTTCAGCTTGGTTCATACAGATTTTATATGATATATTTATATTAATTTTTATTATTACTGACTACTGTAAATTGTACATACGTGCGAGTATTGTTATTTATTTTTCTACAACTATATCTAATATATAGGACTATTCTTTTCAAGTGAGACTCACAAAGCATGAACACAAATCATAGTCTTCCCTCTCTTTGTTTTCACAGAACTACCACACCTCCCCCACATTCCCCTAGGATCTTTCCAAGCTAGCAGATCTGAACCAGGGAACAAAATCATTAGTGCCCAGTTATCGTAAGCCAAGCACAATAACCTCTCTCTCAAAAGCTTATGCTAAAATATGCACACGATTCTGATGTCTAGACGGCTATGATGTATAGGTGAGAGGCATCCTATTTGCAGTGCAGAGTGCTATTAAAGAAGCATAATCGTTGGGATAAATAATTACATCAATGCTACATACTTAATTAAGCCCATTACAGTTACTGTTCCCAAGGAGGATAGGTCAGTCAAATCATCCATCCCTTGATGCAGTGTTATGTTAATATTAACAACAGAAATTAAACAGAGCACTAAACATTCCACTCTAGCTAAAAGATAAGTTGAACAAAGTCTTATTCCTGCATGGCGATGGTACGTGCAAACATGAATTATATGTTTATGTTTCTATAGTTTCACTGAGGAAGTTACTAGGAAAGAGAGCATATTGAAATTGGGGTTGCATCTACAAAATAGCTTTCATAGTACCTATATCTGATTTAATGTACTGTACCCTGGTATAAGACACAGTAGAAATGTCAAAACAAATAAAGAAAATAAATAGGTCAATAGTCAGCTGCAGCGGTAAGCATTTTTTTTTTAAAATGCTGACTGTGGCAGTTAAAAAAAAGATCCAGATACTCAGCACTGATATTTGGATAGTGGCCGGTGCTCAGTATCTAGATAGAGCAGTGTCCTAAGTTACCCAGATATTTCTCCAGATAGGTACACTGAATATACATCTCCACCAGCACTATCCAGATAGTGCCGCTGAATATCAACATATAGGGCCTGATTCCGTCCCGCATGTAGATACCATCTGTGCCACTGTTCCCTCTAAGCTGTGCGCGTGTGCGCGCGCACACACCTCGCCGAGCGAGCGCACACACTTTACAACAGAGCACACAAAAATTACGGCTCTGATTCTGATAGAAAACAACACAGACGTCTTAAAATTTAAAAGTTATGAATGTAATTACTAGAAATTTCCCGCTTCATTTAGTAATCGTCTATTTTCATTTAATTTGATTAAAATCAATGTGGTGTACAAATACTGTATTCTGACATGTAGTCAAATTTTAAAGCATATAACTACGAGTGTCATTATGTGACGCACAAAAATGTAACCTTCCTTCAAAAGCTGCACACAGCTGATATTTTATGCACACACAGCCTACAGAAAATTAGAGGGAACATTGATCTGTGCGTCTGGTCTGATCCCGTGGGGCACGTCTAGCTTTGATGTTTACTTTGTACATATATCCAATGTTACTATCTTTTTATTTAATAACTCTGAATATGGAAATTATGCTGGCACTGTATGCTATTTAACAGACCTAAACTAAACAGATATGGCTCAGTTTTCAAGACAGCCAGGGGCGGCCCAGGGGGGGGGGGTGCGGGGCCATGTGCCAGACTAAGTGTTGGGCCTCATTTGCATAAGGGGCCGCATTTGCATAACTATTTGCGTAATGTTACCATACACTAACTTTTAGTAAACATGCCTCTTAATGAGTGTATGGATAAAGACAGACTAAAAGATTTTTACATTACTATAATCCAGTGCCAACCGCCAGGCACATTAGGAACTACTACAAACACTGCCCATTTAGAACCCATAGCAGTTAACATAGCACCAGACAACCCCCACCAAGAAGCACTGCCCAATCGGGGCAGCAGGCAGTCGGCCTTAAAGGGAGCGCCGATTGGGTGCGTGGTCCTCTCCCGCCCAGCACTCCGGACCTCCAGCAGCTCTCCTGGCAGGGATCGAGCAGGCCGGAGCACCAGACCACCCCCACCAAGAAGCACTGCCCAATCAGGGCAGCAGGCAGTCGGCCTTAAAGGGAGCGCCGATCGGGCGCGCCCACGCCTGACGGGCCCGCGCTTGAGGGCCTCGCCAGAGGGCCCTTTGGCGTGGCCCTTAGGTGTGGGCCGTGGTCATGGCAGCCATCGTTCTCATACGACAGCCCCCCTGGACCCGCAGCGATGACTAGCCAACAAACTGGTAACATTGTATACTCTGATTAGAGACTAGCCAACAAACTAGTAACATTGTTTACTCTGACTAGATGCTACACCTCATAATGCCTGCAATCAGCTTTTGTGGAATACATTGTATATTCTGTATGACCCATCACTACTATCAATTAGCTAGCCACTCTGACGTACTTATTGCATGTTCCTGACTCCTGCACCCTTTGTTTAACCTGATATTTAGAACTACTGTACCGGTCTCATATAGCTTGCTACATGAGCAGTGAGCTACCCTGTTTACAGTCTGCCTATCTGACCTGTACATCTTGAAAATAGTTTTGCCTGCCATCATTATTCCTTCAGCCTGTGTACGTGATTGTTTGCTGTCTGTTCCAAGCTACCTAACCTATCTATGCCTAGTTTTATTTATTTTATTTATTTATTTATCCATTACTTCTATACCGCCCCTTCCAGAGATCAAGGGCGGTTTACATGGAACAGGTTAACATATTATGTATACTTCGGTATACATTTACATTGAACATAAATTTTCTAACTTTTTACAAATCACAACAAATGTGATAAACTGTCCAAACTATTTACATAGGTTATTTACAAGAGGTTATATACAATGTGTTACAGAATAATCATAGGTCATGCGTAAGCGTAAATGTAAGTGTAGTTAAATACAAATCGCCTGTATGTCCTTACAACGGTAAGCAACCTACTAGTAGCCTTCACAATTCTCTCCCACACTCTAGCCCGTTCACTGTCATTGATTACAGTGCCTAGTTCTATCAGGATGGGGCCCCCTATCACCACTATAGTTGGCTTTTACTTCCTATTCTCTAGTTGGCTCCCAAACTCTCTAGCCCTAGCCCCGGAATACAATCAAATCCCAATCCTACAGATCCATGGGAGAAGATGGGCAGGTACATCTCATCACAATACTAATTAGGACTCTCGCTCACACCACCCCCATCTATTACACATTACACTCCAACACTCTATGAAAGCTAAACAAGATAAGAGTCTCTGCCCACAAAGCCTTAAGTGTGCCCTCATCAATGCCCGCTTAATCCGTAAGAAGTGGCCAGTGATTGCTGACACAATATCCCTCCATAACCTCGATATTCTCATGGTTACCGAGACATGGCTATCTCCTGAAGACAATGTCATACTCAACCAGCTCCTCCCCTTAAATTTCACAGTGTTTACCAGCAATAGACAAAGCAAAAGAGGAGGTGGAGTGCTCATCCTCACTAGGACAGACCTCCATTTCCAGATGGACGACTCCACCAGCACAAACCAGCTGGAGACAGTCTCCATATCCAACAAGCTCTGCTCCATAAAACTGCTTTATAGAGCTCCTACAGCCTCCCTGGATGACCTCCCAACTATAATAAACCTCACATCCAACATCCAGAATCCTGGTACCCCAAGTTGGATCCTAGGTGATTTTAACCTCCCAGCACTTCAAGATAACCAATCATCGGCCTTTCTTGAAGCCCTCGAGATCCTAGGATACAAACAATTAGTTAACGAGCCTACTCATGTGAAGGGAAATACTCTGGACCTTGTATTTGCTCCGCAGACAGTTTGTGACCAATCCCACAACACCGCGATGTCCATAACTACTGTACCATGGTCAGACCACAAGATCATCATCTTCCAGATTCCCACTCACGACAGCCAATCAAAGAAAAATCACTATCCTCTGTTTTAGCAGCGTTTCTATTAATTTACTCACCAGAGGTCAGACTAACTGGCGTGTAGTTCCCAACCTCATCCTTTTTTCCATTTTTGTGTAAAGGGACCACATATGCCTTTCTCCAGTCCTCTGGAACTGCTCCCAACTCTAAAGAAGCATTGAAACAGTCAGACAGTGGAGCCGCTAGAACTTATTTATTTATTTATTTACTTATACATCTTTTCTATACCGCCACTTCCAGCGATCAGTAGCGGTTTACAGGTAACATAAACTTTAATAATAGAGTACTATTATTTTACATAGAACATATTTAGAACAATGAACATTCAACTATTAAATGTAACTCAAAAAATACAATGAGATAACAGGCTACCAACAGTATATCAACAGTAATGGGATATATTTACATTAAATTACAGTTATTCACATTAGTTTCCTAAGTTTCTTCAATAGTCTCGGATGTAACCCATCATTTTGGTGGAATAGTTCTCCTTGTAGAGAATTCAGGATCTCCTTATTTCTAGATGACACTGCAGCAAGGATGTGCCACTCAACATCTGTCATATTGAAATCACCTATCAGCAGCAGTTATCCTTTTGTAGTAAATCTCTGTCCAATTCTGCTTGTGAAGGGGATCTGTATATCACACCAATGCAAATTGATGCTCCATTCCGTCTTTCCAGTTTAACCCATAGTGACTCCTCCTTCCCTCATAAGCTCTGTAATTTTGTAGATTTACATTATTTTTTACATATAGTGCCACACCCCTCCCCTTCTTCCTACCCTGTTCTTGCTGAATAAATTACAGCCCAGTATAATTGCATCTCAGTCATGGTTCTCTGTGAACCATGTCTATGTAATCATCATTAAATCCAAGTCAGCCACTTCCGTGAAAGCCTCAACATCTGGAATCTTATTTCCCATACTATGGATATTAATGCACACTGCTTACTTGATGTTTCTCCTTTTACCTATGTCTATAGAGGTATTTAATGTTTTACTTACCTAAGGGCTTTCACTTACCTGGTGGGCTTTCTTTCTCCATCCCAATGAATTTAGTTTAAAGCTCTCTTCAGTAGATTAGACAGTTTTCTACAGAAGACACTTTGATCCTTCTTGGATAGGTAGACATCATCACTTTTCAGCAGCCCTTGGAAAATCATCCCATCATCCAGGTAACCAAAACCTTCATTATGACGCATCTAGGATGCAAGCTTCTCTAACTTGGTCTTTAACCTCAACAAGAAGGATGGAAGAGAACACCACCTGCACACCTACAGGACAGAAGATTTTGATTGGGCTTTTTCTCTGATTTTATGATTTTTTAGTTCATTTCACACCTTTGTTTTTAAGCACATTTTAGAACTTTTCGTTTTTAAGCACATTAGAACTTTTTAATGAATGCTAATCAGCTTAGCGTGTGTTAATTCATGCTTAATGCATGCTAAATCAATTTAGTGTGCACTAAACTTTTCAAGATGCCCTAATACACTGACAATCCAAATGTGTGCTAATGAATGCACATCTTTAATATCAACAGATTGATAGCTTTAGATTTGGGGTAAAGAAAAAATATTTGCTTTGTCCTGAAAAAAGAATACCAGGAAACTACAGTAGAAGGAAGCCTCACTGCCACTGCATTAACGGCCTCCACTTGACCCATGGATATGCTAACAAACGTTCATTTACCCAAATACAACATACATACCTTTCATGTGTATCCCACAGTCCTCAGATCCAAATCTATTTGCTACTGCTTGATGCCACTCTAAGTTCAGGTCAAACCACTGCCACAGTTATGGAGCTCCCATTATTTCCTATGGGAGCAATTTTGACATTTACTTGTCTGGAAATACAGGAAAGTTTGTTTGAACGAGCTTTTTTCTTTCACTCTATCAGGGAGCACTAAGAAATATTAGCAGCCTTGCTATTGTGTCACTGCCCTGATTGAGATAGGAAAGCAGAAGGCAGGAACTAAGCACCGTGCATGTTGCTTACAGACAAACACAGAAAACAGAATTCTGGCACCAAAACCAGCAATAACTATAGTGTACTCTCAAACAGAATAGACTTGGAAGTCACCTAATGATTTATCTCAACATGTGTAGGATAAACTCAAGTAATTTAGACATTCATATATTGAAGTTGGACATGAAAATACTGTTGTTGGGTTTTTGGGGTTTTTTTGATACATAGAGGTGGGGACGCTATCACCACTATCAGTAATGACAACATTACTACCTTGGGTGTATGTAACCTTTTTTTTGGCAATTAGAAAATAAGTTAGTCAATCTCTTTCAATTAACTTTTCAGTGAATCAATATTCATTTTCCCCATTTTCTCATCCTGACCATTTGAGGGATAATTTTATAAAAAGTCACCTAGATTTACATGCAGACAACATGAATAAATCTAGCTGTTCTGTCATATAGGTGCATAAATAAGCACAGAACTGATGCAGTTACTATTCTAAACGTATACACGTTGGCCTGATCACATATACCTTTACGGTGGGCATACACGGGGCAGAGTTAGGCTGAAGCACAGGAGGAATGCACACGTATAATTGTGAATTATAAAATACTATCAGGGAATCCAAGATGGCTGCACACAATTCTGTCAGCTCCGGTGGCTGTTTCTGATGGGGAAGAAAAGGAAGGGGAAGTAGCCCCAGGCTCCCCAACATATCTCAACCCCAGTTGCTTCAGGTCTGATGGATGCTTTTTTGAGCTGTTTAGAGCAGCAGCCAGTGTTAGTGGAGGTGGTATCCTCAGCTGAGAGATCTCTGGAGCCCCCAGATATATGATGACCTTGGAAGCAGCTGTGTGTGGAGGTGAGCCCCAGAGATGTAGAGGTGTCAATCTCCCATGTGATTGGTGCATCTTTGCCCCTGCTGGGGCTCTTTCCAGAATTAGACATGAGCAGTGGAAGTGCCCCACGGGGTCAACTGTGGTCCCGCTCGCAGTCCAAGAGTGGTGACATATCTATGCAACCCTCTTACCCGGGAGGCCCCTGGTTGAAGCTGCGATGCTGGATGCTGTGCAGGGCTCTGAGTCATTTTCCTTCAAGTTGACCCAACTGGAACAGATTACTTTGGAAACAATATGGAGCACTATCAAGAAGTTGGGAAGGCTATTATTCCACAGGTAAAGGCATTGTAATTACATGTTCAACAAAACTCAGAGGCTTCTGTAACAAATGCTGGAATGATTGCAACATTTAAAACTTCTATGGAAGCTCTTTCCCTGTGAGTGGATTGTTTGGATTCCTTCTCTGAAGCTTTTCCTAAGGACACTAATGGTATGAAAGCTTGATTAAAGCAGTTAGACAGTCGGTGTAGAATGACCAACTTGTAGTTGATAAACTCACCCAGTCTTCTAATATCTCCTGAAGGGAAATATTTAAGTTATATGTGACTGAGGTTCTGGGTATTCCTGCCGATTCATATCCTTGCTTTGTAAAGATTTATTATTTGCCAATGAGCCATAAGGTTCAGGTTGACACTGGGATCCCGGGACCTCAGATGGCTGGTGTTCTAAATGTCTCTAAATCTCCAAGACTGAGGTTATTACACCTACTACATATGTTTTAACATTGGCACTTCTATCATATAGAGAATGGCTCCTCAAACAGTTTTTAGGAAGTGTAATATATGTTTCAAGAGCTGTTTAGTCTGGATTTTTCCGGACCTAGCTAAAGAAACTCAACACCGAAGGAGAGAATTTTTGCTCCTGAGACCTAGGGTTCTGAGCTAGGCAGAATGTTTTTCCTTAAATACCCCTGCAAGTGCCTAGTAAAGCTGCAACTTTATCTTTGGATCTCCTCCAGGAAATGCTAATTACACTCTAGTGACTAAAATACAATCCTGAGCTCATGTGACTCACAACAATCCAATTTTATCTTTTTGTCAAATCTTTTTTCAAGAAAGCTGTATTATTCAGCTGCCATCACATCATCAGTCCTTTTTATTATTAAGCATTTAAAAACTTTTAAGCTCTCATGGCAAGGGAAATTATAAATTCTTGAAAAACTAATTTGCACCAGCTCTTTTCAATTTGCTAAGTCTTTTACTTTTTAATTATAATCTGTTCTTTTCCTTGAAAAATCTGATTTGCAATATCTCCTTTTGATTTACTGGTCCTTTAACAATATTACTACATTAATCTACTCCATTTTCCGTCCACGATGACTTCAATTCCAGTGGACCACAATTATCGTGTTTCGAAGCTCTTGTAGTTAAATTCTGCTTCAGGGCTCCATAAAACCACAGCAAAACATCAGCTTATATCAAGAAAATCATGCACTTAACTTAGTTTGAAGAATTGCTCACAATCTTCCTCTTGCTGACTTCAAAGCATTCCACACAGTCTCACATTCCATGTTATTGTGAGAATCTTTGGTTCCCTCAAACATGGCCACGGTGTTATTCAACTATCTGTCAAGGAGCCACTCCCCCATAATCGGCCAATAATATCAGAATATTCCAATCAATTTGACCATTCAGACCTGCCGGTTCCACGGCATTCAGCCTGTATATTAAAAAAAAAACCTCTGTAAGAGGAAGATTGTGAGCAATTCTTCAAACTATGTTAAGTGTGTGATTGTGCTGTTCTGAAATCACACCATGACGTGCATCTTCATTGCTTTGCCCAGGCCACGCTTTCAGCACAACTTCTTTCTATGTTTCTATGTTTCTATCCCAGTGGAGGTGGTGCACACAAGAACAGTATCTGAATTCAAAAAAAACATGGGACAAACACAGAGGATCTCTAAAAGTAAAAAGGGGACTAGTGTAGTTGATATGGAAGGGCAGACTAGATAGGCCATGTGGTCTATTTCTGCATCATATTTCTACAGTGCCATGAGAGAGTATTCATCCCCTTGTTTTTTGTCCTGTTTTGTCAAATTACGTACAACCTGGAATGAAAATGGAGATTCATTTGGATGTTAAGTAATAGACCTAACAATATAGTCCACATTGTTGAAGTGAAATGACAATAAAATACCTTGTATATATATAAAAAAAAAAGAAGTAAAAACTGAAAAGTTGTGAGTGCATATGTATTCATCCCTTTTGCTATGAAACCCCTAAATAAGATCTGGTCCAACCAATTAACCTTAGAAGTCACATAATTAGTTGATTAGGGCCCATCTGTGTATAATCAGTGTCACATGATCCCTGTATAAATATACCTGTTCTGAAAGGCCACTGACTCTGCAATACCACTAAGCAAACAACATGAAGACCAAGGAGTACTCCAAACAGGTCAGAGACAAAGTTGTGGAAAAGTATAGATTAGGGTTGCATTATTAAAAAATATCCCAAATTCTGAATAACCCACGGAGCACCATTAAATTCAATATCACAGAATAGAAAGAATATGGCACCACTACAAACCTGACAAAACTCACAGACCGGGCAAGGAGGGCATTAGTCAGAGATGTTATAAAGACACCAAGGACAACACTGAAGGAGCAGCAAAGATCCATAGCGGAGATGGGGAGTATCTGTCCATAGGACCACTTTAAACCATACACTACACGTGTTTTCTTATTTCCTTCTTTAAGCAATGGCTTATGGAAGAGTGGCCAGAAAAAAGCCATTGCTTAAAGAAGGAAATAAGCAAACGCGTTTGGAGTTTGCACAACAGCATGTGGCAGACTCCCCAAACACATGGAAGAAGGATCTGGTCAGATGAGATGAAAATTGAACTTTTTGGCCATCATGGGAAACACCATGTGCGGTGCAAACCCAATACTTCCCATCACCCTGAGAACACCTCTCTCACACTGAAACATGGTGGTGGCAGCATCATGCTCTGGGAATGTTTTTCATCAGCAAGAACAGGAAAACTGGTCAGGATTGAAGGAATGATGGATGGCATTAAATACAGGGCAGTTCTTAAGGAAAATCTGTTTCAGTCTGCCAGAGATTTGAGACTGGGATGAAGGTTCACCTTCCAGCAGGACAATGACCCTAAAATACTGCTAAAGCTGGTTTAAAGAGAAACATTTAAATGTCTTGGAATGGCCTAGTCAATGCCCAGATCTCAATCCAATTGAGAATCTGTCGCATTACTTGAAGATTGCTGCACACCAAGGGCAACCCATCAAACTTGAAGGAGTTGGAGCAATTTTGCCTTAAGGAATGGGTGAAAATCCCAGTGGCTAGATGTGCTAAGCTAATAGAGACATACCCCAAGAGACTTGTAGCTGTAATTGCAGCAAAAGGTGACTCTGCAACGTATTGAGTTTGGGGGGTGAATACATATGCAAATTCCTGCTTTCAGGGTTTGTTTGTCTTAATTATTGTTTGTGCCACAATAAAGGATATTTTATACCTTCAAAGTTGTAGGCATGTTGTATATATCACATGGTGCTAACTTCAAAAACTCCATTTTAATTCCAGGTTATAATGTGACAAAACAGGACAAACACAGAGGGGATAAATATTTTTGCAATGCACTATATGTTTTTATTCTACTTGGACATCATCACACCAGGAACATCCATATACCCATTTTATAAAATGGATCTGGGGACATTTTTGTGATTTGGACATCTGTGTCCCATTTTCAGACATCCAAAGCATGAATAGAGCTTCTAAAATGACCCCCTAGGAGTGTACAGGAAAAAATGTTGTTGGGGTTTTTTTCCTACTTTTGTACCACACAAAATAGGTTACAATAAAATGTAAGAAAACTCAACAAAATGAAAATGCACATTCCTACTCGTTACCTTGATTGACACCTGAGCAGACAAGGCTTGTACCCGCTTATTTAGTTCTTCTTTTATCTTTACTACTTTGGCTTTGGGCACTTAGCAAGTTCTATACAATGGCTCTCCTTAGAAAAGTAAAACTTGATGGGACACATAGTTGGTGAATTTTCATAAAGGCTGTCATTTTAGCATAGTGAAATGGTTCATTGAAATATAAAAGAAGCTTAATGTTGATGCGGCTTGAGGTCTTCCCTGTGTGGAAGCGGAAACACTGTTCCTGAGCCACAAGTTAGCTTCCTTGATCTGAAAAGGCTTTGACAAGTGTACGGAACCGGGGGGGGGGGGGGGGTAGTCCGTTGGCCAGGCAGATTGCCATCCATCCTCCTCCGTGCAAGAGGGAAAACAAAACCACACCTCATGCAGATTATACTCGTACCTGGCAAAAAATTCTCACAGATTCTTCTTACAAATAAAATCCTTTATTTCTTATACATCACAGAAACAAACATACAGGAAGTGCAACCAAAACTAACTAAATACAAACTAACTTGGGAGGCGTTCAGCAATTCCCTTTTGCTCTGAGAACTACTTTGATTGGACCCTGTGATCCTGCTGACTTTGCTCTGATTGGGGCACTGATTGAGAGGGGCTTTAAACACCTTGCCTCCACCGCGGGAACTTGAGGCATTCAGCAATTCCCTTTTGCTCTGAGAACTACTTTGATTGGACCCTGTGATCCTGCTGACTCTGCTCTGATTGGGGCACTGATTGAGAGGGGCTTTAAACACCTTGCCTCCACCACGGGAACTCGAGGCGTTCAGCAATTCCCTTTTGCTCTGAGAACTACTTTGATTGGACCCTGTGATCCTGCTGACTCTTCTCTGATTGGGGCACTGATTGAGAGGGGCTTTAAACACCTTGCTTCCACCGCGGGAACTCGAGGCGTTCAGCAATTCCCTTTTGCTCTGAGAACTACTTTGATTGGACCCTGTGATCCTGCTGACTCTGCTCTGATTGGGGCACTGATTGAGAGGGGCTTTAAACACCTTGCCTCCACCGTGGGACGCGGTAGTGGGCGCGTGCCCATGGGTGCGTGCCCGAAGGGGCTTGACCAAAGGGGCAGGTCCTGCCCCTTTGGCGCCCCTTCGGCGCACTTAGGCGTCTAGGAGATACTTTATAGAAAAACGAAAGAAGCGGGTTCCCCCGGCAGTTTCTACAAAAAATGGTAAGACTGTAGGTCCTATGGATGCTCATCTTCACGTCGAGGGAATGCCGGTCTAAACTCAGCCGGTTGAGAGTGCTTTGGAGGATATTTCTTCCGTGAGTACTGTTTCTCCCAGTAACTCCCCGCTTGGAAAAAAGTTAATTCCAAGTAGTCATGAGATTGAAGTATTGCCTGTGCACCCTTCCCCATTAAGTGATGGGGAGTTAGGAGAGCCTGGGCCTATGTCGCTTCCTTCTTCTTTCTTACGTATTGAATCAACTTCAGGGGGGCTATCCCCTCCCCTTCCTGCTGCATTAGTTTTCTCTCCGGTTGTTGAGAGGAAAACTCCTCCTACAGATGTGTCTTTGAATGATGTTTGGCTGTTGTTATCTCGTTTGGAATTAGCTCTGGGGTCTTCTCTCCAGAGAATCTCAGATTTTTCTAGAGAGACTGTTGTTAAATTAACGGATCAGGAATCTAGGTTGAGTTCCGTTGAGAGATCAATGGAGGCGCAGCAGACTCAATTACAGGCACAGCAAGGTGTGGTGTCTGTTTTAACGCATGATGTTTCCTCTCTTCATCGTCAGGATGAAATTCTTGAGAACTTTTACGTGCTAGGAATTTACGTCTCCTGAACTTTCCTCGGACACATTTTCTTTCACCTGTGATTCTTTTTCAAAAATATTTAAAAGAAACTTTAATGATTGTGGAGTGTACCTCAATTGCTTTATCTAAGATTTATTATCTTTCCTCATGGCGTTTGGCGATGTGAAGGAGGTTGGAGGGATACAGGTTGATCAATTTTCATCTTCTACATTGGATGTCTCCAAGTTTTTGGAGTCATCCAAGGATGAAATTCCTACAAGGGCAACCTTATTAATTACTTTGGTCTCTGAAATTGATAAAGAAAGAATTTTTCGGGCTTATTTTAAGAAGAAATCTGAAAAGTTTTGTGGCCAGTGTGTTCAAATTTTTCCAGATGTCTCCAGAGCCACACAACTGCGGCGTAGGGCCTTTTTGGAGGTTCGCCAACGTGTTCTGGCACTTGGGGCTCTGTTTTATTTAAAATATCCCTGTAAATGCCACATAACGTTTCAGGGTAAAAGATATGTTTTTCTTGAAATTGAACAATTATTGGAATTTTTGAAGAATAAAGAATAATCTTTGTATGTTTCTTTTGACTATTAATGGAATTTATCATGGGTTCCAATTGAGGTTTTTTATTTTTCCCTTTGATTGGATGCCTCCTTGATGTGGTCTAGTTCTATAATGTCCAGTGTTAGGTTGTATATTACTTGTTTTAGTATTTCTTTATATATTTGGAATTATGATTGTTACTTAATAAATATTTCAAATAAAAATAAATAAATAAAAAATATTTAAAAAAAAATACAAACTAACTTGGAGAATTTCCTTCATCCTCTTATTACAGATATAAAGTAATTAAGAGATTTCCTGTCCATCGACAGATCCTAGCACAGTGAAAGAGAGGATATATGACAGTGAGATTCCTAGCTACACTCAAAGATAAACTAAGGAGACTTTCACCCAGACAATCATACCCACTCACTCCTTAGCAGACATACAGTGGAAATTTACAAACCACCTTCTTCATAAAATGGGGTGTAAATTCACAATCTTTTAAGAGTTCTGTCCTGTTATATAGTGTTCTTTCCAAATAGTCCCTTTGTTTTCAATTCCATGCATCTGGATTTTCTCTTTCATTCCTTTCTTTGTCCTGTCATATCTGCACTCCCCATTCCTACTGACCTGTGACCCTTATGGCCTTGTGTATAAACATGTGCTCAAGCCTTTGTCAGATTTATTCCATTATCTGACCTTTTTCCCACGTATTCAACCTTCCACCTTGTCTGTTTTTCCATCCCCTATTTTTAAGAAATATAGAAAATATTGTCACGCCCTTTCCTTGGTATAGGCGGATGCCTAGTAGAAGAGGACGGACCACATTTGTGTATCCTTATAAGTGCTGCGGGTCTTATGTTCCATGTAGTTGTGGTCAAGATGAAAACAGCCAAGGATTTAAGGGTAACAATAAGTTTTATTGTTGCACAGGTATTTTTCTACTACCCCTACTGAACATAAAGAATAAAGGATTCTTCTCCATACAGAAATAAAGTCAACTGATACAGCAAAGTTAATGTGTTATACATCCACACACGATTGCTTCAAACAACTTTTCCAAAGCCTTCTTCCAGTTGCAATTTCACTTTGCTTATCCTTGGGTTAGTTGAGGCATCCAAACAAAATCATCAACAGCTCTTTCTCTTCATTAGACCAACTGTTGCATTTGTATAACAATCAGTAAAATATTTGCATTCTCTTCATTCAAAGTTGCCGAACTGGCTAGGCTTCACACTTCTAGCATCTTATTGCCTTTCCCAATGTTAATCCCTCAAGCCAGGTTTCAGGCTTCTTCCAGCACTTATAACATCAGCATAAAACATTAGCAGCTTTACTCCCTTTTGCAATAAGCACAGTCTGTCTCCATATCAGAACATTCACTCTCTAAAGGGGCTTCTTCAACCTGCTTCTTCTTCCTCCGAGTCTGATACACAACTTGCCTATTCTCAGGGTTCTCAACAGTAGGCTTCCATTGCTCTAACAGGTTTTTAAGCTGTCTCCAGCGAGATTCTTCATTAAACTGAGGTATAGGGGAAGAACCAAGGAGACCACTCTCCTTTAACACAGATTTAAAGGTTTCAAAAGGGCTCACCTTTTTCCTAGCACTCCTTGACTTCTATGGTAGTGCTAAAGGCAACCACTTGTCCCCAGACTGCTTCACCTGGACTCTTGTACCATGCTTCCCAGCAGGGTCTGGCTCGGACTCCTGTCTCCCAAGCTTCTGGTCAGCTAATTGCTTTCTATCAGCTGGGCTTCTCTCGGAACTGGAGCTACAGACACGCTGCCTGCAATAAGAATCCTTATGCAGCTTTCTAATAGGGCCTTTGCTTCTGCCTATTCTCCCACCTTCCAGGACAGCTTCTACAGAAAACTCATGAGAAGGACTCCTCTGACTTCTGGACAAGCTTTCCAGACTTTCCTCCCGGGGATTATTTCTTCTTCTCTCACACTTCTCTTTGCTGCTCCTCCCGTGGTTTTTTCTGTCTCTCTCCACGTCTCCCTCACTAACTATTTCTTCCTGCTTAAGTGTTTGGGGCTGTCCTATGGGCTTTGACTCCGCCCCTCTGCTTCCCACGTCAGCTCCCTTGGTCACCATGGAGCTGAGGTGTGGCTCCCTCTCTAGCTTTCGGTGCATAGAGTTTTTCACATTTGTTGGAGGTTTAACCCTTTCCCTTCCTGAACTGCTCTTTGCTTCAGGGGAAAAAGACTGATTTCTCCTACTTTTTCCAGGGTTTAACCCTGCTTCTCCACCACATAAACCCCCCCCCCTTAAGATATTCCGGGCTGGCAGACTATTGTCAGCACAGCACGGAATCCTATCCTGGGCATGGTAGCTATCAGGGGTATCGCCATTCATAGCCAAACGAGCTAAAGCTACCCGCTCGTGCCATGGCCGTAGCACATTAATATGAAACATTTTCTGTTTCCCTTTCCTAGTTTCCACAGTGTATGAAACTGGGCCTACCTGTTTGACAATCCTGTAGGGTCCTTTCCACGTATTCTCAAATTTCGGGTTTTGACTGGCCACCATTACAATGACCTTTTCGCCCACCTCCAATTGGCGAGGCCTGGCGCGACAGTCATAATACCCTTTCTGGCGTGCTTGACTGGCAGTCATATTCCCCTCTACTACCTGGGATGTACGCTGCAAGTGCCCCCTCAAATCTTTCAAAAACGTTGGTATCTCAACCTCCTCCAGGGTGGGCTCCACCCATTGCTCCCGCAAGATGTCTAATACTCCTCTGGGTGTTCGCCCATACAGGAGCTCGTACGGTGAAACACCCATAGAAGTCTGATTCCTTTCAAGGCAGGCGTATAGTATAAATGGGAGCATCATGTCCCACTCGGTCATCTCCCCTTCTAGACTTCTCCTTAACATCCTCTTGATGGTTTGGTTCTGCCGTTCGACCAAACCATTGGACTGAGGATGGTAAGCGGCAGTTCTAATATGCCGAATGCCAAAAGCATCCCAGACCTGAGCAAGGTAATGATATAAAAAGTTAGTGCCCCTGTCAGTTAGAATTTCTCGGGGAAATCCCACTTCACAAAAAAGCTTCACTATTTCGGCAGCGATGGTTCGTGCCGACATATTCCGTAGGGGAATCGCCCAGGGAAAGCGTGTGGCTTGGTCAACAATGACCAAGATGTATTGAAACCCCCTGGGGGTCCGGGTTAATGGTCCCACTATATCCATAGCTAGTCTTTCTATCGGCCTCGATATAAGGGGTAGGGGCATCAGAGGTACCTTTTTCGGGGGAAGGGGGTGACCTTCTGACAAGAGGGACATGCCTCACAAAATTTTGCGGTCTCCCTGAAGACACCAGGCCAATAGAAATGGTTTAAAATCTGATCCAAAGTGCCATGGACCCCTTTGTGTCCCCCTAGGGGATGGTCATGGGCCAACCTTAATACCAAATTTTTGAAGGTAGTGGGTACCACTAATTGTTTCCTAACATTGGTGGAAGTGGGGCAACGTTCCCGACCCCTTGTTGGCATACTCGAAAGCTCGGGTTAAGGCCGGATCTTCCCTCTGTTCCTCAGGGAAGGAAGGGAATTTCTCTACCAACTCGGCCGGAGCCCAAGGTAGTTCCTGTCCAGCCGCTAACTCTGCTCGATTTCGGGCCCTAATCCGTCTCTCATGACGCTTCTCAGCCTTTCTGCGTTTGTTGCCCTCCCTAGGAGGAGTTACCAACCCATTGTGCGAGGGAAAACCACACATGGGATCATTAAATGAATCTTGTCCCTCCAGGTTGGCCTTGTTTTGGGCCCGAGTGGATACCAGGCCTATCCTAGATCCCAAACCCTTAACTAGGCCTTTCCTAAACTGAGGCCAATCCTTTCCTAAAACCAGGGAATGCGGGAGTTTGGGTACTACTGCCACAGGAATTTCCTTCCTTAACCCTAGGCCTTTCACTGTGACTGTGTGTAGGGGATAAGACGAGGCAGCGCCGTGCACACATCTTATTTTTATTTTTCCCTCAGAGTGGTTTAAAGAACCTTCACCCTGGGCTTCAATATCCCTCCACAGCTTTTCAGAAACCATTGATTGGTCAGCCCCTGAGACTAAGAGGACTTCGACAGGGATATTTTCGACCTCTACAGCTAGTAAAAATCCCTCCCCAACCTCCTTGGATTGGGTGGTCACTAGCACTACTTTGGCTCTGCAATCCCTCTTTATGTGACCTCTCTCTCCACAAGAAAAACATTTTCGCTGTTCCCAACCAATTCTTCCTAGGGGTCTTTTTTGTGCAAATTCCCCCAACATTGCCTTGTCTTTCTTTTCTGAAATTCCCAGGACTGCTTGACCCGAAACACCCACTTTTCTTTGGCCAACTGCTCCAGCTCGCTCGGCCAATGAGATGGCATCTCTTGTGTTTCTGCAGTCCTGAAGAATCAGGAAAGATTGTAATTCGCTGGTACAGCCTCTACAAATTGTTCCAAAACAATGCTATCAAGAATGGTATCAATACTTTTGCCCTCTGGAGTTAACCACTTGTATACCAGTGTCTTAATTTGGTGGCATAAGGCCTGTGGTGTTTCACCTGGCTTCAATTTGCACCCCCGCAAAAGGCAGCGATAGACCACTGGGGTTAAGCTTATGGCTTTTTTCACTTCCTCATAGTTGGCGGCGAGATCATTGGGCATAGCTCGGTAGGCCGCGAGAGCCTCTCCCGTGAGGAATGTAGCTAATCTAATGGCCCATTGATCTTTTGGCCAACCACTTATGAGAGCGATACGCTCAAATACCTCCAGATAGTCGTCAACATCATCGTCTTTGGTCAACTGACCCAAAGACAATACCCCTCTCCCTAGGACTCCCAGTCCAGATATGGTTCCTAGAGAACCTGACACAGTCCTCAGTGCGTCTGCAGTCTGTTTCTGCTCGCCAATCCAAGCGTCTAGCAGATCCAACAGCGGTTTTTGTTGGGCCTTCAGCATCTCCGCAGTTATTTCTTGCATCTGGGCCGCTATTTCTTGTTGCTGCCAGAATCTATCCGCCATCCAGCTTAACAGCTCTGCCGTCTCCATCGTTGTTAGCTGAAACAAAAACAGAAAACAAAACCAAGTGTGGCTCTCACACAACCACCCCCTCTCTCTGCTCTCTATCCGGCTCTGCAACACCCCCACCCCCTTGTAGCAGAATCCAGGTTAACCCCCTCTCATCTACGGGTTACCTGCTACAAGTGGTGAGTCTCGCTTAACAGCACAGCAGCACCCACGGAAACATCTGGTCGGGTCCGCCTCCGCCTTTACTCCACTCCGGGTTTTCTTTGCAGAACTGGATCAGCTCTCCAGAGGTGTGTGTGTGTGTGTTTTTTTTTCTTTTTCTTTTCCACAGAAACTTCTTCCATACAGTAGAGCGAGTCTCTCTTATATCGGTGAGGTAGTAGATTTATCCGAAAAACTACGCCAGCTGTCACGCCCTCTCATTGGTATAGGCGGATGCCTAGTAGAAGAGGACGGACCACATTTGTGTATCCTTATAAGTGCTGCGGGTCTTATGTTCCATGTAGTTGTGGTCAAGATGAAAACAGCCAAAGATTTAAGGGTAACAATAAGTTTTATTGTTGCACAGGTATTTTTCTACTACCCCTACTGAACATAAAGAATAAAGGATTCTTCTCCATACAGAAATAAAGTCAACTGATACAGCAAAGTCCATGTGTTATACATCCACACACGATTGCTTCAAACAACTTTCCCAAAGCCCTCTTCCAGCTTTCTATCAGCTGGGCTTCTCTCGGAACTGGAGCTACAGACACGCTGCCTGCAATAAGAATCCTTATGCAGCTTTCTAATAGGGCCTTTGCTTCTGCCTATTCTCCCACCTTCCAGGACAGCTTCTACAGAAGACTCATGAGAAGGACTCCTCTGACTTCTGGACAAGCTTTCCAGACTTTTCTCCCGAGGATTATTTCTTCTTCTCTCCCACTTCTCTTTGCTGCTCCTCCTGTGGTTTTTTCTGTCTCTCTCCACGTCTCCCTCACTAACTGTTTCTTCCTGCTTAAGTGTTTGGGGCTGTCCTATGGGCTTTGACTCCGCCCCTCTGCTTCCCACATCAGCTCCCTTGGTCACCATGGAGCTGAGGTGTGGCTCCCTCTCTAGCTTTCGGTGCATAGAGTTTTTCACATTTGTTGGAGGATTAACCCTTTCCCTTCCTGAACTGCTCTTTGCTTCAGGGGAAAAAGACTGATTTCTCCTACTTTTTCCAGGGTTTAACCCTTCTTTGCCACCACAATATATATCTTATTAGTTCTCTGATATTCTGACAGTTTCCACACTAGGCCTCAGTAGGCCCCATGTCAAACTGGCATAACCATGCTAAATGATGTCCTTCTCTCTCCTGTGCTCTGTAGATAAGTGTGTTTTTTCTCTCACATTGCTTCCATCTGATGTCACCTAATACTCATAGCATCGCACAATGCACAGCAATTTGGACACATATTAGATGTTCTTTGTGTTAACTTCTTCCCTTCTGGCTCTCACACAAGGCCCCTCATGAGAGACTCTTGGTGAAATTAAAAAGTCATGGAATTGGAGGCAGTGTAGTATTGTGGATTAGGATCTGCTTAAAAGATAGAAAGTAGACAGTAGAGCTAAATGGCAATTTTTACAACGGAGAAAAGTGAATAGTAGAGTACACCAGAGGTCTATGTTGGCCCTGCTGCTTTATAACATATTCATAAATCACCTGGAAATAGGAATAATGAATGAGATGATCAGTTTTGCAGAAGACACAAAAGTATTCAAAGTTATTAAAATGCAAACAGGCTTATTCCGTCCCAGACATAGATGCCCTCTGTACATCCGGTCTGAACCATTGAAGAGCCGCGATGCCAACCACTGGAGAAAAAAAATCATATTCCCTGCAGCCCGACGCCTGATCTGGCCTCCTAAGGCGAGGGTTGGGCTGCAGGGAATTGCCTTCGGTCCCCTCTGCCCCGTCCACACCCCGGCATTGCAAAACAAACAAGTCCAGGGAAGTTATTCCACTGCGGAGGTGGAATAACTTTCCCGCACATGTCGCCGGCCCTGGACATACAGGGCCGGCATTAGAATCGGCCTTGTATGTCCAGGGCCAGTGAACGCCCACTGTCCACCCAGACTCCGCCCTCGGGCCGCTCATTCCCCGCCCCGTCTAACTTCCCCGCACAATCAGCGGGTAAGTTAGACATGGAGGGGACGGCAGAGAATCAGGCCCTAAGAGGATTGTGAAAAATTGCAAGAGGACCTTTATAAATTGGAAGACTAGACATAAAAATGGCAGATGAAATATAATGTGGACAAGTACAAAGTTATTTACCTTGGAAAGAACAACCCAAATTATGGTTACATGATGCAAGGTAACATCTTAGAAATCTCCATCCAGGAAAAAGATTTAGGTGTCATTATGGAGAATACGTTGAAACCCTCTGCCCAATGTGCAGCAGTGGCCAAGAAAGCAAATAGAATGCTAGGAATCATAAGGAAACAAATGGAAAGTAAAACCAAGGATATTATAGTGCCTCGGCATCATTCCATGGTGCAACCACATCTTGAATATCATGTGGAATTCTGTTCACCATATCTTAAAAAGGATATAGCAGAATTAGAAAAGGTAAAGGGAAGAGCGACAAAAATGGTAAAGGAAATCAAAGTATACCCCTATAAGGAGAGACTTAAAAGGGAGTCTCCAACTTGGAAAACAGATGGCTGAGGGGGGATATAATAGGCATCTATAAATTAATGAATGGAGTGGAACAGGTAAATGTAGATTGGTTGTTTATGCCATCAAAAAGTAGAAAGACTAGAAGTCATGCAATGAAGCTACAATGTAACTCATATAAGACTAATAAGAGAAAATATTTTTTTACTCAATGCATAACCAAACTGGAATTCATTACCAGAGGATGTAGCAAAAGCTGTTAGTGTAGCTGGGTTTAAAAAAGGTTTGGACAAGTTCCCGGAGGAAAGGTCCGTAAACCATTATTAAAGAGGACCCGGGAAATCCACTGCTTACCTCCAGATGAGGATTGTGAAACCTGTTTTCTTTTTGAGAACCTGCCAGGTACTTGTGACCTGGATTGGCCACTGTTGGAACCAGGATGCTGGATTTTTTGGACCTTGGTCTGACCCAGTATGGCATTTTTTATGTTATTATGTACTTGTCTCAGTCTAGACTCATTCCTGAGAATCCAGACTGGTGCACAGGGTTCCAGAAAGGATCGCTGAATCTTCTTCTGCTCTTGGATATTTGTATACCCTTTCCTAGTCAGGCTCTTTTATACTGAAGTCTTCTGTCAGAGAGATTGTTTCAATTTTTCATCAAGGAAGATTACCTTTTCACATTTGTCTATGCATCTGAGAAACATTTTACTACTTGGAATTGCTCTGTGAAATGATAATCACAGGGGCTATATAGATTCAAGTCATCAACAGATAAAAGGCATGATGTTATCTGATGGCCATCAATGCCTTTGAAATTAAATGGAAATCCATAGCCCAATCAGTTTGGGATTTAGACAGTACATTCCAAAGCTATTTATTATCCAAGAGTATGGGATTCTGTCATAAGCTTTCTTATAATTAATCCATGCTGCACTGAGATTTCTATTTTCTTACAGCTAATCATAATTACTTTGTTCATATCAACTGGATTTTGGTTCCATATGTTCCTCTTTTATTGCCCTTCTGTTCTACTGCCATATCATTAGAATGGAACAGGATGTTTTTTGAGGGGGGTACTCAGAGGTACTCAGTACCAGCTGAAATTGACACATGGTCCACTTGTATTAATGAAAGAGTCCTGCATATAAGTATTGCCACTTTTTTTTTTTGCTAGGAAAAATGCACCGGAAAGGAGATTAGAAAGGTGAAAAATTGCATGGAATTTTAAAGGCTAGTAAAAACGTTCTTGTTTTGTGCAACTAATTCTGCCTTAGCACTTCCTGAACAAGAGATTGTGACCTTTTTTGAGTATTTTTGAAGCCCACACTGCTATATCTCACACAGTGCACTTTATTGGTTGTTCCAGACTGTGCTGAGGGGACAACAAGCTCCACCCTTCAAGCCTGATGTCATAACCCTGTGCCAAAGGACAGCACATAACATGGTGCCATTGCAAACAATTAGCAAGAGACTGTGACCCATTTTGAGCCATTTCTTTAAACAAAATATAGCAACCCTTAGAGCAAGCTTAGATATTGCTTCTGAAGAAATAAGGATAGAGTGATGAAATAAGCGTAAGATGTTCTTTGAAATGGGAGGTATTTTATATGATCTCATGTCAGGATAATGCTAAAGCAATGGAAAAGGAGGAATTCTTGCAAGTAATGACATAGGGTTGCCAACTGGCTCCATATGCGCCTGACATGCTTGATCTGGTCCTAGGTTTACCCCACTGCATGCAGGGACATGTAGTTCTGATTTTTCCATTGCACTCCATAAGAACAGCAAGACTACATGTCCCTGCATGCAATGGGGTAAACCCAGGAATGGATCAAGCCTGTTGGGCGCATCCAGAGCCAGTTGGCAACTCTACGTGAAATTATGATTAATTGTTCTCTACATTCTTGAAAAGTACCAGAAGAAGGGATTAAGATACATTCATGTGCCCTATATCGAAGAGTCCACAATGGACCCTTCACTAATAACTGATTCTTGCCTAATATCAAATCTGTATATCTTGGCAAAAATCATGAGGAAATGTGTGTCATGGCAACCTGAGAATTTTTTTGACATCTAATGAACTTTTAGATGATTTCCAAAATAAAATTAGAACAAAAAAATCACAATACTGAGACCCTAATGGTCTATTTATTGGATGCCATGTATGGTCAACTAGATAAAGATGGTCAAATCATATTAATTTTGCTAGATATTACAGTAGCCTTTGGCACACTTGATAATGAAATATTGTTGCAGTGTTTGAAAGCTGCAGGGGGATGGCAAGCAGATAGTGATATAGTTTAAATTATTTTAATGGGTCATACCTATAGGGTGGTGAATAATGAAGTTAACTCCTCATGGAACCCTTATATTTTGGTTTACCCAGGATGTGACTATCACCTCATCTGTTTAACAACTATCTGCAACCACTAAAAGCACTACTACTAATGCATAAATGGGACTTGCGTATCTATGCAGATGACATCCAGATATTGGTCCCAGTAAAAAGTCAGAAAGATAATGCCTAGGCAATAAACTAGTTCTTGCTCAAGATTGCCATGTGGATGGGGAAAAACAGTTTGGTACTAAATATTTAAAACAATTGAGCTCTGTCACAATGGTTGCTTTGAATACTCCTAAATCCCTAAAGCACCAGTAGTATGTAGCTTGGGAAGGTACATGAATGATCATGTATTCATGAAGGACCAAATTAGATCATAGGTATAAACTGCCTTTTTAAAGTTGTAGCTGCTATGAAGATTATGATATACTGTATAGGCAGATGACTGTTGTACTGTTCTACAAGTAATGGTCCTTTCAGGTTTAGATGATCTTCACTCGATATACCTAGGTCTCCCAAAAAATCAAGTGTGAACAATACAAATAGTAAAAATCAAGCAGCAAGATTGCTAACAGGTACTAGTATCTATGTTCCTATGTGCAGTGGAGTAGTCTAATGGTATGAGCACAGACTTGGGCTTGATTCCCACTAGCACACCCTGTGGCCTTGGGCAAGTTTCTTTATTCTCTATTGCCATGGAAAAAATCCAAGTTATCAATGTCCCAGTTCAATGTACATTGTCAAGTACACGTTACAATATAAACTGGTTTGACTGAAATGATAAAGCAGTATAAAAACCCTGTTAAATAAAATAAATATCACTTCAGCATTACAGTCATTGCACTTGCTATTATGTAAGAGCTGTAGACTGATGTTTAAAACCATCAGAGATCCATTAAATACACCAGATTATTTGAGAAGAATGTGATCATGGTATACTTCTGGACAGTTTTAGGGATCACAGCCCGCTAATTTGGTAGCTATACAGTCATTGAATGATACTAAACTAGCAGCAAATCAGACCATGGTGGTGTTTGCGACACGTCCACCTATCAGGAATTCAATACCAGAAAAAGTAAGGACAGAAATGGACATGTGTCAGTTTAGAAAGAGACAGAAGGTTCCACTGGCTAAGAGTCTACACTGGATAACAGGATTAGTGCAGTTTATGTGGCATTGTTGAAATATTTATTATTTAATGTTTATTGTAAACCACATTGAATGCATTCTACCAGGCTTGCAGTACATACAAGTGTTTTAAATAAAATAAATAAGAAATAAAATGTGTTAATGAATATAATCTGCGGTAGGATTAGGATCTTGTGATCTATGAATATTGGTTTGTATGCTGCTGCTGCTGTTCACTGATTCCTCTTGACATACTAGGCTGGAGTTTGGGTATTTTTTATTGAGAATGGATTGATTTGCTTGAATACTTTTCAGGAATGTTGTGTTATTGAGTTGTAATGCTTAATCCTATTGTAATCCAATCTGACCTAGAATAATAAAAGCAGAATTTGATTAGATACAATTAAATTCAATGTGTATGATCATATATTCTCTTTGCATCTGCTGAAATGATCAACTTGTAAATTATAAGTAAGCAAGTTATTGCTCAGCTTTTGGAGTTATTATTGGATCTCCCATGAAAAAAAGAAGTGTTCTCCATATTATTATATATTGAAGCATAAATTCTGGTTGCCTTAACTATAGACTTTTGTATATTTTAAAATCTTGGTGGAGGTATGTTAAATATTTGAGCCCAAAGCTGGACATTCCACTAGGTGCAGGGCTCACCCAGTTTGGGAATCTTTACTTCATCCCATTCCATAGTTTTGATGTTTGCCTTTTCCAATACTTCCTCTATGCTGTATTCTGCTTCTCTGTTGTGCTTTACAGGATCCTTATGTAAACTTCTCCAGAACGTCTCCGTTTTCATCTTTATTGGTGGTGCTGTAGCAGTACTAATATTCTTCCACAATTCCCTTATAGAAATGCTTCAAATTTGATTTTAGTATCTCTCATTTCTATTTTCTTCATATTTCCACAACCTTAGTACTCCTGCTAACATTTTTAATTTGTTATTGGAGGATACAAATTTATGACCTTCTGTTAGTGCAACATTTTTTAGCTTTAGTTTTTGTTTTTTGTTTATTGTTTATCTTGATATAATGCCTTATCTCAGTCATCAAAGTAATTTGAAAAGTCAAGATGGGATAGAAAGAGGAAAAGGAAAGAAGGACAACAATAAAATAAAATACAATTTGTTCGAGGGGAGGGAAGATAGGATGAAATGGAATAAAGAGGGCTCCAGGGTGTCCAGCATACAGTCACCATATTAGCCACCTATATTGAAAGCTACTACTGTTACTATTAATCATTTATAAAGCACCACAAGGCATACACAGCACTGTACAGATATAGATAAAAGATGGTTCCTGCTTGTCCGAGCTTACAATCGAATCAAGATAGACAGTACAATAGTTGAGAATAAGGGTGCAAATAGGGAAAGATAAGGAAACACAAGGAGAGCAAGTGATCAGGATTCAAAGGCAGCCTCAAAGAGGTGAACCTTTTGCATGGATTTGAAACAGGTCAGAGATAAAGCCTGATGTACAGACTTCAGTAGTTTGCTCCAGACATAAGGAGCAGCAAGGTGAAAGGATCAATCTGGAGTTGGCAGTGGAAGAAAAGGGCAAAGTGAGAAGAAAACTAGAGGAAGAGCGAAGTTCACGAGGAAGGGTGTAGGGAAGAGAGGAGCGAGGAAAGGTAGTGAGGAGCAGTGCACTTATAGGTCAGAAGAGAAGTTTGAATTGGATACAGAAACAGAAGAGGAGCCAAGGAAGTGACTTGAGAAGAGGGGGTTATATGAGTGTATCAGGGCTGGTGGAAGATTAGCTACACAGAAGAGTTCTGAACAGATTGAAGGAGAGAGAGAAAACTCAGAGGGAGACCAGAAAGTAATTACCAGCTAGTAACGGTTGTCCCTGTTACTGACACTAGTCTGATGACTTCTTGACACTGTTCCCTGATTCCATCACATAGTAATTCAGTTGTTCTCTGTTAATTTTCCTTTTTTTAATTCGTCCTGAGGACTATGTTGTGTTTGTTTATTGCTTCTTCTTTTTTTATTTGCTTTCATGTTAATTGCCATATTTCTTTCATTCAGTAATATTTGGATATGAATTAAAATTGCATAAAATAAAAAGAACGCAAGCATTGTCCAAGAGGAGAAAAGGCATTGGGTCTTCTGCTTCATATTCAAATTGTTTATCCTCATTGTCTTCTAGTAGCGGGACTTTGTCGGTCATTAGCCAGAGAGGAACAGGCCAGGTTGGTGGAAGTGGTGTCCTAGTGCTAGTGGCCTTTACTGAGTTGTGGGAGGCTGCCCCAAGGTCTCTGAGGCATAAGATTACTAGGACTTTTGTGTTGTCATGATACCTTTTATATAATCATGTTTGTAATAAGTTAACCTTATGTTACCCAAGTTTATATACCTGTTTGCTGGAAACACGGAATAGCCTGTTATTCTGTTGATGTTGTTGTATGTGAACCGCGCTGATACCAAATAGCACGGTATATAAAAGATTGTAATAAATAAATAAATAAAAATAAGATATGGAAGCGTAAATACATTGATATTTTCAACTTTTCAAAGGAAGAAAAATAACTGGAGAGAGTAAGAAATCAAAGAGGAAGAAAAAAGTGTAAGGAAGAGAGTATTGCATAATGTCAGCAGCTGGACAGGCATGATCCAGGCCAATACCATCCATGCTTGCTTATGCTGACTCTATACTCAAGACAAGCAGACACATGAGGGTTGGTGCTGATTAAACTATAACAAGAGATTTCATGATAAAATGGAGGAGAATAGGCATATGTCAGGGGAACTCAGGACATCACTTTATGGCTGAGGCAGATGTCAGCAAAAGTTAGTGGATCTGCTTTGATGACAATAGCAAAGGCAATGAGTCGGGTTTTGAACACAGAAGCCCATGCCTTTCGGACTTCTGCTAAGGCAGCCTCTCAAGGAGGAAGTGCTGAAATTTGGAAGGACCTCTGCTGATGATTCAATGTCCTCCTGCCCATTCCTTTAATGCAAATTCAAGCATGTTTGCTCCATTTGCAGTGGGAACCATGCGGCAATCAAATGTCTCAAAAAAGAAGAGTCAGGAACAAATACATCCAAAAAGCAGCATAACTCTAGTCAGAGCAGATGTTATGCATCCTTAGTTGGATATTTATGTTAATAAGAAGGAGGCTAGTATACTAGTGGAAGGGTATGCTTTTGGTTTTCAATTCCTTTTCAAGGGATCATGGATAATAATGTAGTTTCCAATGTGCTGTCGGTATTGCGCCTTCACGAGGAAGTGGTGGCAAAGTGAAACTTGACTTGGAATGGATTGCAGGACCTTTTTCTGAGAGTTCTTTTCTGATACTATTTTGACCTCCTTAGGGATCATACCTAAAAAGATCCCTGACAAATTCAGGCTGATTCATTATTTGTCCTACCTACCAGGTGCTTCGGTCAATGATGGTTTGCCTAGGGAACAGTGTACAATTCAGTATGCCTCTTTTGAATGCAATGAAGTTAATAAGATCTTGCAGTTCTGGAGCTTTGTTGGTGAAAATCAATATTAAAGCTGAATTATTTCCTTGTGTGTGTCATTGTAGTACTTCATTTTGTCTCATCCTGCTGCATATTGGAAATTTTTGCTAAGTTACATGATTATCTTTCTCTCTCTGCATTTCTGAGCAATTTTCAGAGTTTCTTCAGTCATCCATTTTGGCCATTTTTGGTTTTTACCTTTTGCAGAGACATTTTACTCTCTTTGAGCACAATTTTTTTGATGTCATCCCATAATTCTTCTGGTGATCGTTCATTTTCACCCAAAGCAGCAAATAGATTTTGAGAGTAATTTTTAAATTCTGGCAGTATATTTTTAAGATCAACTTTTTCTACATTCATGAGTGGCTTGCTCTTTTTCAACCTTATTTTGAGTTTGCATGCTAGTAACTGGTGATCTGCACCATAGTCAGCACCAAGTTTTGTCTTTGAGTCTTCCATCGTTGATTTCCACAGATGTAATCCATTTGATTTTTGCACAATCCATTTAAAGAAATCTATGTATACAGTTGCTGCTCGTGTTGCTGGAAGAAGGTGTTTAAGATAAACAGGTTGTTGGCCTTCCTCCAGCTGTTTCTGTTGCCAAGTCCATATTTTCCAATTACTTTATTGTCTTCTTTGTTCCTGACTTTTGTGTTCCAGTCACCCATGATTATCATTATATCTAATTTCCATGTTCTGTGGATTTCAGTAGTATTTGTTCATAGACCTGCCCAACTTCTTCCTCTTCTGTAACTGTCATTGCTGTACATACCTGAATAATAGTTGTGCTGATGGGTATTCTTCATAGGCAAAGAAAAATTAAGCATTCTTGACAGTTTTTGAAAGTTTCTTCTCAATTAAAAACACCATTTCCTTTTCTTTCATTTCTAACATAGTAGGCCATGTGATCATCAGATTCAAAGTGCCTGATGCCAGTCTGTTTCAGTTCACTGACACTCATCAGATCAAGTTGTACACTGTCGCGCCCTTGCCCCGCCTAGGCGGATGCCTGACGAGGTGAAGGGGGAGCGAATGTCACTTTCAAGCAACTTCCAGAGCAAGGGCTTCTGGGAGTTGTAGTATTTAGAGCAATTGTAGTTGTAATCAAAGGCTGAGCCGAGAGTTGAAAGCAAACGCAGGAATATTTTTATTAGCCTCCCATAATAGCGGGAACTTCACAATGAAGCTTGGTAAATCACGGGTACAAATATCCACAGGAAACTCAGGTAAGAAAAATGCTCTTGCTTACTTCAGCATACAAAAGGTTACTCATTCAAAAATAATACTTCACTTCTCAGTGCTTTAAACAAACACAAAATGTTCATTGAAAACTTCAATGCAAACAACTTCCAGCAAAATAAACTTTTCTTCTATGGTTTCAGAGCTTTATGAGTTTTAATCAGTTGTCTAGAAAATTCCAGCAGCACTCCGGGACAAGTCTCACTCAGGGCAACAAGCACACTAATTAAAACTTCTTAGCTCTATAAAACCACCATGCATATCAGAGAAATGGAATTTTCTTTAACATATATTTCCACACACTCTTATTTCACTATCAGGGACAACTCACATTCCATGGCCTCCTCTGGCTCACTTAAAAGAATATTTTCCCCGATGTCCATTGACTCACATTCTGAAAAGGACTGTTCTGTGACGTCGTCAACAAACAGCTGTTCTTTCCCTCGGTGCAGAGAACTACTCTCTCCACTAATTACTTCCTGGTCTTTCAGCATACGTTGAACCAGTTTTAAAATATTTAAACCTTCTTTACTGAGAGGCTTCCTGTAACCCTGCTTCTGGTTAAACTCCTGGAGCTGGCTGTATGGGAACTCTTCCTGAGACCTCTGGCTAAGAACTTTAGCAGCAGTACCTTTTGGAAGTTTCTTTAGCAGTGCTTCCCTGCTCCTTCCCTGGCCATGCTGTTTCCTGGTTAAAGCAGCCTTCTCGTCTCCCTTCCTCCTGCAAGCATGAAACTCTTGCACTGAATGAGGCTGCCTTTCAGACTCCTCCTCTGAAACCGAGTCAGCTCTCTTCCTCTCGTGTCCTGGCAATCTTTCCAGACCTGGAAATCTCCTTGCCTCTCCTTGGATTCTCCTTTCCTGGCGTGGGGATCCATGGAATCTGTCTCTCTCTATTCTCTGGGGCTTATAAACAAGTGACTGGCCGGTATCTTTCCACCCCGCCCCCAGCTGTGCTGCATTACCACCCTCAGTTGCTATGGAGCTGGGGCGTGGCTTTTGAACAACAACTTTTGACAGGTTCTTTTTTTCAGCCTTAGCTGCACTTTTAAACTGAGCATTTTTTTCCCTTTCCCTCTGACTAGGGGAAATTGCCTGTACTT
This sequence comes from Ichthyophis bannanicus, assembly GCA_033557465.1. Classification (NCBI taxonomy): domain Eukaryota; kingdom Metazoa; phylum Chordata; class Amphibia; order Gymnophiona; family Ichthyophiidae; genus Ichthyophis; species Ichthyophis bannanicus. Next base: position 861,039,761 of record CM066033.1, on the reverse strand, counting down.
TTCCTATCTTTCTAGGGACCTGGCCATCTTCGCCATCACATATCCCCCCACTTAAGATATTACGGGCTGGCATTTGTACTTCAGCACAGCACGTAATACTTCTAAGGGCATCATGTGTGACCGGAGTTTCCTCTGTCCTGTCCTGTACTGTAGCCAACCTGGCTAAGGCTATCCGCTCGTGCCAGGGGCGTAGGACATTAATGTGGTAGATTTGCGGATGCCCCTTTCTGTCCTGTACGGAATAGGATACTGGGCCTACCTGTTTTACCACACGGTAGGTTCCCTTCCATCTACTCTCAAATTTCGGACTAGGTCCGGCCACCATAACAATTACTTTTTCTCCTACCTCCAGCTGACGAGGCTTTGCACTTCTGTCATAATACGACTTTTGGTGCAACTGGCTAGCCGCCATATTTACCTCAGCCACTTGTGAGGTGCGACGTAGCCGCCCTTTTAAATCCTTCAAGAAGTGGGGTATACCTACTTCTTCAATATTTGGCTCTACCCACTGTTCTCTCAATATGTCCAGGACACCACGAGGGGTCCGTCCATATAATAACTCATACGGGGCAATGCCCGTAGAGGCTTGCTTCCTCTCCCTGCATGCATATAGTGCGAAGGGAAGCATAACGTCCCAATCCTTCATGTCCCCCTCTAAACTCCGCCTCAACATCTTCTTCAGGGTCTGGTTCTGCCGCTCAACCAGCCCATTGGATTGGGGATGATAGGCTGCCGTTCGAATATGGCGAATGCCAAAGGCATCCCATACTTGGGCGAGGTAGCGTGACATGAAATTACTTCCCCTATCGGACAACACCTCCCGGGGAAAACCAACTTCGCAAAATAATTTTACCAGCTCAATTGCTATACTCCTAGCTGATATGTTGCGAAGGGGAACCACCCACGGGAATCTGGTAGCTTGATCTACAATTACTAGGATATATTGGAACCCGCGTGGCGTTTTTATAAGCGGGCCTACAATATCCATGGCTAATCTATGTAGGGGTTTGGATACCACAGGTATGGGAATCATTGGTACTTTCGGTGGATGGTGGGTAGCTACTCGCTGACACGCGGCACAGGCTTCACAAAACCTAGCGGTTTCTTTATACACACCTGGCCAGTAAAACCGGGCCAGAATCTGATCCAGGGTACCATGTACCCCTTTGTGACCGCCTATGGGGTGGTCATGAGCTAGCCGCAGGATTGACATTTTAAACGCAGTGGGAACTACTAACTGCCTTCTGCTTATCCCTGTTCCAGGATCTACACTCTCCCGATACAGTAACTCTTTATCCAAAAAGAATTGGGGTAAGGTATTCGTTCCCTTTTTGGCATACTCAAACGCCCTTTTGAGTGCGGGATCCGACCGCTGCTCATCAGGAAAGGTGGGAAATCTTTCCACTAGTTCGGCCAGAACCCAAGGTAACTCCCGACCAGTTAACAGTTTAGCCATATTTTGAGACCTATTTTGTCTCTCCCTGCGTTTCTCAGCCTTTTTCCTTTTATCCTCCTCTCTCGGAGGGGTCACTAAACCATCATGTGAAGGTAGGCCACACATCGGGTCACTAGGTGGGTCTGATTCCTCCTCTTTAGCTTTTTCCTGTGCCCTGGTGGACACCATACCAGTTTTTGGTTGAAGCCCTTCTGCCATTCCACGCCTGAACTGGGGCCAGTCTCTTCCCAGGACTAGGGCTTGTGGGAGCCTGGGGACTACCGCAACAGGTATTTGGCGCTTTATCCCTAAGCCTTTCACATATACAGTATAAATGGGGTACGATGAGGCTGCCCCATGAATGCACCTTATCTTTATGGACCTTTCTTGCGGCTCGGGAGTCGGACCAATCCGGGATGCTATTTCTTTCCAGAGCTTCCGCGAAATCATTGATTGGTCCGCTCCGGAGTCCAACAAAGCCTCCACAGGAACACCCTCTACCTCCACCTCTAGGAGGAAACCCTCTCCACTCTCTTCAGAGTGGGAGGTCATCAATGCTATCCTAGCTTTGCAATTTCTTTTCACATGGCCTTCTTCTCCACATGCAAAACATTTCCTGGCTTCACAATCAGGTTTATCCAAAGGCAATGCTTTTACATCTTCTTTCCATACAGGTTTTCCCTTCCTTTCTGATGCTACATTTACTGCTGACGACAGACCACCTACTTTAACTGGGCTCGCCACACTGGCCTCCAGGTAATGCTCAGCCAGTGCGGTCACTGCCTCTGAGGTCCTGCAGTCCTGTAGTATCAGGAAGGACCTCATCTCTCGCGGAACAGCGTCCATAAATTGTTCCAAGATGATAGAATCCAATAAAGACTCTTTTGTCTGAGTCTCCGGTGTTAGCCATTTTACCGCTAACCCCTTAATGCGTTGGCATAGCGCGCGTGGTGTTTCACCGGGCTTTAACCTGGCGCTTCTCAGAAGGCGGTGATAGACCATGGGACTTAATCCTAGGCGGTCTCTTATTGCCTTTTGCACCTCCCTGTAATAAGTGGCTAACTCCACGGGCATAGCCCTGTACGCCACTAACGCTTCCCCAGTTAATGAAGCGGCAAGGCGTATGGCCCATTGCTTTTCATCCCACCCTGACAACAGTGCTACTCTCTCAAATGCGGCGAGAAAATCATCCACATTGTCCTCTTTGGTTAATTGTCCAAAGGAAAATGTCCCAGTACCATACATGCCCAATGCTAGGGTATCGCCCAAGTAACCTGGTACTGTCCTTGGTGTCTCTGCTGTTGGTTTCTGCACGCCCAGCCAACCGTCAAGCTTCTCCAACAACGGTTTCTACTGTATTTGGAGCATGGCTACTATCTGGTCCAGTGTCTGCGCTAACATTTCCTGTTGTTTCTGGAACTGGTCCGCTATGCATCGCAGCAGCGCCGTCTGCTCCATGCTGGGTATTAGCTGAAACGAGAGAAAACAGAGAAAGAACACCAAGTGCGGCCCTCTAATGTATAGGCCCGCTCTCCTTTGACCCTGCTGTACTGCTGCAGTCCCACCCGGCTCTGGTATCCACTTGTATTCCCTTCTAAATACTTATTACCTCCAGCCGGTGTAGACTCAGGCTTATCAAGCAGCAGGAACGGCCTCAGGCACTGCTCCACTCCGATCCTTCAGCTGTTGATCCGGGCCTTCTCCAGCAGCAGTTTGTATCCCAGCACAGGAAAAAAAAACACTTGTTCCTCTTTTCTTTTCCTTCTTCTTCTTTCTGTAGTTCCAGTGTTTTTGTGGGACCACGTGACCAAGGCTTGATCCTGCCAACTACGCCACCTGTCGCGCCCTTGCCCCGCCTAGGCGGCTGCCTGACGAGGTGAAGGGGGAGCGAATGTCACTTTCAAGCAACTTCCAGAGCAAGGGCTTCTGGGAGTTGTAGTATTTAGAGCAATTGTAGTTGTAATCAAAGGCTGAGCCGAGAGTTGAAAGCAAACGCAGGAATATTTTTATTAGCCTCCCATAATAGCGGGAACTTCACAATGAAGCTTGGTAAATCACGGGTACAAATATCCACAGGAAACTCAGGTAAGAAAAATGCTCTTGCTTACTTCAGCATACAAAAGGTTACTCATTCAAAAATAATACTTCACTTCTCAGTGCTTTAAACAAACACAAAATGTTCATTGAAAACTTCAATGCAAACAACTTCTAGCAAAATAAACTTTTCTTCTTTGGTTTCAGAGCTTTATGAGTTTTAATCAGTTGTCTAGAGACTTCCAGCAGCACTCCGGGACAAGCCTCACTCAGGGCAACAAGCACACTAATTAAAACTTCTTAGCTCTATAAAACCACCATGCATATCAGAGAAATGGAATTTTCTTTAACATATATTTCCACACACTCTTATTTCACTATCAGGGACAACTCACATTCCATGGCCTCCTCTGGTTCACTTAAAAGAATATTTTCCCCGATGTCCATTGACTCACATTCTGAACAGGACTGTTCTGTGACGTCGTCAGCAAACAGCTGTTCTTTCCCTCGGTGCAGAGAACTACTCTCTCCACTAATTATTCCTGGTCTTTCAGCATACGTTGAACCAGTTTTAAAATATTTAAACCTTCTTTACTGAGAGGCTTCCTGTAACCCTGCTTCTGGTTAAACTCCTGGAGCTGGCTGTATGGGAACTCTTCCTGAGACCTCTGGCTAAGAACTTTAGCAGCAGTATCTTTTGGAAGTTTCTTTAGCAGTGCTTCCCTGCTCCTTCCCTGGCCATGCTGTTTCCTGGTTAAAGCAGCCTTCTCGTCTCCCTTCCTCCTGCAAGCATGAAACTCTTGCACTGAATGAGGCTCCCTTTCAGACTCCTCCTCTGAAACCGAGTCAGCTCTCTTCCTCTCGTGTCCTGGCAATCTTTCCAGACCTGGCAATCTCCTTGCCTCTCCTTGGATCTCCTTCCCTGGCGTGGGGATCCCTGGAATCTGTCTCTCTCTATTCTCTGGGGCTTATAAACATGTGACTGGCTGGTATCTTTCCACCCCGCCCCCAGCTGTGCTGCATTACCACCCTCAGTTGCTATGGAGCTGGGGCGTGGCTTTTGAACAACAACTTTTGACAGGTTCTTTTTTTCAGCCTTAGCTGCACTTTTAAACTGAGCATTTTTTTCCCTTTCCCTCTGACTAGGGGAAATTGCCTGTACTTTTCCTATCTTTCTAGGGACCTGGCCATCTTCGCCATCACAACACATTCCATTTCATTCTTTACCACCTCCAGTTTTTAATGGTTCATGCTTTGCATATTCCATGTCCCAAAATATAAGACATCGTTGCAGTTCTGACTCGCATTTCTACATCAGCAGTCAGACAATAGGAACAGAAGCGAGGGAGATATCAAACAATTTTCAGAAGTCTGTGCCCATGAGGAACTAACTAAAGTAATAGCAGACAAAGCGATGAGACCAGATTGGATATTTCTGAGAATACTGAAGGAACTTGGGGACGTTCTAGCAGCTCCACTGACTGACATTTTCAATGCCTCTTTGGAGTTGGGAGTGGTTCCAGAGAACTGGAGAGAGGCATATGTGGTCCCTTTACACAAAAGAGGAAGTAAGGATGTGGTTCAAAACTACATGCTGGTTAGTTTAACTTCAGTGGTGAATAAATTATTGGAAACTGCTGAAAGAGAAAATAGTGAGGTTTTTGGAGTCCAACAGATTATGGGATCCGAGAGAGCATGGATTCACCAGAGGCAGGTCTTTTCAGACAAATCTGATTGATTTCTTTGACTGGGTGACCAGGGAATTGGACCGAGGGAGAACCCTAGAAGTGATGAATTTAGATTTCAGCCTTTGACACTGTTCCTCACAGGCGACTTATAAACAAACTGAGCACCCTAGGGATGGACTGCTTAGGTTAGAAATTGGTTGTATGAGAGGTGACAAAGGGTACAGGTAAATGGAGTTCACTCTGAGGAGAAGGAGGTTACCAGTGGTGTGCCCCAGGGATCTGTCCTTGGTCCAATTTTTTTTAACATCTTCTTAGTGATATTGTGGAAGCTCTGTCGGGTAAGGTTTGCCTCTTTGCAGATGATTCCAAAATCTGCAATAGAGTAGACACCCAGGAAGGTATAGATAACATGAGTAGCGATCTAGCTAAACTTGAAGAATGGACTAGAATTTTGCAGCTGAGATTTAATGCAAAAAAATGCAGAGTTATACATTTGGGCTCTAAAAGTCCAAGGGAACACTACAGTGTAGGGGGTGAAGTAGTTCTGTCCACAAAAGAAGAGAGGGACCTGGGCGTGATTGCATCTGATGATCTTAAAGTAGCTAAACAGATAGAAAAGGCAACAGCGAAAGCTAGAAGGATGCTTGGGTGCAGAGGGAGAGGAATGGCCAATAGGTCTTTGGTGTGACTTCATTTGGAGTGTTGTGTGCAATTCTGGAGACCGCATCTTCAAAGGGATATAAACAGTTTGGAGTCGGTGCAGAGGGTGGCTACTAGGAGTGAGTTCCATTTACTTGTACCCTTTGTCGCCTCCCACTCAATCAATTTCTAACCCAAGCAGTAACTTTAGGGTCCATCCCTAGGGTGCACAGTTTGTTTATAAGTCACCTGTGAGGAACAGTGTCAAAGGCTTTACTGAAATCTAAATACACCACATCTAGGGCTCTCCCTTGGTCCAACTCCCTGGTCACCCAGTCAAAGAAATCAATCAGATTTGTCTGACAAGACCTTCCTCTGGTGAATCCATGCTGCCTTGGATCCCGTAATCTGCTGGACTCCAGAAACCTCACTATTTTTTCTTTCAACAGCTTTTCCAATAATTTACTCAGCACCAAAGTTAAACTAATTGTCCTGTAGTTTTCGACCACATCCTTACTTCTGCTTTTGTGTAAAGGGACCACATGAGCCTCTCTCCCATCCTTTGGCACCACTCCCGACTCCAACGAGGCATTGAAAAGGTCAATCAGTGGAGCTGCTAGAACAGTCCCCAAGTTCCCTCAGTATTCTAGGGTGTATTCCATCCAGTCCCATCGATTTGTTTACTTTAAGTTTAGCTAGTTTCTCATGAACACAGTATTCTGAAAATTCTTCAAGATGCCCCTCGCTTCTGTTACCGTTTGTGGGCGTTTTCTGAGGTCTTGTTCCTGGTTCTTCATCCGTGAACACAGAACAGAAGTATTTGTTAAGCAATTCTGCTTTATCCTCAACAGCTTCTACATATCCCTCCCCTTCACCCTTGAGTTTGACAATACCACTTTTGCCTTTCCTCTTTTCACTAACATATCTGAAAAATGTCTTATCTCCCCATTTTATCACATTGGCTCTTTTTGACTTTTTGCTTTCCTGACTACTTTGCTAGTTTCTTTACGTTTTTCCAAATGTAGATGCCTGTCTTCCTCTCTCTGTGATCTCTTGTATTTCATGAAGGCCTCCCTCTTTTTCTTCACCTTTTCAGCTACTACTTTTGAAAACTATAGCGGTCTCCTTTTCCTTTTACCTTTATTTACCAAATTAACAAAAAAGGTTGGTTGCCCTTAAAATATCCCCTTTCAGTTTTGCCCACTGTTTTTCTACTTCCCCCAGCTGTTCCTATCCTGCTAACAACTCCCTGAGGTATTGGCCCATCTTGGCAAAGCTAGTTTTCCTAAAGTCTAAGACCCTCACTTTTGAATGAATTCTATCAGCCCTGGTCCTAATATTGAACCACACCATCTGGTGATCACTGGATGCAAAATGATCTCCCACTATAACATCAGAAACACTTTCACCATTGGTATGCACCAAATCCAGTATGGCCCCTTCACGTGTGGGGTCTGTTACCAATTGCCTGAATAGGTCTCCCTGTAAAGAGTCCATGATCTCCTTACTTCTAGATGATACTGCAGCAGGAATGAGCCAATCAACATCTGGCATATTGAAATGTGATACTCCATCACCAACACCAATTCTGTCCCATACTGATACTGCCCCAAATGGGTGGCTTGTCTTAATTTGACACCTCCGATGAGACCTGTCCATCTTGGCAGACCCTGCCAGTGGTTAAGTTACTGACTGAATAACTCTCAGCCGTTTTAACAAAGTCTTTAAGATGTAAGATTCAATTGTAATAATGGGTTTCTCCTATTAACTTTAGTTGACTTTGCTTATTGCTATAGATTCTATTGGAAAAATACTGGTCTATATCTACAGCAGGGTTTTTCTCTCCATCTGTAATGTCTCCAATATTGCTTAGGCTTGTGCAGGCCTAGAAATGTAGGGCACGATACTGAAAATCTTAGGCATCGGTAAGTCCCTTGAAAAGCAGTTATGTAGCCCATAACCGTGTATCTGCGATCTTCACATACTCAGGCAGTGACAAATATCTGTACACTGCGGGCAGCCCTTACCGAATATCTGCGAGGGCATAATGGGGCACAACAGGCATGGCTTCGATTTATTTATTTATTTATTTATATTTTTGCTTATATACCGCACTTTCCCATAGGTTCAAACGCGGTTTACATATAACAATTTTACGAATGGCATAACAATAGGGATACCTATTCGTATTACAAAGAACATTTGTAACTATTTACAGAGAACAGAGTTAGCTATATACATAAAATGGGAACATGTCCCTCACATTAACCATGTGCAACTATATACACACTTTGTGGTGATAGTCAACTGTGCAGTGCAGCAGCCCAAAATGCCATAAAATACATAAGCTTCGGCTAGGGTTTTGAGCACATTTGACAAAGCAACCGGGCCATCGGCAAACCCGAGTAGATGCAATACCCACGTACAGGAATGGCCCATGCAATGTGGGGTCTGCACAAACTGCAATTGAGTTGGAAACTCCACCGATGTGCCAGAGCACAGAGGAGGAGGGACAATGTGCAGCAACAGCAGTGGCCAGTGACCTAGTGCCACAGGCAAACCTGCCATACCCCACCGATCTACAGACCAAGGGTGACATACCTGCAACTGTTGGAGGAGGAGGTGTACCAACACTATCAGCTGGACAGTAACACCATAACATAGCTATATGGAATGCTGGGCCAGGATTTGGAGCCAGACACCACCCAAAGCCAGGCACTTCCAGTGACTCTGAAGGTTACCACTGCACAGGGGTTCTTGGCCACAGGAACCTTCCAGTATGTTGTCGGTGCCACTACAGGCATTACCCAATCTACCACATGCCACTGCATTGATGCCTTCACCAGCGCCCAGCTGAGAAGGATGAAAAACTGCATCACCTTCCCTACCATGCCTGAGCAAAGACAGGAGATAATGCAGGAATTCTATGATATAACTGGCTTCCCATCTGTCATCAGCATAATTGACTGCATCCATGGTGCACAGAGGACACCAAATCAGAATCAGAGGGTATTCAGAAACTGCCATAATTACAACTCCATGAATATACAAGTGGTAGTCAATGCCAACATGCTTATCACTGATGTATGTGCCAGGTTCCAGGGCTCCTGCCACAATGCATTCCTCCTCTCTCAGTCAGGCCTGGGTCAAGAAGCAGACACAGGACACCTAGGAAATGCATTGTTGCTTGCTGAGTGGACACAGGTGTGAGGCAATGTGATGAAAAGTGAGTAATGCATGCTTCTTGGTGGGGAGGCACCCCAGAAAAGAATCCATGCAAATGTGCATATGAAATCTGAGATGCCCCAACACACATGCATAGTCTTACGTAAGATCTGAAGGACTAGGATGAGAGGATGCCCATAGGTCAGGGGTCGGCAACCCACGGCTCCGGAGCCGCATGCGGCTCTTTCTCACCTTTGCCGCGGCTCCGGAGCACACTGCCCACCCGGTATTTAAACGTGGCGTTATGGGCTCCCTCCATGTCAGCTCCCTCCCTTCTTCTGCAGCTGCAGCTCCCTGCCTCTTAGGGAACCGCGGCTGTGCTTTTAAAATCATCTCGGAGCCCTTCCTGTCTTGACGGGCTCCGTGCAGCATTGTCCCGCCTCTAAAGGAAGTTTTGGAGGCGGGACAATGCTGCACGGAGCCCGTCAAGACAGGAAGGGCTCCGAGATGATTTTAAAAGCACAGCCGCGGTTCCCTAAGAGGCAGGGAGCCGCGGCTGCAGAAGAAGGGAGGGAGCTGACATGGAGGGAGGGGGGCTGACATGGAGGGAGGGAGCAGATATGGATGGATGGAGGGAGGGGGCTGATATGGATGGAGGGGGCTGACATGGAGGGAGGGAGGGAGGGAGGGAGGGGGGCTGACATGGAGGGAGGGAGCTGATATGGATGGATGGATGGAGGGAGGAGGGCTGATATGGAGGGAGGGAGCTGATATGGATGGATGGAGGGAGGGAGGGGGGCTGACATGGAGGGAGGGAGCTGATATGGATGGAGGGAGGGTGCTGATATGGAGGGTTGGTGGGGGCTGACATGGAGGGAGGGAGCTGATATGGATGGATGGATGGAGGGAGGGGGGCTGACATGGAGGGAGGGAGCTGATATGGATGGAGGGAGGGGGGCTGACATGGAGGGATGGAGGGGGCTGACATGGAGGGAGGGAGCTGATATGGATGGAGGGAGGGGGGCTGACATGGAGGGGGCTGACATGGAGGGATTAGGGAGGCGGGCTGACATGGAGGGAGGGAGCTGATATGGATGGATGGAGGGAGGGAGGGGGCTGACATGGAGGGATGGAGCACTGGTAATGGGGTTGAGGGGACGAGCACTGGAAATGAGCTGATTAGGGGAGGCTAGGACTGGTAATGAGCTGATGGGGGGGTAGGACTGGTAATGGGGTTGAGGGGGGATTAGCACTGGAAGCGAGCTGATTGGGGGGCTTTGACTGGGCATGGGCTGATTTTGGGGAGGGGAGGATAGAGCTGCTGGCCCTGGAAGATAACTGGGGGCTAAGGCTACAAATGGGCTGATATGAGGGGATGGGAGAATGGAACTGGATCTGAGAGGGGCTGCCATGGTATTTGTACTAGAAGGGACTGGTCAGTGGGGAAGGAGGGGGACTGGAAGGAAATGGACACCAGTGGCAATCATGGGAATGCAAGTTGACATTGGAAGGTACTGGGAGTGAGGACTGGAAAGGGGCTGATATTGGGGAGGGTTACTGGGACTGGAAATAGGCTGATGGAAAGAAGTGAAGAAAACGAAAGAAGAGATAAGAAATGGCAGATGGACCATAGACCACAGAAAGAGAGCTAAGAGAAGACAGGAAAGCAGAAGCCTCAGATTGGGACCAGCATGATCAAAGAATAAATTGGTCAGACAACAAAGGTAGAAAAAATAATTTTATTTCATATTAGTGATTTGACTACAAAATCATCATAATTTTGAAATCAAATATTGTTACTTGTTGTTGTGATATTTTCTGGCGTATTTTTTTTGGTGTGCGAAGGAAGAGGGGTAGTCTTATACGGCGAGTATAGGCCAAACACCTATATTTTAACAGGAAAAGTAGGGGGTCGTATATAGCATTAAGGTAAGAAACAATATATGCAGTGTTAGATTTGTTTTAAATGTCGCAATGGTTTTGCGGCTCCCAGTTTTTTTTTTCCCTTCGGAAACGGGTCCAAGTGGCTCTTTATGTCTTAAAGGTTGCAGACCCCTGCCATAGGTGATGCAGTCACAGCGGAACTCATCTCAATAGTTGTAGGGGACTGGTATGCATAAAACCACACCAGATTTGTTAAATTCCAAGAATGTGCAGGAGCAGGGCATCCTAGAGACACGCCAGGACCCGAGTATCAGGCAAGCACCTACATGCTGAACATGGCTTGCCAGGAACTGTCACCAGAATGTTCAGCCACATGTCAAAGTCCTCTGAAAGGCACAATCAATATGTCCACCAACCCTCCTCGCTGCCCCAACACACCTTGTACATTTGCTTTACTAATGGTGCCTGCCCCTCTGCTCCCACAGGTGACTATGGATGCCTTCTCAGACTGTGACTACCAACACCTGTACATCACCCAGAGACCCCACAGGAGGAACGATAGAACCAGGCACATCAGAGGACCAGGGCAGTGGTGGGGTCCTGAAAAGACACTTCAGATACCTAGACCGCAATGGGGGTGAGCTACTATATAGCCCTGAACATGTGTTCAGAATATTCACAGCCTGCTGCATCCTACGTAACCTTGCCATGCAGCATGGCATCCACAATGCTGAGGCTGAAGTGACAGCAGGGACAGATGCTGCAGAGGCTGTGATTGAGGAAGGGATGTAGAGGGGGAACTAACAGCAGATGTCATTGCACCCGCCACAAGGAAGAAACTCATCTGTGAAACCTTTTAGTGCAAGTGAGTACATTTATTGAACATCAGCTCATAGTCCAGTCCTGGACGCTTAGTGACCCAGGCACTGTGTTGTATTGGAGCATTTCCAGGTGTACTACTTGCTGTGTCCTCCCCCTCCCCTGAGACATAGCCTGTCTCAGCAGGTTCAGTACCATCCGGTGGTGCTTCTGGAGTGTCCCCTTGCCCAACACCAGCACCCTAGGCCTGGTGTGATGCTAACATCTGGCAACATGTGTTTGACATCGTCCCCATGTAGGCTGCCATCTCCCTCAGCAGCCTCAGTTGTGCCTCCTGGTGGCGTGGCTCCATCATGTGATGATCAAGCATGATTTGACTAATGGCCTGCAGCTCCTGCTGGATAGTGTGTAACTCAGAATGGATACCTTCAGTGCAGTGAAGCATACATGCCCCCTCCCATAGCATTTGCTGCTCCATGCCATTCAGACTATTGTCGCCAGGGTCCTCCAGGATGGGGAAAACAAAATCTGCTTATTCAAGCTGGACAGGGGCCTGCACCTCATTCCCGGATGCTATGGTGTCATGCTGTACTGTGTTGCATCCTGGGCTTCCTGGAGGTCCTCAGCTGCAGGAGCAGGAGTGTCTCCTCTTTGAGCAGCCACAGGCTCTGAAGGTCTGGCCACTGGATGGTCTGTGGGAGAGCAAGAGTGATACAAGTCAGGCCTTGCCAGTAGTCACAAGAATTGGAGAGGTCCTGCATTGAGTGTTCACCAGTCCTGATAGGAGAGGGGCAGGGTGGACCCAATGAGACTTGCTGTCACTTTAACTGTCTCCCAACACCAGATAGGTGTCCGAGGTACAGTCTCAGGGTGTTTCAAAGAGTGAAGAGGTGACACACATCACTAGTATGTCAATCAGGTCTGCACACATTGCAGGTTTCTGCAGTTTTGGAATGCGGCCTGTAGAAAGCTACAAAGGGTGGATGGAGTGTGCACATCAGCAAACAGAGCCTCTGCCTACCACACAATCCCCCAGCAAAGGCCCATGGTGGCAGCCAATCATCAACCAGGTACACCTCTATGATCAGGACACATGTGAGAAGATTTACAGTACACTGTATGCTCACCTCTGTGTACAAGACAGGTACCCAGAACATGGTGAGCAGACACTGTATAGTCCTGCTTTCCCTGACACTTGTGCATACAGAAACACACCAAGAAATATACTGTGGGGGTGAACCCTCTATAATTACTCTCTACAAATCTACTTTGCAGGTATGAGTCACACTGCCTATGAGTGAAGTGCCCTGATGTGCTTCTGGATGCACAGAACAGAGTTACAGACACTGCAGAAGGTAATGCCATCACTGGACAATGGACAGCATTGGTGTCCCTAGGCTAAACAATGTCATGATGCATGCTATAATATAGCACTCCCATAACCCACAATGGTATAGTAGCCCACACAAATGGATCTCTGTCAATGGAAATAGATATGAGGGAGGGGAAGAGACAGGGGCAGCTGTAGTAGAACAATGTCAGTCTGGAAGGAGCATGGGAGGGCACACAGGACAGCATGCTGGGGCCTGGAGTCAGAATGAGGGAAAGCGGCGATGGGAGAAAAATTTTACACAGTCAACATTCTAGCCTGTCACACATTAGCCAGGGAGCAAGAGCTACTCACTCTCCTGTGTGGCAAGAGTGGATCTATCATAGCCTGCAACCCCTGTTATCACTTTAATGTCCTTCATACAGTGATCTTAAACAAAATAACACAAAATACTACGTGTAAGGTCTCAGTAACCACGGGCTTATGACAGACATGATATACAATCGCTGTCATAATACACAGGCCCCATAACAATAATGACCTTCCCCGTAGACCCAGACTGGCCACCAAGACAAAATCACTTAGTAAACCACTTAGCTTTGAAAACATTTTTTGTGTCTTGATCGATGACCAGCCTGCTCCCCGACACTTCAGTCCAGAGCTCACAAGCATTTCGCGATTACCCTCACTTTATCGGGGGAAACACCAACCTCGACCCAGATTTTCAGGACTAACACAAAGCACAAAGCAGCAATGCCTCCAGCTTTTCTTCAACACAGCTGATCCAAAAAACGCCGCACATGCTCACACCTTCACCTTCCTTAATCACTAAATTAAATAATATGCCATATGGACTGTAGGCTGGGTATACTGAGATAAGGATATAGAGTTGTTATTCGTTGTTTGTCTCCTAGGTGGACACTCCCTTGCCCCCATAGACCTTGGAGAGTCTGCATTGTTGCTGTGAATGGCCTGCCCTTGGTGCCCTCCAGATAATGCAACCCACACAAGACATATTTTGCCATGCTGCTGTTCAGGCACTGGGTACATTTGCTATGTAGTTCTAGAGTATCTATGGTATCCACAGTCCCACACCTGACATAGCATACTGAGATGGTGGTGAACACATGATGCCCTCCTGACATAGTGGCCATACCCCTACACTCAAGATGCCTTGGTAATCTCACTATGGCATAGCAAGTGATGCCTGCCATTCCCATGGTCCAACATGCATAGCCTCTGCAAGGCCCAATGTGGCCCATGCTCAGCAGAGATGACATGGTGGTCTGTTCCCTGTGTAAAGAGCAGTGCCACCTCTACCACACCATTGGTTATCATCATCGGTATTGTCAGTCTTGCCATCTATGTCACCCATGGGTGGCTGTGCTGAATGTGCCATGTGAACAGCAGATAGGAAAGGCTTCAAAGATTAGGTCTTATCAATCTTGAAATGAGACAGCTGAGTAGAGACATGATAGAGGTCAATGATGTACTGAATGGAGTGTAAAGTGTAACTGTAGATCAGTTGTTTATGCCATCCAGATGTTGGGAGACAAGGGGAGATGCAATGAAGCTACAATGTAGGCCATTTAAGACAACTAATAGAAAACATTTACCTCACTCAATGCATTATGAAACTCTGCTATTCATTAATAGAGGATTACAAAAGGCTTATACTGTAGCTGGGTTTCAAACAGGTTTGGACAGTATCCTGGAGGAGGAGTCCCTTAACCAGTACTTAAGGAGACATGGGGATTCCAGGGTTTGGGCTAGAACAAATATTGTGGAACCTGTGTGCCTTTCTCAGCTGCTGCCAGGTACCTGTGACCTAGCTTGGCCACTGTTGGAGGCAGGATACTGGACCTGTTGGGCCCTGGTCAGACCCAGTATGGCCTTTCCTATATTCCTATGCTCTCATACCCTCACATGTTGCAACACTATTCCTCCTCCAGCATTTCCACCATGTAAGTCATGGCATGTACACCACCTTGGCCTCTATGTGCAATGCACTATGGGGGTTATTCTGTGCTATGAATAGAGGGGATAGATGACCCAATGGGACATCCATCCCTGCTATTCGAGCCGGATCCTGCCACCGACTAACTTCCCCTGGATGTGAATTTTTGAACAACCCGGGACGCGGATGGGGCAGGCGGGGGCCAGGGTTTATTCCTCGTAGCCTGACCCTGGCCTTAGGATGTCAGATCAGGGGTAGGTCTATGGGGAATAAACACCTTTATTTGGTGGCCGGCATTGTGGTTTTTAAATGGAACCGCAGTGCCATCGCAACATGATGCCATGGTGACGCGGCTCCATTTAAAAGCCCTAACTGAGTTAGCTGGGGGTAGTTCTGCATGTGCAGGCTGGACTGAATCGCAGTCCTGGCCTGCACGTGCAGAACTGTTCACTATTCTGATCCCGTGGGGCTAGATGTGCCCAATGGAATCAGAATTGTGATCCCCTCTGTGCATCCAGTTCAGACTGGACGCACAGAGGGGATCTACATGCAAGTTGAAATTGAGCCCTATGTGTTCAGATCCAGCCCCAACAACTACCCGGCACCCCACACATGCCATGACCTTTTAAGTGCAGCCTACATTCACTGACACTTATGTGGCAGTGACCCATCTATGCTGCTGGTGACAATGATGACAAAGAACATGCACATCAAATCAACACATCAACAGAACTGTACACATAGGCCTAATGAGGCTTTCTGGCACAATCCCGCAAAACATTCCCAGTTTGCACACTTATGGCCCTATGGGCCAAGGGGACTCTCCATGTGGCTCTGAAGGCCCTCTGCAATGGCCTGTAGGCCTCTGACTATGTCCCCTGCAGACTTCAACACTGCCTCCATCAGAAGTCACACCTCCACTACTAAACCTGCCATGATGGCACATGTCTTGCAGGGGGGTTGGTGAAAGGGCCAGGCCTGGGACTGGCTGCACAAATTATAGACCTGGGACTGGCCCAGGTTGGGGGATCTGGGTGTCTGCAGTGCCTCCAACTGCAGCTATATTGACCCCTGAAGGTGACAAATGGAATGGTGGAGGAGCAGATCTCACCTGGTGGGTAGGAAGCATTGCTCCTTTTTCATGGCCATTGCAGGTCCCCAGATCTCTGGCTCCCGATCTGCTGAGCTAACATGAGGCAATTGCTCCTTCTCCTCCCCCTCACTGTCTTCCTCCTCCTCTTCCATTTGTGCCTCCTTATCCTCCATCTGTGCCTCCTCTTCCATCTCTGCCTCTTCCTTGTCACTGTCCCCCTCCTCCTTGTCACTGTCCTCCTCCTCCTTGGTGCTGTACTCCTCCTCCTCCTCCTCTTCCTCCCTCTCAGAGGTGCTGCTGGGTGCAGTTGGGCTTCAGCAGGCCTGGCACTGTTTGTGGATGCTGGTGGCACAACTGGCACTCTCGCAGGTGCTGGGCTTCTCTGCCTCCCTGGCCCTGTTCCTCTGATTCTCTGGCTATAAAGAGAGGGATAGTGGCCCATAATATGGGTGTAACATCATACTTACAGGAGATGGACAGAGCAGATCCTTGGACACACACACACTGGCTACTGAGCATGCACATTTCCTGTTTCCCCAACATGACCACATATCTACTCCTCCATTACCTGCACATTTGTCCCCTAGACATGCTGCACATTTGTCCCCTATCATGCTGGCTGGTCACCCACTGTTGGCTAGGTGGGCAGGTATAGTCAGTGTGTAATGGTGCACTGCTTGGGATGTGTGCTCCTGTATGCTGATTCCACCGAGTGCACCATACAGATGTGGCCTCCAGTGAGTGTTGTTACAGTTTGCAAGTCTTCCTTATACTTTCAACTATTGTAATGGACCCTCAGCACCACTCACCACAGTGTTTACATGGGTCTCAACCAGTCTACCCCCATGCAATGACATCACAACAGCCTCTGGGAACACAATTAGCACCATGCCTGTAGTGCATCTGACACAGCTGTCTATGTGTGAGCCATGTGGGAGGCATGCACTCAGACTGACAGCATTCACTGTGTGGACCTCAGTGCAGACAGACTTCAGTGCCATGTACATGCAAACCTGCTTGCACTGTTGTTGCTATCGTATGCTGCCTACTATACTCTTTCTCCTTCTGCAGCTTGCCTGTAGCTCTGCCATCTCCCCGGTGAAGCCCCGCCTCCCGGAAGCGACGCACCCGCGTCTCTCACGAGCTTGCCTGGAGCTCTGCCATCTCCCCGGTGAAGCCCCGCCTCCCGGAAGCGACGCACCCGCGTCTCTCACGAGCTTGCCTGGAGCTCTGCCATCTCCCCGGTGAAGCCCCGCCTCCCGGAAGCGACGCACCCGCGTCTCTCACGAGCTTGCCTGGAGCTCTGCCATCTCCCCGGTGAAGCCCCGCCTCCCGGAAGCGACGCACCCGCGTCTCTCACGAGGTACCCGACCAGATATAGGTCTTCCTAGAGCGGCGTTCTTCACTGCTGCTGCTGCTGCCTGCCTGCTAATCTGCTTGCGCTGTTGTTGCTATCGTATGCTGCCTACTATACTCTTTCTCCTTCTGCAGCTTGCCTGGAGCTCTGCCATCTCCCCGGTGAAGCCCCGCCTCCCGGAAGCGACGCACCCGCGTCTCTCACGAGGTACCCGACCAGATATAGGTCTTCCTAGAGCGGCGTTCTTCACTGCTGCTGCTGCTGCCTGCCTGCTAATCTGCTTGCGCTGTTGTTGCTATCGTATGCTGCCTACTATACTCTTTCTCCTTCTGCAGCTTGCCTGGAGCTCTGCCATCTCCCCGGTGAAGCCCCGCCTCCCGGAAGCGACGCACCGCGTCTCTCACGAGCTTGCCTGGAGCTCTGCCATCTCCCCGGTGAAGCCCCGCCTCCCGGAAGCGACGCACCCGCGTCTCTCACGAGCTTGCCTGGAGCTCTGCCATCTCCCCGGTGAAGCCCCGCCTCCCGGAAGCAACGCACCCACGTCTCTCAGGAGCTTGCCTGGAGCTCTGCCATCTCCCCGGTGAAGCCCCGCCTCCTGGAAGCGACGCACCCGCGTCTCTCACGAGCTTGCCTGGAGCTCTGCCATCTCCCCGGTGAAGCCCCGCCTCCCGAAAGCGACGCACCCGCGTCTCTCACGAGGTACCCGACCAGATATAGGTCTTCCTAGAGCGGCGTTCTTCACTGCTGCTGCTGCTGCCTGCCTGCTAATCTGCTTGCGCTGTTGTTGCTATCGTATGCTGCCTACTATACTCTTTCTCCTTCTGCAGCTTGCCTGGAGCTCTGCCATCTCCCCGGTGAAGCCCCGCCTCCCGGAAGCGACGCACCGCGTCTCTCACGAGCTTGCCTGGAGCTCTGCCATCTCCCCGGTGAAGCCCCGCCTCCCGGAAGCGACGCACCCGCGTCTCTCACGAGCTTGCCTGGAGCTCTGCCATCTCCCCGGTGAAGCCCCGCCTCCCGGAAGCGACGCACCCCGCGTCTCTCACGAGCTTGCCTGGAGCTCTGCCATCTCCCCGGTGAAGCCCCGCCTCCCGGAAGCGACGCACCCGCGTCTCTCACGAGCTTGCCTGGAGCTCTGCCATCTCCCCGGTGAAGCCCCGCCTCCCGGAAGCGACGCACCCGCGTCTCTCACGAGGTACCCGACCAGATATAGGTCTTCCTAGAGCGGCGTTCTTCACTGCTGCTGCTGCTGCCTGCCTGCTAATCTGCTTGCGCTGTTGTTGCTATCGTATGCTGCCTACTATACTCTTTCTCCTTCTGAAGCTTGCCTGGAGCTCTGCCATCTCCCCGGTGAAGCCCCGCCTCCCGGAAGCGACGCACCGCGTCTCTCACGAGCTTGCCTGGAGCTCTGCCATCTCCCCGGTGAAGCCCCGCCTCCCGGAAGCGATGCTCCCGCGTCTCTCACGAGCTTGCCTGGAGCTCTGCCATCTCCCCGGTGAAGCCCCGCCTCCCGGAAGCGACGCACCCGCGTCTCTCACGAGCTTGCCTGGAGCTCTGCCATCTCCCCGGTGAAGCCCCGCCTCCCGGAAGCGACGCACCCGCGTCTCTCACGAGCTTGCCTGGAGCTCTGCCATCTCCCCGGTGAAGCCCCGCCTCCCGGAAGCGACGCACCCCGCGTCTCTCACGAGCTTGCCTGGAGCTCTGCCATCTCCCCGGTGAAGCCCCGCCTCCCGGAAGCGACGCACCCGCGTCTCTCACGAGCTTGCCTGGAGCTCTGCCATCTCCCCGGTGAAGCCCCGCCTCCCGGAAGCGACGCACCCGCGTCTCTCACGAGGTACCCGACCAGATATAGGTCTTCCTAGAGCGGCGTTCTTCACTGCTGCTGCTGCTGCCTGCCTGCTAATCTGCTTGCGCTGTTGTTGCTATCGTATGCTGCCTACTATACTCTTTCTCCTTCTGCAGCTTGCCTGGAGCTCTGCCATCTCCCCGGTGAAGCCCCGCCTCCCGGAAGCGACGCACCCGCGTCTCTCACGAGGTACCCGACCAGATATAGGTCTTCCTAGAGCGGCGTTCTTCACTGCTGCTGCTGCTGCCTGCCTGCTAATCTGCTTGCGCTGTTGTTTGCTATCGTATGCTGCCTACTATACTCTTTCTCCTTCTGCAGCTTGCCTGGAGCTCTGCCATCTCCCCGGTGAAGCCCCGCCTCCCGGAAGCGACGCACCGCGTCTCTCACGAGCTTGCCTGGAGCTCTGCCATCTCCCCGGTGAAGCCCCGCCTCCCGGAAGCGACGCACCCGCGTCTCTCACGAGCTTGCCTGGAGCTCTGCCATCTCCCCGGTGAAGCCCCGCCTCCCGGAAGCGACGCACCCGCGTCTCTCACGAGCTTGCCTGGAGCTCTGCCATCTCCCCGGTGAAGCCCCGCCTCCCGGAAGCGACGCACCCGCGTCTCTCACGAGCTTGCCTGGAGCTCTGCCATCTCCCCGGTGAAGCCCCGCCTCCCGGAAGCGACGCACCCGCGTCTCTCACGAGGTACCCGACCAGATATAGGTCTTCCTAGAGCGGCGTTCTTCACTGCTGCTGCTGCTGCCTGCCTGCTAATCTGCTTGCGCTGTTGTTGCTATCGTATGCTGCCTACTATACTCTTTCTCCTTCTGCAGCTTGCCTGGAGCTCTGCCATCTCCCCGGTGAAGCCCCGCCTCCCGGAAGCGACGCACCGCGTCTCTCACGAGCTTGCCTGGAGTTCTGCCATCTCCCCGGTGAAGCCCCGCCTCCCGGAAGCGACGCACCCGCGTCTCTCACGAGCTTGCCTGGAGCTCTGCCATCTCCCCGGTGAAGCCCCGCCTCCCGGAAGCGACGCACCCGCGTCTCTCACGAGCTTGCCTGGAGCTCTGCCATCTCCCCGGTGAAGCCCCGCCTCCCGGAAGCGACGCACCCGCGTCTCTCACGAGGTACCCGACCAGATATAGGTCTTCCTAGAGCGGCGTTCCGCGCCGCGGCGGCGCGCGCCCACGGCGCGCGCCGAAGGAGCGCGCACAAGGAGCAGGTCGTGCTCCTTGGGCGAGCTCCTTGGGGCGACGACTGGGGCGTTTCAAGCCACCATCTCCCTAGTTCTAGCTTCCCTACTCGTAGGTCTCACCAGCCTTACCCGACATTATTTCCTCTGTCCTCCGGACGCTCTCGTTTCTCTCCTGATTCCTTTGTGCTGTTAATTGCTTGCCTAGCCAGTCTCTTTCCTCCTACCACGCTAACTGTGTCTTCTTCTGTGTCACTTGTTTCCCTTGTCCCGGTCATGTCTGCTATCCCTGTATCTTGGGGCTACCGCCCCTACGTTTGCATCCTGTCCTTCCCGGTCCTTTGGCCCGGAATCCCATTAATCTCCTTCCCTGTTCTTCTAACATGACGTCCCCTGCTTTTCCGCCTTCCTCTCAACCCCCCATCTTACCCCCGCCTTCAGCTGTCCCTCTCCTTACACTTTCCATGGCTCTCCTTAACTGCCGTTCAATTCGCTCAAAAACTCACTTAGTTCACGACCTTCTTATCCAACACTCCCTAGACGCCCTTTTTATCACTGAATCCTGGCTCCGTGAGGGGGAGGACGCTCTCCTTCACCAGTGTCTTCCCCCCGGTTACTCAGCCCTTCACACCCCCCGCCTTCGTCGTTCTGGTGGTGGGGTGGCACTTATCTTTAAGTCCCCTCTGTCTTTTTCTTTGGTCTCGCCCCCACCTGTTTATCCTGAGTCCCTTTTGGTTCGGTCCGACTCCACCCCTTCTCTTTTCTTTCTTCTCTTATATGTTCCCCCTTCTCTGCGCCCAGATCTCTGGGATACCCTATTTCACACATTTTCTGACTCCGCCATTCTATCTCCACATTTAGTCGTCTTAGGCGACCTCAATGCCTACCTTACTCCCCCGTCCCGTCCCCGTGACAAGGCCCTTTCCTCTTTGTTCTCTGATCTATCTTTCACTCAACACGTACTTTGCTCTACCCATGCCTCTGGTCACTCCCTCGATCTTATTCTTACTCTTGATTCCTCTCCTTTTTCCCCCTCCAATATCCGGTCTGTCCCCATTCCTTGGTCTGACCATTATTGTCTTTTATTTACTTTCCCTTTTCCTTCTTTAGACTCCACTAGCCCTTCTTCAGTTCGTATCCCTTCCCTCAGGCGACGTTTCACTCCAAACTCTCGGTCCTCTTTTCCATCTGCCCTCACGCTATTCCCTCCAGATTTTTCTTCCTTCTCTATTGACCGTCAGGTTGATCTCTTTTCCTCTTCTCTTTCGGTTGCTTTTGATTCTGTGGCACCTCTCCACTCTTCAGCCCCCCGTTCATCTTCCCATCACCCCTGGTACCACCCCGGTCTCCTTCTCCTCCGCTCCAATCTCCGACGTGCTGAACGGTTCTGGAGGAAGTCCCGCTCATCCGACTCTCACTCCAACTATCAGCTTGCCCACCTTTCCTACCGCTCTGCTATCACTTCTGCTAAACACTCATACTATTCTCGTCTCATCTCTACATCTTCTAACTCTGCTAGGCGTCTCTTTCTGGTCCTCAAATCTATTTCCTCCCCTTCTTCTCTCCCTTCTGCCCTTTCCCAGCCCCCCCCCCTCCCAGCCCTTCTTCTCTTGCTGCTTTCTTCACTAATAAGATTCTTGCTATTCGTTCCTCCTTTCCTTCATGCCCTTCCCCCCTCTCCCCTCTTCTCCCTCCCTTCCCTTCTTCTCCCTCTTTTCACCCTTTGCCCACTTCCCCTTCCTCACCCATTCACACTCTCTCCCACACTTGGTGTTCCTTTTCTCCTATTTCTCCGCCCGAACTTATTAAGGCTATTTCTTCCGCTCACCAAACTACCTGTCCTCTTGATCCTCTGCCATCTCCCTGGCTACTTGACTTGCATATTGCTTTGGTGCCTTTCATCCTTTCTATCTTTAACACTAGTCTCTCTTCTGGTCTTTTTCCCTCTTTATGGAAGCATGCTATTGTCCGCCCCCTTTTGAAAAAGCCCACTCTCGACCCCACGCTTTCTGCCAACTGGCGCCCCGTTTCCAACCTTCCTTTTCTGTCCAAAATCCTTGAACGAATTGTTTTTTCCCAGCTGACCTCTCATCTTGACTCCACCCACGCCCTTCACCCCCGGCAATCTGGCTTTCGTCCTGGTCACAGTACCGAAACTGTTCTCACGGCTTTGCTCTCTGAACTTCACCGTTCTCACGATCGTGGTGATATTTCCCTAGTGGTCTCTCTGGATCTGTCTTCTGCTTTTGATGTAGTCGATCACCGCACCCTTCTTTCTCGTTTGTCTGATGTTGGTATTCATGGCACTGTTCTTCAATGGTTTCACTCTTTTTTATCTTGTCGTACTTTTTCAGTTCACGCTGGTTCTTCAGTCTCTCCTCCTGCTTCTGTCACTTGTGGTGTCCCTCAGGGCTCTATTCTTGCCCCTCTCCTCTTTAACATTTTTCTGGCCCCCCTAGCTCTGCTAATCCAGCAATCCACTCTTTCTTTCTACATCTATGCTGATGATATCCTTCTGGTTCACCATACCTCTCCCTCTGCCCCTGATCTCACTTCACTTAACCTCTGTCTCTCCTCCATCACATCCTGGTTTGAGTCAAACTTCATGCATGTTAATCCCACTAAATCTGCGGCTCTTTGGGTTACTTTTGGTCGTCCTTCTCCTTCAGTGTTTCCTGTCATGGGTTTCCCATTCTATCCCTTCCACCTCCACTCTCCGCTATTTGGGTGTTACTCTAGACCCATCTCTTTCTTTTCACGATCACATCTCCTCTGTTGTCCGCTCCTCCTTTTTTCACCTACGTCGCATCAAAGCTGTTCGTTCTTACTTTTCACACTCTTCTATTATCACTTTGGTCATATCCCTAGTTATTTCGTGACTCGATTACTGCAACGTTGTTTATGCTGGTCTTCCCTCTCACCAACTTCACCGCCTTCAAATCGTTCAAAATGCTGCCGCCCGTCTTATTACTCTATCCCCTCTCCGCTCTCATGTTTCCCCCTGTCTCTCTTCTCTACACTGGCTCCCTATTAAGTTTCGGTTTGTGTTTAAACTACTTATCCTTGCACACAAGGCCCTTTTCTCTGACTCCCCCCAATATTTAGCCAATATTATCCATCTCCAGCCCTCTCCCCGCCTTCTCCGGTCTGCCCATGGTAATCGTCTTTTTCTTCCCTCACCCACTCAGGCCCGTCTCGAATCCACCCGACATTCTGCCTTCTTCTTTCTATGCCCTGCCCTCTGGAATTCTCTTCCCTTATCTCTCCGTTTAGAACCCTCCTATACTCGTTTTTAAAACTATTCTCAAGACTCATCTTTTCTGTCAAGCATTCAATCTCCCTCCCCCCACTGATGATGTCCTTCCCACTTAGCCTTTTATTCCCTCCCTCCCTCTTATTTCTCAATTTTTCCCCTCTCCGCTGGTGTCATGTTCCCCTAGTCTCGCCTCTCGCTCCACCTATATCTGGTTCGAGTCTCCCTCTCCTCTCCTCACTCCTTTAATTTTTTATTGTTTTTAAGTTTTTATTATTATTATTATGGTTTTAAATTCTGTTGCTCTGCTGCTTTCTGTTGCTCCTCTTTACTTTCTGCTATTTCTTTTACTGTCCTATTATTATTTGGCGTTCTTTTCTTCCTTTCCTTTCTCAGCAGCTGTCACCTTTTTATGATTGTACACCGCCCTGATGCTTCGGCCTGGGCAGTTTATCAAATGTTTTAATAAAGATAAAGATAAAGATAGTTGCTTCCATCATAGTTGTCATTCCTGGTGGCAGGTGGAGACAGCCATGTGCCTCACCTACCTATATCTGCAGTGACCTCCTCCCTGAGATACTGTATGAGTTCAGGCCTCTGCAGTATCTGCACTTACGTGCCTCCAGAGTCCTCTGTACCCTGAATTCACTGTGGGAGAGAGGTAAAGGATCAGATTAGACCCCTTTTTGTGCCCATATTTACCTAGCAATGCAATCACATACATAGCTGTTAACAGCCAATCTGGGCACCCTAGCAGCAGGGGCATGTGCTTCCATTTTCAGGAGGCAATTCACCATATTTGTCAGTTGTTATACCTTTGGGTATCCTTTACCAGAGTTCCCGCACACCCCTGTGTTGACGTGTTATTATAGTTGTGCTCACAAATCGGGCAATGTACAGGTGATACAAAATGGATTTGAGGGTTTATTTTTATGAAATTGCTAGCTCTCTGACTGGGAGCTCTTAAAGGGGTTTTGGTATATTTTTAAAGCAAAGTTACATTCTTTTTGCTGCTTTAGTAGAAATATTTTCTTTACTGGGGTAGGTTTTAAACTCAGCTTTGGTAACTTTCTCAGCTCTTGGGAACTGCTGACACCTAATCAGGTGTTAGTCCCCTACCTACCCACCCCAACTCCCACCCACCCCTAGTGAGCAGTCTTGCTTTATAGGGCACCTCCCCAACACAGT
This sequence comes from Ichthyophis bannanicus, assembly GCA_033557465.1. NCBI lineage: Eukaryota > Metazoa > Chordata > Amphibia > Gymnophiona > Ichthyophiidae > Ichthyophis > Ichthyophis bannanicus. Next base: position 861,014,910 of record CM066033.1, on the reverse strand, counting down.
GACTTGGAACAGCACATTTTGAATATAATTAAAGAGATTTAACTGCTTTTTCTCTGAAAGGACAGATGGGAAACCAGCTGGTACTTTGATAGATCTCTCTCTTTTGCTTTAACAGATAACTAAGCTCCACGAATAGAACAGTGGCTGGGAAAAATCGTATCATGAAAGCTATTTCCCCCATTACAGCTTCTGCCTCTGTCCAGACAGAGGTCCCAATGCCAGTTGAAGGACCGATTCCATGTGCAGGGTGCCTGCATGCTGAAGCTCTGACAAAACAAGTGGAGGAACTCAGAGAGGAGGTGGCGAGGCTGAGGAGAATTCAAGACAGTGAGAAGTACATTGATAAGATGCTTCTAGCAGCAACCAAGCTCTCCAGCAGAGGAGAAGATGGGTGCTGACAGAATGACGAAGGTTGGACACAAGTCACCAGGGCCTGCAGAATCACCAATACAACTTCTCCAGCCCTTGAAATGGAGAACCATTATGCATCCCTGGAAGTGGAGGAAGTGAAAGCATCCCTGGAAAGGGAAGAATCAGAGCTCAAGTACCCCAAAGTTGCAGAATCAGTGACCACAAGGAAGCGAAGGATAGTGGTGGTCGGTGGCTCTCTTTTGAGGGGTACTGAGGCGTCCATCTGCCGACCAAACTTGATGTCCAGAGAGGTATGCTATCTGCCTGGTGCCAAAATCCAAGATGTTATGGAGAGTTTTCCGAGACTCATCAAGCCCACTGACTATTACCCAATGTTTCTATTCCATGTCGGAACAAATGATACTGTCAGGTATCCCTCTGAGCGTATCAAAAGTGACTTTATGGCTCTGGGACAGAGGGTGAAGCAGTTATGTGCACAGGCGGTGTTCTCTTCAATCCCCCCTGTTGAGGGTAAAGGACAAGGCAGAGAAGCTTGCATCCTGGAGATAAATGCATGGTTGCGTGGATGGTGTCATCGAGAGCTTTCCAGTTTCCTAGACCATGGGATGCTGTTCCAAGGGTTGCTGAGGAGAGATGGCATCCATCTGTCCAAGAAAAGTTGACGCGTCTAATCTACTGAAGAGGGCTTTAAACTAGATTCATTGGGGATGGGTGAAGAAAGCCCCCGGATAAGTGAAAGCCCCCAGGTAAGTGATACATTAAATACCTTTATGCAAATGGGTAACATATGGAAAGAAGTGTGTATAAATGCCCGTAGCATGGGAAATAAGATCCATGATGTTGAAGCTTTGGTGGGAGTGGCTGACTTGGATTTAGTGGCAGTTACAGAAAACCATGAATGGGATGTAACTATACCTGGAGATACTTTATTCAGAAATGACAGGGTAGGAAGAAGGTGAGGAGGAGTGGCACTATATGTAAAAAAATACTATTAAAGCTTTGGAATTACAGAGCTTAAAAGGGAGAGAGGAGGCATTGTGGGTTAAACTAGAAAGAGAGAAAGAGAAATCTATTTGCATTGGTGTGATATACAGATCTCCCTCACAAGAGGAAGAGGTAGACAGAGAGTTAATTGAAGACATATGTAGCATTGCTAGGAAAGAGGAAGTGCAACTGATAGGGGATTTCAATATGCCAGATATTGATTGGCACATTCATCTAGAAGTAAAGAGATCCTGGATTCTCTACAGGGAGAATTATTCAGGCAATTGGTAACAGACCCCACACGTGAAGGGGCCATACTGAACTTGGGGCTTACCAATGGTGAAAGCATTTCTGATGTTATAGTGGGAGATCATTTTGCATCCAGTGATCAGCAGATGGTGTGGTTTAGTGTTAGGACTAGGGCTGTTAGAATCCATTCAAAGGTTACGGTCTTAGACTTTAGGGAGACTAGCTTTGCCAAGATGGGCCAATACCTCAGGGAGTCATTAGCAGGATGGGAACAGCTGGGGGATGTAGAAAAACAGTGGGTAAAACTGAAAGGGGTTATTTTAAGGGCAACAAAGCTTTTTGTTAAAATGGTAAATAAAGCTAAAAGGAAAAGGAAACCGCTATGGCTTTCGAAAGAGGTAGCTGCAAAGGTGAAGAAAAAGAGAGAGGCCTTGATGAAATACAAAAGATAACAGAGAGATAAAGACAGGCATCTATATTTGGAAAAACTTAGAGAGGCTAGCAAAGTAGTCAGGAAAGCAAAGATTCAAAAAGAGGAGGAAATAGCCAATGCAATAAAATGGGGGGGGGGGGGGATAAGACATTTTTCAGATATGTTAGTGAGAAGAGGAAGGGCAAAAGTGGTATTGTCAGACTCAAGGGTGAAGGGGAGGAATATGAAGAAGCTGATGAGGATAAAGCGGAATTGCTTAACAAATATGTCTGTTCTGTGTTCACAGATGAAGAACCAGGAGCAGGACCTCAGAAAGCGCCCACAAACAGGAACAGAAGCGAGGGACATCTTGAACAATTTTCAGAAGACTGTGTTTGTGAGAAACTAACTCAACTTAAAGTAGACAAAGTGATGGGACCGGATGGGATACACCCTAGAATACCGATGGAACTTGGGGACATTCTAGCAATTCCACTGACTGACCTTTTCAATGCCTCGTTAGAATCAGGAGTGGTGCCAAAGGACTGGAGAGAGACTCATGTGGTGCCTTTAAACAAAAGCGGAAGTAAGGATGTGGTTGAAAACTACAGGCCGGTTAGTTTAACTTTGGTGGTAAGTAAATTGTTGGAAATGCTGCTGAAAGAGAAAATAGTGAGGTTTCTAGAATCCAGCAGATTACAGGATCCGAGGCAGCATGGATCTGATTGATTTCTTTGACTGGGTGACCAGGGAGTTTGACCAAGGGAGAGCCCTAGATGTGGTGTATTTAGATTTCAATAAAGCCTTTGGCACTGTTCCTCACAGGCGACTTATTAACAAACTGAGCACCCTAGGGATTGACCCTAAAGTTACTGCTTGGGTTAGAAATTGTTTGGGTGGGAGGGGGGCGGAGCCTGATGTCCAGCGGGTTAGACGCTTCGCGCTGAAGCTCCCGAGGGGCCTACTCAGAATCCTGACTTAATATCTGCATAAACCTAATATTTTACACCGAACTTACCGGGGTGCCTTGGGGGGAATGGCGGTCCACAAACCAGTGCGCTTGGACTTCGGGTCTCCCTCTTCTTCACATGGAAAACGTTCCAAAACGGAGTTGTCTTCCCCACCAAAGATGGTTCCACTTCGGGTAAGCCCCGAAATGCAACAGGAGATCTTGGAGGAAATACGTGGAGTGAAGGAACTGGTACAGTCCAACGGAGAAGCGCTCCGAGCCATGCGAGAAGATTTCGGTATGCTTCAGGACCGGCTTGAAGGTCTTTCACTACGGCTGGACAACATGGCGGGGGTCCTCGACTCGCACGCGGTGTGCTTGGTGAACCTGGACAAGGCTGAGCGTCAGATACAGAATCTTCGAAAAGAGTTAGAGGATTGCAATAATCGAGCCCGTCGCAACAATGTAAGGCTCATAGGAGTTCCAGAGGGGGCGGAAGCAGGAGATATCAGAGAATTTCTGGTCAAAACTCTCCCCTCCTTGCTGAAGATTACCTTTTGCAGGGATCTGGAAATTGACCGAGCATATCGTGCTCCTACCAACATCGCACTCAATCGGACGACCCCCGGCCCATTATCTTTCGTTTACTGAGGTATCAGCAAGTTGAGCAAATTTTCAAAGCTGCCCGGGTGATGCAACATCTGCAGTTTGAAGATCATAAAGTCTCTTTCTTCCCCGACTTGGCAAAGCCCACAGTTGACTGGCGGAAGGGACTCCTTGCTTTTCGACCTAGACTTCAACAGTTACAGGCTCGCTTTGGCCTTTTATATCCAGCGAAGCTCAGAGTGACTCTCCATAACCAAACTAGAACCTTCGAAGATCCTGCTCTGCTAGCAACATTTTTAGATTCCAAAGAGGCAGACCAGATGCGCTAAGTCAACAACTCGGATGGACTCCGCTGGAACTGCCCGCCATTTTGAATGGCCCGATGCGGTGATCATTGCCTGGAATAGAGACTGCCTGGACCTTTCTTTCTTTTATATTTACCTTTCTTGGTCTCCTTTTCCTCCATGATGTGCGCCTCGGTTGGATTCGGAGCACGCACAGATATACCGGTTATATGTTTCAATTTAGGCCTTCTCTGGGGTTTCACCCCGCAGACATCAGGTCGCCAGTAATTTCTGGGGTTTTGCTTCTTCTCTAAGGCACTTCGGTGCTTCTACTGTTATATAGGGTGCTTCATGATTTTTCATTGGCTTATTTTCTATCATATCGTGTGTACAGTCATTTATAGTTGATATGAGGGACATTGCGCAACTCGGTGCGCCATCATGTTCCTTTCTCAGAATGTTTGACTTTGTTGTATGGCCTTATGTACGCTCTTATCACTGAACGTAAGAGGCATCAATAGTCTAATCAAAAGAATGACCATCCTTAGTTATTTTAATCATGACCATACTGATTTAGTGTTTCTTCAGGAAACCCATTTCACCTCCGTTGAACCACTGATACTTACTGCTAAACCTTATATGGTGGCTGCCTATTCTCCCGCCGTTTCTAAGCGGTGCGGGGTAGCCATCTTGGTTGAGCAATCTTTGCCAACCACTGTAATGGATACTAGCTCTGATGGGGAGGGTAGCTGGGCCTGTGTATATTTTAAGGTTGGAGATAGTGAATTTACGTGTATTTGTATTTATGCTCCGAATGTGGATGACCCTGTTACTGTTACTCGGCGGTGACTTCCACCAAATATTTGATCCTTTGATAGATAGACTGCCGCCTAGAACGAGTGGTCCGCCCAAGAGTCTCTACACCCTGCCAGCTCTGATGAAAGATTTTGCGTGAGTAGATATATGGAAGCTGCTTCACCCCTCCGACTTAGAGCTCACCTTTTCTCAGCCCCCCCATCACTCACAATCTAGATCAGATTTTTTCTTATCTCCTCAGTACTGCTATCCCAAGTGGACATATACTCCTGATAGGTTAGCCAATTGGAATGCCATCCAGTGCGCTTGATGCTGGACATGCCATGTGGCCTTTGGTTTACTAAACTCCTGTTAAGTATGATTGTCCCGCATTACAGTATTACTGGAGTCGGGTCTGGGGTCGTCTTCATTCTATTTTATATTTTCCGGAACCCCTCTTTTGGAAGATTGTGGGGCTCCGCTCAGCTGCGGGGATCCCCTCTCTTCCTAAATTGGCTTACTTCCTTTTAGCCTTTATGCTGGGCATTGCTATTTCCTATTTCCTTAATCACAAAATATTGGGAAAATAACTCTTTTTTGAGCTCTAATGAATGGTGAAACATATCTGTCTTTATGGTAAATATGCGCAAATACCTTGTATGTCAGCCTCTTCCGTTCAAACCATTCACTATTGGTCTAGCTAGAAGACGCTCAATGATTATGTTCAAACTATTCAATGCTCTCAGTTGACTGTTTGATTCTGTATTAATCTTTGTCACATGCTCATCCGGTATCATAGATTCTACTTCTGTTTGTTTGATGTACAATAATTGTTGTATGTAAGCGCTTATATGATGATTCTTATCAGCTTAGAGAAGAAGCATTGGGGTGGGGGTAATTGGGGTTGCTTTCTTTATTGTATGTGTGTATTTGTTTCTTTTGGTGTGTTGTTACTTTGTTTGTTGTAAAATGAAAATAAAAGTTTAAAAAAAAAGAAATTGTTTGGGTGGGAGGCGACAAAGAGTACAGGTAAATAGAGCTCACTCTGAGGAGAAGGATGTTACCAGTGGTGTGCCCCAGGGATCTGTCCTTGGTCCGATTCTTTTTAACATCTTTGTTAATGATATAGCGGAAGGGCTGTCGGGTAAGGTTTGCCTCTTTGTGGATGATACCAAAATCTGCAATAGAGTGGACACCCAGGAAGATGTAGATAACATGAGGAGGGATCTAGCTAAGCTTGAAGAATGGTCTAGAATTTGGCAGTTGGGTTTTAATGTTAAAAAATGTAAGGTCATGCATTTGAGCTGCAGCAATCCAAGGAGGTGAAGTACTTTTGTCCACTAAAGAAGAGCGGGACCTAGACGTGGTTGTGTCTGATGATCTTAAAGTAGCTAAACAGGTAGAAAAGGCAACGGCAAAAGCTAGAAGGATGCTTGGGTGCATACGGAGAGGAATGGCTAGCAGAAAAAAGGAGGTGATAGTGCCTCTGTATAAGTCTTTGGTGCAACCTCATTTGGAGTATAGTGTGCAATTCTGGAGACTGCACCTTCCAAAGGATGTGAACAGGATGGAGTCGGTGCAGAGGGTGGCTACTAAAATGGTTAATGGTCTTCATTATAAAGCATATGAGGACAGACGTAAGGATCTTAATATGTACACCTAAGAGGAAAAGCTGGATAGAGGTGATATGATTGAGATGTTTAAACACCTCCGCGGCATAAATGTTCAGGGAGAGAGCCTCTTTCAATTGAAAGCAAGTTCTGCTATGAGGGAACATGGGATGAGGGTGAAGGGGAATAGATTCAGGAGTGATATGTGGAAATATTTCTTTACGGAAAGAGTGGTGGATCCATGGAATAGTCTCCCAGTGGAGGTGGTAGAGATGAGGACAGTAACTGAATTCAAAAAAGCATGGGACAAACACAGGGATCTCTAAAGGAAAAAAAGGGACTGTTATAGTTGTTGATATGGAAGGACAGACTAGATAAGCCATGTGGTCTTTTTCTGTCGTCATATTTCTATGTTTCTATGTTTCTAATGCTTCAAGCTCCTATGACAGCAGGGAGAATGTTTGCCACTGGCAGCCCTTAATTTGCAGCTCTGCCTGGAACTCATTATTTTATGACTCTAAGTGTGGGGCATTAAGGACACTACCTAATAGCTCTCATTAGTATCCCAATGTCATTCTTAGATTTTGTCATTCCTCTGGGTACTAGTAGAGTGTGACTGTTACCTTAACTCCGCATCTTCTTCCTCAGATACCTGTGTTTACCCTCTAGACCCCATAGGTCCATGTTCCTTTCCGCAGCTGCCCCCTCACTGTCGCTAATGAACACCCCCAGGCCTTTATATACTGCTACATGCCTCCACTTTCTATACCCTGTCACTTTCTCACCATTTACAACCCCACATCCCACTCTGTCCCATCTCATCTCATCCATGCAGGATGATATCATCCCCTCACTCTGCTGCCCTGGCCCTCTTCCCCTTCCTTCTCAGTCTCCCTAGACCCCTTGCAATGCTTATTAATCCTCACCCCTTCTGTACCTCCCTTTTGTGACACCACTCTCAGAGCAATTAGCCATGGTATGTGGTTTGTAATAGTTTTCAGTTTGCAGGTGTGTATTATTGTTCCACAGAGCCAGCTGTCTGATGCTGTGCACAACTCACAGCTGTACAAGATGTGGTGATATTTGGATATGCTGGGGGATGCACATCTGTTACCATCTGTGTGATTCCATGTTCTACAAATATTGATAGTCAGCTGCTATGATTTCTCCTGGAGGCTGGGCAGTTGCAACAGGCCATAGGATAAGAGCTACAGAAACTACAGTGACACCCCCACAACAAGCAACACCTTAAACAGGCCCCAAAGTCTATAAAGGTTTTCCTGCTATGGTGATTTACCTGTGGCCCATGCATTTGCTAGACATCCTGTACCAGGGGGAGCTCTTGCATCCTCCCATGTGATGTCTGAAGCTGTTATAGCCAATCTGGGATGGTAGGGACCTACATTGTGAAGTGCCGCCAAAACCAGGTAAATGATCGTAAATGGGCATGGGAACATACAGTGCAGGACGGGTCCCACAACCATAGGTAACTGCTCATAATAAAGAATGGGGTGCTACAGTAGAGGGCTGGTGTACCAAACCTGGGTAATCACTCATATCTATGCAATATCTCACTGTATAGAGCAGGATATTGCATTCTCGGCTCCTTTTCTGGCTCTACCCGTTGAAGATTCCGCTTTACCTGTGTTGTCATTGCTATGCAGTTACGGCTTTCCTTCTGCGTCCTGCATGGGTTATGGGCCGATATTTGTGTGGATCCCATTGAACAGCTATGATGAATATCGCCGCTTGCAGTCTATCAGCATAGCTAGATTTGCCCGCCGACTGATGTTGACCAATAACCGCCCATATTCCATGCTTGCTTACATGTGTGCAGCCTAACTCAATGATTCGTGCCCCTTTACTGTGTAGGTTTTTTAGCCGGTCATCGGCTTTTTCGGTGCCTCCTGCAATATTGGGCCTGTAGTTTTTAGTTTTTCATGTCAATTGAGGGTTTTTCATTTTGGGGTTTTGTTTTGTTTTGTTTTATTTTAGGTCAATTTTGTTAATAGTGCACACGAGTGTTCAATAGCATGGACTATTTATCAATAGGTATACTATTCTTCAGTAGGTGCCTGTTCAGCATTTCAGTAGGTACCTATTAAGCAATATTGAGCACTATGCTTCACTACAGAAGCAATAAGTGCCTACTGAGAACTTTAATAGGCACCTATTAGTCAACAGTGCACATTATTAATGACTGAATATAACCGGATAGACTTTGATAGATTAGGTTGCAATAATCCAGACATGGATTTATCAATGTCTGTAATATATTTTGAAAATCACTCTCAGCCAAAATGGATGCAGGTGACACAGCACCACATTTTAGAAAATGCAGATCTAATAGTTTTATTAATGTGAAAATGCTATGATAACCTTTGATCCAATAATACACTTGTCTCTCCAAACTTCAAAGTAGCTGGCAACACAAAATCAGAATAACGAGAAATTAATAAAACTTGTTTTCTTATAGTTCAACTTCAGACCTTGTCCTGACAGCCACTAAACTACCACAGTAAAACATGCAGCCTTTTCAGATCCCTGAATGATGTCACCAAGTGAAAACAGGACATAAAGCATTATGTCATCCGCATAGATGCGAAAATATAAGTTATACGTTGTTAACATGACACACAATGGTTGAATATAGATTTTGAATATTAGGACAAATAAAGCTGATCCTTGGGGTACTCCTTGTGTTACTGCATGCAAGTTTGAAAATTTATCTGCAGCTTTTACTTGTTGTTGATTTCCCATCAAATATGACTAAAACCACTTCAACAACACAGACTCGGTTCTTAAGGATTCGAGTCTTACTGATAGTTGCTCATGATGAACTGAATCAAATGCAGAGGTAATATCCAGGAAAATCATCAAAAGAACAGTATTTTTCATTTCCAGTCCACACAAAAATGTTTGTCAGATATTGCAGTCATTGAAATCCCAACCCCATGCTTTTTACAAAAAACATGTTGCCATAAATCTAAGGGACAGTGAAGGTCTATATAATTTTGAAGCTGGTTTATTACCCCATGTACTATATGCTTTCTGAAGAATGGTGGGCTAGAAATAGGTTGATATGAATTGGACAATAATTATCTAACCCTGAACCCTTAAATATGGGACTTATAGTTGTTGTTTTTTAACTAGCTGGCCTTATCCCAGTTATACATGAACTCTAATAATTCACCATTTACTGCCGATACTCAACTAGCAGGCAAGGGTCATTAGGAGAGGTTGTAGTATTTATTGAAGAATTAGTACTATTAACTTGCTCTCTTTCCACGACCTCTAATGTAGACCATTGTAATGGGATATCATGCAATATTTACTTATTTAACAGGTTTTTTTATACTGCTTTATCATTTCTGTCAAAGCAGTTTACCTTGTAACTTAAACTTGGTCATGTGCATTAAACAGAGACATTGATAGCCTGGAGGTTTCTGAGGCAATGGAGGGTTAAGTGAGTTGCTCAAGGCCACAAGGAGTGCTAGTGGGAATTTAATGCTGGTTTCTTGGCTCCCACGCCAGTGCTCTAACCATTAGGGTACTCCTCCACTCCAATACTGGTGCAACTTTATCAAGATCCTTAAGATGTCACACTTTATTCTCTAAATTTTGTGCTCTAACCTCTGGACATAAAACACATTCTTGATCCAGCACTGTGGGATCATGTACTAAGTTATTTGCAATACCAAAATGTTCCTTAGGAAAATTTAAGACTGAAATTTTCTAGAAATAAAGGGAGGATACTCAGTGGTGGTGGCTAGTGCATCTAAAGCGCATAACCATTGCCACTGATTACAAACTCTGGATATTCAATGCCAGGGCCATATCCAGCCACCAGCATTGAGTATCCGAGGTGCCGCTTAGTGTGGAAGCCAACTGGGCAGTGGTGATATTAAGCCATTGCCTGGTTAGCTCCCATTGGTAACGATAGGTGAGCTTTTGCTGTGCCTATCTGTACCATTGGGTCTCTAACTGGGCAGCAGTTCAATATCACTGCTACCCATGTAGCATTGAGGCATGTAACAGCAGCACCCGCGAATACGCAGAGACACTAGCCATGTTAGTACTGCTGAATATCCTACTAAGTGCCATTTATACAGTTTACAGGTCTATAAACCATGTAAATGCCTTTGAATATCACCCCCATACTTATTCTGTTTTACCTTCACCAGGTTCCTATATTGCCTCAACTAACAATCATATTCTACATTCACTTTAACCCCCTTCATATACCACCATACGGTCTATAAAATGTAGCCTTCATTACCCTCTAATCCCTCATAAACTGGGGTACTATTTTCCTTTGAGGTAAATACTTCTTTCTCTGTTCTGATGGTTTGAAAGCCACACTCAAGTATGATGTCAACTGAGCCAAAGGTTGGTCATTCCATCTGAGCTAGGACTCTTCCAGTTGGGGCTATTTTTAAACTGTTTTCGATCTCTTTTGTTGTTATTCAGGGCCATTCCATAGGTTTGATGTTTACCTTTTCTAAATTCACCCATATGCAGGGTAAAACTGATTTTAAAAAAGGATTCCAGGGGCGATCTGGGAATCTACAGACTAGCGAGCTTGATGTCTGCACTGGGCAACATGGTAGAAACTATTACAAAGTACAAAATTACTGAGCATGTGGATAGTCATGGCTTAATGGCAGGAAGTCAGCATGTATTAAGCAATGAAAAGTCTTGTCTCACTAATCTCTTAAATTTTTTTTAACATGTGAATAAACAGAAAAAGATTTTCAGAAAGCCTTTGACAAGGTCCTTCATGAGAGACTCTTGTGGAAATAAAAAAGTCATGGGATAGAAGGCAATGCACTATTGTGGATTAGGAACTGGTTAAAAGCCAGAAAACAAAGGGAGTAAAGGCAGGGGGGCTTTCATGGGATTGGGGGGGGGGGTTCGACACACCTGCTGCACCTGGCTGTCAGAGACTCCCTAGGCCTGGACGGCAAGGCAAGCGGTAGTGCGGTCCTGAGGTAACTGATCAAGAAGTGCTAAAAAAATAATTTTACTCAACAGATCAGGGCGAAGTGTCCTGCATATCTCGAACTTCAATAAATAGAATCAAATGTTGACCTGCCATTTTGCCAGAACCTTAAGAATGTCCTTGCACAGCGGTTGAAATTACATAATGCCTTTTGGGCACGGACACCCTGTCATGACCATGGTATCAGATTTGTGGGAAAGGAACTAAAACAGAATAATTACTGTAGCAAGCAAACAAGGAATGGACATTGTTCAATCAAATGCACACAGGTAAGACTAAAGGATCTCGGCATGCATGACCAATTTTGAATCATCTCACACATCAGAAGGGGATGCAAGTTTGATAGGACTGACTAAGCTCCTTCAGCGGCCCAGACGTTGCCATTTGGCTGCTTGAACTGGGATTTTCACTTTAGCTTTTGTCTTTTGTTGAAGTGCTTTGTCGTTCCTGTGCCACATGACAGAAGAACAACGACCTGAGAGTTAGTCCTCTCCTCTTTTTGCACATAATGTTGTTGATATGCTTTCATAAAAAACGTAATAGCCAAGGTTAGGTAAAGAATCGCATATGCTATGATTGCCTTTGGAAGTGATATATCAAAAGTAACAATTATAGAATAACAAGAGTATATTTTATTAGCAAGAGTTATGTGAAATCCTGCTACTGAGCTTTGCTACTAGAAAACTGGCATTAACACTAAGCATTAAGACGGCAAACGTCCATAAGAACGAGAATAATTCAATTCAAAATATGCAGACTCTATTAATTGAGAATAAGAGCTAAATAAGGACTCTAAATCTTAATTAGATAAAGTCCTCCAAGATCAATGGATGGGACAGGAAACTGTTGAGAGACTGAGATAATAATAAACAAACAAGTTGTAGGCTGCCAATCTTTCTGATGCAAGATATTCATCAAGGAGCAGATGGTATATGTCTGCATGTTTCTTTGGATTAAAAGCAGCAGTTCGTGTTCATTTTTTGCCTAGTGTAAAATGCAGCCTTTGAATCTGTGACATGCTTGCCAACATTCAAAGAGGGAGATCTAGAGCAGAAAAAGAGCAAGATTTCTTCTTTATCCACTGAACAGCATTGCAGTAAAGAAAGATTTAGGAGGCAGAAAGCAGAATATGACAAAATTAATTTTATTTTTCTTGTCCAGATAGAGAAGGCGGGGAACTTGGCAATGTTACTATAATACTATAACAATGCAGATTGCTAAAAAGTTGCTGAATTCTATGAGCAATCTGTGGGCGATGGAAATGCTATTGTTTTTACAAAAAGCAGTCCAAATATATTTCACATCTGTTCACAGATTAGCCAAAAATTTCCATAGATATCTGCCGTATTTTAGCAGTTTGCATACAAATAGTACTAAACTATTGTCGATAAAAAAACAAAACAAAACATGTTGGCTTTCTAGAAATACTGTATACCTTAACAATTCAAGAAATGGGCCTTTGGCTAAAAGTTTCCTCTGACCAACTGCAAGGTGATAAAAGCACAACCCCAGATCACCTAGAAATTAATATTGCATTAGTCTTCCAAGGGGTGAAGGGGCATTTCTAAGAAATGAATGGAAGTGAAATTAAACAAGCAAAGACAACTATGACCAATAATAACAAAATCAGAAAGAAAATAATAGCAGAGTATCAAAACATTTGCCAGCCTGGTGACCCAGAAGCAGTGTTGTGCATTGCCATATGGAAGGTTCCAACTTTGATCCCTGAACTGAGTCTTCCGCAGGTTTTGTCATTTCGGTCCGGAGATGCTACAGAGGCAGCATTACAAGTCCCCATAGGGGTAGGGTGTTATTGTGAAGAGTGGCACCCAGGGGTAAGAGTTCATTTTGCAGGATTCCAGAATGAATCCTGGTGGATAACTCTTGGCTTCGAGCTCATGACTGCAATGATTACACTAGGATGAGTGGAAGGGTTAATCTATTAAAATAGAAGAAAAATCCCTAGAAAGTTGCAAATAAACGCTCCTGACACCAGAATCCCGGCACTGGTTCTGACTGAGAAGAAAAGAGTCTAGTGTTACACCAGTGACATGAGAGTCAAGGAACCAGATTTCTAATCCTTCTTTATGACCTTGGGGAAGTCCATTACCTCAGGTACAAACTTAAGGCCTGATACTGAAAGGTGTCATGTACTACATAAATACCAGCATAATGCTTAACTTTGCACTTAGATTCAGCAGCACTGGTCATACAAAAGACACTGCTGAATATACATGTATGAGTGGTGATCATGTATATACATGTGATATTTCTGCTTTTTTTCCCTGGCCTAGTTTATGGGTATGAATTATATACAAAGTGGCTGAATTTTGCTACTCTATATACAACTTTAGTGCCTATTCCAAACCCCACACCCATGATGCATAGAGCTGTTGAATATTCCCATTTAAGGCACCACACCAACCGTGTAGGTGATTTGGAAAATCCCAGATAAGGCATTTGCATGGGAAACTAGGGCAGTTACCCATGTAAATGCCTTCAAAAGTGCCACTCATTATGTATAATCAGCATACAATCTCGAATATGATCCTCCTCCACAGAGTGCTTATGGTCAAGACAAAAGAGGTGAAAGTAAAAATGTTCCAACTTGATTAATTTCTGGAAAACATATAGTAGCTTGCCTACATACAATTCAGCATCAGAGTGATATTATCTCAGTTTGTGTGAGGATAATATTATGCTATCTTTGACCATCAAGAACTTTTATACATCAGTCGTTAGGTAAACTATAGATTGGTTCTCCGTTCCCAAATGAGTTTTCCTCTTTGGGATAGAGAGAAAATGATTATTTAATATTTCTGGAAAATGGTCTGTAGCTTGTTTTATCAACGTATGTATATAACCTTTCAAAATGTCACTGTCCATTCATAGTTTCAGCATGCTGCTGCCCTTTACATAGGATCTGTGAAATCATGACCTATAAGGTGAATACAACAATACTGAGGGGGGGGGGCAGACTGCCAATAACTTCATGCCTTCAGTGGCTCTAACACACAAACAGGAATATTTAATGAAGGTTTTTTTTTTATTAATATATTTTATATCTGAAGTGAAAAGTGTTAACTCTTTAAATCTTCATAGAGTTTGTTGGCTGACAACGTGCAGAAGAAACATTTTGGACCCATTTACTAAAATACAATAAACCTTTGCACTTACCATGAACTAAATACAACATTTAACATGTGGTAAGTGCCAAGCCCATGCAGTAACTGTTGGGAGACTGCCCTGGAGTTACCACGGAGGGCAGACATTTACTGCACAGTAAAAGCATTAGCAAATAGAGCAGCATTTCAACTTTCTCTGAACACCCCCATCAGCGTAAATACTCCCTTTCTGATGCCATTAGCATGTATACCCCCTCCAACCCCCGACTCATCAGAATCCAGGTCTCCCTCCATTCTCCAACCCATCATCACTACTACTACTACTGCTACTACTTACCATTTGTATAGTGCTACAAGGCATGTGTAACGTTGTACATGTACAAGTAAGAGACAGACTCTGCTCATTAGAGCTTACAATCTGATCAAGACAGACCACACAACAGCTAGAAATTAGGGTAATCCAAAGGGAATAGCAAGATACATATAGGTGATAAGCAGGAGAATAAGGGGATCGAGATCCCAATGCAGCCTCAACGAGGTGGGTTTTTAACTGAATTTGAATAGGGCAGGCGAAGGAGTATGGTGTAATAACTCAGATAGTTTATTCCAAGTATATGGAGCAGCAAGATGGAACACTCCATGAGAAAATGGAGCCAGCAAGAAGGCAAGAAGAGGAATGGCGCTCCTGAGGAGGGGTGTAAGGAGTGATAAGAGAGGACAAGTAGTGAGGACAAGTAGTGAGGAGCAGAATGAATACACTTATAAGTCAGTAGGAGAAGTTTGAATTGAATTACATATGCCCCCTTTCTGATCCTTGAATCATAAGAAACTAGACTCCCCCTCTTATCATGCCCTTAGCATGAAAGTTCCTTCTGAAGAGGCAGTCAGTCCTCCCCTCAGCTACTACTTCCAGACATTTACTGAGGCTTTCCTTAGTGCTACAATCGAGGGGCTGGACTGCTCTGTTGCCACATGAGTGCAGAATGGTGACTGTGACCCCTAAAGGTATTCTCACCATATTACCACTTGGGCTCAGAGCTTCCATTTTAAACCCAGATGAAAATAGGGGTAGGGATGTCAGAAGATTGCCCCGGCCCCTCCAATACACCATCAGAGAGAACCCCAAAAAGTGATGTGAGGTTGAGAGAATAGGGGGAGGTTAGATGTCTCTTTTGGGGGGATGGAGCTTTGATGCTTAGGTTGGTGATCAGAGGGGGGCCTGGATTCTGATCAGTCAGGTATCAGAACAGAGACCTAGATACAGCTGGATAATAAATCAGAATTGGCTCTGGATTCTGAAGGGATGTGGATCAGAAGGGAGTATGGATGCTGATGGGGTGCTATCAGGGGTGTGTGAATGCTGACTGGAAGATTAGAGAAAGAGATGATAAAGAGCTAGGGGGACAGGTAGATGAATCACCTTCATCCTAAGATACCTAGAGTGTCATCCCTCACTTGATTTGCAGCTTGTCATGCTGTGAGGGCTTGCGTGCATCAGTGATGCTGAGAGCTAAACTATCGGTAGTTTAACTACTGGCAGGGTCTCCCAAGATGGACAGGTCTCAGCTGAGGTGCCAGACCAAGACAAACCACCCATCTGGGCGGCAGCAGAATTGGATAGTGTTGATGGCGGAGGATCACATTTTTGTGACAACGGCAACAACACCAAACTTAAACTGCGTGGAAGAAAGGCCCGGCAATCTACTTCTGTATCTTGCCATGAAAACCCAATGGATAGTTATAACAAAACAAATTGTGCTATAGTGCTGGAAGATGAGACCCCCAGGTCGGAAGGCATTCAACTAGCTACTGGGGAAGAGCTGAAGACTTTTTAGAGTAAAGCCAGCATTTATGATGTGGTTGGATCAAAGCCCTCGGGAAGTCTGACTGCTGATGTAGCTGCGCATGAAATGAGAGTCAGAAGTTGTAAAGATGTCTTACACATTGGAACATGGAACGTACGAAGCATGAAACAAGGGAAGTTGGAGGTTGTCAAGAATGAAATGGAACGTGTTCAACTTGATCTGTTGGGTGTCAGTGAACTGAAATTGACTGGCATCGGGCACTTTGCATCAGATGATCACATGGTCTACTATGCTGGAAATGAAAGACAAAGAAGAAATGGTGTTGCATTTATAATAAAGAAGAAACTTGCAAGAACTGTAACGAAATACAATGCAGTCAGCGAACGCCTAATCTCTATTCGTCTACGAGGATTGCCTATCAACACAACTATAATTCAAGTATATGCCCCAACATCAGCTGCAGAAGAGAATGAAATTGAAGAGTTCTATGAACAAGTACAAGCTGAAATTGACAGAACATGCAAACAGGATATCCTGATAGTCATGGGTGACTGGAACGCAAAAGTTGGCAACAAAGAAGAAGGCAAAGTAGTTGGAAAATATGGACTTGGCAACAGAAATGAAGCTGGAGAAAGACTGATAGAATTCTGCAAGACCAATGATCTATTCATCTCAAACACCTTCTTCCAGCAACACAAGCGGTGACTGTACACATGGACTTCACCCAATGAATTGTATAAAAATCAAATTGACTACATCTGTGGAAGTCAACGATGGAAAAGCTCTATAACATCAACAAAGACAAACCTGGAGCTGACTGTTGTACAGATCATCAACTACTAGTATGCAAACTCAAGCTAAAGTTGAAAAAGAGCAAACCACTCATGAATGCAGCAAAATATGACCTTGAGAATATACCACTGGAATTTAAAGACTGCCTGCAAAATCGATTTGCTGCTTTAGATACAAATGACAGAGCTCCGGAAGAGTTATGGAATGACATTAAGAAGGTTATGTTGGAAGAAAGTGAGAAGTCTCTACAAAAGGTGAAAAAGCAAAAATGGCCAAAATGGATCACGGAAGAAACTCTGAAAATTGCCCAGAAACTCAGAGAAGCTAAAGCCAGAGGAGAAAGAATGACAACAGAGATTTCCAATGTGCAGCAAGACAGGACAAGGAAAAGTACTACAATGACACTTGCAAGGAAATAGAAGCAGAAACTATTAGAGGAAGAACAAGATCGGCTTTCCTGAAGCTACGAGAGTTAAAGAAAAAGTTCCAGCCTCGAATTGGAATGTTACAAGATGCTCAAGGTTCTATGTTGAATGATGCTGAGAAGATCAAGAAAAGGTGGAAGGAATATACAAAGATTTTATATGATAAAGATCAAGTGGACCAACAGCTGTTTCAACCTGTACCTTATGATCGGGAACCATTGGTGATGAAAGAAGAAGTTGAAGCAGCATTGAAAGCCTTATCAAAGAACAAAGCACCAGGCATTGATAGCATTCCTATAGAAGTATTGCAGCAATCTGATGCAGCTGTTACCATACTTACAAGGCTCTGCCAAGAAATATGGAAGACAACATCATGGCCAACTGACTGGAAAAGATCTGTGTTTATACCAATACTAAAGGAAGGTGATCCAACTGACTGTGGAAATTATCAAACAATCGCTCTGATCCCACATGCCAGCAAGATTCTACTGAAGATTATTCAAAAGCGACTACAACCATACCTGGAACAAGAACTACCTGAAGTGCAAGCAGGGTACAGGAAAGGGCGAGGAATGAGAGACATCATTGCGAATGTGAGATGGATCCTTGAAAAGACTAAAGAATACCAAAAGGATATCTATTTGTGCTTTATCGACTATGTTTCTATGTTTATAGCAAGGCTTTTGACTGTGTAAATCATGAGAAACTCTGGGCCACATTAAGAAGCATGGGTATACCAGAACACCTGATCGTTCTCTTGCACAATCTGTACATTGATCAAAAAGCAACAATCCGAACGGAACAAGGAGAAACAGAATGGTTTAAAATAAGCAAAGGTGTAAGACAAGGCTGCATACTTTCCCCCTACCTGTTTAATTTATATGCAGAACAAATCATCAGAGAAGCAGGATTGTATGAAGACAACAGAGGTGTGAAGATTGGTGGAAGACTCATCAACAACCTTCACTATGCTGATGATACTACATTACTGGCTGAAAATGAAGATGATCTGAAACATTTGCTTCTCACAATCAAAGAACATATTCTCAAAATGGGCCTGCACCTTAATGTAAAGAAGACAAAGATCATGACAACTGGCATAATCAACAGGTTCATCGTTGAAGGAGAGGAAATTGAAATTGTGAACAACTTTAACCTACTTGGATCAACTATCAATAAAGAAGCAACAAGCAGTCAAGAAATCAAACGACACATTGCTCTTGGCAGAATGGCTATGAAAGACCTAGATACGATTCTCAAGAGCAGAGATGTCTCTCTCCATACAAAGATTTGACTTGTTCAAGCCATAGTATTTTCAATAACATCATATGGATGTGAAAGCTGGACAGTGAAAAAGACAGACAGGAAGAAAATTGATGCCTTTGAATTATGGTGCTGGCGGCGAATACTGTGTATACCATGGACTGCCAGAAGAACAAACCAGTCGGTACTAGAGGAGATCAAACCTAAGCTTTCTTTAGAAGCTCAGATGATAAGACTTTGACTTTCATACTTTGGACACATCATGCGAAGAGAGATATAATTAGAGAAAGACATCATGCTTGGCAAGATAGAAGGTAAACACAAAAGAGGAAGGCCAGCAATGAGATGGATCAATACAATAACAGCAGCTACGGGTACCAGTCTGTCAACAATGAGCCGCCTGACTGAAGACCGAACACAATTTAGGATAGCTATCCAGAGGGTCGCCATGAGTCGACTCTGACTCGACGGCACTTAACAACTGTTCATCTAGGCTGCAGGGAACACAGTACAAGGCCTTTGGTTGGGGGGGGGGATGTGCTCCCTTTCTCAGTCACTCCTCTTATATGGCTGGGACAGCACAATAGCCATTGTGGAGTGTGCTTTCCATGTGGGGTCTGGGGGCCATGCACAGGCAGCACCTCTTTCACGTGGTCCATAGGTTTAAGAAGCACCCCGATGGCTCACCATATAGAACACCCACCCCTGTGACCTGATATCTACAATTTGGTGTGAGGTGCAAGGTCATCCACCCACAAAAGGCCCTCATGCTCTCTTTTACAGAGGAACTCTGGAAGAAGACCACATGGAGGGCAAAAATCCCGAAACTGAGTACCTCAGCTGTCAGAAAACCAAAGACCCACCAGTCCAGGGAAGATCGCAAGAGCTCCCCAGATCTATGGAATGCCTCAGCCCCTGATAAGAGAACCAGGAAGAGAACACTTATCAGTGAGCTTCAAGAACAGAGACTATGCTCAGTGCTGAAAGTATTACGTAGTGGCTCAGAGCTGGTAAGCCTCAGTCACATTTTCCCTTGGTCAGGGTGAGGTGTCATCTGTCTACATGAAAATGGCTGATGGAACTGTCATGGCCCCCCAGGTGCATATACAAACTGCAACTTTCCCCCTCCCCCCCCCCCCCCATGTAGGAGAGACAGTGGTCAGAGAGCACTTTTTGCTGCCACATGGTCATATTGCCGGTATGTGCAATACCTAATTTGCATGTCCCAGACCAAACTGTTCTCTGCTGTCTCCAACTCTGGCTATGAGGCCAATACTGGCTGAAGCTCAGAGCACAAGCTCTATATCCCGATATTTCCACAGCACACAACACCAGCAGCCATCAGAACAATTGTTAATGTGCTTTGGATTTTGGCCTGCTGTCCCAGAAGAGTCACTCCTGAACTATAGGCCCTTGTTTTATTATTTATTTACTTAGTTGTGTTTATATACAACTTTTCACCGGATCCAAGAGGTTTCCATAAACAACAAGTTATACATTCAACAATTCCTTAACTTATTTACAATACACTCGGGGGGAATAATGTAAAGGGAGAGGTTAACTTATTTACATTATATACAATATAAGCTGACAATGATGTTGAGGTTGTTTCCTTACATAGTGGGTAGTACTTTCCAATTGATTTATGAGGTTTACTGTGTGGTGGCAAAGTGTTCTGTGAATAGATGTATCCTTAGCTGTTTCCAGAAGACTTGGAGGTCATTGGTGTTTCTAGTTTTCGTTGGTAGTGAGTTCCATAATGAAGGGACATATTGGTCAAACAAATGTGCACAGGCTTGGCTGTTGTACTTTGTCTTTGCATAGGGGACAGTTAGTATATTGTTTGCATTCTGCCTTGTGATTTTGGTATATTTTGGTTGTTGGAGGAGAGCGTTCAGGTGGGACGTCTTTTGTTATTGGATGGCTTTGTGAACTAAGAGTAGTGTTTTATATTTGATGCGGCTTTCCAGGGGAAGATGGTTAAGGTTTTACAGGATAGTCATGATGTGGTCATATTTCGCTACTTTCAGAATAATTTGTACAGTTGTGTGGAGGGCAGTGCAAATGGGGAGGAAGGAGGAGCGGAGGAGTCCCTGATACATAACATAATCAATTCCACATTACAGTAGTCAAGGTGGGGTAGGATCATGGCTTGTAGCACTATGCAAACATCGTGAGGGTCTAGGAGGGGGCAGCAGCATTGAAAGGTTCTGGCTTTAAGGTATATTGCCTTTGTGGTTTTTGTATTTGTTGTTTGAGCAAAAGGGTTTGGTCGAAGATGATGCCTAGGTATTTTATTTGCAATTGTACTTTTATATGGGTTGTGTCCAGTATGAGACAGGTTGCTGGTGTGGAGACCTGGTCTTTGGTTATGCTTCTTGTAGTTTATGGTGAGGTTGCTTTCTTGGAGCCATCTGGAGACATCGTTGAGACATTACAGGAGCTGGGGATTGGTAGGGTGTTTGGTGGTTATTGGTCCATATAGCATAATATCATCTGCGTATATGTGGAAGTTGATGTTGTATGCTTTTATTATTTGACAGAGCAGTTGTAGGTAAATATTGAAAAGCAGCACTGACAATGTGGATCCTTGGGGTATTCCTTCAGTTTGATGGTAAGTGGCTGAGGTGCAGGATCCTGTTTATGTTTGTTGGTTTCTATTTGTCAGGTATGATTGGAACCACATCAGTACTGTTTCTTGTATACCAGAAGCTTGCAGGCGGTGGATGAGGATGTTGTGGGAGACCATGTTGAATGCAGCAGAGATGTCGAGAAAGATTAGTAAGTATCCATTTTGCCTGTTTCGTATTCCTTTTATCAAGATGCTCAAGAGGGAGACTATGAGGGTTTTGACTCCATGGAATGGTCGGAAGCTGTGCTGTTGGGGGTCAAGGAGGTTGATACTGTCAATGTGGTCTTGTAGTTGTTGCTTCACTGTCTTCTCGATGATCTTTGAGGTGAATGGGAGGCTTGCAATGGGTTGGTAGGAAACGAGGTCCAAGGGGTGTAGGTCAGGTTCCTTGAGTGTGGGGCAGATGGTGGATATCTTAGAGAAGGTGGACATCATGCTTTGTTATAGAGATGCTTGGGTGAGGTTAGTGAGTGTTGAGTTTAGGTCCTGTTTGGCTGCCTTGATCCAGCTGACTTGGCATGGATCATGGGGGGAGGTGGTGGTGTTGAGCGTTGTGATGATGGTTTCAATCTTCTCTTTGCTGACAGCTTCAAATGTGGACAAAGGGTTGGAGGAGGGATATGTAGGTGAGTTGGGATGGCTGGAATATTGGGATTTGGGTGGAGTTGCTTGTAGTGGGCAGTAAGTTGTTGTGGTGTGATGTTTGTGAGCTGATCAGAGGTTGTGGGTGTTTTGGTTAGTTGCTTGACTAGGTCAAATAGTTTGTGTGGTTGGTAGATAGCTGTATTGAGTAGTCTGGTGTGGTAGTTCATTCTTGTGTCATCGATTGCTATGCAGTAGTCATTTACTCTTTTCATGTAGCTCCTCCTATCGGTGTTGAATTTGGTTTTTCTCCATTGTCTCTCTAATCTCCATAGGTGTGTTTTGATCATCCATCAGCTGAGGATATACCAGTACATTTCTGGATGTCTGTTATTCTTTTCTGTGGGGGTTGTGGATTGCTGTGCTGCATTCCAGTCATTGACCAATTCATTGGGGTTAGATGAAACGTTTTGGAGTTAGGGCAAAATGTCATTGAGGAATTTATCTTTGTCGAAGGGCATACACCGTCTCTTTGGTTGTATATTGGTGTTGATGGTGTGAGGTTGGTTGGTTGTTGAGAAGTTGGTGAGATAGTAGCCTGACCGAGGTATGCGAGTGGTCTGTGGCTTAGGTGTGTTACCTGTTCATCTGGAATGGGAGTTTAGGAAGATTAGGTCTAAGGTATTTCCTTTTTTGTGAGTTGGCATCTGGATTATCTGTATTAGGTCCATGGATTCTATACTTCAAGGAAGGCAGTGGCATGTTGGTCTTGAATAGAAGGGAGGTTGAAGTCACCAAGGATGATCAGATCTTTTACCACAGTGGAAATGTCCATTGCTTGTTTTAGGATGTTGGATAGGTTAGGTTGCTGTTGGTGTCTGTAAATAAGGCAAATTGTGAGTTGCTTTTTGGTGACAGTGAAGATGTCGGCTTCTTTGGTGCTTTCCACTTAGTTGTATCAGAGGTGGAGGTGTGCTTTGGCAAGTATGACCACACCGCTCCATCTGCTGAGGGAGCGTGAGCAGTGAAGAGACTGTAGCCTTGTGTGAGGAGCTGGTTCATGAGGATGAAGTCTGTGTTTTGGAGCTTTCAGGCTGCTGTGGTATTCTGCTATGGCAAGCTACACCATGAAGGCCTAGGCAGGTGCTTAGATATTCTGATGTCTTTCTTTTAACCTTTCTTTCTTCCAGCGTAGTTGCCCTGTTTCTGCTCTTCCTATTTCCTAACACTCCCATACAGGATATGCATTTGCGATGCACTAGCAACGTGGGTACAACTATCGCCTGGTTAGAGACAGGCATTAGTTGTGCCTGTGCTAGTGGCATTTTTATGCAGCTAGCACATGACTAACATGTCCTCCACAGCCATGTGTCTGCCCACTCTTAATCCTGTCTATCTTAACCCCACCTATTTGCATGCTGCTTGGGTAGTGCGGCATTTTTATCATAGTCGCCTTTGAGCTGCACGTTTCTTGCTACTGTGCTGCCCAACATGCATTAGCCACATGCTAACCCTTATGCTACTGGCTACCATGCTTTAGTAAACATGCCCACAGATGTCTTTAATTCCACAGTACAATCTTTATACCATTTTCCCTCAATTTGTCAAAGGTGCTCTTTTGTCACTCTAATCTCCCTAGTATACCAAACTGCAGATAGTCTTTTATTTTTATTTTATCTACTGTCTCAACTCTAAACTCATCCAACTCTTACCATTGTGATACATAATAAGATACTTTCTCCATCTCCCCAGTAGGACATTCATAATGCCATGTTTGGTTAAAGGTTTTAAATCAAATACAACTTGGGATTTCAAACAAGGTGTCTTACCAGGCAGTCTTCTACCAACAACAGTCAATCCAAATGAAAAATAAAGCATGATCTGCCCAAGACTTATCAATTATTTTCATAGATCCCCTCAGGGCCACACATCTTCTATTCAGAAGGAAAAACAATAAATCCAATATATGACTCTTTTCATGAGTAGCAGATGTTACAAGTTGCTCATAACCAAGATGAGTAGTTAAGATCTCTAAAGTCACTCTCAGTGCTATCATCATCAATGCAATCTTATTATATATGAAGACCCCCCATAATTATAAGCCTAGATAAATCTAGGTCTATTACCACCAACCATTCCAAAAATCCCATGATATCATAATGTACCAAGGTGGTGGAATATATATTATAGATCTCCAAACCTCAATACCCTCCTGATCCCGGGGAGCCTGAGATCTGTCAAAACAAATACCAGCAACCGAGCATTTTCATTTATAGCGCCTCTGCTATGGAACCAACTACCATGCGAACTGAGAGCTAACAGTGACTTGTTGGACTTCAGAAAAAAACTTAAGACTCATCTTTTACAGATGCATTTCTATCCTGCCTAATCACCATGTACTCACACTGGGTCACAACAGGCACAAAGAAAGAACTCCGTGTTATAGCCAACAATAGACCCAGCGATATGTAAATATGTATATACATGTGAAATTACTAGTCTGCAATCAAATGTGAATCATATAATTCGAGTGATACGACCTGTACTTTTCCACTAAATCATGATGTTTGCTTTAATACCTGGCCTGTACAGCCGCACTTTTATGTATAGCAAACCGCTGCTGATCGCTGGAAGTAGCGGGATACAAGTGTACACTAAATAAATAAATAAAATAAATAAATTAAGCAGACAGTCAACTGGCCATTCAAACCCAAAGCAAAATAGAAAGAAAAATGAGAAAAGATTGCAAAAATGGAACCTTCTTTAAAGTGTGTTCTACTTACATGATTTTGTTTTGCATCTGTTCTTAGTATCTGTGCCACTTGAGAGGGAAACAATATATGTGATTTATTACTGAAACAGTTTTCCTGGTTTCTAAATGTTGAAAGTCCAATCTTTTAAAAAATGCTGACAAGTCAATTTTCAAAAGCACTTGATGAGTGCTGCTGAAAAAGATATTCAGCAGTACTATAGGGATAGAGCTGCTCAATATCCTAACAGAACTCTAAAAAATGTAAGAGAAGGATAAGATGTCCTGAGGGATATCAAGATAGCCTGTCCATATCACAGCTATAGGAATAGTGCTGACACTGCCACATTAACCAAATCTTCTGTAATGGCCACAATCCAGGTTCTGGTACTGAATATCTGGTTTATTTTTATCCTCAGTTGCTGGCATTTAAAAAAAGCACAGACCATCGCACCTCAACATTGACCCATGAGTTTCCAAATTCAGGCATATACGTCTAATTAGCTCAAGACCCTGAGTTTTCGGCTGAAAATTCACGTAAATGCAGCATCCTAAAACTCAAGTCCATAAATTTAGAGCTGCAATTTGTTTGCCTAGGTTTAGGATCCCGAATTAGCTGGGTAATGCTGAAAGTCAGTGAAAAGATCCTAAGGGGAAATATTCAGTGGTGGAGGCTAGCCCTGGTAAAGCGGCTAGCTGTTGTCGCTGAACTTTAACTGGGATATTCATTGCTGGGGCCCTATCCGGACACAGGCATTGAATATCCGGGTTGGCCGGATACACCACAGCTAACCAGGAAGCAGTAATATTCAGCCCCTGCCCAGCTATGGCAGGGGCTGAATATTACTGCTTCTCTTACAGTAGCAGTAGCAGCAATATTACTGCTTCTCTTACAGTAATATTCAGCCCCTGCCCAGCTATGGCAGTGAAAGTTAGGCAAACCTTTCAGGTTTTTAGCTTTTACCACTGTGGGATAACTAGCTAGTGGCTGAATATTACCGTTAGCTGATTATCTTCGTGAGTTGCCTTTGCTCCGCCCCCCCTCAGAATGCCTCAATGCTAGCTGGCTAGCCTCAGGGCGCTCAGTGGCGGCACCCGAGGATATTCAGCGGGACTAATTATCTTAGTGCCGCTGAATATCCCAATCACCATGATTAATGTGGTTAACAAGTCTTCTAATCGTGTTAATCACTTTGAATATCAGCCCCTAAGTTTATTGTATTTGTTCTGTTTTTAATTTGGCTTATTGTGTTTGGATTTTGCTGTCAGCTTATTTTTATAGATTTATTATTATATAAGCATTTTTATTGTGTGTTTTTTTTAAATTTTTTAAAAACAGCTTAGAAATTAGGCAATTAATAAATACATTTGCTTTTCCCCACTCTGAATCTACCTCTACAGATGCCCACTTTTAGGATCCTAAATTTAGCAGCTGCCTAATGAAACTAGAAGCCTAGATTTAAGGACTCACTTCTAATAAATTTCATTTTAGGGGTATGTTTATTAGAGTGCAATGACAGTTAACACATGCTTTAGTGTACACTAAGAAGTTAACATAGGGCTGCAGTAACTGCTACCTCATGCTAAAACAGCCCCAGTGCATTAAAAATCCCATTCTAACTGCTTAGCAAGCAAAGAAGACTGGAAATGGATGGGTTAGGGCAGACAATTGATTGCAAATTACAGTTAACATGGGGGTTATTAACATGCGCTAATTGTTAGTGTGGATGCACAATGCCACCCCAATGGGCAGTGGTGTGCACTCGCATTAATTGCAAATGTTGCAACTGCACATTAGGGAACTATTCAGTGCTCTAACTTGGTACATGGTGGGCATGCCCTGAATGGTTAGCGTGGGGTCATCTCACTAACTACACATCAATCTTTGCTCCAAATGCACATTTACTACAAACACTTTAAAAAACATGTTCCTTAGTCTCCTAACTCCCAAAATTTGAATCCTAGGAAAATTGGCCTATATGGCAGTGTTATTCCTGTTTACCAAAGAAGTCCTCAGTGAGATGTTCTGTCTCGAAGCTGCCTTGCATTATGCATCGTAGGTTATAGATATTGTAAGCTAGCATGATTGCCGTGCCATAGAAAAGCAGGCTGACCTTCTGTGTGAGCAGGCTTTGAATGAGTAATCTAACAGGAATTTGGACTCCAGTGATTGTATATGCATTTTAGGGATGGTTTGTGCATGGACGTTTTTGAAGCAATGCTGTCCTAAAAGGAAGCATTCAAGAAAATCTATTATGACCCTAAGGATACAGAATATTTCAAGCATTTCAGGAAATGTGTCACATTTAAGAGACTTTTGCTTTATGTGTAGTAAAAAATTACTGACATAGAAGGGGCATCATGTTCAGCTGACTGAACTCCTATAGTCAGAAGAAACTACACCAGATTAGCTATGGATTCAAACCTTTATTATGCATACCTTTGTAACATTCAAACATGTAATAAAATGTGAATTATAGAAAAGGTAAGTGAGTCAGTGTGCTGTGAAGAAATCAGAACTATCTCTTTAAACACATCCTATGCCATAATAAAGTGTAATCAGTGATTTTTATAGACATTTTTGTCACCTTTCCTTCTCATAGCATATCATAAACTAACATGCTTTATTTCAGCTGGGTTTGCCAGTTTAACTATGAAAGGGAAAGAAAAGGAAATGTCAAAATCCCTCCCATTCATTAGAAGGTGAACAGTTTGCATGGAACATGGGATGTCCTATCTTGAGCAGGAGTAAATATATTCAGAATTTGGGATTTGGAATGTTGAATAAAATTAGCATATGCATGTGTGTGTTCCCTACTTCTGGACTAGTCCCTGAGAACAACAGACGTTAAGAACATAAGAACATAAGATATGCCATACTGGATCAGACAAAGGGGCCATCAAGCCCAGCATCCTGTTTCTAATAGTAGCCAATTCAGGTCACAAGTACCTGGTAGGTTCCCAAAATGGCACATAGGTTTCAAAATATTCGTCCCAGGGCAAGCAGTGGATTTCCCCAGTCCAAATTAATAATGACTTATCCAGGCTGAAAACTCACCTCTTTGCTGCCATTTTCGGATCTTGACTCACCTGGTCTCCTTTATATTCGCCTATTATTCCCCTTAGATGTATCCCGTGTCTACAGCTACTGTGTTGTCTGTCTTGACTGGATTGTAAGCTCTGATGAGCAAGGGCGATCTTTTATATGTGTCTGCACAGGGTTGCATACATCTTTTAGCACTATACAAATGCTTAATAGCAGTAATAGTACTTTATGGAATTTGCCTTCAGGAACTTGTCCAAACCTTTCCAAAACTCAGCTACAATAACAGCTTTTACTACATCCTCCGGTAACAAATTCTAGAGTTTGACTACATTTTGAGTGAAAAAATATGGTCTCCTATTAATCTTAAATTGGATATATTTGTAGCATCATTGCATATCCCTTAGTCCTTCTACTTTTTGAAGCAGTAAAAAACAATCTCTATTTACCCATTCCATTCCATTCATTATTTTATAGACCTCTATCATATCTCCCATTAGCTATCTTTTTGCCAAGTTGAAGATCCCCAACCTTTTAAACCTTTCCTCATAGGGCTATCCTTCCATTCCCTTTACCATTTTGGTGCCTCTTCTCTGTACCTTCTCTAGTTCTGCTGTATCCTTTCTAAGATACAGCAACCAGAACTGCACACAATTTTCAAGATGCGGTCGCACCATGGAATGATACAGAGGCATTATAATATCCGTTGTTTTTTATTCTTCATTTCTTTCCTTATGATACCTAGCATTCTATTTGCTTTCTTGGCTGCAGCTGCACACTGGGCTGAGGGTTTCAACATGTTTTCCATGATGACACCAAATCCTTTTCCTGGGTGGTGATTTCTAATGTGGACCTTGCATCATGTAACAGTAGTTTGGGTTGTTCTTCCCTAAGTGCATAACTTTGCACTTGTCCACATTCAATTTCATCTGCCATTTGGATATCCAGTCTTCCAATTTATCAAGGTCCTCTTGCAATATTTTACAACCCTCTTGCGTTTTAACAATTTTGAATAATTGGCTCTTAAGTATGTGCTTTGGGTGGTCTCTCTTCTGTAAGCATGAGTGTTAAATGCCATCAGGGGTGTGCATGGGGGTGGCGCTTGTACAGAGTAGGGCCAGGGCTGTGATTTGCACTTGTAAGTTAAAGAATAGTATGACTTACACACATTTCTATGCCAATCTAGGTGTACAATGCTATTATTACTCTAGGGCAGGCATAACAGCAATAATAGGTTCAGGCACATCACTGTCATTTTTGTTTTTAAATCTAGCTGAATGTTCTATGGCTATACTGCATTTTAGTGCAATGCCACAAATCCCTCAAAGTGCATTTAATTTGGTCTGACAATTCAGTGACCTTGTTATTACGACTGAGAAAAAGCAGTGTTGTCAGTCATGGTCAGCCTAGAGTGCCATATAATGCATATTCAATCTTCCCACACCCAAACACACAGCTCTGCCTTGAATCAATGCTGGGCAAAGTTTATAGTGAGTAAGAGAGAATATAAATGCTGCACATATTAAAAGATGTGAAGTGTTAGCATGGTGCTGAAAAACTCTATTTCTGTTCTTTATGATCTGATCATTAGTGATTTGTTAGGAAAAGAGAATACAGTGCTTATAGCTCAGTGTTTTAATTTGCCAAGCACATTTTCTTGGCATGAAGCCATTTTGTTTAAGGCAAAAAGATAATAGCGGAACATTGTGTTATTTACTGTGTAAGACACTGTGCTCTGGCCTAAGAAAATAATGGTGACAATGAATTTTGCATTTTAATACATATGTTTTAAGGCTGTTGGTGATAGGATAGCACGCCGAGTAAATAGTTTTGTGAAAAATGCACGATTAGGAAAAGTGGGATATGTCAGAGTATGAAAAGGAAACTAATTCATGCTAGTGCATATTTTACAAACAGTGAATTGAAAAAGGAGAATAATTTTATAGCAGGCTGCTCCACTTATGTAGCAGGTTTGCCCATAGATTACAGCAGTTTTCTAATGCAAAGTATGAACATAGAAACATGATGGTAGAAAAAGCTCATATGGCCTATCTAGCCTGTCCTTCCCTTTAGAGAGCTTCTGTGTGTCCCATGCTTTTCTGAAGTCAGATACTCTCCTCGTCTGTACTAGCTCCACTGGGAGACTATTCCACACATCTACAACTACAACTCTTTCCGTGAAGAAATATTTCTGCATATTACTCCTGAGACTATCCACCTTCACCTTCATCCTATGCCCCTTTGTTGCAGAGCTTTATTTCAATTAAAAGAGGATCTCCTCTTGTGCATTTATGCTGTGGAGGTATTTAAACATCTCTGTCACGCCTTTCTTCCAAAGTATACATATTGAGATCTTTAAATCTGTCCCCATATGCCTTATGACGAAGCCCACTGACCATTTTGGTAATCACCCTCTGCACCAACTCCATTCTGTTTATATCATTTTGAATGTGCAATTTCAGAATTTCACACAATACTCTAAATGGGATCGCACCAAAGACTTAAACAAAGGCACTGTCATCTCCTTCTTCCTGCTGGCAATTCCTCTCCCTAAGCATCCAAGTATCTTTCTGGCTTTTGCCATCACCTTTTCTACCTATTTAGCCACCTTAAAAACATCAGAAACAATCACACCCAGGCAGGGGCGGCTCAAGGCAATCTGCTGCCTGAGGCGAAGAATGAGATGGTGTCCTCCCCTTTAGAGGGGGGTGGGGCTTTTTCAGAACTCCAATCAGGGACTGAACCAAACCATAAAAAATGATTAGATTATATGGAGGGAATGCAAGATGTTTGCACACAGGGCCGTACCAAGCTGCAATTGCACCCTGTGCAACTTGCAGCTTGGGCGCGTGCCCCCCTCCTCCCCCCCATACCTCTGTCCAGCACTGCCTGCTCTTTCCCTGCTGCTGCCACACTCTGTTATTTTTACGGCGGCACTGGCAGCAGGGAAAGAGCAGTCTGCGCTCGATGGAGATATGGGGGGAGGAGCCCATTACTAGTTCTATCCCCCATCAGCCCATTACCAGTGCTAGCCTACCCTAATCAGCTCATTTCCAGGGCTAGACCCCCCTCAGCCCATTACCAGTGCTAGCCCCCCCCCCCCTGTGGTCTTGAGCCAAAATAGCTGCCATAGTTCCTCCCTCTTCCCTTACATATAAGTAAAACATTTTCCCATAGTCGGGTAGTCCAAGTGTAGGAGCTGAGATAAGCAGCTTTTTCAAAGTAGCAAATGCAGAAAGCATTTCTTCGGTCCATTCAATAGATGCAGAGCCTGGTAACTGCAAAGTAGCCCTTCACAATATGGAATCCCAATAAGCACAGTCCGGGATCCAAGTGTGACAGATTGATACTAATCCAAGGAAAGCCAGCATTTTTGTCACTGTTGTTGGAAGAGATAATTTTATAATTGCCTGTACTCGGGCGGGAGAGAGCGCCCGGTTTCCAGGGGACAGCACAAACCCCAAGTAATTAACACGCTCACAACACCACTGGAGCTTTTTTAAAGAAGCCTTATGTCCATGGGAGGCTAGATGGCAGAGCAAGGATATAGAGTCATTTTCACATTCTGTGATTGTTTTAGAACATAACAACAAATCGTCCATATACTGGAGAAGGGTGGAGGAACAAGGCAGATGCCACATTTCAATCGATGCCTTAAGAACAAGAGAATACGCCGCCGGGGAATCAATGTATCCCTGTGGCAGGCGAGTCCAGGTATATTGTTTGCCTGCATTTGTGAAAGCCATAAGAGGCTGCGTGATGGGATCCAGGGTAGACTAAAAAGGCATTAGCTAAATCAATAATCATAAAGCATTTGGCTTCCGTAGGAATAAGATTAAGTAGCCTGGAAATATTGGGCATCACCGGTGCCAGTGGGACAACAAGCTGATTTACGGCCCGTAAATCCTGGGTAAAACGGAACCCATCCCTCTTAGGGACGGGATTCACGGGAGTATTATAAGGAGAAACAGTAGGAACTACAATACCTGCTGCAACAAAATCCTGGACCATGGACTGCAAGGCAGTTTCCTTAGGGCCAGACAAAGGGTACTGTTGAATACAGACGACAGATTGAGGATCCTTCAAACGTGCCATGTACGGCGTACAGGGGACCAACCCGGCATCAGTTGGGGAGGTGGCCCAGAGTTTAGGAGGAACCTTAGACAACCCATGCGCCTCTGTAGAAATCATATTTAATAAAAAAGGAGAGTGCAAGGCAAAAGAGCCATCTGAATTACTAATAGTTACTGCTTCTAAGCGACACAACAGGTCCCACCTCAGGAGACTCACTGGACAGGAGGGAATAATTGTAAATGAATGTGTAAACAGAACAGTATTGTTACCAAGCACGGAGACAGACAATGGGGGTATAATCCACGTTGGGGTAGAGGTTCCATTTATCCCAACTGAGGCAGGACCTGGCATTAAGGGTTCCCTACAAACAGAAGCATGCAACTTAGAGCAAGTCACTCCCATATCAATTACAAAGGAGACTTGCTGGCCAGTAATGCACAACGTACAACAAGGGGGCTCCTTCCATCCACCATCCAACTGAACCCAGATCGGAACCGTTGCCTCAGGGCAGCCCTATGGGCATTGCGGGGGCTGTTGCCATGTAATAGGGATAACAGGGGTTGCGGAGATACTAGATAGGGGAGGGAGTGGTGCCGATGGCATCGTGGGAGGGGGTAAGGCACGGGGCCGCTACCTGCCGCGTAGGGGCACTCATTTTTCCAATGTCCTAGTTGCTTACAATGAAAACAAATCTGATTCCTAGATATTCTCTACCCTATTCCTCTTACACCACTCCGCCCGCCTAGAAACCGGCCCCGTTGTCCCCTCCACCCCAAGATTGCGACCACTGAGGCCCCGGGGGTTGATATCCCCCGGGGTAGGATTGCTGGCAACCAATATCCTGCTGCCAAGCATGAGAAATTTTACCTTTCTTAACATCTATATCTGCAAAGCATCCCGCTGCTTCCTTCATTAATATTACCTTCTCTAATTCTGCCAAGTCATGCTAAACCAAGCATCTATCATTTGCTTACATGCTACAGTCACTTTGGTGCGCATAGCCCCAAACAGCGTCTGAATATACATCGAAGCCATCAGGCCTTCCTGTGATAAACCTGCCTCCTCCTTCCAACACTTACGAAACCTTCACACAAACTGTGAAACTCCTTCCCCTGTTTCCTGCACGCATGCGATAGATGCAGCAAGATTCTGTTTTGCCCCAAATAAACGCTCAAACTCTTCTAACACTTCGTCCCACATCTTTTTTATCACCTCAGGATATCGGAGGGGGTAATTAGAATCATCCGGCATCTCATAAGGATTCGCCAGTGACTTAACTCTAGAAAAATCAAATGGGGTATCTTCATCATACCCCAGGACACCCTCAATAATGAGGTGGTAGTCCTGTGCCGTACACTGCAAACCACGAGTCATACGTTGCAAGTAGTGCACAGTGGCAGCTGGCGTTTTCATGGGGTTTGGGGCATGCTGTAAAATAGAAGATAGGATGGCGGGATCCAGGGGCTTAACAACAAGCTGGTTACCAATAGTTAGAAAAGGATACTGGGTGTATATATGGCCCTTAGAGGTAGGGTCTCCTGTCATTCTATCACTGTTAGAAGTTCTCACATCATTTGAATCCAGCTTATGAAAGGGGTTATGAGGGCTCCCTGGGAAAAGGATTTGAGCTATGTAAACCTTCTGTCCACCCCGCCATATTATCCACCCAGGGATTAGTATAATAACCCCCTGCCACTCTGTCTACGTATTCCTTCGGCGTCTCCCCATCTGCTGGGGGTGCGCCGGGAGGGACCGGGGTACGTAGAGAATAGGATGCCTTCTTAGCTGCAGTTTTAAACCTTATCACAATATTTGGCTGTGCATGCACTCCTGCAGATTCTGGAGCAGCCCCCTTACCTTGGGACCCCCTCATCCTCTAATTAATATCCAACAATCGCACTCTTGGCCACTTTCTGCCAAGAATCGTCACTAGCGCTATCACTTCAGGCTGAGGCAGGGGCGTCTTGCCAAGCTCACACAATCACACAAGCCACAGAGACGGAAAAGGGTATTACCATGGACCCATCAGGACGTCCCCGTTATGCATAGCGCTACCAAAACGCATTCCCGAGACGAGCTACCAAAACTACGTCAATTTAGGAAGTCTGGAAATCCCAGTGCAATGGGGAAATCCTCACTTCTGACACCAAATTGTTAGTGTGGGTTATTCCTTTCCCAGCACTATATACCACTTACCCTCGGGAGGTCTGTTAGTCCCCTGGGCTGAGGAATCACCTTACCTTCTCTGTCTGGAATTCCAGGGGAACAAACACACACACTCGAATAAAAGTAGTATGTAAGTGTATTCCACAGGTTAGAGGGGCTGTCTGTCTTTTATACATTAACATACAAATATACATACATCATCAACTCATCCCCTGAGACCCACCACAGCTTATCAGTAACTTCACAGATGTTAGTCGTCTCCGTGTAGAACAATCAATTTGTCTTAGCACAGCACATTCCTTTCCATATGTAGATATGTACAGGATTCCCATTTTCCCCTGCGGGCCTCCTAGTCCTCCTGTACACACACACTTTAAGCCTTATTTTCCCCTATCAGTATAGCCTGGTATAATTTCATCCTAGTTATGGCTGTCTATGAGCCATGTCTCCGTAACTGCCACTAAATCCAAGTCCACCTATTCCATTAAAGCCTCAACATCTGGGATCCTATTCCCGTGCTACAAGCATGAATGCACACTGTTTTACAAATGTTGCCTTTTTTACCCATTTCTATAGAGGTGTTTAATTTTTTACGTACCTGAGTGCCTTACCTTACCTGTAGGCTTTCTTCACCCATCCCCAATGAATCTAATTTAAAACCCTCTTCTGTAGGTTAACCAGTCTGCTGCAGAAGACACTTTGACCCTACTTGGATAGATGGATGCCATCTCTGCTCAGCAGCCTTTGGAAAATCATCCCATGGTCCAGAATACCAAAATGACACCCTCCACGCAGCCATGCATACATCTCCAGGGTGCGAGCTTCTTTGCTTCAGCCTTTACCCTCCACAGGGAGAATTGAAGAGAACACCACCTGTGTACCTATCTGCTTCACCCTCTGTCCCAGAGTCATAAAGTCACTCTTGATATGCTTGGAAGGATATTTAGCAGTATCATTTGTGCTGACATGAATGAGCATCATTAGAACATAAGAACATAAGAAATGCCATACTGGGTCAGACCAAGGTCCATCAAGACTAGTATCTTGTTTCCAACAGTGGCCAATCCAGGTCACAAGTACTTGGCAAGTACCCAAAGTCCACAGCTTCCACAATGCTAATCCTGGGGTAAGCAGTGGATTTCCCAGGTCCTCCTTAATAATGGTTTATGGACCTTTCCTCCAGTAACTTGTCCAAACCTTTTTCAAACCCAGCTACACTAACAGCTTTTACTACCTCCTCCAGTAATGAATTCCAGAGTTTGAGTACATCTTGAGTGAAAAAATATTTTCTCTTCTAGTCCTTCTCCGCTCTCTAAACAAACCTCGAGACCTTTTCAGCCTTGCAAAATCCCTAATTAAGGAACCTTCACCTACCCAACTCGATCCTATTTCCCCTCAGTCATATGCTGACTACCTCCAATCCAAAACTTCCATAACCAACACAGTTTCAGTTACCACCCCCTGCTACGTCCACACCTCACTCCCACCTATCACAATGTTCACCACTCCAACAGAGAAAGACATCCAAGATCTCATCGCCACCATCATCAACACATCTACAGCTCCAAGTGACCCCTGCCCAGCATATTGGGTCAGAGCTCTGCGAGTTGAACTTAGTCCAATTCTACTCAACATCATTGGTCTTTCCTTTTCAACAGGCTCTTTCCCCGCATTCCTCAAACAAACATCAATAAGACCACTTCTGAAGAATAACAGGCTTGACCCACTAATGTCTGACTCCTACCGCCCCATCTCGAGTATACCTCTATTAGTCAAGATAATAGAGAAGGTTGTCCAGAAGCAGATTCAACACCACATTGATGTAGTATCACCCCTTGACCCCTGTCAACATGGATTCAGGGAATCTCACGGTGTTGAAACTCTCCTCACCACCCTAACCAACGCTTTGAATAGAGGATTGGACAAGGTCGAAAACGGCTTCGCACTCATTTTCCTAGATATCTCCGCTGCCTTTGACTCCGTTAATCACAATCAACTTCTCACTCGTCTCCAGGAGAAAGGCATCTGTGGCCTCGCTTGGGAATGGTGTAGGTCTTATCTATCGGATCGTTGGCAGCATGTCAGAGTTGGTTCCACCACATCCACACCTTTCCACCAACATCAAGGTGTCCCGCAGGGCTCCTCTTTATCCGTGCTGCTGTTAAATGTCTACATGCAGCTGATATGTGACATTATACGCTCCTTCAATATCTCCACTCTAATCTATGCTGATGATGACCTGCTGTTTACACCATTCAAAGTCAAACAACTAGACTTCACCAACCTTATCAACTGTTTCAACGCCATCACCGACTGGTTACTATCTCAAAATCTCCACATAAACTTCAAGAAGACTGAAGTTCTGTTTATATCAAGGAACAAAGATTTCTCCCCTCCATCCTCCCTAAGAGTAAGAGATGCGGAACTCCCTAGTAAACTCTCAATTCGCTACCTAGGGATTACACTGGACCAGCATTTTGACTTTAAGGAGCACATACGAATCACCACCAGATCTGTCTACAATAAAATTAGAACACTAAGGCACCTCAGGCCCATGTTACCTCATAATGACTTCCGGACCATTTTCCAGGCCCTCATTCTACCACACTTTGATTACGCAAATGTGGCCCTGTATAGACTCCTCAAGAACACCCTCAATTCGCTACAACTGGCTATGAATGCGGCTGCGCGTGTTCTCTGTGGTATAGCAAGATCAGACCATATCACCCCGATACTTAAGGAACTCCACTGGCTACCAATTCATTGCAGGTTAACATACAAAATCCTTCTCATTATCTTCAAGATCATCAATAACCTAGCCCCCACGACACTCAGTGACCTTATCACCCCCACCCCGACTAACAGAATGAGAAGGTCAGTAACTGACAACACATTGATCATCCCTAAAGAGTCCATCAAGTGCACCCAGACAACCAAGAAAAGAACCTTCGCCTTCTACGCCCCAAAATGCTGGAACGACCTTCCACCAGAAATTAGAGCCATCAAAGACCTTATTCAGTTCTGTAAGGCAATCAAACACCACATTTTCCTACTCCACTTTGCACAAGCATCCACCCTGCCTCTGCTCACCCACACACCAATGCCCACAAACCTTTCATGCTCTACATAAATAACCCTGTCACAAGTATTTGTGAGCTAGCCTTAGCCCTTCTTGATAATACCAACCTAATCTAATTGTGTTTTATGTATATATGTATATAGTTACCCTGTTGCTCCAAGTTTAAACTCCTGTTACAATGTAAGCACAGGACGGTTTTCTGACTGTGCATCCTTTGTTATATGTAAACCGCGCTGATAACAAATAGCGCGGTATATAAAAGTTGTTAAATAAATAAAATAAATAAATAGTCTTAAATGGGTTACATTGTAGCCTCATTGAGTGTCCTCTAGTCTTTCTACTTTTTGATGGTATAAACAACCGATCTACGTTAATCTGTTCTACTCCATTCATTAATTTATAGACTTTATCTTATCTCCTCTCAGCCTTCTCTTTTCCAGGTTGAAGAGGCTTAACCTTTTAAGCCTTTCCTCATAGGGTATCCTTCCATCCTCTTTACCATTTTGGTGCCTCTTCTCTGTACCTTTTCTAATTCCGCTGTAACCTTTTTAAAATATGGTGACCAGAACTGCACACAATATTCAAGGTGCGGTCAAACTATGGAACAATACAGAGACATTATAATATCCTTGGTTTTATTTTCAATTCCTTTCATTATGATTCCTAGTATTCTATTTGCTTTCTTGGCCGCTGCTGCCTGGGCAAAGGGTTTCAATGTATTATCCATGATGACACCTAAATCTTTTTCCTGGGTGGTGGTTTCTAAGGTGGAACCTTGCTTCATGAAACCAAAGTTTGGATTGTTCTTTCCTAGGTGCATAACTTTGCACTTGTCCACATCAAATTTCATCTGCCATTTGGATGCCCAGTCTTCCATTTTATCAAGGTCCTCTTTCAATTTTTCATAATCCTCTTGGGTTTTAAAAACTTTGAATAATTTTGTGTCATCTGCAAATTTGATCACCTCACTCATTATTCCCATTTCCAGGTCATTTATTAATATGTTAAAAAGCAGCGGGCAGAGAGTTTATATTCAAGAGTCATAGAAATACCTTGTTTGCAATGGTGACCCTTGCACATTCTTTCTCTTTGAAAGTTATTGCATAGAAAATATATGCATCAATTTATACCTGTTCTTTGGTATGCACTTTTCCATTTTATTTTGCATGCATATGCTCATGTTTTATAATGCACCTGAATGCATAGAGACTCTGTCCAAACTCCACTCCTGGGAAAACATTCACCCAGTTTTGAACATAAGAGCATAAGATATGCCATACTGGGTCATAACAATGGGTCAGACCAAGGGTCCATTGGGCCCAGTATCCTGTTTCCAACAGTGGCCAATCCAGGTCACAAGTACCTGTTAGGTTCTCAAAAGGTAGACTTACACATACAGTACAGAGGGTGTATGCACATAGAATTAAGTGCATATTGTCACAGAGCAGACTCATTAGTGACCCCTATGGAGACAGATGATATTGCAGTTGAAGAAAATACTAACGTTTGGGGAAAGCACATGATAGAAAGTTGCCATGGGCAACGTAAGCAAGTGAGGTCACGAGCTAGGGAGACACACCCAGCCAGTAGAGAAACCAGGAGATTCTCACCTGACTCTAATCAGCTGGGGGGTGGTGCAGCTAGGAAACACCTAGATAAGCTCAGCTCACATTTGAAGAACCAGACCCAAGATAGGACTCATTTGAAGAACCAGGGTAGGACTCAGAGAAGGAACTGGATGAATGGAGAGGACGAGAGAAGCTGTGAAGAGAGCAAGTCTAATTACCACTTTGGAAGCCTGAACGGAGGTCTGAGTGAGTCCGGTGAATGCTTGAATGAAAGGTACAGACAGCTTGACACAGAAAGTGAGAGTGAATATAACAGCCTAGATTGGAACAGAGCCAGAAGGAAAAAGGTACAAGCCAGGAAGTTTTATTCTTGTCCAAAAAGGGGAAGCACAGGGCTTGACTATAAAGGACAGTTTGTGGAAGTCCAGAAGCCATCCAAAGCCAGCTTAAGGGAAGCAGAGAAGCTTCATTACCCTTATCATACACAAGAAAGAGAGAAAGGCTTTTTACCTTCAGAAGTAAACCACTCTGAGTGATACGTGAGGCACAGAGTTTCAGAAGGGCTGCCGTTAGAAGCTCCAGCCGTTTCCAGGGTCCTGAGCAGAGCAGAGCCTAGAGCTGAAGTAATTCCTTCTAAAAGCTGGGCAAGGGAATGTTTTAACTTGCCTAACAGGTATCAGCAGAGGGGAGGCTCTTACCAGGAAAACCTCAGTAAATGTGGTAACAGCAAACAGCTTTACCCTAGTGAAGTAAAAGTACGTCACAGCCAGGACAGACTGTTTGCCAAGCTTCCACAGGAGGAAGATAAAGAGGTGTCAATTCCTGTTGAGGAACCTATGCAATATGAGACATCTATAACAGAAGACACCATTGAACAAATGGACTGTAGCCTTTCTTTGGCAGACAACCTAGTCTCACTGAGATAGAGAGGAATAAGAAGCCTGACAAGGTGAAGGGAAGGCCTTATTCCTGGTTGTTACAGGTCTGTGTTTTGAATATATTTTGTTTTGTTAAGAAGCTGAAAGAAAGCCATTTTTGTTACAGTTTTCTTTCTGTTATACCCAAGAAAGGTTATGTTTCTTTATTTTTGTACATATTGAGATATCCTATTGGGAAAGGGAAATAAAGCCCTATTTAACCTTACATCGGTTTTCCACGACTAATTTGTAACTGGCAGCAACTACAACTACCAGAAGGACAGTTACACTGAGGCCCAGTGCAGTACCTTGTTCTACCGGCAGGTGCACAGAGAGGGCTCACGACAATATACACTAGGAAAGTTGGAAAAGGCCATTTCTGCATATAGAAAATTGTTTTACCTGTGGAAATTCCAGTTAAAATTATGCTTCTTGGGCTTGATGTTACAACAAGACACCTATATGAGAAGTTCAAAAATTGACCTATTTTAGGCCTTTTTAATTAAGGCTAACTAATTAAAATAAAAAAGATACCTCACAATAGAACCAGAATACAAATGTCAAAACACCGAGTCCATTGTCATTTTTATTACATCTTAATAGTTAGCAAATCATAATTTATGTGGACCTTCAAAAATAGGAACACACTAGTCAATTTAAAAATGACTTAGTACAAAATCTCATTTCTTATTTCATCATTGGTCCATTGGTATTAATTTCTCTTAAAATTTTATCTGTGTCTTCAAAAAAATCCTTTCACCAACTAATATGCAAAACAAATGCATTAAATTCATTAAAATTCATCCATATGCATATTTAGCACCATTTCATGTGTAATGCTGGTATTGTGAATCAACAGTTCATTATTTGTTTCTTAATAAAGTTGATCACTTATCTAGAAATGCCAAATCTGACATGAATCCATGTTTTGAATTGAATCGGCATTAGAAAACCAGCATTCTACCATCTCCTCTTCATAAGTCCTTAAACTACAAAGATTAGAACAACTTTATGTGAGCAGCTAAGTTGGCTCTGCATAGAACATAGAAGAGCTGAGGACCTTACCCAGAATATCTATCTGGCTGGGGCCCAGACTGGGATTATCAACACATGTTTTCAGAACACTGGAGGTGATGACAATGATGCTACTCAGAAAATTGATATTTAATTCCTGCCCTGCTGTGCTGTGTCCAGGGGAGAGAAACTAGTTCTGTAAAGAGCATGGCAGAGTTCAGGACTGTGGCTAACCTTACCTGGAACATCTATCTGGCCTAACCCTGGACTGGTTCATCAGTGTGTGTTTTCAGCACACCAGAAGTGACATCAGTGACACTACCTGGAAGATCATGTATTTAATTTCTGCCCCTTCAGAGCCAATAGAGGAACTCTTGAAGGACTAGAGTGAAGTTGG
The DNA here is from genome assembly GCA_033557465.1 of Ichthyophis bannanicus. Taxonomy (NCBI): domain Eukaryota; kingdom Metazoa; phylum Chordata; class Amphibia; order Gymnophiona; family Ichthyophiidae; genus Ichthyophis; species Ichthyophis bannanicus. The sequence goes on along the minus strand of CM066033.1, from coordinate 860,974,016 downwards.
TTGATGTTGGTGTCTCTGTCCAAGTATTGTAATGAAAGGGATGCCTAAGAAATCAAAGAAAGGGGAAATTAAGGCTAAGAATAAAGGGACTGAAGATGTTTGTGTCTTAACCATTCATGAACCAATGGATTCTTTTGTCATCCCCGGAGGTGTGACAAGATAGAGAACTCTAGACAATCTGAAGGAGCAGTCCATAGAAGAAGTATCCTTGAGTCCTATAATACACTCGCCACCCCTACAACTTGTTGAGTGCTTGAGTCCCTTAGAATCCTCTGTTTTGAATGAGGATGGGAAAGAGGGATGTCAAGCATCAGAGGAGATTATAAAGGAGAATCAAAAACTCAAACATCTATAGACTCTACCGGCCCTTCCACACTAGCAGTGGAGATAAAAAAATGGTAACCCTATTGCAACATCAGTAGGAATAGCTCAGACTGTAGCAGTTTTAAAACCTGTGGGTTTTTTTTTCTCAGAATAGTGGATTGGGTACCACTCTTCCCCCCAATCCACTGGGGGAATTTGCTGACTTGGAAATCTGGTGTATGGTTGCCAAGATGGTATCTACTTTGACCAACTGCTTAATCCAATTTGTAAGTTTTCACGAAAGACAGTGAGTAAACTGTCAGATTTGAAAAAAGGACTGGGACAGTATGAATCCCACTTTAAAAGGATAGGGACTCTGGAGAATAGTGTTTTAATTAAAAGGAATTTACTTTTGGAAAATAAGCTTGTAAGGTTAGATAATGTTGAGAAGGATGAACATTTAGGGTTTTTTAAATTTTTCCTCATTGTCCTTTAATTCCTGTATATGAAATGTTAAACACATATTTTTTATATACTTCATTTTGATCCCAATTCAATACCTGTGATATAAAGAGCATATTATATTCCTGGCTTTGTAAAAAAAATATTCTTGCCCTCTCCTGATGAGGTGAGTATTGGAAATTTGACTGAGACCATAGAGACTTTAAATGAGGTGTCCATTCATTGGTGGCTACTTTTGGGAATCTCTTAAGTAGAAATAAAATTCTCTCCATGTTTTTTTAAATAGCATTTGACAAACATTCATGCATTAAAAATATATTTTTCCTGATTTTACTCCAAGGACCCAATAGATTAGGATAGGGCTCAACAAACCCCAGGTGCCAGGTCACCATAGCAACTAACAAATTGGATCTGGTGCCTGGGGCTCAGAGCACATGGGCAAAAAACCTGAAAAAGGCTGCCATCATGACTGGAAGCACTGGTGTCTTCCCATGAGGCAGAAGTTCTGTAGAAGGCCATGATCGTAGCCAGAGTTATTTGAGGGATATTATGCTATTTATATGGATATGCTGTTGTTTTCTAGCTACACTAATGATTTTGTATACCTGCTGTGGAAATGCCTGCTGTGACCCTCCCCTGAAGAAGTGATTGTAAAATGCTTTAGGATGTCCGGTGTAGCGTTGGGATGAGTTATGTTTGAGAAGGATCAGCAGCAGTGCTCAGGATAAGATAAGTGGCAATATATGAGTGCAAGATGAAAAAAGCTGCTACATTTGTGAAGACTACTTAGATATGTGAAGCTTGTCTAGAGATATATAAGAGACGTAGAGTTTAAGGGAGGCTAATATGATGTAGAACATTATTTAGCCATATGAAATATATTTAGTTTTGTATAAGATGTTGGGTATTAAGGGCTAATATGTTGCTATAGATCCATGAGGATTAAACCAGTGGCTTATGGTTAGATATAAATGTTCATATATATATATGGTGGCATTGGTGCTGGTCCATGGGCTAATTTAATAGCTGGGACATGTTAGCCCACAGGTGCTGAGATCCTTTTCTCTCTTACCAACACGATGATGGGATTGTCTCTAAATGTTGGTAATGATAGAATGATGTTTTTGAGGGTATAAAGGTATGAAGAGAGCTGCTGGGCATAATATAATGCAGGCTTGATGTAAAAGGAGCCAACCTTTGACCACTTTATAAGTATCCTGCTTTATATTGAGCTGTGTTATATTGGGCCTTCTGTGTTTATCTTATTAATGCAAGTAAGTTATTCAATGGGGTTATCAGTCTCTGTATTGGAGTTTAGTTTAAGATCAAATTGTTGAAAGTGGAAATTAAGCTAAAATACAGATGATCCTAGAACTTAAACCCTTTCTCATAACACTGCATAGATCTGATACTGGCTAGAGGTGAATCAAAGACAGATATGTATTTGGTTGAATGGGCATTTGTGAGCATGTCAGTAGAAGGTATTAATAAAACGTCTAAAGTGGTTCCTCCTCTTGCATACTTTGAATATCTTTTTTTTAGAACATGATATCAATTTCTATGTCTGCAATTATCTCCTGCATATCTGCTTTTATGACAGCTGTTAGTTGACAACATCCAATTATTTCCTGCTAATTGTTCTTTCAAAGTCAAATATGAGTGACTCAAGGCCATAAAGTGTATATTTGTACAAACTCTCTTTCCAGGATGTCTCACTACACAGGTTTCCTTGAGCTATAAATTACTCCATGCTTCCTTTAAAGGGAACCGGTTGCCAAATAGTATCCAGATTTTTTTGTCTTCTAAAATATGTACGTTGTTCATTTGGAGGATTCTTATAACATGGATTCTAACCTAAGTAAAGGCAGCCAAAACGTACCTATTTTAAGCTCATTTTATAAAAACAAGAAGGCACCTACCTGTCTTTATAAAATACTAGCATACATGACAGATTACATCTTAAATTCTGGCCATAGAGCAGGTGTAAATGAGCACGTGCAAAATAAGCAAATACACATGGAAAGGAAGATATTTTATAATTAGCGAGTGTGCTTGTGAACTTTACCCATACTGTATCCAGAACATTCCACCAGCTACACCTACCAGCAAAGTACCCACCTTCCTATCAATGCATGTATTTCTGCGCTGGTCAATATTTTGTAAAAGGCTAAATTGATGAATTAAAAAATGATCTCCTTTAAATCATGTATCGTGTGACTCTTTGCTGCTCAAAATATGCCTATATGAACACTACATGCCACAAAGATGCTAGGAGGTAATTTTATAACCGAGAACCTAGTTTAAGACAGCCAAAATGCACCTATTTTGTAGGTACCTACTTTTCTTTATAAACTACTAGGGTACATTGCAAAAAACAGTCTGAAGGATCTTCCATGCATCTACTATCCTTTCTGTAAAAAAATGTTTTCTCAAATCACATAGAAACATGATGGCAGAAAAAGACCATATGGCCTATCTAGTCTACTCTTCTGTACCAACTACTATAATTCCTTTTATTCCTTTAAAGATTGTTCACGTTTGTCCTATGCTTTCTTGAATTCAGATACAGTCCTCATCTCTATTACTTCTCCCAGTGCACCCAAGCATCTTTCTGGCTTTCGCCGTTACCTTTTCTATCTGTTTAGCCACCTTAAGATCATCAGAAACAATCACACCAGATCCCATTCTTCTTTCATGGACAGATATACTTCACCCCATTTACAGTACTGCTCTCTTGCATTTTTGCAGCCCAAATATATGACCCTACATTTGTAGTGTTAAATCAGCTGCCAATTCTCAACCATTCTTCAAGCTTAGCTAGATCTCCCCTCATGTTATCTACTCTTTCCTGGGTGTGTACTCTATTGCAGATTTTGGTATCATCCATAAAGAGGCAAACCTTACCCGAAAGCCCTGCCACAATATCATTAACAAAAATGTCTGAAAAAAAAATCACACCAAGGACAGATTCACTGATAACATCCTTCTCCTCAGAGTGAGCTTCATTTACCTGTACCCTTTATCACCTCCCACTCAATCACTTTCTAACACAGTCACTTTAAGGTTGATCCCTAGGGTGCTCAATTTATTTATAAGCTGCTTGTGTAGAATGCTGTCAAAGGCTGTACTGAAATCTAAGTGCACCGCATTGAGAGCTCTGCCTCGGTCCAACTCTCTGGTCATCTAGTCAAAGAAACTAATTTGATTTGTCTAACAAGACCTGCCTCTAGTAAACCATGCTGCCTCGCATCCTGCAATCCACTGGACTCAAGAAATCTCACTATCTTCTGGTTTTGATTTTTTTTATTAGATTATTCAAATATAACAAGCTTACGAGCCACCAGAGGCGGGAGGGGCCTGGAGCATCGCTGCCCAATCGGGGCAGGCCACAAGCCTTTTAAAATCTTCGCGCCATCGGGCGCCGGTCCTTTGAAGCCCCCGCCACCACCAGCAGCTCTCCCCTTCCCGGGGATCGAGCCACCAGAGGCGGGAGGGGCCTGGAGCATCGCTGCCCAATCGGGGCAGGCCGCAAGCCTTTTAAAATCTTCGCGCCATCGGGCGCCGGTCCTTTGAAGCCCCCGCCACCACCAGCAGCTCTCCCCTTCCCGGGAATCGAGCCACCAGAGGCGGGAGGGGCCTGGAGCATCGCTGCCCAATCGGGGCAGGCCGCAAGCCTTTTAAAATCTTTGCGCCATCGGGCTCCGGTCCTTTGAAGCCCCCGCCACCACCAGCAGCTCTCCCCTTCCCGGGGATCGAGCCACCAGAGGCGGGAGGGGCCTGGAGCATCGCTGCCCAATCGGGGCAGGCCGCAAGCCTTTTAAAATCTTCGCGCCATCGGGCGCCGGTCCTTTGAAGCCCCCGCCACCACCAGCAGCTCTCCCCTTCCCGGGAATCGAGCCACCAGAGGCGGGAGGGGCCTGGAGCATCGCTGCCCAATCGGGGCAGGCCGCAAGCCTTTTAAAATCTTTGCGCCATCGGGCTCCGGTCCTTTGAAGCCCCCGCCACCACCAGCAGCTCTCCCCTTCCCGGGGATCGAGCCACCAGAGGCGGGAGGGGCCTGGAGCATCGCTGCCCAATCGGGGCAGGCCGCAAGCCTTTTAAAATCTTCGCGCCATCGGGCGCGCCCGCGCCTGGCAGGCCCACGCCTGAGGGCCTCACCAGAGGGCCCTTTGGCGTGGCCCTTAGGCGGGGGCCGCAGGCGTAGGCCACCCCCCATCAAGCTGAGATCGGCACAGCACTGAACGAAAGCACAGCTCCTGATCACAATATCGCAAGTAATACCTAACTCTCCCAGTGCACAACGTAGAAATATCTAGGACCTAGGTCTCAAAACTATTTGCACTGTGAAATAATATTTCATTTTAACTGAATAACCTACCATCTCCAGCTCAGCTGACATTCTAGCATCTTTTCAACCTGTGATCTATGATATATGGTGTAACTGCCTCTTACATTCTATGTAATTTACCTCTGTTATACTAAGTATATGTGCAACTTAGATTCTCTGATATATAGTATAACTGCCTCAGATACACTATGTAATATGATATAATCGCCTCTGACGTTCTGTGGAATTACCTCTGATATACTGTCGATCTACGCAATCCTTGATCTCTGATTTAAGATATAATTGTATAGTATACCATCACTTACCTGCCTCCAAGTTATCGCAGATTTACCGGTTATCTCCAAATACCTCTGACATAGTAATTAACTGCGCAACCTGGCAACCCTTATTATCCTGCTACTACTGATATTTGGTAATTGTGTAGGAATCCATCCCAATCCTCTGAAACACTGAGAGTAACCATCACCATCGGTGTCTCATCCAACTGTGCAGTATCCACTGCAAGAGCATAGTGACCGGGAAACACACCTGACCCTAACAGCTAAGACCCTATCTCTGACCTACCCCCACCCCCACTCCACACACACAACATGACTCTGCCCTGCATTATCACAATTACCCTTTACCTTATCACCATAGGAATAGGTAACTTCACCAGCCTGCACACTAACCACAACCACATTCCAACAATCCACAATTACAGAAGGAGATGGCCAGACGCTCCCTTCTACAACCCAAGGGAGTCTAACAGAACTCTCCACCACCACCTTCTACTCATCTCATTACAACATGACACAAAAAAGAAACAGGATGCAATCCCAATCCCCCAACATCTGAAATGTGCACTGATAAATGCCCGTTCTGTACGCAAGAAATGGCCAGTCATCTCTGACATGATATCACTACACAACCTCGACCTACTCCTGATCACCGAGACATGGCTTTCTTGCGACGACAACGTGTTAATCAATCAACTCCTGCCCTCCAATTTCTCCATACATACTTGTCATAGAAATGGCAAAAGAGGAGGAGGTGTTCTAGCCATCTCCAAATCTGACCTCCAGTTCAACCTCAGGGAAGCAACCAGCTCAACACTCCTGAATACAATCTCAATAACAAACAAGTGCTGCTCCTTCACTCTACTATACCGCGCTCCATCAGCTGACCAAGACGCCCTATCAACGTTAATTGACCTGGCCTCCAACACCCAGAACCCACTTAAAACAAGTTGGTTGCTAGGAGACTTCAACCTACCATCACTGCAAGACTCCCACGCAACAGCTTTTCTTGGAGCTCTACAAGATTTAGGTTATAATCAATTAATCAAGGATCCAACTCATAACAAAGGAGGCATCCTAGACCTAATATTCACAACTGAGCCAACCCTCAACACACCAACCACCCTGGAGCTATCAATCAACCCAGTTCCATGGTCAGACCACAAACTAATCTTATTCAAAGTTCCCCTTTCCAGATTGTAGGAAGAAAGAGGAATGAGTAGCCATCTCAGTGCCCCCCCGAGACGGTTCCAGCCTTTCGACAAAGACCTGATACTGAAAACAATGCTCCACCTAGCTAACTCACCGGCACACAACCCAGATGATTTAGTCTCCGACTGGAATAATAAGCTCAGTTCGATCGCCAATTGTCCATCAACTAACAAACTCCATGGGAAGTGACACTCTGCAACCTGGTATTCATCAGATCTGAAGGCCTCACGCACAACCCTAAGGAAACTTGAGAGACGATGGCGATGCTCACACTCAGAAGAAGACAGAACTGCATATATTTCACAACTAGTAGCTCATCGTACTGCGGTAACGGAATCAATGAGACGCTACCACGCAGACACGCTGAAAAGATCTCTGAACAAACCTCATGACCTGTTTGCTATCGTCAAGCGTTTGACAAAGGAACCCACCTCTGAACGTAATAGTGAAATCCACCCCCAAACTTTCGCCGACTATTTACAGTCCAAACTCTGCCAGATCGACAACATCCCAATACCTTGCAAGACTCTTAAACCACTCGATCAGACTCTACTCACCATCTTCGCAATCCCACCCAAACGGCGTATTGAAGACACCATTGCGGGCATCAACATGACCACCGCCCAAACCGATCCATGCCCGGCGTTCTGGATCAAAGAACTACGAAACCACCTGAGCCCATTCATATCCACACTCATGGAACTTTCATTCACAACAGGAACTTTCCCACATACTCTCAAACACACAACCATAAGGTCATTACAAAAAAAACAACAAACTCGACCCTCTGAAGCCAGAATCCTATAGACCAATAGCAAGTATTCCGTTGATGGCAAAAATAATGGAGAAGGAAATACAAAGACAAATCGAAGAGCATATAGAAACTAACGCACCACTGGACCCTTGCCAACACGGCTTTAGAGAAGCCCATGGTGTAGAAACTCTGCTCACTACTCTCTCCAGCAACGTCTTAACTGGCATCAACAACATCCGCCAAGGGTTCGTCCTTGTCTTCCTAGACATAGCAGCGGCATTTGACTCCGTGAGCCACGAACGCCTCCTGGAACGACTCGAGGGTAAGGGAATCACCGATAAAGCACTCGAGTGGTGCAGGTCCTACCTTTCTGACAGGTGGCAGCAGGTACGATCCAACGATACTTCATCAGATGGTTCCATCAAAAGCAGGGGGTCCCACAAGGCTCCTCCCTCTCCGCCCTTATGTTCAATATATACATGCAACCTATCTGCAACCTGATACGGTCCTTCAGTATCAACTGCATGATATACGCGGATGATGTGCTGTTATACATGCCTTTTACAACAGAGAACCCCGACCTCACTCCATTAACCAACTGCATAAATGAAGTATCCAACTGGCTGCAATCTCAAAACCTCAGGATCCAACACAAGAAAATGGAGGTTTTGTTCATCACGAAGGACCAAAATTTCACTGCTTCGTCCTTTTTGAAAGTGAAGGATGCAGACCTCCAGATCAAACCCACTATCAGATACCTCGGGGTCACCTTAGACCAGCACTTGGATATGAAGGCACACATAGGAAACATTGTAAGAGCGGTCTACCATAAAATCCATTCCCTTAGACATCTTCGATCCCTGCTAGAGCCGGATGATTTCAGAACCATCTATCAGGCCCTAATCATACCTCATTTTGATTATGCGAACTCTATCTTACAAGGACTCCCTCAAGCCACCTTACACCCACTGCAACTGGCAATGAACTCCGCAGCAAGAGTCCTTCACGGAGCATCCAGGAAAGATCATGTCTCACCCATCTTAAAACAACTCCATTGGCTTCCGATACGAAGTAGACTCACTTACAAGCTATTACTACTTACATTCAAGGCCATCAATGGTCTCACATCCACGTCACTAACAGACCTGATCCAGATGACACCTCAAAACAGGGACAGACGGTCAGTAACACTCAACACACTAGTAGTCCCAAAATCCATAACACAATGCACCAAAGCAACAGCAGACAGAGCTTTCAAGTTCTGTGCACCAAGGTGTTGGAACAGCCTCCCTCAAGGCATCAGAGCAATCCCGGATCTATTGCAATTCAGAAAAGCCTTGAAACACCACCTCTTCCTCTTGTATTACCCAGTAACCAATGCTGACACCTCAACCACCTCACAGTTCTCCCAAAACCCCTAAGACAGAAACAAAAAGAGTTCATGATTATGTTATAAATTGTAAATAGTTACCCCTGTTATCCAAGTTGTTTATGCCTGTTCAACTGTAAACACAAAGTACCATCGGAAATGTGTAAATTCTTTGTTTCACTGTAAACCGCGCTGATGCTGAATAGTGCGGTATAGAAGAGACTATAAATAAATAAAAATAAGAACATATAAGAACATAAGAACATAAGCTATGCCATACTGGGTCAGACCAAGGTCCATCAAGCCCAGTATTCTGTTTCCAACAGTGGCCAATCTAGGTCATATGTACCTAGCAGTTTCCCCAAGGGACACAGGTTCCACAATGCTTGTATTGGTTCAAGCATTGATATCCTGGGTCCCTTCTTAATAATGGCTTATGGACCTTTCCTCCAGGAACTTGTCCAAACCTTTTTTAAACCCAGCTACACTAACAGCCTTTACTACATCCTCCGGTAACAAATTCCAGAGTTTGATTACACGTTGAGTGAAAAAATATTTTCTTTTATTAGTCTTAAATAGTTTACCCTGTAGCTTTATTGCATGTCCCCTAGTCTTTCTATATTCTGATAAGGTAAACAATCGATCTACGTTTACCCGTTCCACTCCGCTCATTAATTTATAGACTTCTATCATATCTCCCCTCAGCCGTCTCTTTTCCAGGTTAAAGAGCCCTAACCTTTTTAGCCTTTCTTCATAGGAGTATCCTTCCATCCCCTTTACCATTTTGGTGGCTCTTCTCTGAACCTTTTCTAATAACTCTATATCCTTTTTAAGATAAATATACCTTTTCTAATAACTCTATATCCTTTTTAAGATAAATACATACATACTTGTAACAGAAATGGGGGACACTTCAGATATAATCACTCAAGTAAAAAACAATTTGCAAGCAAAAGAACAAAGAGTAAACCCCTCCCCTAGCCCACCAATAATGAGAGGATTCCAATTTTTTTTTTTTTAACAAAACAGCATTAAGGAATTAGGTGACATCAAACAGCCAGATACCTATAATATACACATCCTTTTTAAAGATACTCATTCTCCCCCTATTGATCCCCTGGAATTCAAAAAGGAAATCAGCTGAGATGGATATAAAAAAATGAAGGAATTAGCCTGAAGTTTTACCAAACATTTACATGGGTATTTAAGAAAAAATAAACCACCAAGCTGGAGAATCCGTGGATGCAGGACTAGAAACTCTTTCCTGCGACGACGGGTTTCCCGAGCTAGGTCAGGAAAAATTTGAACAAGTCACCCCTTAAATAAAACATTATGTTTCCTAAAGAAAAGTCTTAACAACCATTCACAGTCAGATATCAAAACAAAAGTAACTAAACAGGTTGCAGGTCTTATTAACCCTGTATCAGAAGTTTCCAACAACTCAGAAACATTTAAAACATCAAATTGCCCAGGTCCAGCTGCTTCGCTACTGGCTGAAGCCTTCCAGGCCATGGGAAGATAGTATATCTTTACAGGAGGAGGACATGATTCAATAGGAACCCCTAATACTTCAACTAAATACTGTTTAAACATTTCTTTAGCAGAAATAGTAGGTGATCGAGGAAAATTAGCCAAGCGAAGATTAGCAAACTTAGTAAAATTATCTAGCTGCTCCAATCTAGCTTTCATCTGACTAGAGTCCTTAACAAATAATTCAAAGTCTCCAAATGAACGGTCTTTTCCGAAACTTCATCCAATTTAACTTTTGCTAAGTTTAAGTCCTGCACCGATTGTGCAAGATTTACTGTATTTGATCCAACCTGATCTTGAATGCCGTTAATCTGAGAAACCAAGGACTCTCCAAGCTCATTGATCGCATTCCAAATAGTTTCCAGGGTGAATTGTTCAGGCCGCGGTAAGGAAAATGAAAAAGCCAACCCATGTTGAACCCTTGGCAATTCTCCATCGGGCCGTGGAACCAGAGAGGGGGGGCCAGCAACCATGCCAGGTCTCCAGAGCAGTACTCTCATTCTCCTGCGCTGACCCGGAGAGCTGTTCCTGCAGTGAGATAACTCCCCCTGACATACTCGGAGAAAGCGTCCCCAGACGGGGCCTAGGATCCCCCAACTTTGGAGAGAGCAAGACCTTGACGCTTCTCTGAGTTGACTCCGGACACAGCAACTTTGAGGAGCGATGTGTTTTCCGGGAGAGTGAGGTCACTGCTCGAGGGAGACGCCGAGCTACCCAGCTCCAACGATTCTCCAGCCGAGCTTCTGTCCCCCGTTCTTACTGGCTGTGAGACCTGACGACAAAGCAAATAGGAATCAAGTGGCCCAGAAATCGGAGTCGAGGATACCGCAGGTGCCTGGGGTAACACACCGCGTTTAGCCTTTCGCTTCCATCCCATCAGCAAAAGTAGTCAGGAGCTCAAACGCCACGCACCGCCATCTTGGAATCACTATCTTCTGTTTTAACATCGTTTCCATTAACTTACTCACCACAGAGGTCAGACTATAAAACACAGTATATAAATGTATATTAAATAAAATAAATAAATAAACTGTCCTGTAGTTCCCAGCCTCATCCTTACTTCCACTGTAATCCACAATCTCATCCTTACCTAATCCTGAGTCTATCCCCTTTCACCTTCATCCTATGACCCCCCTCATTCTAGATCTTCCTTTTAAATGAAAGAGGATTACCCTCAGTGTACCATGTTGCTAATTTTGGTATCATCTGCAAAGAGGCAAACCTTTCCCAAGAAACCTTCTGCAATACTGCTTACAAAAATGTTAAAAAGAACCAGACCAAGGGCTGATCTCTGTGGCGAACTACTGATAACACCTCTATCCTTAGAGTGAACTCCAATTACTGCTACCCTCTTTTATTTCCCACTCAACAGCTTTCAAACCCAGTCAGTCACTTTAGAGCCCATCACAAGAGCACTCCGTTTATACGTTGCTGATGCAAAATGTTATATCTAGCGCTCTCCTCCTATCCACTTCTCTGGTCAACCAGTCAAATAAATTAATCAGATTTGACTGACAAGATTACCTCTAGCAAGAGCAAGTTATCTCCTTTGGCTTCCAAAAACCTCACTATCCTCTTCTGTAACAATGTTTCCATTACTTTATTCCCCATGGGTCATTCCTCCTGTCACTAATATATCTCAAAAAATAAATCTTGTCAGTGCATTTTTCTATGGAGGAGTAGCCTAGTGCTTACAGCATTGGCTTGGTAGCCAAGAAACCAAGGTTCAATTCCCACTTGCATGCCTTGTGACCTTGGACAAGTCACTTAAGCATCCATTGCCCTTAGAAGAAAGGTCTGGCAATCTACTTTGGGTCACACTGCCAAGAAAACCCAGGGGCTGCTGGGTTGCCAGGAGTCAGCATTGACTCAAAGGCACAGGCTGCATCTTAGCTGTTTTTTCCATTCCATCTTTGCTTTCCTAATCACTTCACCAGTTTCCCTTAGCTTCTTCAGATATCGTTGTCTGGCTTCTTCCTTCTGTTATCTTTTATAGTTTATGAAGGTTAACTTGTTTTCCTGACTATTTCAGCTACTTCTTTTGAAAACCATAGTAGTTTTCTTTTCCTCTTACTATTAACTTTCCTAACAAAAAGGCTTGTTGCCCCGAAAATATCTTTCAGTTTTTCCCACTGTTTTATATTCCCCCCAGATGTTCCCATCCAGCTTATTTTTTCTTGAGGTATTCTACATATTTACAATGTTAAGCTATCTGAAGTCTTGGACTCTCACTTTTGAATGAACCATATTCATCTATGTCCTAATATTGTTCTCTGGATGTCAGATGATCATCCATTACATTACTATTTCTGCTACTACTTATCACTTCCTACAAGGTGTACACAATGCTGCCCATATACACATGAGAGAATCCTTGCTGAATAGAGCTTACAATCTATGCAATAAATAGGGGTTAAGAAATAGTTTTTATATATATGGGTGATAAGCAAGAGAGTAAAGAGTTAGGATCTAAAAGCAGCCTCGAAGAGATAGGTTTTAACCTGGATTTGAATATGACCAGGAGGCCTGATATACCAACTCAGGTAATCTGTTCCATGCATATAGTACAGCAAGGTAGAATGAATGAAGTCTGGAGTTGGCAGTGGAAGAGAAAGGCACAGATAGAAGTGATTTGCCTGACGAACGGAGTTTTCAAGGAGGGAGGGAGAGATAAGAGAGGAAAAGTAATGAAGAACAGAAGAGTGAATGTCCTTGCAGGTCAGAAGAAGAGGTTTGAACTAGATACAGAAAAGGATAAGGAGCCATTGAAGTGACCTGTGAAGAGGGTTATGTGAGCATAGCAAGACTGTCAGAAGATTAGCCTCACAGCTGAGTTCTGAATGGATTAAAGAGAAGAGCGATGATTCAGGAGGAGACCAGTGAGAAACAGGTTAAAATAGTCTAAATGGGAAGTGGCTAGAGAGTAGATAAGAGACTTGAGAGTGTGCTCAGAAAGAAAGAAAGAAGGGTCCCATAGAGTATGCACATAAACATATTATACAAAGAGAAGGACCTACACAATAAAACGAATGGAGCAAATGTTACCATGGATGTCAGTAAAAATTTTCCATGACCAGTAAAATATGACTTAATGTGCTATGTGAAAAAAATAAATAAATAAAGGATATGATAAAAGTTGCTGTTCTCCCGGTGGGATGTGCAGCCCAGCAAGCCGTCCAGGCCTGTTTCCTCCTCTGACTCTCCCCGCATGTCCGGAGCAGCAGGAAGGGGAGAGCCAGCAGAGGGCGGGAGGGGGTGGGATCTGGGCAGAGCAGGGGTAGGCCGAGTCAGCAGGACATACAGGGCTTATTCCGATCATGGTCCTGTACGTCTTGCTCTGACAAAGGGGACATGCTGCTAATTCCACCTCAAAGGTGGAATAAGCAGCACTAATCCGGCGATCGGGCCCGGTGATCCCCCAGGGCCAGGGCCGGGTGCGGGGACGTCCCCACCACCCAATCTAGGCCCCAGCTGGCCAGCAGTGGGTCAGATGGCAGGGAAGGGGGGAGGGGTCTGAGCCACAGCAGCCAGGGGAATCTACAGGGAAGACATCCCCGCAGGCATGCAGGGGCACACTGGGTCATCCACGGGCCCGATCCTGTGTACCATGGGAATATTTACTTCCCGTGGTCCTAATGGGCCCATCTTATTCGGGGACGTCCAGACAGCCCAAATGTCCACCTCTCTGAATTGGGCTCCACCTGTCTTTATAAGATAGGTTAAAAATAGGTGCCTTCTCAACCTTGTGTTAAAATTACCCCCTTGACACTCCTTCACTTAGATATTTGTGAACACTAATTTTAGTACATACAAGTTAATGTGTTGAAGCACTGTCTTAATGCCCACTTTAAGGCCTTACTGCATAGTGTACTATTTTTTGTGCATGCAAAATTGTCATAAAATGTATATTAAATAATATTGCTTAAGTTCCATGGAGTCCCTCATACATGCCAATGTGAGGTAAAAGAAATCTCAGCAATGGTCATTATTTCTTCCAGGGTGGCAGACGTGATTGACAACCTACAATAAACATCACACTCATTTGGGGTAAAGAAATATGTTTTTTCTTGCAGCATGATATGAACAATATATATGTATGCAGCACTGTAAAAGTTATACTTAGGGAAGGCAGCATAGCGACACGATTTAAAAATTCACACAAAATAACAGGTACAGTGGGTAAAAGAGAGTCTCTGACCAAAATATGAGCAGGCAGAAAGAATGACACATGAGAGATAACATGATGGGATATTGATTTTTCCCAATAGTTTGAGAAACTAATAATGAATCTGTGCAGAGAAAGATAAAAGATAGTCCAGCCCAAGAAGAAGGAATACAAAGAAGACTGTTTTCAGTTATTTATATTAATAAGGAGATAGCTATTTTTGTGAGTTAAATTCCCAGTACCAGATGTTTCCAAGAAGAAAGTCCATTATTTTAACAGTGATGATACTACGGGAAAACACTAAAGCAATCAATGCTTTTCTCAAACACACATCTCATTTCAAAATGATTTATGCAGTCAGCATGTAAAGGCTTACGTCTTCGGTGCTTGCACAGAAAGCACAGTGTTTTGATTACCACTCCTGGCTTCTTTGCAGTCACTGAGGAAAAGGAAATCACTAGTGATCATGCTATTATTGGCTTCTAGTGAAGATTAATGGCACCCGCATCTGTGATCCGCAGCACTTACACCATAAACATGGAATAATTTGTTAAAATGTTAATGAACCCCAGCAATGTCAATGGAATTCTCATGGTAAGAGAAGGAAATAAAGGGGATGGCTGTATGATGTGTAATTGTAAGTAGGTTAAAGCTACAGATTCCAATGTGAAACCATAAAACTTCTAAAACAACCCCCCCCCAATCCCCCCTCCCCCAAAACAAATTGTAATAGCAATAATTCCCTATATGGTCGAAGACATTCCTATTCGTTGATCATTTCAGCAACATCACACTAGACCTGGAAAATGACTAATGAACCATGCCCACGATCATACAACAGGAGCAAAAACTGTAAATCGTTTACGTATGTAAATAAGTTATGTAAACATATTATTATGACACAATGATGTTTCCAAGTTATTATAAAAAAAACACCTTGTTATAATGTAAATGGTTGAGTTCAAAGATGGAGTTTAATATAAACAACCTTGTTTCACAAGGTAAAAATTGAGTTTAATGTAAATAACCTTGATTTAAGGAAAACATGGTATATAAATATTGTTAAATAAATAAATAAAAAATAATAAATACACTATAGAAACTACTGAAAATAATTGTGGGGATATTCATATATATAATAACTGATATAATGAAAATAGCACACCCTAGAATGTGTAATCCTAATGTAGTTTTAGAGTGGTAGACAGTTTTTTCCTGTTAAACTTTGGCGATATTTAACAGTTACGTAGAAAGAACTGATGCAAACCTGTTTAGTCCACACTGTTTTCAAATTTCACTTTTACTAACTAGAGGCTATTTTACTAAAGTGTGGTAAGTATTTGCACTTACTGTGCATTAGGAGCAAAAACTAGCATGCAGTAAGTGCACCCAACCCACACTGAGGCCAATTGTGCTTTGTGAGTCCCCGGGCCATCCCATGGGAGCAGAATCATAGCACAGTGGCTGGTTGTCCAGAGGGTAGTCCGATACTGGCACTCCGGACGTCCTGTCACAAGCCCACTAACTCAGTCAGGCTCCTGAATGAAGCCACAGTGCCATGGAGTCCTGTCGCTATGGCACTGTGGCTCCATTCAGAAGCCGTGATCGCTGGCTGCCACTGAAAACCTCCTTTATCTGCAGCCTCACCCACGATACCATCTCCCATGGCCAGGATCGGGCTACGGGGATGCTCCTGCACCCCTCACCTGTCTGTTGCCGCCAGCCACAGCTCTCACCCCATGTCCAGGGGGACTTATTCCTCTGAGGTGGAATAAGTCCCTCATCTTACAAGCTAAGCCCCGACGTACAGGTATGACCTCAGAGACGGCCCTCTAGTCCGGGATCATGGCCCACCCATGCCCCGCCTCACTCTGCCTCCAGACTACCCCTCCCGCCCTTATCACAGGCTCACCGTACAATACCGCTGTACGTATGGGGCATCTTTGTGCCGGGATCAGCAGGGGGACAAATAGCAGGGATGTATGTCTAGACAGGATGTACATCCCTACTATTCGTGGCACAGTATGACCCCCACTGTGTCTAACATGTCCCCAGCACTTACTGCCCTGAATATTCACCTACTGAGGTAGCATTAAGTGCAACTGCACTAATTGCAACATTGGCTGTTAGCGTGTAATAAGCACCATGTGCGAATAGCAATGGACAGTCCATGCTCACTCTCTTCCCATAACCTACCCATTCACCATCCCATTGTGCAATGAGCAGTTAATGTGGGAATTAGCTTGTGGCAACAATTTCCATGACCTCACACTAACTGCTTACTGCTCGTTAACCATTAGGGCTTTTTAGAAAACGTGATTCTAATTTTACTAGTTTGAGCACCTAAACCTCAGAGGTGGAAGCCATATTTTGGGGTGTATGGGCTATATGTCTGGGAGGCTATACTGTATGTTTCTGGCTGTAATGGGTAGTGTTCTCTCTCCCACTTCCCCCCTACAATTGCTCCCTTTTTCCTTTTCCCCTCCTCCTCCTCTTTCCCCCTTGCACTTGCTCTCTTTCCCTCCCCTTCTTTCTAATCTCCTTCTCTCTTGCACTCTCCATCTCTCCTCTCCCTCTTCTTTACCCCTCTGAACATCCTATTCTCTTTAGTGCAGTCCAGTTGGCTCCTATACTAGCACAATGCGACGTTTTCCTCTTTTTGTGCTGACAGGGGATGAGTCCGTGCTGACACACTGCTCATTCGTCCACGCTCACTATGAAATGTTTCCTCTTCTTTGCTGGTGGAGATTGGATCCCTGACAGCACACTTCTCATTGCTTCCCCACTGCCATAGGATACAAAGGAATAGGAGGGTTAGTGGTGTGAGGTGCTCAGGATCTTTGTTGCTAGGTTGATGGTAAGACAAACAGACAAAGGGCATCAGCTGTTTGCTTGAAGAAGAGGGTGAGAAATGGAAGAGACAGATTTTGGGATTTCACCCCCAGCAAACGTTTCATGATGCTGGGGAAAATAACAAAGAAGTCTTATTAATTCACTCATCAACAATGAAGTGGAAGAGAAGATTAAAAATTAAGTTATACAGTATGCTACCGGGCGCCATTTATCTTCGGATATAATCTCAAGCTAAGTACCCTTTTTTTCAACTCATTAACGGCTGGTTGGTATTGAGGGTGTGGGTCCCTCGATCCTTTACTAGGGGTAAATCCCTAATTTTATTTTAAGATAAAAACGGAACAACACGCTACGAGAAGGGGAGGTTTTTCTTCCTTCCTTCTAGGCGTGCGTTCCAACAAAAATTTGGTGAATTGTTAGGTTCCTCACTTTCTTTTTGTGGTTATCAGTAGATTGGGCATTGACTGTCTTATTTAAGGGCCCTTCAATTTCCATGGATTGGGCATCCTTATTAACCAAAGCAGAGAAGGCATTATGTAGGGATATCTCTTGATGTATAGGGCGTCTCTGCATTACAGGTCTCAATCTACCAGAGCCCACTGTGATCCATTTGTTCCTGGGATGTTTGATTCTTTGTGGGAGCGGTGGTGGACTTTGTTCGATTTGTATCCTAGAAGAGGTGTGTTTCATTGCAGCTAGTTCTTCCCTTAGTAGAGTCAATTCTTTATGCATGGCAGGTAACTTGAGGCATATAGGACAAGCTCTTAGGTTCCAAATAATTCTTCTCAGAATGAAAGCACCACAGTTATTGCACCGAATATACAACATGCTGATTAAGGATCCTATAGGGAGAGGAAGAAAAGGTGGGCTCAACACCAAATTAAAAGGATAGATGTCAATGTATGTGACCACTATATAGGCAATGCAGCCCCGAGGTGGGTGGAGTGAGGGGTAGGGTGGGCGGTAACCTAAGTGTCCCTGGCCAGTAAGCCTTACATGAACTGAGGGCACACTCAGATCTGATTTAAGGGCAACGCAAGGAATGTAGGCAGTCAGAATATTCCCAAAAATGAATGTATATCCAACAGTTAAATTCTATATTAGCAAACGAAACAAGCAAAAGATAGAAGGCTGAAAGTTTAGCTGTGTGAAGGCTCTGGAAGCTGTGAAGACTAGAATTGATCAGGTACTTGTGGACAGGCTGAAAGGTAATTTAATTAGCACTGCCCTGTGAGCAGTCTTGCAACAGACAATTCCAACAATGGAAGCAGAAATAGTCAACCTGAACTTTTTACTTCTATGTATCTGCCTACTGTGCAAAGGTCCCTGTAACTTTAAGTGATATATTTGCTACTAAAGTAAGTGGAAAACTCAGGTAAAAGACCAGGTCCCTGCAAATCTAAGTATTTATTTTCCAAGTAGCTTTATATCACTAGTGTCCCTGGCCAGTAGGCCTTACATGAACAGAGGGCACACTCAGATACCTGATTTAAGGGCTATGCATGGAATGTAGGCAGTCAGAATATTCCCAAAAATGAATGTATATCCAAAGAGTTTAATTCTATATTAGCCAACAAAACAGGCAAAGGATAGAAGGCTGAAAGCTTAGCTATGTGGAGGCTCTGGGTTCTGAATCAAACAGAGGAATTGGACAGGGATCTGATCAAAGAGACTGAAAACATGAGAATGAAGGGAGAGGTGCTGCTACTAGGTGACTGCGACCTGCCATATGCAGATTAGAATATCCTGTCTGTGGACTCTGAAAGCAAAGGAGAAATTGCAGATGTATTATGAAAGGACTCTGTTCTGACAAAAGATGATAGAACCTACTAGAGGAAAGGGCAAGAATGGATCTAGTACTCAGAGATAGAGATGGTGTTTCTAATGTGATAATCAGATAGTGTGTTTGATTTGAAAGCAAAGGTAGAGACCAGACATACTAAGATCGTAGTCTGGAAATTCAAAAATACTGACTCTGACAAAATGGGAATGTCACTGAAGGAGAGGAACAGGCACAGAGGGAAAAGATACAGTAGCTAAAAGAAGTTATAATAATCACAATGAAAATCATCAGTAATATCTGAAGATTGGAGGATCGCAAGTGTAACACCAATTTTTAAAAAGGGTTCCAGGGGTGAACCGGGAAATTACAAACCGGTGAGCCTGACGCCAGTACCGGGAAAAATGGTAGAAACCATCATAAAGAACAAAATTACTGAACATGTAGATAGGCATGACTTAATGGGAGACAGCCAACATGGCTTTAGATAAGGAAGATCTTGTCTTACTAATCTGTTATGTTTTTTTGAAGGTGTGAATAAACATGTAGACAAAGGTGAGTCAATAGATATAGTGTATCTGGACTTTCAGAAAGCCTTTGACAAGGTCCCTCATCGGAGACTTTTGGCACAACTAAAAAGTCATGGGATAGGAGGCAGTGTACTATTGTGGATCAGGAACTGGTTAAAAGATAGAAAGCAGAGGGTAGGGCTAAATGGTCAATTTTCCCAATGGAAAAAGGTGAATAGTGGAATACCCCAGGGATCTGTGCTGGGTCCGCTGCTTTTTGGCATATTAATAAATGACCTCGAAAAGGGAATAACGTGAGGTTAACAAATTTGCAGATGACATGAAACTACTCCACACGAGGATTGTGGAAAATTGCAAGAGGATCTTGATAAATTGGAAGACTGGGCATCCAAATAGCAGATGAAATTTAATGTGGACAAGTGCAAAGTTATGCACTTAGGAAAGAAAAACCCAAACTATGGTTACACGATGCAAGGTTACACATTAGCAACCAACACCCAGGAAAAAGATTTAGGTGTCATTGTGGATAACATGTCAAAACCCTCCGCCTAGTGTGCAGCGGCGGCCAAGAGAGCAAATAGAATGCTAGGTATCATAAGAAAAGCAATGGAAAATAAAACAAAGGATATTATAAAGCCTCTGTATCGTTCCATGGTGATACCACACTTTGAGTATTGTGTACAATTCTGGTCACCGTATCTTAAAGAGGATATAGCGTTATTAGAAAAGGTACAGAGAAGAGCCACCAAAATGGTAAAGGGGATGGAAGGATACCCTATGAAGAGAGGCTAAAAGAGATGGCTGAGGGGAGATAAGATAGAGGTCTACAAATTAATGAATGGAGTGGAACGGGTAAACGTAGATCGATTGTTTATGTCATCAGAATATAGAAAGACTAGGGGACATGCAATGAAGCTAAAAGGGAAACTATTTAAGACTAATAAGAGAAAATATTTTTTCACTCAACGTGTAATCAAACTCTGGAATTTGTTACCAGAGGATGTAGTAACAGCTGTTAGTGTAGCTGGGTTTAAAAAAGGTTTGGACAAGTTCCTGGAGGAAAGATCTATAAACCATTCTAAAAGGGACCAGGGATATTACTGCTTGACCCAATATAAGCACTGTGGAACCTGTGTTTTTTTGGGGAAACTGCTAGGTACTTATGATCTAGATTGGCCACTGCTGGAAACAGGATACTGGGCTTGATGGACCTTGTTCTGACACAGTATGGCATATCTTATGTTCTTATGTTTTTTTAAGGAAAATAATACCTGATAAATCTGAATGAAATTAAGAAAGAAATCAGGATGTCAAAATCACAAACAGAAGAAAGATGGCTAAAGATAAAAAGTCAGGTGATAAGACTTTTCTCAGGTATGTTGGTGAGGGAAGGGAGGCCAGACGTGGAATTCTAAGGCTGAAAGGTCTCAAGAACCAATGTTTAGAAAGTGATAAGGAAAAAGCAGATTTGCTAAACAAATATTTCTGTATGATGTTCAAGCAAAAAAACTCTCCTCCCCTCCCACTCCCCTCCCACTCTCCTCCAACCTCCCATTACTCCCCTTCTCCCTCCTCTCCTGCACTTCCCCCTCCCCCCCTCCATCCCCAGTTCTCGTGCTTGTTATTGCTCTTCCGAGCCAGTCCACACAACTGTCCCCACTGCTTCTGAGACATGGAGCTGCTCTTCCTGCCCCTGCACCTCGACAAGGATGACGACCACTACTACTACTGCTACTACCTATCCTTTCTATAGCACGACGAGCAGGGCTGAATCAAGAATATGAGGCACTCTAGCTGAACCTCTTTCCTGGGGCCTCCCTGCTCTCACTCCCACCCCCACTACTGCTACTGTTGCCCCTCTCCAAGACCAATAGCAGTGGCAATGGCTTTAAACAGCATATCAGCACTCATTGAAACCTCCAGCGCGTTGTGCTGTTCCTGCTTCCACCACTTCTGATGCAGACTTTCTTTTGCATGGGGGTAGAAGTAGCTGGTCCATCTGCTTCTATCCCTATGCAAACAGGAAGTCTGCATCGGAGGGGGCAGAAGCAGGAACGCGCTGGAGGTTTCAATAAGCGCTGAGATGCTGTTTAAAGCCATCCCCAATGCTGTTAGTCTTGGAGAGGTCAGCAGTGGTGGCAATGGCCACCCTGGGACCACTGATGCTCTAGGCGACTGCCTAGTTTGACTAATGGTAATGCTGGCCCTTACTACAAGGCATTTGCAGTGCTATACACAGATATGGAAGAGACAGACCCTGCTAAATACAGCTTATGATCTTTTTAAAAAAATGAGAAAAACACAACAAATAGGGGACTAGGGTAGAACTAAGGGGAAATGGTTATAACACACAAGGGTGGTAAACAGAAAAATGAAGGAGTCAGGAATCCAAAAACAGCCTTACTGAGGTGGGATTTTAGCCTGTATTTGATTTGGACTAGGAATGCTTTCTGACATACTGAGTCAGGTAGTCTATTCCAGGAATATGGCGATAAGTGGGAACTAATGAAGGTTGGAGATGGCAGTGGAAGAGAAGAGCTAAGTTAAAAGTGCTTTGCCTGCTGAATGGATTGCCCAAGGAAGTACTGTACAAACACAGATAGAGACAGTCACTATTCATCAGAGCTTACAATCTAATCAAGACGGACAAGACAAAAGATAGGAATAAGGATAGAATAGGGAAGAGTAAGGAAGGGATGGAAACACAAGGAAACAAGGGATCAGGATCCAAAAGTAGCATAGATTTGAAAAGGGTCAGAGAAAGGGCCTGACATACAGACTCAGGAAATCTGTTCCAGGCATAAAGAGCAGCAAGGTAAAAGGACTGAAGTCTGGAGTTAGCAGCGGAAGAGAAGGGCAAAGAGAGGAGCAAGCCAGTAGAAGAGCAGAGCTCTTGAGGAGGGGTATAGGGGGAGAGGAGAGAGGAAAGGTAGTGAGGAGCAGAAGAAGGAATGTATTTAAAGGTCAGATTCACATTTCTCCAGGGCTCACTAGCCGCCACCTCACTTCTTGGCCTGCCGCCTTGCCACCTCCTACAGCTCCTTGATGACGGCCTGCCGGACACTGTTCATTCTGCAGCCCAGTTCCGCCACGTCACCTGGCACCTGGGTGGTTTCCTGACAGATTTGGTGCAGGGTGTCAGAGGCCAGAAGTCATCACACCACATCACCGCCCTCAGATCTGAGATGGCTAAAAGAAAATCTCCATGGATATATCAAACAAAGTGAGCAGTTCAAAAATAGATGCAAAATACATGTGTTCAAAGCAAAGGTGCATGCTCAAGCTCTGCTGGGTGTTGTCCCCTCCAATGCAAACGTTCTGCTGAAGGGGGAGATTGGATAGACTTTGAGAGTGCACTTGCACTCAGAGTCCCTGTGCCATGCACACCACTCTACAGTGTTTCAGGGCAGCCCATGTAGAAGGGAACAAACAGACTCTTCTGCTGCCCCTGAACTCTATAGTATGTTTTACTATATCAGGCCCATGAGCATCCTGCCACCATTGCAACCCCCTGCTTGGCCAGCGATCCTTACTTGGTTGTTGTACACCCTCAGTAACCATGCCACTGGGTGTCCTGGGTTGGGAGAGGGGGCCATTGCTCCTGCAGCACTCACATCTGGTACTGTTTGTCAGGGGGGAGGGCAGTAATTGCCATGCCCATTGGTGCATTTCACTGATTGGCATCACTTTCCTGCACACAGTTGTACCCTGCACATGTACCTAGGTACTATCAGTGATACCTGTACAGTGCTCTTTTGTTCTTGTTTCTCATATCATCTCCACCCTGACCTGGCTTGGAACCCTACACTGCCTCTCTCTGTCCATGTGACTCATGCTGTAGATCCCAGGTCCTTGCTTCTACCATATGTTTGCCATGTCCTGTTGGGCACACCTTTAATCCTCTCTACAACAAATGTAGCAGCTATTCAGGGATCTGCTACATGCCACCATTCTAACCTATGCCCTGGTTACTGTGGTAGTACATCAGATGCCCCAGTGTGGCACTCTATGTTGTGGATGCATGATGTTGGCTTGCATCTTATGGCTTTGCACATTACAGGTAGCAATCTGGGTCCCCTCCCCATGTGTACACAAAGAAGCGAGATACTCAAAGGGAATTTATTAAGACCAATTAGGTCAAGCAATAGAAATACGAATACCACAAGACCCTGTACAAGCCATGTTTCGGCAGGAACCTTCTTCAATTGTCAAAACTCTGTAGTATATTCTCTTCTATTTGACCAATTCTGTTAGCAGTCTTTCATGCAATCTGGCACCGCGGACCATAGCAAACCAGTGCACAGCGTTGTAGAGTAGCTCATATAGGGTCTTGTGGTATTGGTATTCCTACTGTTTGACCTAATTGGTCTTAATAAAATTCCCTTTGAGTATCTCGCTTCTTTGCACTTGGACGTTGGTGAGTACCTTTGTGATTTTTGTTGTTTTAGACTCCCCTCCCCATGTGTGCCATCTATGCCATGTGTGCAATGACGTACCTTGCACATGCCACATGGCTATTCAGCACCTCTCACTTTGCAGATCTGTGGACAGCATATCAGGCACTTTGACTGTGTTTACTGCAGCTTTGCCAGCCCTGTGTCCTGCTGCTGCAGCTGCCTCGTGTAGCACACAAAAATTGTGACTGCGGCTTCTGGGAGCTAAAGAAAAAATCATGTGCCAGTGGCAGGACGGAGGTAAAGGCAGCAGCCAGGAGGGAAGTTGATTGTGCAGAGGGGAGCATAGGAGGGAGGGGAAGTGTAAGAAAGTGATTGTGTTAGGGGATGAGGATGAAAGAGAGAAAATGATTGTGCCAAGGGGAAAAAGAAATGGCAAAAATTGTTGAAGGTGTGGAGGCAGGGAGAGGACTGGGGAAATGCAAAAAATTGAGCTAAGGGAGTGCAGGGAGAGAACTGCTACTACTATGGAAGGACAGACTAGATAGGCCATGTGGTCTTTTCCTGTTGTCATGTTTCTACTATTACTACTAATTTGTACAAGACGTATGCAGCTCTGTACAGAAACATGTAAGAGACTGGGGAAATGGCGACTGCTATGGCAAGGAAGGAGATACTGAAAACACCACTGAACTAAGAAGCTCTGATATTTCAGTTCTGTTGTATTCCTTCTTTTTCGCTGTTTGTCCTCCCTGTTGATTTTTCAACTAAGACTCTCTGGGGTCTCGTTAATTAAATTTTGGTTAATAAAGCTTACTTGGAGGATGAAGGTCTTCACTTGTGTTGCCATTTCAGCTTGGTCTGGTCTCACGTGCCCTGCTCCCTTTTGGATAGCACTGCCTGCTGCAGATAAGAATCCAACTTAAAGGTTGGTACTTTTAAGTTTACCTCTACTCTGCAGTGTTTTTATTGTGGGAAATATTATCTTTGTGGTTTTTTGTCTTATTCAGTATTGTGTGTCTCTCTGCTGTGGCTCTCTAGCTTTCTATCATAACTGTTTTTCAACTTGTGCTTTCACTCTGGTTGCTCTCTTTTAATTTAAGTATTTATTTATTCTCTCAGTCAACTCTGTGGTATTCCTTCTTCCTTGCAGTGGAGGAGTGCCCTAGTGGTTAGAGAAGTGGCCTGGTAACTAAGGTTTTGAATCCCACTAGCACTGCTTGTGGCCTTGAGCAAATTGCTCTGCCCTCTATTTCCTTGGAAGAAAGACCTGGTAATCTTCTTCTAGTCACATCTTGCTAAGAAAAGCAGGGGCTGCT
Organism: Ichthyophis bannanicus; assembly: GCA_033557465.1. Lineage (NCBI taxonomy): Eukaryota > Metazoa > Chordata > Amphibia > Gymnophiona > Ichthyophiidae > Ichthyophis > Ichthyophis bannanicus. The sequence continues at coordinate 860,948,719 of CM066033.1, read as the reverse complement.
GGGTCACCAGGAGTCAGTATTGACTCAATGACGCACATTGCATTGCATTTTGCCTTCTTCCTTTTTGCTGTTTGTCCTCCTCCCTATTGATATTGCAACTTGTGTCCTCCTCTTCAACTGCAGGCTTTTCTTTCCCTCCCACCCTGTCCTCATCCACCCATCCCATGGGTGCCATCTCTTATATAACCTCCTAAAGCAGAAGTAAGAATGAGGTTGAAAACTACAGACCACTTAGTCTAACCTCTGTGGTATGCAAATGATTGGAAATGCTGCTAAAAGAGAGAATAGTGAGGTTTCTGGAGTTCAATAGATTGCAGGATCCGAGCCGTCATGAGTTTACCAGAGGTAGGTCTTGTCAGACAACTCTGATTGATTTCTTTGAGTGGGTAACCAGGGAGCTGGATTGAGGGAGAGCCTTACATGTGGTATACTTAGATTTCAGTAAAGTCTTTGACACCATTCTGCATAGGTACTTATAAACAAACTGAGTACCCTAGGGATGGACTCTAAAGTTACTGATAAGGTTATAAATTGAGTGGGAGGCAGCAAAGGGTGTAGGTAAATGGAGCTCACTCTGAGGAGAAGGAGGTTACCAGTGGTGTGTCACAGGGATCTGCCCTTTGCCTGATTTGTTAATGATATTGTAGAAGGGCTGTTGGGTAAGGTTTGCCTGTTTGCAGATGATACCAAAATCTGCAATAGAGTAGACACACAGAAAGGAGTAGATAACATGAAGAGGGATCTAGCTAAGCATGAAGAATGGTCTAGAATTTGGCAGCTGCAATTTAATGCTAAAAAAATGCAGGGTCATGAATTTTGGCTGCAAACATTCAAGGGAGTGGTACAATGTAGAGGGTGAGTCCACAAAAGAAGAACAGGACCTGGGCATGATTGTGTCTGACAATCTTAAAGTAGCTAAACAGGCAGAAAATGTGACAGAGAAAGCTAAAAGGATGCTTGAGTGCATAGGGAGAGGAATGACCAGCAGAAAAAAGGAGGTGATAGTGTCTCTGGTGCAACCTCATTTGGAGTATTGTGTGCAATTCTGGAGACCACACCTTCAAAAGGATATAAACAGATTGGAGTCAGAGGGTGGCTACTAAAATGGTTAGTGGTCTTCTTATAAGCATATAAGGACAGATTTAAAGATCTTAATATGTATACTTTAGAGGAAAGATGGGATAGAGAAGATATGATAGTGATGTTTAAATACCCCCCGTGGCATAAATGCACAGGAGGAGAGTCTTTTGACTGAGCAAGATCTGCTATGAAGGGACATAGGATGAGAGTGAAAGGGGATTGACTCAGGAGTAATATGTTGAAATATTTCTTTATCGAAAGAGTGGTAGATGCATGGAATAGTCTCCCAGTGGAGGTGGTAGAGACAAAGATAGTATCTGTATTCAAAAAAGCATGGGACAAACATAGAGGATCACTAAAGGTAAAAAGGAGACTATTTTAATTGATATGGAAGGGCAGCCTAGATAGGCTATGTGGTCTTTTTCTGCCATCATTTTTCTATGTTTCTAAAGTACATTAGCGCTATTATTCTCAGATGCACCCCAACCCACTGAGGCTTCTCTCCTGTCTAACCATATAGCTTCTCTAATCTTTAGTCTCTCTTGCTCATCTATTCTTATAGCTCCTTATCACTTAATTCTCTAAATGCTAACTTTCCCTAACCTTTTCCCTTCATTCCAGAAACTTCAGACCTCTAGTTCTTGTTACCCATTCCCTATTCTCATCACCTCCCTGCTATTTTTCTTCTACCTTATCTGCTCTTGAGATTCAACATTTTCTTTCTCTCATCCTTAGATCACCAATCTTTTTCAGAGCACCTGACCCACATCATTGTCATTTCTCCTCTTCTCTCCCCCATACCCTCCTGCTCCTCCTCCTTCTTCCATCTAGGAAGATTAATCCCCGTCCTTCCCCCCATCCTATAAGCATTTCATACACTCCTTCTGCAACCCCTTTAATCTTAGTCATATCACTCTCCTTCCCCTTTCCTCTTGCTCTTTCTCATGTGCCTCCAACAAATTTACCATCATCCATGACCTCTTTGTCTCTAATGCTCTGCATCTTCTTGCTCTAACAGAGACTTGGCATCTCCCTGATAACTGCTTCAGTTGCTGCACTCTCTTATGGTGGCTACCTTTTCTTCTGTACATCTTGCCCTATCGGCTGTGGCGGAGGTGTTGGGTTACTTTACTCTCTCTTGCTATTTTTAAACCCTCTTTGCATTTCAGTCTTGTTCCTTTTCTTCCTTTGAGATCCACTCCATCCACTTATTTAGGCCACTACCTCTCCTGGTAGCTATCGTCTATGGACTGCCTGACAAGTCCTTCTTGCTTTCTCAGTGACTTTGACTCCTGGCTTTCCATTTTTCTGGACCAATTTTCCTCTTCCTTCATTCTTGAGAATTTTAACATTCATGTTGATGACCCCTCTGACTCTTCTGCCCCAAATCTCTTTGCCTTAAACTCCACATTAAACCTCCAACTGTTTTCTAAAAAGCCTACACAACAGCATGGCCACTGTCTTGGCCTTTTCTTTTACTCCAGCTGTTTGCCCTCTAACTTCCTCACCTCAATTTCTTCCCTATCTGACCATTATCTGATAACTGTCATTTTTAACCACCCCCTGCCACAGTCTCGTCCTGTCTCTACCAACACATTTAGGAAACTGTGGTAGCGCGGCATGCAGTGCCAAGGGATTTTCTTAAAAAAAAAAAAAAAGGCCAGACAGCAGTTCAGGGAAAACAAAAGCAGTTTTTATTCTGTCCCACCTTGTTAATCCTCCACAAAGCAAAACCCAGAATAGACAGCAGTTCAGGGAAAACAAAATCAGCTTTCTTCTGACCCAGCTTGTTAAACCTCCACAAGCTGGTTCTCCTGGCCCTTCCTCCATCCCCAGTTAAAGTTCCTATTTCAGAACTCCTTTACAGGGCTTTCCTTGGAAGGACGTCTGCCTTCATGGGCCTCTCTCCCTCCTGCAGCCTGCTGGGTTCTTAACCTTGCCCAGTGAGCCACGGCCTTTCATCCCTGAACTCTGTGCTGCAGACTCTTTTAAAGGGGACTGTTGATACTCCTTTTGGAGAGGGATCAGTAACATTTTATAGACCCCATCATCAAGATCTCGAACATGTTTTGCCCTGTTGGAGTCTTAAATGAAACCTGTGTCATTAGATATTGCCTCTTTTCTCCATGTACACAGGCCAGTATTATTGTCTATGCATAGTCAATGTGAAATCGGTTTATGGTTTCCTGGTGAATGAGGGTCCGCACACTCCAGGAGTCTATCAAGGCCTGGAGGTGGGTTTCCTTGAGCTCCACTGGAATCACAAAGTTCTGTGCCTCGGGGTGGGGAGTGTCCACAAAAGCACAGGTGGGATGGGTGGTTAGGCTGACATCCATGGGTTCTTCTATACCAGGGGACATTCCCAAGCAAAGTATCCCCAGGCTCCACACCTAAAACAGGTGAAGGGGTCATAGCTGGGGCCATGCACTCGCCTAGGGGTGACTTTGAGGGTTGGAACATGGGAGCCAACATCGATTCCGGCTTCCCCTTCTGTCTTCCTGGGCTGACGGGTGATTTATCCCCCTTCTCACTGTCCGCATCAGTAATCAGCTGGGCTTCATGATACTCCTCATCTATTTCTAGTGCACTCTCCAGTGTAAGCTTGGGGTGCTGAAAGATCCACTGTTTCATCGGGGTGGTCAAGACCTCCAAAAACTGCCCATATAGCACAATCTTAGCTGTCTTTGGCCTGGTCTTTGCCACTTCCATAAAGAGGTAGACTAAGGTGAGCCAATTGATAAAGTGTATCTGCATTCTCATAAAGCCTTTATGAGAGACTCTTGGTCAAATTAAAAAGTCATGGGATTGGAGGCAGTGTACTATTCTAGATCAGGAACTGGTGAAAAGATAGAATGCAGAGAGTAGGGCAAAATGGGCAATTTTTTCAATGGAGAAAGGTGAATAGTAGAGTACCCCAGGGATCTGTGCTGGGCCCACTGCTTTTTAACATATTCATAAATGACCTGGAAATGGGAATAACGAGTGAAATGATCAGATCTGCAGATGACACAAAATTATTCAAAGCTGTTAAAATGCAAGAGGATTGTGAAAAATTGCAAGAGGACCTTGATAAGATCTTCTGTCTCCATAGGCCTCTCGCCTTCCTGTCACCTGCTGAGTTCTTAACCTCTCCCTGTGAGCCACTCCCTCCCCGTCCTGAACTCTAGGCTACAGAATCACTTAAAGGGGATGCTGATACTCCCTTTGGAGAATGGCGGTTAGAATTCTATAGACCTAATCTGAGAAACCTTAAGGCTCTCTCTTCCCATTATATCATCTACTTCTGTAGATGAGGCAGTCTCTTCCTATAACACTATACTTTCCTCTGCTTTGGATTCCCTTGCTCCTCCCATTTCACATCTTGTGAGGTGTACTGCACCTCATCCTTAGCTCACCTCTAAAATCCGCTGCCTACATTCATGTGCCCACTCTGCTGAGTGCCTTTGGTGTAAATCCCATATCTGTGCTGACATCCTACATTTCAAATTCATGACTGCCTCCTTCCAATCTGCCATATCACTTGCTAAGCAATAATACTATGTCCATCTGACCAACTCTTACCTCTGATTTTCGCCGTCTTTTTGCAACCCTCAACTCCTCCTCAAAGTGCCTTCACCCCTATCCCTCCTTTACTCTCTGCTCAAACGTTGACTGATTATTTCTGTGATAAGGTTCACAAAATTAGTGTTGAGTTCTTCACAGAACCATCTACACCATCATCTTCCCCTCCACCTCTTCATTTTCAACCTCTGTAAGTTTTTCTTCCTTTTCTAAAATCACTGAGGAGGAAACTGCACATCTTCTGTCCTCCCCCAAATTTGCCACCTGCTCTGATCACATCCCTACTCATCTACTGAGCTCGATCTCTCTCACTGTCTTTTCCTTCCTTTGTTAATGTACATCCTCATCCTATCACTTTCCAATCTTCCTGCAGCCTTCAAACTTGTCATGGCTTCACCTCTCCTTGAAAACTCTTCACTAAACCCTACCTTTCTTTCCAATTATTGGCCCATCTCCCTCTTCCCTTTTGTATCCAAACTGCTCAAATTATATACCGTAGTTCATTGCTGTTGTCTTGATTTTATTCTCTCTCAAATCATTCTGAATCCCCTATTATCTGGATTTAATCTTTTACATTTTACTGAAACTGTCCTTGACAAAATCTCCAATGACCTCTTCTTGGCCAAATTTAAGGGTCTTTATTCAATCCTTATCATTCTTGACCTATCTGCAACTTTTAACACTGTTGATCATGACCTCCCCCTTGATCCTTGTTCTAACTTGCTTCAGAGGCTCTATTATGTCTTGGTTTTCTTCTTATCTCTCCCATCACACATTTAATGTATGTTCTGGTGGAGCTTCCTCCATTGCTATTCCCCTTTTAGTCAGAGTACCACAGGGATCTGTCTTGGAACCTCTTTTTCTCTTTTGATACTTATTCCCTTGGTGCCCTGATCCCCTCCCATGGTTTCCAGTACCATCTTTACACCAATGACTCTAAGATTTACCTCTCTGCAAATGAACTCTCTCCAGGAAATCAGGCCCGTATTTCCACCTGCTTGTCTGATGTTGCTGCCTGGATGTCCTGAACATGGCCAAGATGGAGCTCATTATCTTTCCCCCTAAACCTACCTTCCTCGTTGCTCTATTTCTGTGGCTTCTATTTCCTAGGCTTGCAACCTTAGGGTTATCTTTGACTATTATGTCACTTTCTCTGCACATATCCATCACATAGCTAAAACCTGTAGTTTCTTTCTCTATAACACCAGCAAAATCCATTCCTTTCTTTCTGAACCCACTACTAAGACCCTTATCCATTCTCTAGTCATCTCTCATTTAGACTATTGCAACCTGCTCCTTTCTGTTCACCCCCTGAATAATCTCTCTCCTCTTCAGTCCATTCAGAACTCAGTCACAAAGCTAATCTTCCTCCAGTGTCGCTATGCTCATCCAACCCCTCTTCTAAAATCACTTTATTGGCTCCCTATCCATTTCTGTATCCAGTTCAAAACAAGTGCATTCATTCTGCTACTCTTCATCATCTCTCCTCTCTTATCTCTCTCTGTGCCACTCCTTGGAAACATTGCTCATCAGGAAAATTCCTTCTCCAATGCCAGACTTCATTCATTCCTCCTTGCTGCACCATATGCCTGGAACTGACTACTTGAGACATTACATCAGGCTCCATCTCTGATTCTCTTCAAATCTAGGTTAAAATCCCAGCTCTTTGAGGCTGCTTTCAGATCCTAACCTGTATTCTTCTTTTTCACGCTTTTGTTAAACTCATCTCTAATCCCCAGTGTTGTGTTTCTCGACTGTCTCTCCAGTGTGTGTGTATACAGCAGTGTGTATGCCATGTAGCACTATTTAAATAAGTAGTAATAGTTTTGTACTAAAATCTTGATTTGCCATTTTTGTGAGCAATGTGAAAATTTGATAGTGCCAATATTTGACAAAGGATTTCTTGATTTTAAATGAGGCGCTTCAAAAGCTACACACTATTTAGGCACATAGGTCAGTATTTTAAAAGACGTATACATGAGAATGGGCATTTATGAGTGTGCTTGGACAGCCACTATTCTGTAAGTGTGCATATGGAAGTCCCATCACATGTACTTTCCCTTGGGGTATGCACAGGGGCAGAGCATAGTTGTGCTTCACTTTGCATGTATAAGTTATAGAATACTATGACTTATGTGCATATTCTGCAAATCCAGCCACAGGCACCTATAGTATGCTAGCTCTAAGGCAGGCATAATTGCCCTGACTAGGTTAAGGAGTAGCAGTATACTCCTGTTTTATAAAGTAAAGTACGCGCATGCTTCACTTTATAAAATAAGCCCCCAATATGTGCATGGTAATGCATGTTAACTGTGCAGGGGTTTATAAAATTATGCTCTACAAGGGCATTTTTTTATGTGAAATGTGTCCTGTCTCTCCAAGGGTTTTAACTAGAAAAATAAATATTGCATTTTGATGTTTGCTCTTCCTGCTAATCATTAACTTTTAAGATGTCCATACTTTATCTTTTTTATTAAAACCTTTTGCTAGATATTTATCCTTGCTAATAGTATATTTAATGATGCTTGTTTTATTCTTGTGTTTTAAACCTATTTGTTGATGCCTTTTGCTTTTGTTTTTTATGCTTCTGTACTTGATCTTGTTCATGGGGAGGATAAATGTCAAAGTCATTTGCAAGGGTTAAGCAGAATTTTACCCATAGAAAGGAGCTCTTTGAAAATGACTCACCCTCTGGGAAGCTTAAAGCATGTATATTGTTCCACATGCATACGTTTGCCTATATTTAGTAGAGGCATTCCTGGTGGATAAGGTTAGAGCTAAGGCCAGCCCATCCATTGTGTGGAAATGTTGCCCACACATGGACCCGCACCTCAAGGGACCCCACACCCAACCGGTTGCAGATTGAACCAGGGAGGCCCGAAGCTCCAGCTGACCTCTGAACAACCGCAGGAGTAAAGAGTAGTGTTTGCATTCTGTCCCACAGCTGTGATTAAAAGTAGGCCACCGGCATGCTGAGTGCTGGGAGGTCAAATGGGGCATGCCCCCATTTAACCTCCTAGCACTCAGTGCGCCAGCAGTTTCCTTTTTATCACAACCGCGGGAGAGCAGGAAAATGCTGCTCTTTACTCCCATGGTTATTCAGAGGTGAGCTGGGGTTTCAAGCCTCCCCAGCTCCCTCTGCAGCTGGTCAGACGCAGTGCCCCTTTTGGTGTGTGGCTGGAGGAGGGGGGACTGGGAACTAGAATGGGAATGGGAAGAGGGTGCTAGAATGGAATGGGGTGGGAGAATAGAGGCTAGAATTGGAACAGGGGGGACCAGGTCTGGAAATATGCTGATGTTGGGGGATCTGAGACTGGAAGGGAATGGATTCTGGGAGGGACTGGAAGAAAACTGATGTTGGGGGGTTAGAGCTGGGGATGGGCACTGGGACTAGAAGGGAGTTGATGCTGGGAGGGACTGGAGGAGGACTGATACTGGGTGGTTAGCAATGGAAATGGCCTGGGGATGGGGGACTGGGACTAGAAGGGAACTGATACTTGGGGCTTAGGACTGGAAATGGGCTGATGCTAGGGGACTTGAAGGGAGCTGATGCTGGGAAGGATTGGAAGAGGACTGATACTGAGGGTTAGAGCTGGAAATGGCCTGGGGATGGGGTATGGGGGATTGGGATTGGAAAGGAACCAATGCTGGGAGGGACTGGAGGAGGACTGATACTGGGGGGCTAGGACTGGAAATGGGCGAATGGGACTGGAAGAGAGTGGATGCTGGGAAGGGCTGGAACTAGAAGGGAGCTGATGCTGGAGGAGAGCCAGAAGGTGGTGGGGCTGGGGCTGGCAGGAGAAAAAAAAGAAGCCGGGGATGAGGACGAAGAGGGGAACAGATATTTTGTGTGTGAGAGAAAAAATATCAATGATTGGCTGAGTACTGGGATAGTAAGTGAGGATTGAGGATGGAGGGGTGAAATTTAAGTGGATGAAAAAGGAATAAAGAAAAAAATGGAGGAAAGAGCAAAAGATCATTATGTTAGAGGCAAATGTAGAGAGAATGGATAAAACTAGAAGACAGAAAAAAGGACAAATGGACAGCAGACAATGGAGAGTTAGCAAGAAGACACAAAGAAAACAGAAGAAAGCAACTGGGGCAATTGCAACTGAAAAATAAAATGCCCAAGCAACAAAAGGTAGAAAAAACCTATTTTATTCTGAATTTCTTAATTGGAATATGTCAGCTTTTGGAAATGTGCATCGCTAATATTTTGCGTTTTATTTAGTACAAGAGGAAATTAATTTATAGTTTGGAATTGAACATTCACAGTTTGGCTTTTGATGTTCCCAATTTAATTATATTGTCTTCATATTTCTAATTGTGATCCCTTGTTCTATGTTTGGTGATAGACTATGTTTTGCATGCGTAACCGAACTGCTGTATTCTGTTCAAGTAGTTTCTATGTAACAGTCCCACTTGTTCTCATTCCCCAGTAGGAGATGTATTGGTATTCTCTGAGATGTATTGGTTTATTATTTGCAGTGTTGTCTTTTGATAGGTGCTTTGTGAGTCCTGGTAGTGCTGTTATGATACAGCGGATTTGCTATGGATTCTAAATGAGCAGGATGTATATAGTACTTCCTAATGTGCCTGGCAATTGATACTGGAGTATAGCGCTGGTAGTCTCTTTATCCTCACTGCCCATGCAAATAGTATTGAGACACTCATTAAGAGGCATGTCTATTAAAAGTTAATGTGCATTCACAAATGTAAATGTGCATTAAGTGTAGCAACACCCATTTATTTCTATTGGCGAAGTGGCACTTAATGCACATTAGTAAACATGCCCCTAAGTCATTGCCAGGACAAAAAAGAGGCTTGTGAAGGGATCCTTTGAAAGCTGCCTAAAATTTAGATGGGCAACATATACATTTTAAAATAAAATAAAGTAGATTTATGCAAATGAGAGGCTATGCAAATGAGGCCCTGCAATGTTAAAGAGTACAGTTTATGTAAACCCTGAACACTAAACCTAAGTGAAAATGTAATACTGATATTGGACAGAAATGTAAACCCACAATAAGAATAATAGTAAATGTTATTTATCTTAATGATGTGTTGAACTGGACTACTGAAATGTCGTTGGGGCTTCGTAACCTGAACTTTCTTGGACCACCGTTGTTATTGGAAAGAAAACTTTTATTTGTTGTATTCTCTGGAACCAATCTTCTCAACTGATTGGCTCTAATTTATTTAGTTACTAATAAATTCCATTTACAATGTCTACCTCTGTGGTAAATGTGATTATTTGTTTTTGTGCTGACATCACTTCCAGAATAAATCAATTGTAACATCACATTGGTATACTAACTGAATACTTTTAGTTTATTTTCCTCTCTTCTCTGATTCCTATATGGGAAAAGTGAGAAGAGACGTGGATAGTGAAGATTCCTGTACACCGCCACCAAGAGGACTACCAGATTCAGTGGTAACCGCTTGGCCTAGACAACTTGAACATCGTTCCAGGGGTAGGAGTAAGAGTCTTGTAGCTCCCTCCGGGGTGAGACTACACCAAGAAACTATTTTACATAGTCTCAATTCTGTCATTCAATAGTACTAAATCATTGTGACATTCAATAGTACTAAATCATTGTGGAACCTGTATCTTTTGGGGAAACTGCTAGGTACGTATGACCTAGATTGGCCACTGTTGGAAACAGGATACTGGGCTCGGTGGACCTTGGTCTGACCCAGTATGGCATACCTTATGTTATGTTCTTATGTTCTTATCTTCCACCTAGCCCTACCTGCAGATGATCTTGTTTCTATTTCCTTGTCAAAGTAGCAAACATCCACCTTTGCTTTTTCTTGTCCTTCCAATTCTCCCTTTCCATCTCTCCCAACCACTTTCTCTCTTTCCCCCATTAAGACATCTGCCTGATTCTCCTTTTTCCCAGCTATTGATTTTTCCCTGTTGCAAACATTCTCTTTTGCCAGACCAACATCTTCAACCCACTCCCCTTACAGTGAATCAATGAACTCTCACTTGGCTTACTACCCTTTCTTCTCAAAACTATTATACCTCATATCTGGATACAGGCTATAGTGTGCTCAATACTAAAAAAAAACAAATCCAGTCCACTAAAACCAGTCAATTATCATCCTATTTCCAACCTCCCTACATATACAAACTAACTGAAAAGGTACCATACATCACCTATGGAACTTGAGAAATAAAACAAATGTTCTCCACTCCCAACAGACTGACTTTTGGTGAGGCGCAGTATGGAGACTGTCTTAGCAGCCTTCTTAAATGAAACCCACAGTTATCTAGATAGTGGGAGGGCTGCCCTGGTGGTCTGTCTTAACCTGACCTCTGCCTTTTACCTGGTAGATCATGAGTTGACACAACAATCAGCTTTTTTCTTTTCAGCTTCAACTCATTAAAAACCTTCAAAAAAAACTTAAAAAAACATTTATTTGAGGAAGCATTTGGTGATTGGTAGATGGAGAGGGTTTTTGAATTGCTGAACTATATCATCTTATTTTTAAATTCCTTTTTGGAGTAAAATGTATGTTTTTTAAATATTTGGATGTGCTATGTTTTTAGATTTTTATGTTTTATCTTACAATGCCTTGAGGACAGTTTTGTTTTGATTTAGCTCCTATTTAACTGGAAGCTCATTTCATATATCATCTAGCTCATCTGTTTCTAAATCTTTTGCACTATCTGTTCTACAAGGATCAGCCCTTGCCCAACTCCTTTTTAATATCTTTCCTAGTCCCCTAACTATGCTGGTACAAAATCTCAATTAAGCAACAGCATGCTTCTTGTTCTCTATACTAATCTACATATTCCTGACCTAATTCCCATGAACCAATGCTTAGAATCTGTAGCCAAAAGGTTAGAAAAAAAACACCTTAGATTGAACCTTAACAAATCTGTTTCTGCTTGGATAACAGGGAGAACTCTTTATACTTCCATTTAGTCAACTTTGCATGGTATCCCTCTGCCTAGCAGAATCTTTCAAATATTTGGACATTATTATTGATCATTAACTATCCTTTGAAGCCCACATCTCTGCAATTGCCAAAACTTCTTTTTTGCTCTATGCCAGTTCTGCTCACTAAGAACAAATCTGGACCCACTCGATCAGTGCTCTCTGATACTTGCTCTCATTACTCTTCTCTGAACTAAGATCCATTGACTTAAAATGGCCTCAGATCATCCAAAACACAGCTATTTGATTTCTTACACACAACTGAAATTTGATCAAATCTTCATATCACCCCTTTATTGTTATCTATCGAGTCTACTTTAAGATTCTTGTTATGGCCGATATGGCCCTAAAAACTTGGTATCCAAGTTATCTTTGTTCTTTCCTTATACCTCATACTTCCTTTTGTCCTGCACAATCTTCACAGAAAAACCTGTTATCTACTCCCTTGTCTCCAAAACAAGACTTGAATCTACTAGGAAGGCAGCCTTTTTTCTTCCTAGCACCCAAGCTGTGGAATTAACTTCCTCTCTTTGCATGCAGAACCTTCCTATAAAAAATTCAGAGTAGAACTAAAGACCAACCTTTTTACTCTAGCTTTTGTTGAATCGTGAGCCTGGGGCTGGTTTCAACTGAGGGTAGGGGCATTATGATGGATATTTATTTGTATTTGCATTTTATTTTATTGTAGTGCTTGATATACTGCCCAAGCAAAGCATCAGAGCGGTGTACAATTAATAAGATTGCAGGTAAAGAAAGAAAGAAACACCATTGTTTAGACAGGAAAGCAAGAGATGGAAAGACAGACAGAAAATAAGAGGAAAGATGCATCATACAGACATGGAAGGGGGGGGGGGTGACGGATCGACTAAGGGAGAAAAACCCTAGGGGTCGGGGAGAGGGAAGTCAAAGGCAAGGTGGAAGAGGTGGGTCTTGAGCATAGTCTTGAACTGGGAAAATGAGAGTTCAGTGCGGAGGGTATGTGGTAGGAAGTTCCAGAGTGCGGGGCCTAGAAAGAAGAATGCAGAATGGTGGGTAAGTTTGAGACGGGCCTGGTATGGGAGGGGAGAAAGAGACAATTCCCATGAGCAGACCGGAGAGGGCGGGGAGTGGGCTGATGGTGAATAAGGTCTGCTAGGTATTGGGGGATACCGGTGTGCAATACTTTGTGAGTGATGGTAAGGGGGATGGAAGGGAGGGGCGGCGATGGCTCCAGAAGACAGGTATGGCCGCCATGGCAGGAGTGGTGAGGAGGATCGTTCAGGAGTAGGAGCTGCTGAGAATGACTGAGGAAGATAGGATGAAGGGGCTGAGGGTCTGTACAAAGTTGTGGTAGTGAGGTAGGGAATTAAGATGGCAGATGCCAGTGTCCACCACCCTCGTCACTGTTCTGCATAGAAGGAAAGAAATCTGATGGAAGTAAACAAGAAAGTTGTAAATTTGGTAAGAAACTGGTTGAACATCAAGAAAGAGGGTAAATAGAATCCTCTTTGGTGAGAGCAGAGTAGCTAATTTGGTACCTCAGGACACAGTATTAACAGGATATGGCTTTTTCAGCATGCTAAGACCCCATAATTTCTCCATCCTCTACTAATAAAAAGAGCCACCTTATCCCACCAGAAAGTGAGGTGAACTCAGACACAAGAGATATCACCCAGATAACATGTTAAAGGAAAGTCTAGCTTGTGGATTACTTAAGTCCTACAAATATGGACTCAAGCCTATCTACTGCAACTTCTGCTCACAAGCTAGCATTGTTTTAAATAGGGAAGATACTGTAAACAAATTATTGAAGCCTCCAATGCAATTGCAAAACTGATGAGTCAGGGAGGTGCAGTAGACATTGCCTACCTGGACTTTGTAAGGCTTTTGACACTGTTCTGTATAGAAGGAAAGAAACCCGATGGAAGTAAACAAGAAAGTTGTAAACTAGGTAAGAAATATCAAGAGAGTAATGGTAAATGGAATCCTCTTTGGTGAAAGCAGAGTAGTTAATTTGATACCTCAGGACACAGTATTAACATGATTTCTTTTGAATATCTTTATTAACAACATTTATGAAGAATATTTATAAAGGACTACCAAAAGGGACTGCTACAGCTGGAAATAGATCTGCACTTGTAAGTATTTATCTTCTGGAATATACCCTGAATCTTGGGGAAAAAGGGAATCCTTTGGGTTAAAGCTGATAAATCTGTGTATTTTAGAATTCAGTGTTTTTGTTGAGTCAGTCAGGTCTTAGTACCACCAGAGAATTTTTCATTTAAATCAAATCAGAGTATAGCTTAGCATAGAAAGTAAAATAAAATAAATAGTGACTGAAATGAATTTGTTTCTAGAGAGCTTTTTTATTTATTTTTAATTTACATATTTGATTTGTTTACAGAGAAAACAAATACAAATGAGAAAGAAACCATAAATGATACATAAAGTACTTAAATCAGTAAACCCTCACAAGTCCACATCAAGGGAAGACACGCGGATACTACAACAGAAGAAGAAAAAAGAAAAAAATCACAACCTGACTACATTCTGGAAAGCCAATCCTATAACCCAAATTATATGTAGCTATCTAGCAAATACAGATCAGGTACCAGCAGAAACTGCAACATTTCTACGAGCCTTCAAAAAATCCTCTAACTGTAAAACCTCAAAGAAAATAAAATTGTCTGTCCCTGATGTCACCAGGAATTGACATGGAAATTTAAGGAAAAATGTAGCACTCACTTTCAGGACTTGAGGGCGCAGAGCTAAAATAGTCTTGCGCCATGCCTGGGTCTGCCTGGAGACATCAGAGAAGACATTCACATGTTGTCCACAAAACAAAGCAGATTTCTTTTGAAAATAAAGTTTCAATATCATATTTTTATCTAATTTGAGTTGAAGGAGACCAGCCGAGTTGCTGATGTAGGAATCTCATCAAGAGAAGACTCTATAAACTCAGATATATTCAGGCCATCCACCGACACCAGGGTGTCACGCCTCTCCCCTCCACCATCATCTACCCTTGCTGCCTGGGAAAGATAATAAAAAATTTTAATTGTTACAGTCGTAGGATCCTGTAGTCCCAATACTTCTTTTAAATAACTTATGAAATAAAATCATTGGAGATAAATAATGTGCACAAGGAAAATTAAGACATCTAAGATTCTTAGCCCAGGAAGCATTCTCCAAAATCTCCTGTTGCCTATGCAAAATAAGATTATCTTTGATGGAGGAGAGGCAGCTCCCTGCAAGGTGGATACCAGAAATTCAACCTTTTGTAGACGAGAATCACATGATGAGAAATAAGAATAATATTGGGCCAATTTCTCCATGGTTTCCTTTGCAAAATCAGCAAACTGTGAAACTGTTTTATTTAATGAGGATTCCATCCGAGTAAGCAAAGACCATATATCATGCAACGAGACCTCATGAGGCTGTTTACCTGAAGCTGAAACATTAGCAATTACATTCAGGGAATCAGAAACCACCGGAACCTGAACAACTCGGGGCAGTGGAACCACTGTACCCAGGAGCTCAATCCCCTGGGCGTCTGACCCTCCCCGGATACACAGGGCAGTGTCAATCCTACCATATTGGGAGAGGACGTCACCAGCCCCAAAACATCACTGCTAGATAGTGGGCTTGGGTTTTGTACTCCCAATAACTGAGGAGACACTTCAGAAGAGGAGTCCAAATTTGCAGATATGGGAGCCAAACTTACACCCTGATCTTCCGCCGGTACTGTGAAATACCTATCCATCAGCGCCATGGCTTTCACAGTCTTAGAAGGATTCAAAGTACTCACAGTAAATACCTTCTTCTTTCGTTTTCCCATTCCATACAAATGTAACTCCTCAGCCTCCTCAGTGCTCCGAAGGGGCTCCAAAGGGCCAGACATGCCCCTTGGCCATTCCCCTTTGGACACATCTGCAGCCATGTCCTGCAGTGCAGGAGCTTACTTTAAACCCCCAATGATGTGAGGGAAGGAGGGAAGATGGTCCGATCAGCAGCAGGCAACCCTCCAACCAAACTACCAATCCACTCCTCAGCGCATTGCACCAGAACTCAGGTCAGCTCATCCACCAGGTCTCCCTGAGAGCTTTTTTATTTAAATCAGTTCAGAGTATAGCTTAGCATAAATGTAGAATAAATAGTCTCTGAATAGAAAGAAATAAACTTGTTTCTAGTGACCTTTACAAAGAAGCCTTCCAGTTAGGAGGCAAAAGATCATTGAAGTTCTCTTAAATAGGTGTTAAAGGCAAGTGACAGATTAAAGGGGCATTTGAAAGGCCCTCTCTATCAAACCAAGGGTTGTGTGAATCACACAGGCAATTGATAAGACTTTACCTTAAAAGCACAAGTCAGGGCACTGTGTAGCAAGCCAGCTTTTATTAAGTCTTCATTTCCTCCCACACACCCCAGGGAAAATCTTTGCTTTATAGGCTCTTAAACCTATTAAGGGGAAGGAGGTACACATATTCACTTTCAGGTGCAACTGATTATCCTAATTGGGAATACATCACTTAAGGACCTGAGATTAATTAATCTTGAGGTGAACAAAGTCCATTAAACGTATTAGGTATAGTTGTATTAGTATAAGTATCCCCAGCAAACCTAAGTAAGTAAACAACTTAAATGCCTAAACAAAATCTTAAAACTAATATGCAGACAGAAGTCCAGCAGTGAGATGGGGGCTTTCTAGTCTTTTGCATTGAGTGTCACATGCATGATTTTCTCCCAGTTGGTGAAGGGTCTTATATTGTGGCGCTCGCGCCCCTACCAGGCGGCTGCCTAGTAGGGACGGGTGACCACCTCTTATATTTTCCTAGGGTTATAGTTGTGTGAGGAATAATGAACCGAGTGGTTTAGAAAAGCGCACAGGAATTTATTCAGCTTCCTTGCAGGTAAGTGGATACAAATTCTTCAAGCACATATATTCTCCAGACAAAAGAAAAATAATGGATAACTTCTCCAGTAACAAATGTCCAAAAACAAAACAACAGTGAATTCAACTATCAAGTGTTTCTGGCTCACACTAATTTACCTTAGTGCATGCATCACATTCCATCTCCGAAATACTGGAATTTACACCACCCTCTTTGGCTTCAAGCTCCATACTCTCAGGTGAGCTGTAGCAGGGTTCTGCTTGGTAGCGCTCAGGGACTTTCTGCTTTAGAGTTTTTAACAGGTCAAACAACCTTTCCCACTTCCTTGTCCTCCCTTCTCTGGGCAGGTCTCCTATGGGGTGCTCTTGTTTAACCTTCCTGGTGAAACATTTCTTTCTAGGCTGTGTTATCTGGGGTATAACAGTTTCATCAGAGTCAGAAGAGAAAATATACTTGGAAGGCCTTACTGCCTCCCTTCTCCTACCTTGGGCTTTTTGTGCAGTATTCTCTCGGTTGGAGCTTTGGCCAGTCAGGACTCCCTCTGCCTCAGCGTAGGGCAGAGACTTGTGGTAGAGCTTTCCCACTCTCTTGCTAGGGTAGGTGGTTCTCCCCCTGGAACCTTCCCTATGTCCTCTGTGGCTACTGTGCTGAGTATGGTGGCTTTCTTTGTATCTTCTCTGGTTGTCTTTATAGCGATTCCTTTCTCTGCTGCTCCTTTTGGCTACAGGGCTGTTCCCTCTGTACCTTCTGGAACCTGGACTGGAACCTGAGCTGCAACTCCCACTTAGACCTGGACTGCAACTCCGACAGCAACTGCCACTGCCACTGCAACTGTGTCTCCAACCATGCTTCTCACCATGCTTCCAACCATGCTTCCAACCAGCTCTCGAACCAGCTCTCCAACCAACTCTTGAACCAGCCCTCCAACCAACCCTATCTCTAGTGTTTGTTTGCTCCCTTTCAAACACTGAGCAGGGCAACTCCCTTCCTGGCTCCGCCCTTCTGTACCTCCCACTCCTATCTGTGGCTGACCTGGAGTGTGGGCGTGGCTTACAGCTAGGTCTGCCCTCTAGGTTTCTCTCCTGGCTTCTGCTGTGGACTATGTGATCCTGTGTACCCATCCCCCGCAAAGAGGAAAAATTCTTCTTCTCTTCACTTTTTCCTGGCTGGGCTGCACTCTCCTTACCACAATATGTACACTAGGTACAAGGAACTCTTTGCTCTTAGCGAAGAGTCCGATCTCTGGAGGCTAGAGTAGTAGACTTGGAGCACATAAGGAAGACAGACAGGCATATAGACAACATCTGCAGGGGCATAGTACTGAAGTCCCACCTCCAGTCTGTCAGCTTCCCTGATGCTATAGAGAAGAAAGGTCACATGACATGAGAGCATTACCCTGGTGTGGTAGGAAGTGATCTTGAACCTAGGACCTGTCCTCCAGGTGATGTAAAACCCTCTCACACCAAGGAGATTTCTCCAGGGCCATGTGACCATGAGAGAAGGGTCAGGACAGCCATTATAGTTGGAGATTCGATCATTAGGCATGTAGATTGTTGGTTGGCAGGTGGACTTGAGGATCTCCTGGTAACATGCCTGCCTGGTATGAAGGTTGCGGACCTCTTGCACCAACTAGACAAGGTGTTGGATAGCTCTGTGGAGGAGTAGGGTGTCTTGGTACATGTTGGTACCAATTACAAAGGAAAGTGTGGTAGGGAGGGGGGCTTTTAGGTAGGAAGCTTAAATCAAGAACTTCCAGGGTAGAATTCTCTGAAATGCATTCCATTCCACAAACAGGACCCACAAGCAGGCAGAGTTCCAGAGTCTCAATGTGTGGATAAGACAATGATGCAAGGATGAGGGAGGACAACCAGTGGGACACTATGATACCTGGGTACAAATTATGCTGCAATGATAGAGTAGATCAAATTGGTGAGTAATTGTGCTCTATGTTAAAGAGGGCATTGAGTCACACAGGATTAAAGTTTTGCAGGAAACAAAATACACTATAGAATCTCTATGGATTCAAATTCCATGAAAAAAAAGGAAGGCGATGGAAGTGAGGGTGAACTATCAACCACCTGGCCAGAATGAACAAATGGATGACGAAAAGCTCAAAGAAATCAGGGAAGCTAACAATATTTACAGCACGGTAATAATAATGAGTGATTTCAATTACCCTGGTATCGACTGGTCAATGTCACAGCAGGACATGCTAGGGAGAAAGCTTCTAGATGAAATAAATGACTGCTTCTTGAAGCAGAGGGTTTATAAACTGCCAACAGGGGAAGCCATGTTGTACCTAGTCCTTAGTGGAACACAAGATCTGGTGCAAGAGATAAGGCTGTAGGGATCACTTGGCAATAGTTATCATAACATGATCGTGTTTGATTTAATAAATGGAAGAAGGACGGCAAGGAAATCCACAGTACTACCCTTTAACTTTCAAAAAGGAGACTATGATAAATTAAGTAAAACAGTTAAGAAAAACCTAAATGGAGCAGCTGCAAAGGTTAAAGATTTACATCAAGCATGGCGGTCATTTAAAAATATTATCTTGGAAGCCCAGACCATCTGTATTCCATGCTTTAAGAAAAGTGGAAGGAACTCCAAAAAACTGTCAGCATGGTTTAAAGGTGAGGTCAGAGAGGCTGTTGTAGCCAAAAAAGTATCTTTCAGGAAATGGAAAAAGGAGCCAAATGATGAAAACTGGAAACAATATAAGCACTGGCAAGTTAGATGCAAGGGATTGATAAGGCAGGCAAAGAGACAATTTGAAAAAAAGCTTGCTGTGAAAGCAAAAACACATAGGGGGCCATTTCCCAGGCATGACTACCTTCCCGATATGTTGTACGGGGAAGGTAGATGGAGGCAGGAAATGGGTGGATCGGTGTTGGTGTTGGGGAGGGCAGTGGGTGGTCACTGGCCCCAGACATACAGGACCAATTCTAATATCAGCCCTGTATGTTCGGGGCTGGCAACTCACAAGGGGAACTTATTCCACCCCTAGTTGTCGGAGGACATTGGGCCCAAGGTGAAGATGGGGCAGGGAGAAGCTGAGGACATTCCCTGCAGCACGGCCCTGACCTTTGGAGGTCAGATTGGTGGTCGGGCTCTGGGGAATTCACTTTTAAAACTAGCGGCCGGGGATTGTAGCTCTTCAATGGAGCCTCGGTGCCATGGCAACCGGACGCCATGGCACCATGGCTGCATTGATGAGCACTGACTGAGTTAGCCAGGGAGCCTGTACATGCAGGCTAGGCGGAATCGGGGTCCCAGCCTGCATGTATAGGCCTTTTTGCGATTCTGATCCCATGGAACCTGATATGCCCCGCGGGATTGGAATCGCAACTCCCTCTGTGTGTCCAGTTCCGGCCAGATGCACAGAGGGCCCAGACGTATGGAGGAATCGGGCCCATAATAGAAACATTTTCTAGTAAATTCATAGCAAAAGATCTGTGAGAGAGTCATTTGGACCATTGGATGATAAATGGGTACAAGGGGCACTAAGAGTAGAAAAGGCCAGAGTGGAAAGACTGAATGGATTCTTTGCTTTGGTCTTTACTGAAGAAGATGTAGGGAAGTTGCCCATGCCTGAAATGGTATTTAAAGCTGATGCAGCAGAAAAATTGAAAGAAATATCAATAAACCGAGAAGATGTATTGCAACTATTTGATAAACTGAAGAGTATCAAATTACCCTGACCTGATGGTATACATCCGAAATTGTTGAAAGAACTGAAATAAGAGATTGCAGACCTACTATTACTAATCTGTGAACTATCATGAAAATCATCAGCAATATTTGAAGATTGGTGAATGGTCAATGTAACCCCATTTTTTAAAAAGGATTCAGGAGTGATCCGGGAAACTACAGACTGGTCAGCCTGACATCAGTACCAGGCAAAATGGTAAAAACCATTATAAAGAACAAAGTTACTGAACATGTAGATAGTCATGGTTTAATGGAAGATAGCCAACATGTCTTCAGCTAGGGAAGGTCTTGTTTTACTAATCTGTATATTTTTTTGAAGGTGTAAATAAACAGGTAGACAAAAGTAGGTTGGGCAATGTAGTGTATCTGGATTTTCAGAAAGCCTTTGACAAGGTCCCTCATGAGATTCTCAATTGAAATAATCTCACAAACAGTATAACACAAGTGTCATCTGAATATACCATGAGTGCTATTTTAGAAGCCTTATTCTCAATTTCTATCATGAAAATCTGAGATTTGCGGGTGTAAATGTCATCCATGTGTAAATGGAAATTTTAGAAAGGGATAAATTTACATGTGGATGTCCATGATTTCTAGAAATTTCAAGAGAGAACATTGGAGGCATGATTAGAGCATGGCCTAGATGGGTCAAAAATCTACACCTATATTTCCTAATTTATGTTGAGGCACATTACGACCTGGCCATCTAGCCCCTTGTGTAGGCGACCAAAAATGGGACGCCCAAAGGTAGATCCAATTCTGATCCCGCGGTGCTAGACGTGCCTGTGTGATCAGAATTGGGTCTATGGCCTGAACGTGAAGACCAGGCCCTGATCATGTTTGGCCTGCACACCCAGCAGATCCCTGGCTACCTCAGTCAGGCTCCTGAATAGAGCCTCAGTGCCATGGTATCCCATCATCATGGCACCGCGGCTCCATTCAGGAGTTGCAAATGCCTGCTGCCGCAGATTTTTTTCTTTTCCTGCAGCCGTACCCTCTATCCGGCTTCCCATGGCCAGGGTACAACTGAGGGGATCTACCTGTACCCCCTACCTTTTTTCCTGGCCCAGCGGTATGATCCCCCAACTTCCAGGAGGACTTATTCCACCTCTGTGGTGGAATAAACCCCTCGTTCATGTTCACGGCCCGGACGTACAGGGCTGACCTCAGAATTTTGCTCTGTATACCCGGAGTCATGGCCCACCCATGCCCCACCCTTGGTCTGCCTCTGAAATGCCCCCTCCCACCCCCATCTAAGCCTCCCCGTATAAACGTGCTGTTCATATGGGGAAGCATTAGCAGGGGTCGGCAGGGGAGTGAATAGCGGGGATGGACACTGTACTGAATGACTACCATAGGAAATGCATGTGCATGACCAAAGTTGTCCATGTCAGGATGTACAGCTGCTTTCTGGCATGTACCTCGTATAGTTTTTAAAAAACACACATTTAGGCTAGCCCTTTATAGGGCTTAATCATTTCTTGTTTATTTCCTTTCTACAAAATGCAATTGGATAAAGATAACAGCATCTGCAATTTATTGGTGGAATTTAGATTCTAGATTTACAAAATGGCAACTTACCCATGTAAGGTGCTAGATGCCATGTAAGTGCCAAGTTACCTCCATAGATTTTTCCCACATGTAAAATTTTAAAATGTCTCCTCTGGCTCCATGTTAAGCAGAGCCTTTTCTAAACGACCACCAGAACTGTGTTCATTCTGACCTCAGCTTTTCAATTATTATCTAGAATTTGCTTTTGTGTGCCACAACATGCACAGGTCCTTTCTTGACCAACTCTTCCTCCATTCAAAAAGTACCTTGACAACTTGTAAAACAGCTGGAATGACTGCTGGCAGCAAAACTACATGATTAGGAGCTAAAAAAAATATTGTTAGGATCCTTGGTGTCTCTTGCTGTCCAGTTGGTTTATTCATGAGCTGAACACTCCCACAGGAGTTTCCTCAGCCACAATTTCTCTAAAAGATCCAAATACAGGGAGATCCTTTCTTTGAATTATTCTCACACTGCAGTCTGTATAGGCTGGACTCCTTTCCATTTCCTTATTGTACTAGATGAACAGCCAATGATTATGACTGGCTTAGTCAAACCCTTCCTTCACCAACAGAATTTACAAGTTATTATCTGAGTCTTCCAGAACATTCCTTCCACACAGAGCGGCTTCCTTCTTTTACTACATTATAACCAATAAAATCTTGATGCAAAAAAGAAAAAAAGAAAACCTGACATAGTGCTAAAGGAGAAGTAAATACGAGTATGGCATTACTAAGAGCACTGTTCTTATCAAGTGTCAATTTTTATAGCATCTATATAGAGCAGTGGTTTTCAATCTGGTCCTTTAGGACCCCTAGTCCAGTTGGATTTTCAGGATATCCACAATGAATATGCATGAGATAGATCTGCATGCAATGGAAGCATGGACATTTATTGTGGATATCCTGAAAACCTGATTGGCCTGGGGGTCCCAGAAGACAGGATTGAGAACCACTGATTATAGAGAGAGCAGCCTCAAATGCCAAAAGAGACAGAGGCCAAGAAAATGTGGCAGACATTTATTCTATTTAACATGTTTTTTGTACCGCTTTATCATTTAGTCAAAGTGGTTTACATTTATTTATTTAACTGATTTTAATATACCATTTTTCTACTGGTCAAAACGATTTACAAAGAACAAACAGAACGGTTTACAATGAACAATTGAATATTAGATGTAACAACAAACTTAATAAAGGGAACAGCAAGTAACTAGGGGAAGGAGGGGGAATTTGCAGGAATGTTATAACAATATAACTTACATTACAATGAGCAAATGAGACACTCGGGAGCTTATGGTATAGTGAGCTTATTTTCTGTTGCTTACTATGACAACAGACTTGAGGTGTTGTGAAAGAGGGGTTTTCAGTTAGTAATGTGTTAGATGTGTTGGGTGTTCAAGGGGGGGAATGGGAAAGATCTGTGGGAGTGGAAGGGGTTCTAGCTGGGAGTCAATTGCAAGGGATTAACAAATTGCAAGTGTTCTTCAAAAAGGTGTGTTTTGAGGTGTTTTTTGAAGAGGTTGGGAGGCTTAGTGCTCCATAATGTGGGAGGTAGGTTGTTCCAAAGGGTGGGAACGTATAATTCAAAGGCTCTCATACATGCAAGTTGTGATCTCTTGCGTACCTGGGTTGGGTGAAGAAGAAGGTTAAGCATGCTCTGTCTTCATAATCTGTTAGAGTTTGAGCATTTGATGAGTGTTTGGAGATGCTCAGTTGAGATGTTGATGAGTGCTTTATGGATGATGGTGAGAACTTTGTACTTGATCCTTGATGCAACGGGGTGGCAGTGGAAGAATTTCAGTATGGGAGTGATATGGGAGTGTCTAGAGACTCTGGATATGGTGCATGCTATGGTGTTTTGGGCAAGCTGTAAAGGGGCAACTGTGGATTTGGGGAGACCTTGAAGGATGGAGTTACAGTAGTCAAGCAATGGTGTAATAGAGGCTTGGCAGACTGAGCGAAAACTCTCAAAGGAGAGGAGGGGGCATAAGTTGCGGATACTTTGGAGTTGGAAATAAATGTTCTTTGTGGTATTCCTTATGTGTGGTTGACAATTGAGTTGGTGATCCAGGATGACTCTGAGGTACTTAACCTGAGAATTGACTTGGAGCTCAGTGCCTTCAATTTTGATGATAGGAGGTGGTTTGACATTGGAGTCTTTGGTCACATGGAGGATCTCAGTCTTGCTGAAGTTAACTGCTAGGTTATGGAGCTGTAGCCAGGAGATGATTTCCTTGAAGCAGGGGGTTAGGTTGGAGTAGTCAGAAGCAGTGGTTTGAAATGGAGTGAATATTATTATGTCATCTGCATAAAGTTGGTATCCAATGTTGAACTTCTGTATAGTGTAGCAAAGGGGGCCTGATGCAGATATTGAAGAATAAGGAGGAGAGTGTGGAACCCTGGGGAACTCCTTGGTAAAGGGTGTAGGTTGTTGAGGCAAGGTGTGCTATTCTTATCTGTTGGGTCCATTGGAGAGGCTTTTCTTGAACCCCAATGTTGTTGAGCAGAATCTGGTGGGACACTGTATCAAATGCTGCTGCTGTGATGTCAAGGAAGAGCAGCATGTAACCAGAGAAGGCTTTTTCTGTTTAAGTTATATTGTAACTTAAACTTGTTGATGTACATTGATAACTTGGATTCTTCTGGGGCAATGGAGGGTTAAGTGACTTGACTAGGGCCACAAGGAGCACTAGTGGGAATTGAACTGTGGTCTTTTGAGTCCCAAGCCAGTGCTCTAACCATTAGGCTACTCCTCCTCCATATACCATCATAGATTTTTAAAACAAAACTTTAAAGAACAGCTTGATCTCTATACATATAAAGGCACATTTTAGAAAGGCACGCTAGGTGCAATCTGGGACATCCAAATCGAAATGTCCAAAATTTCATGGAAGGAGTAGCAGAGAAGGTGGGTACATATATTATATATGTAACATCAACAGGCCTGATAGTCAAAGTGATTAACTCAGTTAACAGAGCTGCTAATTGTTAATCATGATGAAAAGAAAATTCAGCCACACTAACATGGTTAGTGCCGCTGAATATCTGTAGCTGCCAGCTCTACACACCCCAATGCTAACTGCTTAGTCTCGGAGGTGTGGGGGTATTCTGAGGTGGAACAGAGGTGGTACCGCTAGCTAACCAGGCAGCAGCAATATTGAGCTGCTACCCAGTTAGCGATACATGGCAAAGGCTAGGTGCAGGAAACTCTGGCCTAACATTTGCTGCATATCTCTAACTGGGCAACAGCTCAATATTGCAGCTGCCTAGTTATCAAGCAGCCTATGCAGCAATCCTGGATATTAAATGCTGGAACCGGATATGACCCTGGCATTGAATATCCAAGTGTAATGTGTTAGAAGTACTAGCTTCCAATGCTGAATATTGGGCCTGACCTGTGCACACCCTAGAAGACAGACTCCAGCAAGAGAAAAAGAAATGGGAAGTACAGAATAATGGGTCAGACATGTGCAGAATTTAGATCTATTTTAGAAACTTGAACGTGTTAGATATGGACAGGGCAGGTCCAGGAACTTAAATGTGTCCATGATGCTATTTATGAATGTTCACGTCTAACTCTCACCACATACACATACCAGCCTGCCATTTTGCAAACTGAAATGTGCAGCAGTGAGGCAGCTAGGTAAAAGGCCACTTCTATTTTCTGGCATGAAGGAGTGAAAATTATCGAGGGAGTGGAAGGCATTCTCCTCTTCTCTGTACCATTCTTAGGTTGTCATAAAGGACACATTTCAGATGTCTATTCACTCCTAGGATAAGGTGTAGACATGAACATGATCACTGGGTGGGGGGGGGGGGGGTTGAGAAATTGCATTATAATGAGTGCACATGTATATCTTTTTCAGAATACATAAGAACATAAGAACATAAGATATGCCATACTGGGTCAGACCAAGGTCCATCAAGCCCAGTATTCTGTTTCCAACAGTAGCCAATCTAGGTCATATGTACCTAGCAGTTTCCCCAAAAGACACAGGTTCCGCAATGCTTGTACTGGGTCAAGCATTGATATCTTCGGTCACTTCTTAATAATGGTTTATGGACCTTTCCTCCAGGAACTTGTCCAAACCTTTATTAAACCCAGCTACACTAACAGCCTTTACTACATCCTCCGGTAACAAATTCCAGAGTTGGATTACACGTTGAGTGAAAAAATATTTTCTTTTATTAGTCTTAAATAGTTTACCCTGTAGCTTCATTGCATGTCCCTTAGTCTTTCTATATTCTGATAACGTAAACAATCGATCCACGTTTACCCGTTCCACTCCGTTCATTAATTTAGAGACTTCTATCATATCTCCCCTCAGCCGTCTCTTTTCCAGGTTAAAGAGCCCTAACCTTTTTAGCCTTTCTTCATAGGAATATCCTTCCATCCCCTTTACCATTTTGGAGGCTCTTCTCTGAACCTTTTCTAAAATCGCTATATCCTTTTTAAGATACGGCGACCAGAATTGCACACAATATTCAAGGTGCGGTCTCACCATGGAACTATATAGAGGCATTATAATATCTTTTGTTTTATTTTCCATTCCTTTCCTTATCATACCTAGCATTCTATTTGCTCTCTTGGCCGCCACTGCACACTGGGCAGAGGGTTTTAACATGGTATCCACAATGACGTCTAAATCTTTTTCCTGGGTGGTGGTTCCTAATGTGGAACCTTGCATCATGTAACCATAGTTTGGGTTGTTCTTCCCTAGGTGCATAACCTTGCACTTGTCCACATTAAATTTCATCTGCCATTTTGATGCCCAGTCTTCCAATTTATCAAGATCCTCTTGCAATATTTCACAATCCTCTTGGGTTTTAACAACTTTAAATAGTTTTGTGTCATCTGCAAATTTGATAACCTCACTCGTTATTCCACTTTCCAGGTCATTTATGAATATGTCAAAAAGCAGCAGACCCAGCACAGATCCCTGGGGTACACCACTATTCACCTTTCTCCATTGGGAAAATTGGCCATTTAGCCCTACCCTCTGCTTTCTATCTTTTAACCAGTTCCTGATCCACAATAGTACACTGCCTCCTATCCCATGACTCTTTAGTTTTGCCAAAAGTCTCTGATGAGGGACCTTGTCAAAGGCTTTCTGAAAGTCCAGATACACAATATCAACCGACTCACCTTTGTCCACCTGTTTATTTACTCCTTCAAAAAAACATAACAGATTAGTAAGACAAGATCTTCCTTGTCTAAAGCCATGTTGGCTGTCTCCCATTAGTTTGTGACTATCTACATGCTGAGTAATTTTATTCTTTATGATGGTTTCTACCATTTTTCCTGGTACTGACGTCAGGCTCACCGGTCTGTAGTTTCCCGGATCACCCCTGGAACCCTTTTAAAAATTGGTGTTACATTGGCGATCCTCCAATCTTCAGGTATTAGAGATGATTTTAATGATAGTTCACAGATTACTGATAGCAGGTCTGCAATCTCATATTTCAGTTCTTTCAACACCCTTGGATGTATACCATCCGGCCCAGGTGATTTGCTACTCTTCAGTTTATCTAATAGTTGTAAGACCTCTTCCCGATGTATCGATATTTCCTTCAATTCTTTCGCACCTTTAAATACCACTTCAGTCATGGGTAACATCCCTACATATTCCTCAGTAAAGACCGAAGCAAAGAATTCATTCAGTCTCTCCGCTATCACCTTGTCGCCTCTTAGTGCTCCTTTAACCCCTTTATCATCTAATGGACCAACTGACTCTCTCACAGGTTTTTTGTTACAAATGTACTTGAAAAGGTCTTTATTTCGCGTTTTTGCTTCTGCAGCAAGCTTCTTCTCAAATTCTCTCTTTGCCTGCCTTATCAATGCCTTGCATTTGACTTGCCAGTGCTTGTGCTGTTTCCAGGTTTCGTCGTTTGGCTCTTTATTCCATTTCCTGAAAGATGCTTTTTTGGCAACAACAGCCTCTCTGACCTCACCTTTAAACCATGCTGGCAGTTTTTTGGACTTCCTTCCACTTTTCTTAAAGCGTGGAATACAGCTGATCTGGGCTTCCAAGATAGTATTTTTCAACAAAACCCAAGCTTGATGTACGTCTTTAACCTTTGCAACTGCTCCTTTTAGTTTTTTCTTAACTGTTTTCCTCATTTTATCATAGTCTCCCTTTCGAAAGTTAAAAGGTAATACTGTGGATTTCCTTACTATCCCTCCTCCACTAATTAAATCAAAGGCGATCATGCTATGATCACTATTGCCAAGTGGCCCCAACACCCTTATCTCTTGCACTAGATCTGGTATTCCACTAAGGACTAGGTCTAATATGGCTTCCCCTCTGGTTGGTTCATGAACCAGCTGCTCCAAGAAGCAGTCATGCCTCCACCGTGCCCCCATGTAACATATATATGATTGCGCCAGACATGTGTAAATCTGGGGCTTTATATATGACTCTTGGGTTGTAGCTGTGAGTGTCACATCTGACCAAGCATTTTCAGACATGCAAATCATGAAAAGAGCTTATAAAATGACCCCCATACCATATAAAATTCAAAAAACAGCTCTCTTTGGTACAATGTAAATATTGAGATGAACACTAGAAGAAAATTTGAGAGATTGGACCATACCCAACATACCCAATTTTTTGAGTGGTTTACTCCTGTCATGGTCTGCACAAATTAAACCACTTTGGTGATACTAACTCACAGAGATTCTGTCCCCTCCGACTACCAGAAGAGATTCTCATAACTCCAGCTACAGATCTCTGTCTATGCAGTAGGACTTATTTGTTGCTACCATCAGGGGCGGCTCAAGGCAATCTGCTGCCTGAAGCGAGGGATGAGGTGGTGCCCCCACCCAGAGTGGGTGGAGGAGGCTTTCTCAAAACTCCAGTCAGGAACTGAACCAAACCAAAAAGCCGATTAGATAACATGGAGGAAATGAAAGATGTTTACACACCAAGGAACTAAAAGAAAGAGTGAGAACCACAGCACTGTTTATAACACCAAATTATAACTCATTTTTATCTTGTTGTTATAAACTGTGTTATGGTTCTTGCTTTTCATTTTTGAACTTATATTTTCATCCGCAGAACCCCCTCTCTCAGCAATGGGTGCAGAGCAGAACTAGGACATTCACCCACAGAACTCAATATCTTAAAAAAAAATCTGATTCTGATCATCTCACTAACAACAACAAACATTCTCCAATACCAGGCATATTGTGAATTAATACAAAACTCTACAACAAAGTCATTGAGGATCTGTAGAGCAAACCTACCATACCATACCAGATCAACTTCCAAAACTCACATAAAGAGCCTACCCAAAATAAAGCATAACTGTAAATACTGCAGTGGGCCCTGGAACATCCAAATACCGATTTGAAAAGCTGAACAATTTAGATTACTACAGTACATATCCCTTTGTACAAACTCCATGTTAACAGAACACCTGGCCTTGGCCACAAACGCAGAACACAGACCCTCACCAAAGTACAGAATAACTGACCATAACCTAATAATAAACAGATGAAAATTAAACTTCAACCCCAAAAAGTCAAATCCTGCATACAATGTAATGCCAGAGAAATAGAAAGAGATGCATATCCCTGTAGTTTATAAAATATAAAGACTGTTCATTAAATTGAAAATAAAATTATCTTCTACCTTTGTTGTCTGAGCATTTTATTCTTGATCATGCTGGTCCCAATCTGAGGTTTCTGCTTTCCTCTACCCCCACTGTCTACTTCCTCCTAGGGGCGGCATGAGGGTGATGCAGGGCTATGTGCGGAGATTCATTGCAGCATTATTTGCATAAATGTAGTATACTTTACTTTAAAATATATATGCCACCAATATAAATCCAAACATATACATGCAATTTAATAAAACAGATGTTACAATAAAACAGACATAATAAAACATTAAATTTGATTAAGCCACTTACACAGCCCCCCCTAATCAGACCATCACCAATCTGCATATTAGATTTATTTCTCTATAACCAGATTATTGATGAAGAGAGAAGATATAAAATGAGACATTAATCCTGGTAGCCATGAATTCAAACACTGGATTGGATTGTGTTAGAGCTGGAAAAGTCCGGAACTGAGCAGCGGTGAAGCTATCAGGCTACTAAACAAAAATAAACTGAGACATTCTCTTAAAATTTGAAATTTCAGTCTGGTAGCATAAAGAACACAAATTTCAAAGACAATACATATGCCAGTACCCACCTCCCCCCCAACCAACATCCTGAAGTTGACCTTATCAAGAACGCAGAGTACAGGACCATTAGAGCAAATCTATTATTCCATAACAGCACTAACTTCCAAAACTCATACAATATGAAGCATGCCCAGAAAGGGCAGCAGCACAAATATTGCAGTGGGCCCTAGAACATCCATATTTCTATTCAGAAAAACTGAACAAGCCGGATTACTACAGCTCCCTACATAGAAACTCCATGCTAACTGAACATGTAGCCTCATTCACACATGCAGAACAGAGACAGAACTTCACCAATTAGCTGAAGAGCATGGACTGCCAAAGCCACTGCTTTTGAATCGGGGCTGAGTCATGCTGCCGCCACACACCCCAGATGAGAAATGGATTAGTTAGTTTTCCTCAATATCTATGCTCTCTGACCATGAATTCCAGAGAATCATTTCAGGAAATTGTCACTGTGTTTACAGACACTGGTAACTCTCCAATACACAGGTCTGCAAAAAATATTTTTTCGAGAGCTGTTTTGGTTATTCCACGTAATCTTTATGTTTTTTTGGTGCGCTGAATCCGAAAATGACCTCCATTTTGTCATAGGACATCATGTTTCCTGACAATTTAGATAACTATGTTAAATAAGGCAATACCTCAAAATAAATGGAAATAGACTTATAAAATTAAAGTTTTATTACAATATTGTCATGAAAATCCTTTTGAACTGAAATGAGCTCACCTACACACACTAAACTTGATTCTTCTTCCTTGTGAGGCTCCTCTTGGTGCATTTACGCTTGTGAGTAGCATCTGGAATGTCTCTCTGAAGCATCCAACAGTAGTCTGCCATCATTGTAATGCTCCATTTTCCCTGGTATCTCCTTTCCATCTCTTTAATGTCTTGGTGGAATCGTTCACCTTGTTCCTCACTCACAGCTCCCAAATTTTCAGGAAAGTAGTCAACGTGGGACTGGAGGAAATGCACTTTCAAACTCATCAGGCAACCTAAAGCTTGAAATGCTTTCAGCATTCGTCCGACGATCTTTTTGTAGTGAGGATCTTTGTTATTGCCTAAAAATTTCTGTACGACTTCTTTAAATGCAATCCACCCTTCTTTTTGAGGATCCGTCATGGTATTGACAAGCTCTTGATCAACTATAAGCCTTCTAATGTCTGGTCCGACGAACACACCTTCCTTCAATTTTGCCTCTGACAGGCCTGGAAACTTGGTGACCAAGTATTTGAAGCATTCTCCATCTCTTGGAAGTGATTTTACGAATTGCTTCATCAATCCCAATTTTATGTGGAGAGGTGGTAGAAGAACTTTATGGGAAGGTACCAAAGTTTCTCAGAGGACATTTTTTCACCAACTGTTAGCACCCTTGGCTGCCAACTCTTCTTGGTCCAGTGATTTTGTCGGTCTCGACTGTCCCATAGATACAGAAAACAAGGATATTTGGTATACCCAGCTTGTTGCCCGAGCAGCATACACAAGACCTTCAAGTCCCCACACACTTGCCAACCATGGTCTTCATATTTAAGTTTACGAAGAACCAATTCCAAGTTCTTGTAGGTTTCCTTCAAGTGTACGGAATGACCTACAGGTATGGAAGCGTAAAAACCGTTGTGGAGTAAAACTGCTTTGAGACTTCTTTTTTGAAGACTCTATAAAAAGTCGCCATTGCTCTGAATCATATTGGATTTTAAATTGACCCATCAGACCTTCGACATTGATGCAATAAACCAACTTGTCTTCCTGGGCGAAGTAAGGAAGAAACTCCTTTTCACGATGTCTGAACCATGAAGATGACACTCCTGGCAACAATAAATTCCTGCTTTTCAGCCTTGATCCGAGTAACTCAGTGGCATCTTTGGGAAGATTCAAGTCTCTTACCAAATCATTCATCTCCTCCTGAGAAAACAGTTTTGGTCTTGTATCATCTTCAAAGTCAGAACTTGATTCGTCATCTGTTTCAGGTATGACTTCACCTTAATCGGAGCTAGGTATCTCTTCCAAGGTAGCAGGGGGCTTGGGTACTGGTATATCTGTGCCATGGGGGATGGGATGAATTGCCGAGTGAAGATTGGGTTATGAAATGGAATGCTTCCATTTGGAATTAAACCCTTTGACATCGCATGAACAAAAGTAACAGTCGTCACTATGGTTCTTTTGCTCTCGCCATACCATAGGAATCCCATAACGGAAAGATTTTTTCTTACCCTTGAACCAGTTTCGGAGGTCCTCAACACACCGTTTGCACACTTTATGAGACGCCCAGACTTTATCTTTATCTCCAATTTTTAGTCCAAAGTATGCAAAGTATACTTTTTTCACGAAGTCTGTAATATTCTGCTGTTGCTTCAACACCGTATATTCACCACAGATGAAACGGAAACTGTCTGGCGAATTAATACACTTTCGCGGAGCCATAACATAACGGTTGAAGAATGACGAGCTAACATGAATTGCAATGAAAAAGTGTGAACAGCTTAGAACCAAGAACCTGATGATGATTCATGCACAAGTGTGGCATGCAGGAGAGAGCAGCTCTGTGTCTGTACACGAGACGTCACAGTGCTGGCCACGCCCCCCTGCATTGACCGGGGCTGCTGCTATCTGCCCTGTGTCTCCATCCCACTGGATTCTTCAGGAAAGATTAACCTCTTCTACCATTAGAAGCACAGACTTAAAACTTGCTTAGCTTATGTATATATTGGTATTGCTGACCATCAGATTTACAGTGCTATATTTTTTTTTACATAACTCGGACAACCCCTTTAAGGTTTTTTTGGCATTTTATATCTTAAATGCACTTATGTGAATTAATTAATAGTAATTTGCATTAATTAATAGTAATTTGAAAAAAATTGATAAATTTGAAGAAAATTTTGCATGTTGTGGCAAATCATGACGTCTAGTAGTTTTTTCAATATTTTATTTGTTTTCAGCACACCAAAATACATGGAAATTAGATGAAAATAATCAAACAGCTTTTTAGTCGCAGACCTGTGAATTGCTGGAGATGATGTTAATTTACCATTAAATTTAATTTTAGACAAGTAACCAAATGACATAGCTGACTGACCAAATTCTGGTTTGTTTTAGAATCTCTTATTAAGGAGGTGAGCTCATTTGATCCCTGGTGATTACTTCATCTGTCTGGTAAAGACTTTACCTATTATTCTGCTATCCATAATTCTTGTTCCAGGATAAATTATTTTCTCACTTTGAATCTCAGATTACTAATCTTCTGCATCTAGATAGAAACATAGATGATGGAGACATAATAGTTTCAGATCATGCTGCTGAGGAGACATTTTCTCCAGGTTGCAAACTACACCACTCTGTCCTATTTGAAAAATTAATCTAGGGAGTCGGTTCACTAAAGCGTGCTACCCACGTAGCGTGGGGGTAGTGCATGTTTTTGGCACTGTGCTACTTTGGCAGCATGTGTGTGTGGTACCTGTGTAGGGTGTGGGCGTTCCCACCGCTGAGTCACTAGTGTGGGCCTTCAAAGTCTGCACTGCTTCCATGTGTTACTAAGTCAAAATGTGGGGCTTAGTAAACCTACACCTAGGTTTTTTGGTAGATTTGGAGTTCCAGGATATGGTAAAGCATGCTACCCCTATTTTCAGGAAAATAATTCTAGGGTAATTTTCCCAGCAGTATTTATTTTATTGTATTTGCATTTGTTTTTATACCGCCTTTCTACCATTCAAGGCGGTTTACATTTAACAAGAACATAAGAACATAAGATATGCCATACTGGGTCAGACCAAGGTCCATCAAGCCCAGTATCCTGTTTCCAACAGTGGCCAACCTAGGTCATACGTAACTTGCAGTTTTCCCAAAAGACACAGGCTCCACAATGCTTGTATTAGGTCAAGCATTGATATCCTGGGTCCCTTTTTAATAATGGTTTATGGACCTTTCCTCCAGGAACTTGTCCAAACCTTTTTTAAACCCAGCTACACTAACAGCTCTTAATATATCCTCCGGTAACAAATTCCAGAGTTTGATTACATGTTGAGTGAAAAAATATTTTCTCTTATTTGTCTTAAATAGTTAATCCTGTAGCTTCATTACATGTCCCCTAGTCACGATGGAAAGATACAGAGGCATTATAATATCCTGTGTTTTATTTTCCATTCCTTTCCTTATGATACCTTGCATTCTATTAACTTTCTTGGCCGCTGATGCACACTGGGCGGAGGGTTTTAATATGTTATCCACGATGACTCCTAAATCTTTTTCCTGGGTGGTGGTTCCCAATGTGGAACCTTGCATCGTATAACCATAGTGTGGGTTGTTCTTTCCTAGGTGCATAACTTTGCACTTGTCCACATTAAATTTCATCTGCCATTTGGATGCCCAGTCTTCCAATTTATCCAGATCCTCCTACAGTTTTCCACAGTCCTCTTGGGTTTTAACAACTTTAAACAGTTTTGTGTTGTCTGCAAATTTGATATCCTCACTAGTTATTCCCTTTTCCAAGTCATTTATGAATATGTCAAAAAGTAGCGGACCCAGTACAGATCCCTGGGGTACTCCACTATTCACCTTTCTCCATTGGGAAAATTGGCCATTTAGCCCTACCCTCTGCTTTCTATCTTTTAACAAGTTCCCGATCCACAATAGTACATTGCCTCCTATCCCATGACTTTTTAGTTTTGCCAAAAGTCTCTGATGAGGGGCCTAGTCAAAGGCTTTCTGAAAGTCCAGATACACTATATCAACCAACTCACCTTTGTCTACCTGTTTATTCACACCTTCAAAAAAACATATCAGATTAGTAAGACAAGTTCGTCCTTGTCTAAAGCCATGTTGGCTGTCTCCCATTAGGCCTTGACTATCTACATGCTGTGTAATTTTGTTCTTTATGATGGTTTCTACCATTTTCCCCGGTACTGACGTCAGGCTCACTGGTCTGTAATTTCCCGGATCACCCCTGGAACCCTTTTTTAAAAATTGGCGTTACATTGGCGATCCTCCAGTCTTCAGGTATTACAGATAATTTTAATGAAAGTTCACAGATTACTAATAGCAGGTCTGCAATCTCATATTTCAGTTCTTTCAACACTCTTGGATGTATACCATCCAGTCCAGGTGATTTGCTACTATTCAGTTTATCAAATAGTTGTAATACATCTTCCCGGTGTAGCGATATTTCTCTCAATTCCTCTACAGTATCACCTTTAAATACCACTTCAGTCTTGGGTAACATTCCTACATCTTCCTCGGTAAAGACCGAAGCAAAGAATTAATTCAGTCTCAAACCCCTCTATTATCTAATGGACCAACTGACTTTCTCACAGGTTTTTTGCTACGAATGTACTTTAAAAAGTCTTTATTTTGCATTTTTGCTTCCGCAGCAAACTTCTTCTCAAATTCTCCCTTTGCCTGCCTTATCAATGCCTTGCATTTGACTTGCCAGTGCTTGTGTTGTTTCCAGGTTTTGGAGGGCCTCTGCTGTACATAGAACTAAACATTCTAACTTTTAAACAGGGTAACAGTATGCATTGTTCTCAACTATTTACAAGATTAGAATCAAGTAACAGTATTCTTAGCTCTTAACTATTTACATTGTAGTCAGGCATATAGAGCTGAGTACATATTTACATTGGCTTGGGCTAGTAGGTTGCTGTAGTGGTGTGCAGTTGGTTTGGTTTGTATTTATGGTGGGTGGGTTTGTCGTTCCAGATTTGTTTTATATGCTTCTTGGAAGATGAATGTCTTGAGCTTTTTTCAGAATTTGATTATGTCTGGATATGCTCGTTGCATTGGGGGTAGGGAATTCCAGACTGTGGGTGCAAATAGTGAGAGGGCACAGTTGCAAATAGATTGTTTACTCTTTAGCTTCTGGAAGGGATTGCAAGGAGGTTGATGGAAGCATTTCTCCATGACCTTTCATTGAGTGGCTTTGAGAGTAGGACCTGGAGGCTGTTGGCTGATTCATTGTGTAGTATTTTGAATATTGTGATGTGTTTTGTATTTGATTCTGGCTGAGATGGGAAGCCTGTGTATCTTGTTCAGTATAGGGGTGATATGGGTTCGGCCGGACGCTCCATAGACGATGGGTGCTGCTGTGTCCTGTGCCATCTCTAAAGGGTGGAGGGTGTTTTTTGGGAGACCATGGTAGATTATTTTTTATTATTTATTTATTTACATTCTCTTATATACCGCACTATTCGGCATCAGCGCGGTTCACATAGAACAAAAAGTCTCAGTACAATAACAAGCATGAGATTACAGATAACAAGGGAAGGAACTTGGATAACAAGGGAAACTATTTACAGTCTATTTACAGATGTAACACTACTGCATGGATACAAGTTATTAGGAACAGGTGCTAAGAATATATTCAATGATGATGATGTTACAGTCGTCTAATATTGGGGTGATTATGGTTTGGCAGACAGTACAAAATAGTTCTGTGGTGAGTAGGGGGCGGAGATGTTTTAGAGTTCTTAGTTTGTAGTAGACAGCAGAGGTTGTTCTTTTTATGTGTGATTGGAAGTTCAGTTGTTGGTCGATAGCTACTCACAAGTGTTTTCTTTCTGTTTTGACTCTGATTGTTATGCTGTCAAGTTTCAGTGTTGCTGGGGAGATGAAAGCTGGGTCAGTAGTTACATATAAAGCTTCTGTTTTTTCCGTGTTGATAGTCAGGTTGTTTCTAGTGAGCCAATTGTGTGCTTCTGTGAAACATTTCTGCAGGTTGGAGAGGTCTGGGGATAGGAGGTTGATAGGGGTAAAGAACATTACATCATCGGCATAGATCCTGTATTATATCTTGTGGGCTTTGAATATCTGACATAGCGGTTGTAAATATATACATAGCGGTTGTATATATATACATAGCGGTTGTATATATATAATATATATATATATATATATTAAAGAGGAAGGCTGAGAGGCTTGAGCCTTGAGGTACTCCAGTTTGTTGGGTGTAGGGGTTTGATAACTTGGCCCTGCTTCTTATTTGCTGTTTTCAGGAGTTCAAGTAGGATTGGAACCAGCAGAATGTGATATCCTGGATCCCAGTCTCTGAGAGTTTCTGCAGCAGCTGGTGGTGTGGGATAGAATCAAATGCAGAAAAAAGGTCAAGGTAGATGAGGATGAAGTTGTTGCTGGAGTCTTTTGAGGAGGTGAGGAGTGTATTAGTAGAGACCTTAGGAGGGTTTCAACACTGTGTTGTCTGAACCCATGTTGATGGGGGTCTAGGGGTACATGTTCTGTTATGTGGTCCTGGAGTTGTGTGAGAATAATCTTTTCAATTAATTTTTTGTGATAAATGGGATGCTTGATGTAGGTCTGTATGAATTTGGGGATGTAGGGTCTAGGCCTGATTTCTTTAAGATGGGTTGGATCAAAGTCATATTTGGTAGGTTGGGCATTGTGCCTGACCTATATATTTAAGGTAAAAGCTGAGGTGCAGTCTGGAGTGGTTCACCCATGACATAGGGCAAGGGCCCAAAGGAGATGTAGTTGTATTAAGGTTCTGGATCGTGTCTTCAATGTTCTTCATGAATGGGAGTTGGAATTTGGTTCATAACATTTGAGTCATTAGTTTGTAGTTGAGTGTCTCGGAACATTGGTGTGTTGCAAGGGTGTTTAATTGTTTGGTGAGGAGATGAGTGGCGATCTTTTGACGGCATATTGGTTCCTGTGGGATTCCTTTGTTCAATTCATTTATGAGTGATTTTGCACTTGGTTTGTTTAGTAATCTGTTAATGAGGTTGGTGTAATACTCTTTTTTTCCATTGAGTGTTTCTGCATTGTGTAATTTTAGATTTTCTATGTATAAGGTTTAGAATTGTATGTTCTTTGATTTTCTCCATTTACGTTCTATTTGCCGTAGCTCAGTCTTTTGCTTCTGGAGGGTGGATGAGAACCGTTTTGCTGTTAGATTCCTTGGTTTCCTTGGGGATGATGTGGCAGCTTCAGAAAGTGTGTCAATCCAGCCTTAGATTAGGTCTTCTAGGTTTGTCTGTGTAGTTTCTCCAAATAGGTTAGTTTTGTGCATACTATGGCAGTCGTGAACCTCACTTCTAAGCCAGGGTATATGGAGTATGATCTTAGTCTCTCAAATTTACTGCTAATGCTTGGAGAAATACTGGCATCATGTCAAAGAGAGCCTCCTGCTGGAGTTTGTAAGATGTAACATGTATGAGTAGTTTGTCAAGATGTGCTTGGAAAGTACAATGGGAAATATTTCCGTATCTTTCTGCCATGTCTTTGTGGTTTTGATGATGTCTAAAAGTGGAATGATTGAATTGTAAACCACTCAATGTTAAATTCTGGGAATCTAGATGCCATTTGTGGGGGGTCCACATTATTTGCTTGTTTGTAAAATGAATGGGGAAGAGTATAGTTGAGTGGTCTGACCATGGTACTGGTAGGATTATATGGGGTGTTTCTGTGAGTCAACCAGGTGGTCTATTGGCATGAATAGGAGATGGTGGATGCTTCCTTTCATATGTGTGGGTTTGGTGAGTATTTGAATGAAGCCCAGAGTTTCCATTGTTTCGAGGAATGCATTTGAGTGTGAGTTAGGTGTGTATGCAGAGTTGAAGTCTCCGAGGATTATTAGGGGTTGATGCCTTGTTGAGGTGGAACAGCAGCTTCTAGTATGTTAGTGAGGTCTGAAGAGTTGCTTTGGGGCACTCTGTATACAATGAGTATGGAGAAAGAATTATTTGATAATTATAATATTGGTGTCCATAGTAGTGGTGGAGTTTGTAACTGAATGCTTCAGGTTCTTTCTTGAGATTACACAGACGCCTCCTCCTCTTACATTTGTTCTGCTGAGGTGAATATTGAATAGGATGGTGGGCATAGTTGATTTAGTAGAACTGAATCAGTGCCAGCGAGCCAGGAACATAAGAACATAAGATATGCCATACTGGGTCAGACCAAGGTCCATCAACCCAATATCCTGCTTCCAACAGTGGCCACTCCAGGTCACAAGTACCTAGCAGTCTCCCCAAAAGACACAGGTTCCTCAGTACTTGTATTAGGTCAATAATGGTTTACAGACCTTGCCTCCAGAAACTTGTCCAAACCTTTTTTAAACCCAGCTACACTAACAGCTTTTACTACATCCTCCGGTAACAAATTCCAGAGTGTGATTACACATTGAGTGAAAAAATATTTTATCTTATTAGTCTTAAATAGGTTACAATGTAGCTTCATTGCATGTCCCCTAGTCTTTTTATATTCTGATGACGTAAACAATCGATCAACATTTACCTGTTCAATTCCATTCATTAATTTATAGACCTCTATCATATCACCCCTCAGCCATCTCTTTTCCAGGTTGAAGAGCCCTAATCCTTTTAGCCTCTCTTCATAGGAGTATACTTCCATCCCCATTACCATTTTAGTGGTTCTTCTCTGTACCTTTTCTAATAACGATATATCCTTTTTAAGATACGGCGACCAGAATTGCACACAATATTCAAGGTGCAGTTGCACCATGGAACGATACAGAGGCATTATAATACCCTTTATTTTATTTTCAATTCCTTTCCTTATGATACCTAGCATTCTATTTGCTCTCTTGGCCACCGCTGCACACTGGGCAGAGGGTTTTAACATGTTATCCACGATGACGCCTAAATCTTTTTCCTGGGTGGTGGTTTCCAATGTGGAACCTTGCATAGTGTAACCATAGTTTGGGTTGTTCTTTCCTAGGTGAATAACTTTGCACTTATCCACATTAAATTCCATCTGCCGTTTGGATGCCCAGTCTTCCAATTTATCAAGATCCTATTGCAATTTTCCAGAATCTTCTTGGGTTTTAACAACTTTAAATAGTTTGTGTCATCTGCAAATTTGATAACCTCACTCATTATTCCATTTTCCAGGTCATTTATGAATATGTCAAAAAGCAGCGGACCCAGCACAGATCCTTGAGATACTCCACTATTCATCTTTTTCCATTGGGAAAATTGACCATTTAGACCTACCCTCTGCTTTCTATCTTTTAACCAGTTCCTGAACCACAATAGTACACAGCCTCCTATCCCGTGACTTTTCAGTTTTGCCAAAAGCCTCTGATGAGGGAACTTGTCAAAGGTTTTCTGAATGTCCAGATACACTATATCAACCGACTCACCTTTGTCTACCTGTTTATTCACACCTTCAAAAAAACATAACAGATTAGTAAGACAAGATCTTCCTTGTCTAAAGCCATGTTGGCTGTCTCCCATTAAGCCATGTCTATCTACATTTTGAATAATTTTGTTCTTTATGATGGTTTCTACCATCTTTCCGAGTACTGACTTCAGGCTTACCGGTCTGTGGTTTCCCGGATCACCCCTGGAACCCTTTTTAAAAATTGGCGTTACATTGGCGATCCTCCAATCTTCAGGTATTAACAATTATTTTAATGATAGTTCACAGATTACTAATAGCAGGTCTGCAATCTCATATTTCAGTTCTTTCAACACCCTTGGATGTATAGTATCCGATCCAGGTGATTTGCTACTCTTCTGTTTATCAAATAGTTGTAATGCATCTTCCCGGTATATCAATATTTCTTTCAATTCTTCTGCTGTATCACCTTTAAATACCATTTCTCTCCGCTATAGCCTTGTCCCATCTTGCCGCCCCTTTTACCCCTCTATCATCTAATGGTCCAACTGACTCTCACAGGATTTTTGCTAAGAATGTACTTATGTGTTTTTGTTTCCTCAGGAAGTTTCTTCTTAAATTCTCTCTTTGCCTGCCTTATCAATGCCTTTCATCTAACTTGCCAGTGCTTATGTTGTTTCTAGTTTTCATCGTTTGGCTCTTTTTTCTATTTCTTGAAAGATGCTTTTTTGGCAACAACAGCCTCTCTGACCTCATCTTTAAACCATGTTGGCAGTTTTTTGGACTTCCTTCCACTTTTCTTAAAGCATGGAATACAGCTTGTCTGGGCTTCCAAGATAGTTTTTTTAAACAACACCCAAGCTTGATGTAAGTCTTTAACCTTTGCAACTGCTCCTTTTAGTTTTTTCTTAAATATTTTCCTCATTTTATCATAGTCTTCCTTTTGAAAGTTAAAAGGTATTACTGTGGATTTCCTTACCATCCCTCCTCCTCCTGTGTACCCAGGTATCACAGTGCCCACTGGTTGTCCTCCTTCCACCATGTCTCTGAGATAGCAATCATATCTAACTTCTCATTTTGTGCTATATATTCTAACTCTCCCATCTTATTTTTTAGACTTCTAGCATTTGCATACAAGCATTTTAGAGATTGTATTTTATTCATATTTATCTGGCTATTGGTATGCATGGGAAATTTGGAATCTTTAAGCTCTGTCTGCTCTGTACTCAAGGGCATTTGGGCTACCTTTGTCTTAATTGGAACCTCTCTGTTGATGTGCCCTAACTTCATTTTTTGGTAGTATCTTTCAAGGATACATTGTTCCAAACCATGCACACTTTACTGTCGGCTCTCCCCTGTTATCTATTTTAAAAGCTGCTCTATTTCCTTTTTAAAGTTTAATGCCAGCGGCCTGGTTCCATCCAGGTTAAGGTGAAGCCCATCCCTTTGGAAGAGTCCCTCCTTTCCCCAGAATGTTTCCCAGTTCCTAACAAATCCAAATTCCTCATCCTTGCACCATCGTCTCATCCACGCATTGAGACTCCGGAGCTCTACCTGCCTTTTGGGTCCTGTGTGTGGAACGGGAAGTATTTTGGAGAACACTACCCTGGAAATTCTGAATTTCAACTTCCTACCTAAAAGCCTAAATTTAGTCTCCAGAACTTCCCTACCACATTTTCCTATGTCATTGGTATAGACATGTACCAAGACAGCAGACTCCTTCCCATCCCTATCTAAGAACTTGTCTAGGTGGCACGTGAGTTCTGCTACCTTTGCACCAGGCAGGCATGTTACCATATCCACCAGCCACCAGCTATCTACATGCCTAATGATTGAATCACCAACTATAACGGCTGTCCTAATCCTTCCCTCATGGGCACATGGCCCTGGAGAAACCTCCTTGGTGCGAGATGGTTTTACATCAACTGGGTTCTGTGATGCATAGGATGTTGAGATTATGTTCCAATATAAGGTCTGTGATGGTCTGGATTTTCTTTTGGGTGAAACGTGCATTAATGAGGGCACATTTCAGGGAGCATGACACCCTTCTTTGATGTGGTCCTGTGCTTCTTCTGTCAGGTCTCAACCTGTAGTAGTGAGAAGTGTGCCGCCTTTGATACTGTGTATATCTTTGTTGAGATAGGGCTCCATCTAGAGGGTGGCTCTGATTGTGACTTATAGGGATCTGGTTGCTGTATTTTGTTTTTAAAGCTTCTAATAGGAGAGAAGTTGTAAGTAGCACTAGGAATAGGTGTGGAGTAGTTGTGGTATACCACTGTTTTCTGCCTTCCATTTCTTTATTGCAGTGTATTACAGTCGAACGTGGGAATGTGTGGGATCAGAGGTGGATCCAGGTGGATCAGCCAGTCACTCTTCGGCTGTTAAGTTTTAGTTCATTATAACTTTGGCTCTGTGCTGGTCACTCTGGGTATACACAGGAGGGTCTGAGCACATGTCTTACTCACGTTTTAGTTGATGTCAGCTTGAAGTGGGAACTATTCCCATGTTTCTGCTTATTGAGAAGTTCTGTGCTGGCAGACTGTTTTTAGTGCTTCTCTGGCAGGTTCTGTTACAGTATTGTTTGCTTGGTGAGTCCTCACCTAAGGACCACACCAAAGGGCCCTCTGGTGAGTCCCACTTGCCCACTCTCCCTCGATGCTGCTGATCATGGCTGCACTAGAGAGGCCGTCTGCCTGAGCATGCCAGTTTTTAAATGTCCTGATTGGCCTCGTTGGAGGAGAGCAGAGAGGAGCTTACCTGCCCGCTCTCCCTCGATGCTGCAGGTCAGAGATGCTTTAGAAGACACATTGGACATTATAAATCATACTGAGGGAAAAAATAAGAAAAGAACGGCAGAGTTGCTTGGCTTTGATCAGGAAATTAAAGCCCTAGAATTACAACCTATCTAGCAGAGAAATAGTACTTGACTATTGAGATTCAATACTTAAAATAGAGCTAAAACTCAGTACTCAGTCAGCAGGCCGGCGCTCTTGTCTTTTACTCAGAGTGCTAGATATTAGGAGGAAAGTAATAAATGTGTGCACTTTTTGGTGCAATATTTAAAAGCAAAAAAAAAAAAGAGGAAAAGTCAAGTTCATTTGTTCTCCTAAGTGTCAAACAGTATGCGAGAGTAAAGAGAGAGCTAAGCAATTCCAAGATTGCAATATGAAGTTGTATTCCTCTGAGGTTCAGCCTGAAGTTAACAGTTTTGCACAGTTCTTGGATACTCTTATATATCCAATTATTTCTTCCTTATAAAAAGACAGGTTTGATAAATGTATCTCTTTATATGAAGTTAAGCAAGCTATTAAATTGTTACTGACTAAAAAGTTCCCATTACAAGGAGGGAGGAGTAGCTCAGTGGTTGGGACAGTTTAGCTCAGGCCAGAAGGCCAGGGGTTCACTTCCCACATGGGGACAAGCAACCTCAGGCCAGAGGGACTGGAGTCTCTATTCCAATGGCCATTCCTCATGGGCTTGGGCAAGCCACCTAACCCTCCATTGTCTCAGGTACACCTAGATTGTGAGCCCTTCAGGGACAAGGGAATAAAAAGTACCTGTTAGTATACATGTAAACCACACTGATTCTAAAGAGCACAGTATAATAATAAATAAAAAAAGATAGTTTGACATCTGAATTTTACCAAGTTTTCTTAGATTCTTTTTCTTGCCCCCAGACCTTTGCACCTTCATAAAGAATTTATTGAGCTAAATTCTATCAATGGTCCTTTAATGAAAACAAAAATTGTAGTGTTGGAAAACCAGGTAAAGATGCCCAGTTTATTACCATTACAGACCCATTTTATTGACAAATGTCAGTTGTAAGCTATATAAAAAGATCTTAGCCTCAGATCTAATTTATTATTCTGAGGTCTATTGTACATAATGATCAGAATTGATTTATTATTATGACTCATTATGCCAGTGTATTTTGTGATATTTTATTTCAAATAAGCTAGAAATGTCTATGTGCCATTGCTCATAGATGTGGGGTTCCTTTGTTCGATTAACTTATGACTTTGAAATACTGCCCTCAAAAATGGAGTGTTTATCAACAATTCTGTCTTGGATATAATTTGGAAGAAGGGAGCTAAGCAGAACTGTCCATTACACAATACCACTGCTGTTCACAGTACCACTTGTTCCTCTAGCTATATGATGAAGAAATTTGTGGTGTTCAAGTTACTTCAATGCATTGCAAGTTATCTATTTACGCAGACTATATAATGGCCTTTCGGACTATAGATTTCATTCCCAAAGTACTGTGAGTTAATGCATTGTCACTGATAACTGGCTATAAGGTCTAAGTCTGAGGTTCAGCCATTAAATCAGCATATAGTTAGAGATAAGGCACATTCATTCTCTTTTCACTGGAACTTAAATATCATACAATATTTAGGAGTTCGATGGGGAGTGGCTATTTCAAAATGGCTGGCTGAGTGAGATTCTTTGCTTTCTTTCTGATGTCTAAGCAGAAGAGTAAGATGAGGGTATTACCTGCAGCGCCCTTACCTGCTGTTTATCCACTTGAACCTCTAGCCTTTTAAGGCAGGAGAATGCACAGGGTGGAGAAGATTGTGCTAATAAGGAAGTTGGAGAGGATTATTCATCTGACTAGGATGATACCCAAGGACTTTGGGTAGAGTCCACTCCATTGTTGCTGGGAAGTATTAGAACTAATGAAATATCTGCTAACCCTTTGAAGCCAGTAGTGTTTTCTGGAATTGCTAGTTTGGAGGGTTCATTTTCAATGATCTCATCAAAGGAAGTGACCAACTTCGAGCACTGGAGAGTTTTGATCAAGATGGAGGGTGCTCTATCAGGCTGCTTGTTTCAGCTTTGTAAGTTCTCAG
Source organism: Ichthyophis bannanicus (assembly GCA_033557465.1). Taxonomy (NCBI): domain Eukaryota; kingdom Metazoa; phylum Chordata; class Amphibia; order Gymnophiona; family Ichthyophiidae; genus Ichthyophis; species Ichthyophis bannanicus. The sequence continues at coordinate 860,903,864 of CM066033.1, read as the reverse complement.
TGGTCACTAAATTAACCTCTTTATAAGAAGAATTGAGTAATGTGTTGGAGGTACAAGCTAAGAATATCAAAGCACTTGAGGCAGTTAATAATGCTCTATTAAATGGGAGTGTATTATTGGAAAATAAACTAAAAATAATTGAGACTTCTTGTGTGCTTGTAATTTAAGATTTTTAAATTTTCTTTATTGTTCTGTCATTTCCATTAAAGAGATATTGAAACAGTATTGTGTTTGAATTTTGCTTATGGATCCTACATTTTTGCCTACTATTGACAGAGATTACTATGGTAGGTTCTATTAAAAAATTGATGGATGATACTATAATTCAGCATAATGATTTGAATTTGAAAGCTCTTCTAGAGATGTCTGAACAGGATACTACCAATAGAGGAACAATAGTGGCCACCTTTCAAATGTCTCTGAAAAGTAATTAGCAGTTGCTATATTCTTAAAGGAGAAGATAACACTCTTACATGGTTATGCTATAAATGTTTTTCCTGATGTTTCTCCTAAGATCCAGGGGGTTCGGAGGAGAATCTTCATTTGAAACCCAGAGCTCTTGCCCTGGGTATAACTTTCTTTTTGAAATTTCCTAAAAAATGTTTGGATAAGATTTCTGGAAAAGATTCTATTTTTCTTGACCCCTCACAATTAGAAGCATTAATTCTGTTACAAGAAGAGTTGATGAAGAACCAAAGTGTTACAATGCCATGGAGGAGAGAGGTCACGTGACAGGAGAGCATCACCCTGGTGTGGCAGGAAGTGATCCTGTAACTAGGACCTGTCCTCCAGGTGATGTAAAACCCTCTCGCACCGAGGAAGTCTCTCCAGGGCCATGTGCCCATGAGGGAAGGGTTAGGACAGCCGTTATAGTTGGTGATTTGATCATTAGGCATGTAGATAGCTGGGTGGCTGGTGGACGTGAGGATCGCCTGGTAACATGCCTGCCTGGTGCGAAGGTAGCAGACCTCACGCGCCACCTAGATAAGGTCTTAGATAGTGCTGGGGAGGAGTCTGCTGTCTTGGTACATGTCGGTACCAATGACATAGGAAAATGTGGTAGGGAGGTTCTGGAGGCAAAATTTAGGCTTTTAGGTAGGAAGTTGAAATCCAGAACTTCCAGGGTAGTGTTCTCCGAAATGCTTCCTGTTCCACGCGCAGGACCCAAAAGGCAGGCAGAGCTCCGGAGTCTCAATGCGTGGATGAGACAATGGTGCAGAGATGAGGGTTTTGGATTTGTTAGGAACTGGGGAACATTCTGGGGAAATGAGGGGCTCTTCCGAAGGGATAGGCTTCACCTTAACCAGGATGGAACCAGGCTGCTGGCATTAACCTTTAAAAAGGAGATAGAGCAGCTTTTAAACTAGATATTAGGGGAAAGCCGACAGTCTCCCAAGAGCGGATGGTTCGGAAGAATGTATCTTTGAAGGATACTACCAAAAGCAGAGAGGTTCCACAAAAGAGTAAAGTAGCCCAAATGCCCTCAAGTATGGAGCAGACTGAGCTTAAAGATCCCAAATTACCCATGTCTAACAATAGCCAAATTAATATGAGTAAAATACATTCTCTAAAATGCTTGTATGCAAATGCTAGAAGTCTAAAAAATAAGATGGAAGAGTTAGAATATATAGCACTAAATGAAAGGTTAGATATGACTGGAATATCAGAGACATGGTGGAAGGAGGACAACCAGTGGGACACTGTGATACCTGGGTACAAACTATATCGTAATGATAGAGCTGATCAAATTGGTGGAGGGGTTGCTCTCTATGTTAGAGAGGGCATTGAGTCAGAAAGGATTAAAGTTTTGCAGGAAACAAAATCTGCTGTAGAATCTATATGGATTGAAATTCCATGTAAAAGGGGAAAGGCAATGGCAGTGGGGGTGTACTATCGAGCGCCTTGCCAGAATGACCAAATGGATGATGAAATGCTCAAAGAAATCAAGGAAGCTAACAAAAGTTACAGTGCAGTAATAATAATGGGTGATTTCAACTACCCCGGTATCGACTGGGTCAGTGTCACTTCAGGACATGCTAGGGAGATAAAGTTCCTAGATGAAATAAATGACTGCTTCTTGGAGCAGCTGGTTCATGAACCAACCAGAGGGGAAGCCATATTAGACCTAATCCTTAGTGGAACACCAGATCTAGTGCAAGAGATAAGGTTGTTGGGGCCACTTGGCAATAGTGATCATAGCATGATCGCCTTTGATTTAATTAGTGGAGGAGGGATAGTAAGGAAATCCACAGTACTACCTTTTAACTTTCGAAAGAGAGACTATGATAAAATGAGGAAAACAGTTAAGAAAAAACTAAAAGGAGCAGTTGCAAAGGTTAAAGACGTACATCAGGCTTGGCTGTTGTTGAAAAATACTATCTTGGAAGCCCAGACCAGCTGTATTCCACGCTTTAAGAAAAGTGGAAGGAAGTCCAAAAAACTGCCAGCATGGTTTAAAGGTGAGGTCAGAGAGACTGTTGTTGCCAAAAAAGCATCTTTCAGGAAATGGAAAAAACAGCCAAACGACGAAACCTGGAAACAGCACAAGCACTGGCAAGTCAAATGCAAGGCATTGATAAGGCAGGCAAGGGGAGAATTTGAGAAGAAGCTTGCTGCGGAAGCAAAAACGCAAAGTAATGACCTTTTCAAGTACATTCGTAGCAAAAAACCTGTGAGAGAGTCAGTTGGTCCATTAGATGATAAAGGGGTTAAAGGAGCACTAAGAGGCGACAAGGCGATAGCGGAGAGATTGAATGAATTCTTTGCTTCAGTCTTTACTGAGGAAGATGTAGGGATGTTACCCATGACTGAAGTGGTATTTAAAGGTGCGGAAGAATTGAAGGAAATATCGATACATCGGGAAGATGTATTACAACTATTAGATAAACTGAAGCAATACAAGCATTGTGGAACCTGCGTCCCTTGGGGAAACTGCTAGGTACGTATGACCTAGATTGGCCACTGTTGGAAACAGAATACTGGGCTTGATGGACCTTGGTCTGACCCAGTATGGCATATCTTATGTTCTTATGTTCTTATCTGTTTTTCTCTGAACTTCCAAAAACTGAGATTGTGGAGGTCAATGTTTAGATGGTCTAGTTTAAGCTTGTTATGCTTTTCTACTTTATGCTGATCTTAATGTAACTCTTCTTTTATTGACAGATTTGGAAAATGCACAATCGTGTTTATGAGACGTAACCTGGATAGCCCGGACACCAGGCATCTTTGAGTGTTCCCTCCCTTCTAGTCCACTCCTACCCCCCACCTGACTCCCCATCCCTAACCCACAAACAACATAACACAAGTAACTGGTGATACATAGTTGAAGCTTTATTAACACAACTTTGTTTCAAGCCCCCAAACCCGAGCCAACATAACTCATTACAATACACATCATCCCACCATATGCCCATATTGAACGATGCCCTCCAACAGCCATATTATTAGCAAAGTGGTGGATCCTCTACTCTCACCCCTCCCACTAACAACCTCACCATATTATTAGAAAAAGCTGGTCCCTATCTTCCTTAATACGGGCGAAGATCCCAACTGAGATCTCCGCCTACCCCCCTCCGGGAGCTCAGTTCCCCTACTCTCTTCTGAGGGGTACTGAGGCTTCCATCTGCCGACCAGACTTGATGTCCAGAGAGGTATGCTGTATGCCTGGTGCCAAAATCCAAGATGTTACGGAGAGTTTGCCGAGACTCATCAAGCCCACTGACTATTACCCAATGTTGCTAATCCATGTTGGAACAAATGATACTGCCAAGTATACTTCGGAACGTATCAAAAGTGACTTCATGGCTCTGGGACAGAGGGTGAAGCAGTTAGGTGCACAGGTGGTGTTCTCTTCAATCTTCCCTGTTGAGGGTAAAGGCCAAGGCAGAGAGGCACACATCCTGTAGATGAATGCATGGCTGCATGGATGGTGTCATCGAGAGCGTTTTGGTTTCCTAGACCATGGGATGCTGTTCCAAGGGTTGCAGAGCAGAGATGGCATCCATCTGTCCAAGAAAGGTTAACGTGTCTTCAGTAGTAGACTGGCTAATCTACTGAAGAGGGTTTTAAACTAGATTCATTGGGGATGGGTAAAGAAAGCCCCCAGGTAAGTGAAAGCCCCCAGGTAGGTGATACATTAAATAACTTTATGGAAATGGGTAACAGGGGTAACATATGGAAAGCAGTGTGTATAAATGCCCGTAGCATGGGAAATAAGATCCCTGATGTTGAAGCTTTGATGGGAGTGGCTGACTAGGATTTAGTGGCAGTTACAGAAACATGGTTCACAGAAAACCATGATTAGGGAGGAGTAGCCTAGTGGTTGGGGCAAGGTACTTCAGGCCGGAAGGTCGGGGGTTCAAATCCCACTAGAGGACAGCAACCTTGGGCCGGAAGGACTGGGGTTTCTAGTCCCACAGGTGCTCCTTGTGGTCTTGGGCAAGCCACTTAACCCTCCATTGCCCATGTTCCCTGTAAGTATTAGTGTATGTAAATGTATCCCCCAATTGTGTTGTGACCGCTTTGATTGAAGGATAAGGCGGTATACAAAACTGTCTAAATAAATAAATAAATAAAATAAATAAAAATGATTAGGATGCAACTATATCTGGCTATACTTTATTCAGAAAGGACAGGGTAGGAAGTAGGGGAGGAGGAGTGGCACTATATGTAAAAACTACTATTAAAGCTTTGGAATTACAGAGCTTAAAAGGGAAAGGGGAGGCATTGTGGGTTAAACTAGAAAGAGGGAAAGAGAAATCTATTTACATTGGTGTGATATACAGACCTCCCTCACAAGAGGAAGAGGTGGACAGAGAGTTAATTGAAGACATGCGCAGCATTGCTAGGAAAGGGGAAGTGCTACTGATAAGAGATTTCAATATGCCAGATGTTGATTGGCACATTCCTGCTGCAGTATCATCTAGAAGTAAGGAGATCCTGGATTCTCTACAGGGAGAACTATTCAGACAATTGGTAACAGACCCCACATATGAAGGGGCTACACTGGACTTGGTGCTTACCAATGGTGAAAGTGTTTCTGATGTTGTAGTGGGAGATCATTTCGCATCCAGTGATCACCAGATGGTGTGGTTCAGTATTAGGACTAGGGCTGTTAGAATTCATTCAGAGGTGAGGATCTTAGACTTTAGGAAGACTAACTTTGTGAAGATGGGCCAATACCTCAGGGAGTCGTTAGTTGGATGGGAACAGCTGAGGGATGTAGAAAAACAGTGGGAAAAACTGAAAGGGGATATTTTAAGGGCAACCAACCTTTTTGTTAAAATGGTAGATAAAGGTAAAAAGAAAAGGAGACCACTATGGTTTTCGAAAGAGGTAGCTGAAAAAGTGAAGAAAAAGAGGGAGGCCTTCATGAAATACAAGAGATCACAGAGAGAGGAAGACAGGCATCTGTATTTAGAAAAACTTAGAGAAGCTAGCAAAGTAGTCAAGAAGGCAAAGATTCAAAAGGAGGAGGAAATAGCCAATGCAATAAAATGGGGGGATAAGACATTTTTCTGATATATTATTGAGAAGAGGAAGGGCAAGAGTGGTATTGTCAGAAACAAGGGTGCAGGGGAGGAATATGTAAAAGCTGATAAGGATAAAGCGGAATTGCTTAACACATATTTTTGTTCTGTGTTCACAGATGAAGAACCAGGAGCAGGACCTCAGAAAACACCCACAAATAGGAACAGAAGCAAAGGACATCTTGAACAATTTCAAAAGACTGTGTTCGTGAGAAACTATCTCAACTTAAAGTAGACAAAGTGATGGGACTGGATGGGATACACCCGAGAATACTGAGGGAACTTGGGGACGTTCTAGCAGCTCCACTGACTGACCTTTTCAATGCCTCGTTGGAGTCAGGAGTGGTGCCAAAGGACTGGAGAGAGTCTCATGTGGTGCCTTTACACAAAAGCGGAAGTAAAGATGTGGTTGAAAACTACAGGCCGGCTAGTTTAACTTCGGTAGTGAGTAAATTATTGGAAACGCTGCTGAAAGAGAAAATAGTGAGGTTTCTGGAGTCCAGCGGATTACAGGATCCGAGGCAGCATGGATTCACCAGAGGCAGGTCTTGTCAGACAAATCTGATTGATTTCTTTGACTGGGTAACCAGGGAGTTGGACTGAGGGAGAGCTCTAGATGTGGTATATTTAGATTTCAGTAAAGCCTTCGACACTGTTCCTCACAGGCGACTTATAAACAAACTGAGCACCCTAGGGATGGACCCTAAAGTTACTGCTTGGGTTAGAAATTGGTTTTTGTGGGAGGCAACAAAGAGTACAAGTAAATGGAGCTCACTCTGAGGAGAAGGATGTTATCAGTGGTGTGCCCCAGGGATCTGTCCTTGGTCCGATTCTTTTTAACATCTTTGTTAGTGATATAGCAGAAGGGCTTTCAGGTAAGGTTTGCCTCTTTGTGGATGATACCAAAATCTGCAATAGAGTAGACACCCAGGGAGGGGTAGATAACATGAGGAGGGATCTAGCTAAGCTTGAAGAATGGTCTAGAATTTGGCAGCTGGGATTTGATGTTAAAAATTGTAAGGTCATGCATTTGGGCTGCAGCAATCCAAGGGAGCAATATAGCATAGGGGGTGAAGTACTTTTGTCCACTAAAGAAGAGCGGGACCTAGGCATGGTTGTGTCTGATGATCTTAAAGTAGCTAAATAGGTAGAAAAGGCGACAGAAAAAGCTAGAAGGATGCTTGGGTGCATACGGAGAGGAATGGCTAGCAGAAAAAAGGAGGTGATAATGCCTCTGTATAAGTCTTTGGTGCGACCTCATTTGGAGTGTAGTGTGCAATTCTGGAGACCGCACCTTCAAAAGGATGTGAACAGGATGGAGTCGGTGCAGAGGGTGGCTACTAAAATGATTAGTGGTCTTCATTATAAAGCATATGAGGACAGACTGAAGGATCTTAATATGTACACCTTAGAGGAAAGGCGGGATAGAGGTGATATGATTGAGATGTTTAAATACCTCCATGGCATAAATGTTCAGGGAGAGAGCCTCTTTCAATTGAAAGCAAGTTCTGCTACGAGGGGACATGGGATGAGGGTGAAGGGAGATAGATTCAGGAGTGATATGCGGAAATATTTCTTTACGGAAAGAGTAGTGGATCCATGGAATAGTCTCCCAGTGGAGGTGGTAGAGATGAGGACAGTAACTGAATTCAAAAAAGCATGGGACAAACACAGAGGATCTCTAAAGGTAAAAAGGGGACTGTTGTTATGGAAGGACAGACTAGATAGGCCATGTGGTCTTTTTCTGTTGTCATGTTTCTATGTTTCTATGTACTCCCTCACCGGCCGTTAGTTCCTGCTGTTACAGCGTCCATTGGCTTGGGACCTCACCACCGGCACAAGGTAATATTGTAGCGGGTAGTATCCTTGCACCACCCCCCCAAACGAAGTTAGCTGCGATCAATACTGACCCTGTAGGATAAGTGTTCCTGCCAGTCATTCAACAGAGGTTCTTGCCCTATAGCTGACAAATGAACCCGATTCATAATGTATAAACCCACGCAACCAACGTCTGTCCAAGTATGCTGCTCTTGGAACCCTCTATTCTCTTTGACCCATCTCTCAATCTGTTGATTGACCTTCTCCAAACCCCGAGGCCATCTACGTTGAGATTGGCAAGATGGCTGAGGAATAATATCAGTACCAAACAATAGAGACACCCTGTAACAATAAGCAAATAGCGGTAATGTCACATTGTGCTGCTCGAAATAGCTGTTTATAAGTCCATTCCGAAAGGTCATTGCCTCCCAAGTGTATCAGAAGTCCTGCCGGCCGGTGATGCTGTCTGGTCTGGTATAGCACCAGCAGCAGCAATTGACACCACCGCATTCCATGCTCACCCAGACATTCTAGCCATGCGCCTGCTGGCGCCAAGCCAAGATGAGGGCCCACAACTCCAGCAGGGGCCCATTGTTTGGCCCAGTACACAGGAATGGCCCAGCATCCACCGTTCCTTCAGGACTGAACCACCTTCTGTAAAATAACAAAGCTGGCTGCCATCTGCAAAACAACACAACCATTAATTCACATTTCCTCCCCCCCCCCCCACGCCTGCCAAGCTTATCCCGTCCCTACAGAACCTGTTCCTCACTCTCATGAGTCCTGCAGGTGCATGTAGCTTGCATATGCACCAGAATGTCACCCAACAATCTGTCGAATCACTGCCCCCCTCCTCAGCCCTCCTGGTGCAGCACTGGTAGCAGCCCCTATTCAAAAAGAATGGGACACAAACTGCCGATCATCACATCCCAAATGACGCAGAACCAGGCGCAGTACCACTATGAACTAGAACTGTGTCAATAGAAACAAATCCTGGTGCTGAAACAGCAAGTCCTCTCCTGTGGGGCGCTGTGCCAAGTACACCTGTAAATTCCACACTGGACAGATGAGTAATTGCCCAGCCCTACAGAGCATGACCAACTCCCCCATCCAGCCTGATCTATCTTAGACTGGGTGAGAAAAATGTGAATCTGTTCCTGCCCGACCACCACATATTTCCTATCAAACCCGTCCACTGCACCCACCTTCCCGGAGCACGGAACTGACTCACTAACCTGAAATGTCCCAAAAAGGCAATTGAAACCAGAACACCACTACCTCATAAGCAGTTGTGACCATTGGCAAGACCTTCCAGATATGGCTGAACAGTTATTAAGACACTGGGCACTGGGGCTCCCCTCTCACAGCCTGCGAGGATGCACCGTACCAAAAATGTGGTCCATGGATTGCTCCAGCCTGCCACTTTACTGAAAAAATAAAACCTGCCAACAACAACCCCACTGCCAACTTGGAACAACCTACAGCCTTGGCCCAAACCATAAATAAGCCAATCAGCTTGTCAGGGACCCTACCCCTACCCCCCTGACCAACCCATACCTGTAAGAAAGGCATCCACCTTACCATATCCTCGAAGATACAATGTCGAAATCACTGGAGCCATGGAGGACTGTAACAAAGCCAACACATTGGAGTTCCAACTTGCTAAAGGTCCACAGGCACTGCAGTGGTTATCATCTCTGCTCCGGGTGCCAACATATGAAACTGAGACCATTGAAAACAAGACAAGGAATCAGCTATACAATTCATAACACCAGGTACATGGTGAGCTCTAGCAGTCACATTAAGGTGCAAGCAGTAAATTACAAATGCCCTCATCAGAGCTGCCACACGCGGACACTTGAGAGATTGTCAATTAATGGTCTCTAACAAACACACCCAGGTCAATGCCAGAGCTTAGTAATGGTACTCCACAAATAAAAAAAAAAAACAGCTCTACTAACTAACCTTAAAGTAGCACTAGAATCTTGGCACAGTGAAAATGGAGAGCACAAACCTCAGGACGCCACAGAAAACCTTAAGCCATAAATCGGCATTAGGCATTCAAACCAAAGCTAATTACATCAACGGTCTGTTGGTAGCACCTCCATCCTTCTAAACTTCCATAGGCCTAAGAGCACGACATATAATAAGACTCTTAATAGCACATCACATTGATAGTATTATACAATATTTTAACAACATAAACACTTTGATATAGGCTACAAAGAGTCCATCAATTTATGTCTTCAATCTTCAGCCAAGCTTCCAGATTAATAATTCCGATATCAGCCCCATCATTTCATGTCTTCAATCTTCAGCCAAGCTCCCAGACTAATAATTCCGATATCAACCCCGACACGACCCTAGACGTCCCTTTTAGCATTTCGCAGACGCTGCTTCAGGGGGATATACTACAAAACAATAAAAACAAACATAGAACTCTGCTATCACATCATGCTACAAACTATACATGCACTCACCTTTTCAATAATACAGAACGCAATTATCTTACCCAAACAGCATTCTCAACCATGTCGCATCCAACATCCAGAGGTAAAAAATTTGTAACATCCTCCACTGGTTAACCGAATCAGAATACCAAACTCACTATCACTCATTTAACCGCCACAACATATGACATCACCATCTCGACGTGGCCAAGACCTCTCCTTTCACTAACTCCATGTCAATACCCGACATTCATGTCAGATACAAGCTTTCCAATCCATGTTAAAGTTAAGTCCACCCGAAGTAACTGTCCCAAGCATAAAAATCCAACGTTGTTCTCGATAAACCAAAAACTGTTCCCGTGTCATACCTTTAGAACCTGCAATAACCTGTTCAATCCCAAAATACCGCAGATCATCAAAAATATGTCCTTTCTGTAAACAATGGCTAACCAACGGGGCTTCCCGTCTTTTACATCGCAACCTACTTCTATGCTCGCCTAACTGTACACATAAAGGACGAATGGTCTTCCCAATGTATAATAATAGGCAAGGGCAAAAAATCCCATAGACCACAAAATCAGATCTACATGAAGTATTCGATCTTAACAAATATTCCCTACCATTGTAAGTAAACCGATCAGTTTCCCAACAAACAGCACAAATAGCACATTGTCCACATTTCGCATGCCCTACATATTGTTCATGCTTCTCTTCAATTTGCCTTAAACGAGAGGGACTCAGTATCTCTTTGAGGTTACGATCTCTTTGCCAAACACATCTGGGACTTCTATCTTCAAGACTGGGTACTGTCCTTAACACATTACTATGCCTACGTAGGATCCTCTGGATCCTCATACTAAAAGGAGAATATCTAGAGATTAAATTAACATATCCTTCGTCCTTACCTGATTTCTCTTTCGTAGATAGTAACCAGTTTCGATCATTAAAAAGTGCTCGTTTATATGCCCGTTCAACTACCCTAATGGGATAACCTCTATGCAAACAATCTTTTTTCAGAGAGCAGGCTTGAATCTTAAAATCAACCGAATAAACTGCGAAAACGGTAGACCCTTAATTAAACTTCTCAGATGAGCACTAAAATAATGCAAGAACGTGTTCTTATCTGTCTTTTTCTTGTAAATAGTAGTATCCCATCCATCTTCATGTCTTTGAACCTGAACATCCAAAAATACAATAGTTTGAGTATTATAATTAATCGTAAACTGTATGTTCAGATCTACAAAGTTCAACCAGTCATAAAACTTCATTAAAGATTCCACTGTACCCTCCCACAGTACAAAGATATCATCAATATATCGTCGCAATATTTAAATCTGAGAAGAATATGGTGAACTTCTTAAACAACGCTCTTCATATAAACTCATAAAAAGATTTGTTTCTGATGGAGCAAAAGAGGCCCCCATTGCCACACCCATATTTTGCTGAAAATTGTCCTCATTAAAGCTAAAATAGTTCTTACATAAAGCCAATCATGCACACTTCATTAAAAATTCTAACTACTCAGCCCCCACGTCTCCTCTCCGTTGTAACCCTGAACGTATAGCTTCCAATGCAGCAATATTATCTGGTGAGGCAGTGGGTTCAGAAAACATGCTTGAAAGTGCTTCTTTTTCTTCTTTGAAGTGGATTCCTCTTCCTTTTAAATCTACTTGGAGCCCCTCTGGGTCCCCACATCCTAATTTGACAGCATTTCGGGAATTAGTGTTGCGCAATGTAGAGCACTTAGATGGCACTACAATGTGGAGATCCAAATGTGTTTTACCAACACAAGAAAAATTGGCATTGGAAAAACGGTGCACGGTTGAATATAGTTATTAAAAGTGCGGATTAGGGTGAGGCTATAGTGGTTTTAAATAGAAGAGATTATTTAGCTGAGGCTTATCGTCAATTATCTGATTCAGCTGTATATGTTAAATTAGATGAGGACCCCACAGCAGCATTACAATCTGAGATAAAGGATTTAACATCTCAAGCTTTGTCGATACATTGTATTTTAAAAAAGGAGATGGAATTTTTGAATGTAAAGTCTCCTTCTATACCACAGTTATATTTGCTTCCTAAAATACATAAAGATGTGAAACAACCTCCGGGCAGGCTGATTGTGTCAACAAGAGGTTCGGTTTTAGAACCACTGTCTATGTTGATTGATTCAGTTTTACGACCATTGTTAAATACCATTCCCTCTTATGTTCGAGATACTATGCATTTTTTTGAGATATTGATGTTAGCTGCTGATTGCGCAAAAAATAGGTCCATATTGCTAGTCACCCTTGATGTGAAAGCTCTGTACACTAGTATACCTCAGGGGGCGGCATTGGAAGCTATACGTTCAGGGTTACAATGGAGAGGAGACATGGGAGCTGAGCAGTTAGAATTTGTAATGCAGTGTGCATGATTGGCATTATGTAAGAACTATTTTTGCTTTAATGAGGTCATTTTTCAGCAAAATATGGGTGTGGCAATGGGGGCCTCTTATTCTCCATCAGTAGCAAATCTTTTTATGAGTTTATATGAAGAGCATTGGTTAAGAGGTTCACCATATTCTTCTCAGATTAAAATATGGCGATGATATATTGATGATATCTTTGTACTGTGGGAGGGTACAGTGAAATCTTTAATGAAGTTTTATGGCTGGTTGAACATTGTAGATCCGAACATACTGTTTACGATTAATTATAATACTCAAACTATTGTATTTTTGGATGTTCAGGTTCAAAGACATGAAGATGGATGGGGTACTACTATTTACAAGAAAAAGACAGATAAGAACATGTTCTTGCATTATTCTAGTGCTCATCTAAGAAGTTTAATTAAGGGTCTACCGTTTTCGCAGTTTATTCGCTATCGGCGGAATTGTTCATCAATGGTTGATTTTAAGATTCAAGCCTGTTCTCTGAAAAAATATTTTTTGGATAGAGGTTATCCTGTTAGGGTAGTTGAACGGGCATATAAACAAGCATTTTTAATGATCGAAATTGGTTACTATCTCCGAAAGAGAAATCGGGTAAGGACGAAGACTATGTTAATTTCATCTCTAGATATTCTCCTTTTAGTATGAGGATCCAGAGGATCCTACGTAGGCATAGTAATGTGTTAAGGACAGTACCCTGTCTTGAAGATAGAAGTCCCAGATGTGTTTGGCAAAGAGATCGTAACTTTAAAGAGATATTGAGTCCTTCTCATTTAAGGCGAATTGAAGAGAAGCATGAACAATATTTAGGGCATGCGAAATGTGGACAATGTGCTATTTGTGCTGTTTCTTGGGAAACTGATCGGTTTACTTACAATGGTAGGGAATATTTGTTAAGATCGAATACTTCATGTAGATCTGATTTTGTGGTCTATGGGATTTTTTGCCCTTGCCTATTATTATACATTGGGAAGACCATTTGTCCTTTATGTGTATGGTTAGGCGAGCATAGAAGTAGGTTGCGATGTAAAAGACGGGAAGCCCCATTGGTTAGCCATTGTTTACAGAAAGGACATATTTTTGATGATCTGCGGTGTTTTGGGATTGAACAGGTTATTGCAGGTTCTAAAGGTATGACACGGGAACAGTTTTTGGTTTATCGAGAACAACGTTGGATTTTTATGCTTGGGACAGTTACTCCGGATGGACTTAACTTTAACATGGATTGGAAAGCTTGTATCTGACATGCATGTCGGGTATTGACATGGAGTTAGTGAAAGGAGAGGTCTTGGCCAGGTTATGATGGTGACGTCATACATTGTGGCGGTTAAATGTGTGATAGTGAGTTTGGTATTCTGATTAGGTTAACCAGTGAAGGATGTTTCGAATTTTATACCTCTGGATGTTGGATGCGACATGGTTGAGAATGCTGGTTGGGTAAGATGATGTATTATTGAAAAGGTGTGTGCGTGTATAGTTTGTAGCATGATGTGATACAGAGTTCTATGTTTTATTTTTATTGTTTTGTAGTATATCCCCCTGAAGCAGCGTCTGCAAAACGCTAAAAGGGATGTCTAGGGTGGCGTCGGGGTTGATATCGGAATTATTAATCTGGAAGCTTGGCTGAAGATTGAAGACATGAATTGATGGACTCTTTGTAGCCTATATCAAAGTGGTTATGTTGTTAAATATTGTATAATACTATCGATGTGATGTGCTATTAAGAGTCTTATTATATGTCGTGCTCTCAGGCCTATGGAAGTTTAGAAGGATGGAGGTGCTACCAACAGACCGTTGATGTAATTAGCCTTGGTTTGAATGCCTAATGCCGATATATGGCTTAAGGTTTTCTGTGGCGTTCTGAGGTCTGTGCTCTCCATTTTCATTGTGCTAAGATTCTAGTGCTACTTTAAGGTTATGGTCTCTACCACTGCTGCATTGTTGCACATAAAAAACACCCTCCTATTTCTTAAATGCTCGGGACATACTGCCAAGGCCACCACGATGGGAAAAAACTCTAAGAAGGTGACATTGCATGTCTGTCCCTGACCATGCCATTCCTGTGGCCAAGCCTCTGCACACCATGCCCCTTCACAATACAGTCTGAATCCATGACCACCCGCTGTATCCAAGAACAATTGCAGATCTGAATTGGAGACTTCAGTCAACTGCAGGACTGTGCACCCATTTAAGTCTACCAGGAAGGCATCCCAGACCCATAGATCCTCACGCAAATCTTGTGACAGCTGAATGTGATGGTGAGGCTTTGCTACCCCAGACATTGCCATAAATAAGGGGTACCCCATTGGAATAATGCAACATACAAATTTAAAGTAACCTACTAATGACTGCAGGTCTTTCAATGTGACTTTGCTAGCCGGTCCAACCATGGATATCAAATCCCTCAACTTGTCAACCTTCTCATGCGGCAGACACACCTCCAAGGCTACAGAATCCAGCTGTATCCCCAAGAAGGTAATGCATGTCACTGGTCTCAATGTCTTCTCCGCTGTCAGAGGCACACCAAACTCCTTAGCCATCCCTGAAAATATTGTCAACAGTGTTGTACCAGTATCCACCTGATCAGATCCAACAAAAAGGAAATAGTCCAAATAATGCACAAGACTGGTCAAAACAGTCTTCTGCACCAACACCCAATGCAAAAAAGTACTGAAGGATTTGAAATATGCACATAAAATGGTGCAACCTATTGGCAGACACTTATCAAAATAATAGCTGTCCTCGAATTGAAAGCCCAGTAGTGGAACTGAAAAGCGGATTCAATTTCTACCTTAGCCATTAGCACCCCAGCCGCACATTGGTGTACCAGGGAGACCACAAGATCAAAGGAAGCATACCTAACAGAACAAAGTTCGGGAGGTATATTATCATTCACCGAATTACCAAATGTGAAAGACAAATTGTGAATGAGTCAGAACTTTCCAGGCTCCTTCTTTGGAACAACCCCTAACGGAGAGATGGCAAATGGTTGAAAAGGGGTTCCACAAATAGCCCTGCGATTCTACCCAGGGCACATTTGGTTGAAATTTTCTTTCGCACCACCTCCCCCAATTGTCTTGCCGAGGCTGCATTCCTCGCTGTCATGTCCTGCACATTTCCTTGAAAAGGAATGAGAAATCCCTGCTCGAAGCCCTTCAGCAACTGCCCCCTGCACCCTGCTCCCCCTAATGAAGGAGGCAGGGCTGCAGTGCCTCAACCCACACTGGGGTGGGGGCCAACTGTGCTATTCCTACATCAGTTGTTGCTGGGTAGAGTCCCCACCACTCCCTTTCAACTGCATTTGGTTGCGGTGTCACTGCTGCCAAAGAGGGAACAAACATGCTGGAAATTGCAATCTGGAAACAGACAGGACAACTTGTTGAAATGCCAAGATAGGTCCCCAGTCCCGCTCCTGTTTTTGTGGGATCCAAGACTCCCCACTGTGTTCTGAAAGGGCCGGTTCCCTGCTTGCATTAGCTACGCCCCTCCCTTGGAGCCAGCCGCTCCCCCACCTGCATTTGGTGGACATCTGTGTGAGTCATAGGTTAATGTCTTTCGTCCCCCAAGACAAATGGACATTCTTCTCCATCATATCCCCAAAGTCCTCATCGTAGTTTATCCAAGTCCACGCTTCGTGAGCCTGTGAGGTAGCTAGGATGGCATCAGCATATGCTAATAACGACCCGTATTGCATTGGGAAATAATGCACCCACACACTTGTGAGTCTCAAAAAGACCCTTGTCTCACTAAGCATTATCATGGAAACCTCCTGGATCCTGCCCACCTTCTCATCATCCTTCTTCTTCTTCCGGTTCTCACCAGAGCACTTCCAGCCCTCCAGTAGCTGGAAAATGTCAATTTACTGCCTCGTCTTAATCCTATGCTGTAACTTCTGCGGGAACCCCTTCCCAATGTTCCAAATACACAATCAAAGTAGGCATACTGACCCCTTTTCCCACATGATCTGCCTCCGTAGATGCTGCCAATGATGTGCCCGATGAGGATATAGCATTATTAAAAAGGTGCAGAGAAGAGACACCAAAATGGTAAAGGGGGTGGAAGGATACCCCTATGAAGAGAATTTAAAAAGGTTAGGGTTCTTCAACCTGGAAAGGAGACGACTGAGTGGAGATATGATAGAGGTCTATAAATTAATGAATGGAGTGGAACGGGTAAATGTAGATTGATTGTTTACATCATCAGAATATAGAAATACTAGGGGACATGCAATGAAGCTACAGGGTAACCTTTTAAAGGCTAATAAGAGAAAATAAATTTTCACTCAACATGTAATCAAACTCTGGAATTTGTTACCGGAGGATGTAGTAAAAGCTGTTAATGTGCATAGTTGGGCTTAAAATAGGTTTGTATAAGTTCCTGAAGGAAAGGTCCATAAACCATTTTAAAAGGGATCCAGGATATCACTGCTTGACCCAATACAAGCATTGTGGAACCTGTGTTTTTTGGGGAAACTGCTAGGTACTTATGACCTAGATTGGCCACTGTTGGAAACAGGATACTGGGCTTGATGGACCTTTGTCTGACCCAGTATGGCATATCTTATGTTCCTATGTTCTTATGTTCTTATGCAATGTTCTGTGTTGATGTACAGGTAGCTGCTGCTGTGTCCCAGATGCCTCTCATTCCACGCATGCCCTTTCCAACATACCCACTCCGGTCATCGGTTCTGCTGTTATCTGAGTAGAGGGATAAGAAGAAAAACCACCAGGCACCACATCCTAAGTGCCACCCTCGACTGAATCACGTCCATCACCCCAATTCAGGCACGACAACCTCTCACCCCCCGCAGCCCAAGAGGCAGCACCTCCATAGAACACACTCCCATAACCCCTGCATCAGATGATAACCAACTTCCCAAAGCCAGTGTCCCACTCCCCGGGATGCCCGGGTGCTCATGGACCTAGGGAGTAAGCCTGGGACAAACTAGCCCCCACTAGCTCCACAGGCCCTACAGAACCAGTCCCTCACCCCACCCCAAACATGTCCTCCCATGTGCCACAGCTCCCTTCCCCAATATGCTGCACACCCCCCAGGACACCCTACTGCCTCCTGCCGCATTCTACCCTAAGCCGGCTAAGCCGTACACTCTTGTTGACCTCTTAAATCCTCCAAAACTCCAGTCTGGCCTCCCACCCTTTCCTCAGAACAACCAGCATCTCCATTTTCCCCTTGCCTGCCCCACCCGGCACCACTGGCACCCTCTGCTCCTTCCATGGGACTCTCTGAAACCTTCACCGACCCTACCGTCTCAGCATGGCCTCCAATATCAACTTTCCTGCCATCTCCCCTTCTCCCCCTCACCGGTATGTTCCCTCTCTCCCTTCAACCTCTCCCTCTGCTTCCCCCACTCAGAGGTTGTCCTTGCTTCAGAGCCCCCCCTAGCTGAAGCCTCAGTAGCTCTCTGCAGTCCCCTGCTTCAGCCCTTATCCTGCTGGACTGAAGCATACTGTTGCCGATGTCCCCAAGAACCCCTTCCCTCCACATGTGCCTCTTCTTGCATGCCAACTCATGCTCCTACAAGGGTCTCCTTGTTTGCCGCATTGCCCTCTGAGGATCCTCTGACCCTCAGTGAATCACTGCACTGCCCTTGAGCCAAATCATCTGCCCTTCCCCAATGCGGGCACCCAAGCATCCTCCTTGTACCTCAGATCACCAGTCCATAGCTGCGATGGAGTCCTGCTTAAAGGCCCATTCACCACCCTTTGGCCAAGCAATGCGATGCCACCACTGTCCTCACCCTCATGGAGCTCCCACTGCCGTCTGCCACCAAAAAACCCATAATGCAGCACAGCGCCATGATCCACCAGCTGTCTTCATGCCAACACAGGAAGGGACTGGGCCAGTGGTCACGTAGAACCTAGCCAGGCCAGCCCCCTCCCTGAATGCACATCTAGCTGGCCACCAATGAAATCGACCTGCATAGAGACGCAGGACGATTTCAAAAATTATGGCCCATTGCCATGCAACTCTTCCCCCACCTATTTTGCTGCCCCTTCACATTCCCATGGCCAGCAGGTACCAGGGCACCCAATTACCGTTTGGCCCCTAGACCCTGACCCTGCAGCCTGCTGACTTTATGTAACACTGTATTTTTTCCTTATACTATTTTCATTTTCTATGTACTCCTAAAGAGTATTTTTCTGTTTATTTGTTCCTTTTGCGGTAAGCTTAAAAAAATTAAAAAATCCAGAAAACAGACCAAGAAGAACCAACAACAAAAACTCGCTTGTCATCCCCACCATTAAACAAAAAGCAAGCAAACAACATGCAACAAGGCATTTTCCCTATTTGCGCCATCACTATGGAACTCCCTCCCAGAAGACCTAAAATCCATGGACGACATCCACAACTTCAGAAAGAGACTAAAGACTTCCTATTCACCGAACACTTTGGAACTGATGCATAACTCCAATCTACCAGGATCCACATATTACCAAATGTTACCATTAACCTGTTAACTGTAAACTAAGTTCATTGTATACTCTTAAGTTTTCCCTGCTCCTATTTAATATACTTACTCTAGTTTAAGTTCATTGTAAACCGCTTTGACTAAATGATAAAACGGTATAGAAAACCTGTTAAATAAATCATTAAAATACATAAATAAGTATTACATTTTATTTAAAAATTGTTTAAAAGTATTCACAACATATTGAACTGCTTTATATGGACAGATAAAAATCCTAGAATTAATGTTAAGTAAAGTGTTTGGCAGCAGGGCTGTACCGAGCTTGAATCGTGCCCTGTGCGACTTGCACATTGGGCATGCGCCCCCCTCCCCTCCTCCCCATACCTCCGTTCAGCCACTGCCTGTTCTTGCCCTGCTGCTGCTGCCCTCTGTTCTTTTCATGGTGGCACTGGCAGCAGGGAACGAGTAGCTCTGGATGGAGGTTTGGGGAGGAGGTGCGCGTTCCCGATCTGCAAGTCGCTGGCACTTTAAGCAGATCTGTCCCTCCCTGCTCTGAGGTTGCGTTGGAGGAGGGAGGAACAAGACCTGCTTAAAGTGCTGTAAAAAGGCTTAGGGGTGCATTTCGGCTGTCTGCTGTTGCCCTGCTGCCACTGAGAGAAGAAAAACTGGCGGCAGCAGGGCAATAGCTGGCAGCCAAAATGCATCCCCCAAGCCATTGCACCCTGTGCGACTGCACCGCTCGCACGGGGCTAGGTACGGTCCTGTTTGGCAGGGTCACCTTCCTAGATTTTGCTTTAGGCCTAAACCTGCATAACTGTAGTAGTGACTACAAGGGAGAAAGGATATGGACAAACATACTTGGCTCCTGCTAGGAAAAGAGTTGTTTTTGCTATCCCCACCATTAAAAAAAACTATGTTTTTGCTAAGTATTTCTCTGTGTACAAATGTAATCTCCGTATCAGTGCAAGTGGTCACTTTGACAGCCTTTAAGAAACTACAAACTACTCTGTCAGGGAGAGCAACTTGTTCCAGAAAAATGCTGATTCAGAATAACAATCTCTTTAAAATTCAAAACACTTTTTTCAACTGGCAAGAATGGCAAAAAAATGATATATTTTCAACATTTTCTGTTATAGGACGAGAGCGTTGGAATGGTTTACTAGAGATATTAAGATCTGAGCAAGACCTGTGTGGCTTTCACAGGAAAGTCGAGGCATTTTCTATTTCTTTGGCTTTTAATTTTTAATGAAATTTTACATTTTGGGATATAATGATTTGCGTTAGCATTCAATTTCACATTTTATTTAATTGATTGTAATCTGTCACATTATTCTTATTTCATATGTTCATTGTTATCCACTTGAGACTCCAGTGACTGGTGTGCTAGAAATTTTTAAATAATAATAAATAAATTGAACAGCTGTTATAGAGAAATCCCTGACAGGTATCATTTTCAGGTGTCCCAATTGCAGCATTATATCAGTAAAAGTAAGACTTATGTTCCTTGAATGGTATCTAGGGGGTATGTCGACTAAAGTATGTTAGCTGCTACTGAACACAGGATTAACGCCCCTTGGTAGCAGCTAATCTGCAAAAAAATCAGATATCACAGGAAATTTCCCACGCTATCTGATTTTCTTGTGGTGCAGAATCCTTGAAGTGTGATTGTGATGGGGAGTGGGAGTGGCCGTAGTTGTCAGCCACTGTGTGAAAAAAGATTTCATGTGGTGGCTGCCAAAATCAGGCCCACTCGCAACGGCAGATAACACCACCTCAAAGGTAATGTTATCTGCCAGGAGGCCCGATAATGTGGGCTCTAACTCTGAAAGTGATCTGGCCTCCCCATGCTGCGATCAGGCCTCTCCCCTCCCACAATATTGCCAGTGCTGTGATCTGCAGCACTGACAAAATAAAAAAATAAAAATGAGTGCTCCCTTCAGCAACGATCTCCCCTGGACAGCTCCCAATCCCCATCATAAGCTGCCCAGGGGAGATCAGTGCACCCTTCACCTGGCAAAGATTTCTGGCTAGTCAGTCAGGCTATGCCCCCCCTCCCTCACCCCGAAACACATAGCAAAGGTGGAGGGGCCACATGGCCCTCCACCTACCCCCACCCCCCCCCCCACCATCCCTTCCAAAAACAAATCCCAGCTAGCCAGTCAGCAAGGGTGGGATGTGGCTCCTGACATCCCAGGGTTCCCCCCTGCACATACCTTAAATCCCTGGTAGTCTAATGGAGAATGGGGCAGGAGCGATCCTCTATGCTACGGCCCCATCTTGCAGCTAATACAGGGAGGATCATGTGTTTGACATGGATTAAAAAAAAGCTCTTCAGAGTGTTTCTTGAATACTATACTATTGTGTGATCCACAGCTAAGACCTTGTGGGGTCACATTTACATCCTTGATCATTTGTTTGAGGTTTACACCCTGATAAAGGCGCATGCCGAAAAATGGCCATGTAGAGTGGAACAAAAGAGTGCCTAATAAATTGTAACATTGCACTATTCACTTTCTGGGTTATTTTTTTTACCTCAATTCTGGTACTGGGCCTGGGGTGTGGTGGAGGCATGGCCAAGGTGTTCCCAGGAACATCCCTGCCTGATTTCAGAAACATCATGGAGATCCTGTGTCACGTCTAAGTTTAGACTTTCTCCAGGCATGAACAGGCATCCAGTTGTTCCCCACAAATATTGTATGATCTCTAGATGATCCTGATGTTTCTGAAGATGTTCGGCATTTGTTGCAGCAGCCTTTCTCCACTTCACAGCAGTTACTGGCTTTGCTTGCTGATGTCATGGTTGGCTAGTATCTTGACTCAGAGTCAACCCAGCCTCCATTGCAGGTGGGTCAATATTATAGTAGGAGGATGATGGCATCTCCACTCAGGTTCCCTTCTGGTTGCTCTTAGTCCTGGTGCTCTGCAGCATCGCTGGTATCCTCAGCTTCTGCAGGTATGGTGCAAGGGGTACACACATGCTCATTTAGTGGCAGCTTATGATGCACCAATCCTGTCCTGTAGACTTGCAATATTTCCAAATAATGGTAGCATGTCACAGTGTCGGCATCATCAGGGACCATGATTGCACAGGCACATGAGGTTTACATTAGGAAGGAATGGTGACTGCATCTGCATGCCAACCGCTACCATACCACCAATGCAGGATCATCCAGATATGGTTACTGGCCCAATCATGCCACCACCACTAGGGTCCATTTCATCATAAGTTGAGTGACTACATGACTCCAGTTCAGCAGTGACAGCCCATGCAGGTCCTGGTTTTAATTCTATTGAATACCCCAGAGAGGCGTATTAGAATACAATGGAATTAAAATCAGGGCTGGCTCAACCTACTCCTGATGACCTGGATCCATGTCGTTAACCGAGTCATGGGATATGTGGTGGAGCATAAGGGTCTATGTAAAACACTATTACTACTCTAGGTCAATTAGTTCAATGGTAATGCATGGGGATGGGAGTTACAGCTGGTGTATGCAAATCCAAATGCATGCAGTGCTCACTCAGAGCAGTCTGTGTCTTATAAGTGTGCATCATTCACTGCTTCTTGCAGGCATTCAAAGTGGTTTACATTGTCCAAATTAAGATAAAACTAAAATAAAACATGGAAAGTGTAAATAATACAGGATTTAGCAGGCATCATTTTATGGAACCATTCTAAAATGAGATTTGTAGACATGTGGGTTTGCTTTTATCAGCGTGTATGTGGGTAGAGTCCAGCACATATAAGATTTAAATTCCCCGTGTCCAAATTGGCCTGTGCACATGCATGGTCTGAAAACTATCAGGTATGAGTAGACCGCTAAGGGACTGGGAGGGGCACTGCATGTATCCCACAGTTATTCCTGTTGCTTCTGTACCCTGGTATGGATCTTTGGTGGCATGTGCCCCATATCCTGCAGCTCCTATGTGCACATGCATGTCATTAATGGTAGGTGTGTTTCCGCATTACTTTGCTGTGTATGTGGTACTGTTGGATGTGATGTGCTTTTAAAAAAGGTTGTGGGGCAGTGTCCCTAATATCAGCTGTATTTGTCTACCTCCTTTTATTTTTCTAAGAACCCTTGAAGATGGCTGTGGGAACAGTAATAGCAGATGTGTGCTGGGACTGATCAAGAACCATACAGGACTTGTAGCACTGCCATAATGGATGCCAGTTAAATTGCCTCTTCAGGCTTCCCTGACTGTGGGACACCGTTGCACGAGGCCCCTATCTCAGAGAAGCATTATGAGAGATATACATGTTGCTTACGCATTTAGATGTGGTGACCATCACTATGGATTGTATGGCCTTTTAGATATTTAAACCCAAGTTGTAAAATCCTGTTATCTGTAATGTACACTGCATTGTTCTGCTGCTTTGTACAATTTATTGTTGACTGTAAACCACACTGATTTTAAAGAGCGCGGTATAGAAATAAATAAATAAATAAATAAATTTAACCAAAGATGTCACTAAACTAACATGGACACATATCCAACGCCATACCTGTGCTCAGCATTTGATGGTGGTTCTGTGTCTGACACTTCAACATTTCATTCAAATTTCTGTGCTGTTCCATGGACACTTTATAATGTTCTCTTGCTTTTTTGTTCTCTTCCTAGATATCTCTATGGCTATCTTTCATTTGAATGGTGTCAGTGGTATATGTGCATATGGACTGTATGGACATTGGGGGAGGGGGCAATTATAAAGGAGCTCCTTTTCCCAGACCCCAGTTTTTGTGGTCTAGGGCTATAACAAAGTGATTTTCAGCCTCCACGCTCTAACTATTACACATAGCTTACTCCCTGAAAAAGGCATGTTTGCCGAAACATGTCATGTTGCGATTTTCAATAAAGGCTGTCTTATCTCACCTTGCTCCTGTCTGTTGCCATGCTCGACCTGCGAGTGTGAGTGCTCTCTTGTGGGCCTAGGCAGACAGTCAGTGGGGAACAATGAAAGATAAGGAATCTGTCTACTCAACTGCGCTAGCCTTTTGCAGCCATTGTGGAGAGACAGTTGCAAAAGCATTGTGCAAAAGCCTGTGATATCTGCAAGGGACATTCCCAGCACGTCCCCTGCAGATACTGCAGAGGAAACGTTGGCTTCCTGAGGGACAGCTTTGCAAATGCAACTATCTCCACCCATTCAGGTAGTGGTAATTATATCCATAAAGCCTGCAAATCTGAGCAGCTACCGTGCGAAGCAATCACCCGCAATATCTGCGCCGGGCGAGCCCGTCCTCTGCATACTCTCCTCTGTCATCCTGCCTTTGCTCACAGCTGCCACACAAAATAGAGACATCACAGCAATGTTCCACAATATCTGTACTCTCCCCACGTTAGCTGCTACTGCTGGGCAGTATTTCTGTGTTAGCTCCACAGTAGCAGCAAACCCCTAAGAGTCACTATCACCAGTAGCATTGATCAGATTTCTGCAGTCCTAGGCTCATCATCCTGAAAGTGAAATATTGAAGCCTTTCAAGGGTCTCTGCAAGATCATCAGCAATATTTCCCTGCATGCTGTCATAAAAGAAAGGATCTGAAATTTCAGAGGGAAAAGAGTTTTGGGCAATATAAAGAAGTGCTGCACGGCATGTAATACTATCAGTATTACCTGAATTGCCAGGACATTTTGAAGGTTGGGGTCTAAAGCAAGGACCTTGCCATATCCATTTTTTGACCATAACAGTAACTGCTTGAGAAATGTCTACCAATGAGACAAAATAGGGCAACAGAAAATTCCTTATGGTTCATTAGCTACAGTTTGTATTGTGTTCTTGTAATGTAACTGGTTATATAAATTTGCATCTGTGCCCTTTTTTCTTCCATTTCTTGCCTCTAATTGTAACAGTAGAATTTGATTATAAAAGCAACGTGGGTTAAGAGGAAAGAAGGGAAGAAGAAGTGTGAAATTTTAGACAGCAGGCAGTGACCAAGGTTTCTATGTTATGTAACACACGAACCTAGTCACATAGTAAATGACAGTAGATGAAGACTTACAGTACGTGGCTCATCTACTCTGTCCAGTAAGGTGGTTAGGGTTGTAATTGCCACTCTGCGCAGGTTTCCCCCGTCTGTACATTTGTTTAGGGTTGTATCTGTTGCTCCATGCAGGTAACCCAACTTTGACTTTATTTAAAGTTTTTGTAGGCCTTTTTGAGGTATCCACACTGGGGAAGATATCTAAGCTATAGAAAGTCAGACAACAAAACTGTGGTCAAATGAAAATACAATCAAACATTTCCTAGAGCAAAGCTCCATGGGAACACTGTGCATTACGAGATACAAGTCAAAAGAGCATTGGATGCTATACGCAGTCTTTTCCAATAAATTTGGTAGCATCTACCCAAGGTAGAGTTTATGGAAGGTGACTAGATAAGGACTGTTTAACCATTAACATTTTTAAGAATTGAATTCCTAACCCAAATTGTTTTAAAAGATATTGGCAGGTATGTGGCCTAGTGGTTAGGACAAGGTACTTCAGGCCAGAGGGCCAGGGTTTTAAGTCCCACCTGGAGACAGAAACCTCAGGCTGGAGAGATTGGGGCTTCTAGTCCTATAGGCACTCCTTGTGGCCTTGGGCAAGCTACTTAACTCTCCATTGCCCACTGCTTTGATTGAAGGATAAGGCAGTATAGAAAACTGGTTAAATAAATGATACCTTGGTTTATGGCCAGTAAAGCATTTGAAGAAACCAAAGATAACAAACATTGGTTGCTAAGATGCAAGTGAAGAGTTTGTCAGCACCCTTTATGGAATTACAGCTCACTCTTCTATATTTCCTTCTGGAGAGAAAGAGAGAGCCTTGACAAGTATTTGCACCCCTGATAGCAGGACACCCGAGCCAACATTTCACTCCAAACAGCTGTTTTTCGATAAATCAATCTCCACTGCTCTAAAAGTTTACTTTTTAATCTTTCTTCCATGTTTCATTTGCTCAAATGCAAATGTTTATGAGAGATGCAATAAAATATTAAAAGGAATGAATAATTGATGTTTACTTTACAGACATTCAGAGCCTTGTTGTTTGTATAAAATCTATTATTTACAGTATTCTGCTTAACTGGGAGTGATTTCTGTTTGCTCATACCATTTGCTAATTGCTTGCTTGATATGACAAGTTTTCCTTGCCAACACTAAAATGGGTATTACAGGCCTGGTGTTTAAGAAATAAGTGTCCATATTTCAGTATTACTGTTACTATAAACATTTACACCAGAAGAAGCTTCATCGCAGGAATATTTGTCAGCATGGTAAAAGAAGTCATAATGCTTTTCACTTATTTTTATGCACAAATAAATTAATGATTCCACCAGCCTCTTTATCGTTATGCCTCAATAAATTGGTTAGTATATAAGGTACCATCAACCTCTTTGTCATTTTAACAGTTTAACTACATTCATCACAAATATAAATGAGTACATGAGAGCAACCTGTATATAAAATAGTATGATTATAATGGCTTAACTTAAGTGTTCTAATTTCCAGTGTTTGAAAATTTTATAAGTTTTGCAAAAAATGCACATGAGGAAAATGTGGACAAAAATGATTAAAACTGCTCAAAAACATAGGTTCTCATCCTCATAATAAGCTCCCAAGGAGGGATGTTTTCAAAGCCATTTCCATAGGTAGAACGGTGCTTTAACTTAGGAAATGGCACTTTGCCATATATTCAGGTAAAATTATGTATGTGGAAGGTAATTTTATAACAGGCTGCCTATGTGAAGACCAAGTAGGTACCTTGTTTGTTTGTTTTATAAAGACACATAGATTAGGCATCTATATGTCTCTGCAAAGTGCTAGGGTGGAGGAGTAGCCTAGTGGTTAGAGCAATGACAGCAGAAATGAACACACTAGCTATCCCAAACGACACCACAAGATGTGCCAGATCAACAGCCAACAGAGCATTCCGACTCTGTGCCCCCACTTTATGGAACACCTTACCAGCACAAATCAGATCAGTACCAAATTTGAGTCAGTTCAGAAAGTCACTGAAACATTTCCTCTTCCTTAAATATCTCAATGACAGCTCAGAACATAACCTCCAGGTGAATAGCAGGAGTGGCCAAACAGACAGACCATCGCAACAGGCCAACTACACAATGTAAATACAAACAGTTCCATATACTATTGCACCACCTTTGTATATAGTTAACTATGATATCTCTTGTCAGATAACACACCTTTGTATATAGTTTCCCCTATTTCCCAAGTTTATATCTCCTGTTAAATGTAATTGACCAGACATATGTAAATTGTCGGATGTTTTTTGTTCAATGTAAACCGCGCTGATGTCTAATAGTGCGGTATATAAGAATTGTTAATAAATAAATAAATAATAAATAATACCCCAAAGATCAAGGGTTTGATTCCCACTGGTGCTTCTTGTGACTTTGGGCAAGTCACTTTACCCTCAGAAACAAAGGCCTGACAAAGACAGCCGGGTAACCAGGAATCAGCATTGACTTGAAGACACACAAAAGCAGCAGAAACTGTGCTCAGGAGCAGACATAGACGTTCATATGTAAAGCATGCACATATTTTATAATTGTAATTATACTCACACTTTGCCCAAACTCCACCTTAACTACTGTACGCCTACACCTCGGGGGTCTTAGGCTAAAGGGCACTAGCTGGAAGCGCTTGTCTGGCATGCACTAAAAGTGCACCTTAAATACACATTGCCAACTAGCATGGGGCCATAACAGTGTGGACCAATTCCCATGCTAATTGCGCATTCCTCTTCAGGGATGCAAGCGGGCGGGTTAAGGACAGAGAATGAGCACTGTGGGATTCACATTATGTGCTAACTACATTCCATGCATTTAGTGGGAGTTCACCTAACACCAAATCAATAGGCAAAGTTAAGTGCACCTTCACGAATGCAGCATGCATTACGAGACAGGGTTCCACATTAACTGCCAGGAAAATGTTGTCCACACACCCCGTGGTGGTGTTGCATCTAATGAGCTCCGGTTTTGGAGCTATCAACATGCTAGGTACAAAACCTCAGTGCCCCTTATTAAAAGACTCTCCTAGTTGGTATAGAAATATGTACCTTCTTGTCACTATGCATTCTTTTTTTTTTTTTAAGTTTTATTTAAATTTTCACACAAAACCAAACAACGTACAACAATCCAACAATCAGTCTTCCACCCCCTATAACCACCTCCTCCCTCCCCTCCCTACTGGTCCCACAGGCTACAGCTCACCCCCCTCCCGTCCATCCATATACCAGAGTAATAATACAAGAGGAGGAAGGGCGAGCCAAATGTTATCCATTAACAAGGCTCAAAAAAGTATTCCCGCATTTGAACACCGAGCTGCATTACAAAACTTTACCAGAGGTTGCCATTTCCTCCAGTGTCCAGCCAAGTGTTGTATACCCTTACATGGCATCATTTCATATTTACTGTACAGACATACACAATTCCACCAAACGTGACACTGAAGGTCAGACAGTATTTTCCAATTCCTCAAGCGACAACAAATGGCAATCCCCAAGAGAAAGGAGTCATGCTGCTCTCCCAAGGGAATCCCGGATCTAGATCGAAAGATCAAGATCTCCCACGAGAGAGAGGCCCTAAAGCACAGGAACTCTTGAATATGGTCCCACATCTGTGACCAATACGAGCGCAGGTGAAGACACTCAAAGACCATATGTCGAAAGGTCCCCACCTCCGCCTGACAGAGCCAGCACTTATTACTTACGGAGGAGTCCCATTTAGCGACCTTCTCCGGTGTAATAAAAGCTCTATGGGCAAAGAAAAACAGGGTCTGCATGACTGAGGCTGATTTGGATATGCGTGTTTGTCTGGCCCAGAAATCTGCCCAATTCCGCGGGGACAGAACAGCTCCCGATTCATGCTCCCATATCCCTTGCGTCCCCTGCACTCGCGAGGAGCACTGCTGACCCAACAACTTGTATATACAGGAAGCTATGCCATGACCTGCCCAGGCTTGGTGAAAGCTACGCAAGAGATTCCCCTCTCCGCTGGAGAGCTTTAAATCCCCCAAAGCTTTCCCTATACAGTGTTTTAATTGCATCCATTGGAAAATGAAAGTCCCTGGGATGTTGAATTCCCGCTGCAGCTCCCCAAAGTCCTTCCACACGCCACCACGAGCTAACTGTCCCAACGTCCATATATCTCTGCTGTACCACTGCTGCCAAGCAAAGGACTTATTCTGAATTTTAAAAAGGGGATTATACCAGATCGGGAGATCAAGAGAGAATCTCTCTGCCATTGTCCCCTGAGATAGCAAGTCCTGAAAGGTCCTTTGAGTATCCGTCATCGTTAAAGACCATCGATGGGACGGAGGAAAGAGCATGCCAGGAGCTAACGCCAGAGGAAATGGAGCTACCATTCTCTTCTCCAGATTCAGCCAGACAGGACTGAGCTCCGTCACCTCTTCCCGCCATCTGCCCCCTTGCTTGATCAAGAAGGCACAGTGATATAACTTAAAGTCGGGGAAGCTCACCCCCCCCCCTCCTCCTTGGTGCCCTTAAGCTTGGATATCACAATTCGCGGGGGCTTGCCATTCCATAGAAAACCCGTGAGCACTTTCTCAATCTGCCTATACACCTGAGTGGAAAATAATATGGGCAGTATTTCCAATACATAGTTAATTTTAGGGGCAATGGTCATTTTAATGGACTCCAGACGGCCCCACCATGACAAAGACAAGGGAGACCATTTGGCTGTCAGAGTCTTTGCAAGAGTCACAAGCCTATCAGCATTGAAACGAACCGTTTCCTCCAAGGGATAACAATAGTAGGCCCCCAGGTATTTCACCGCACCTGGTTCCCATATAAATGGGAACTGCACCATATCTGCTTTGAATACTCGGGCATTTAAGGGAAAGGCAACGGATTTTAACCAATTAATCTTATATCCTGATAAAGCTGCATAGTCTCCAATCTGAGTGAGGACATGAGGAACCGAGGCCGGGTTCGTGAAAAGTAACAGATCATCAGCATACGCCG
This sequence comes from Ichthyophis bannanicus, assembly GCA_033557465.1. Classification (NCBI taxonomy): domain Eukaryota; kingdom Metazoa; phylum Chordata; class Amphibia; order Gymnophiona; family Ichthyophiidae; genus Ichthyophis; species Ichthyophis bannanicus. The sequence goes on along the minus strand of CM066033.1, from coordinate 860,874,220 downwards.
ATAATTTTATCTCGGTGCCCCGAATACTAACACCTTGAATCAATACATTCTGTCTAATTAAAAGAGTTAAAGGCTCCAGTGCCAGATTAAACAGCATAGGCGAGAGGGGACAACCCTGTCGCGTCCCTCTGCCCAACTGAAACTCCTGAGAACAAGCATTGTTAACACAGATCCGGGCCATGAGGTTAGTGTACAATACTTTTATGAAATTAATAAATCCCTCCCCAATCCCGAACCACCGAAGGGCGTGAAACAGGAAAGACCATTCCAGACGGTCGAACGCCTTCTCAGCGTCAAGGGATAGTCCAACCCCAGGCGCATCTAGAGACGCAGCCTCGGCCAGGACGTGACACAGGAGCCTGGCATTGTCTGCCGTCGACCGGCCACCCACGAACCCGCACTGGTCCGGATGGATCAACAGCGGGATCACGGAAGATAGGTGTTGCGCCAAGATGGAGGCATACACCTTATAATCCGCATTCAATAACGATATGGGGCGATAATTCCCTACTTCCATAGGATCTCTCCCGGGTTTCTCAATGACAACAATGCTTGTTGATGCAAAGGAACCCAACAGGGGACACTCCTTCAGCAGCGCTTGATAGTATTGCAGCATAAAGGGGCCTAGATCTTTAAAAAACACTTTAAAAAATTCAGCCGGGAGTCCATCTGGGCCCGCCGCTTTCCCTGAAGCTAGGGAGTCTATGGCTGTGCCGATTTCCGTCAAGGTTATGGGAAGGTCAAGTAAAGACGCCACATCGGGGTTTAAATCCGGCCTCCGAACCCCATCCAAGAGCTGCGTGAAGGCCCCGAAGGAGCAGTCCGCTTCGGAAGAATATAGTCGCTCATAAAAAACCCTGAAAGCTTCCAGGATATCGGGGTCCTTAACCAGCACCTCTCCCCGCTGGGTATCCCTGAGGGCAGCAACTCAGCTCTGCTCTTTCTGGGCCTTCAATTTATTGGCTAGCAGCTTACTCGCCTTATTGCCCTCCCTGTAGTAAAGGCCTTCCTGCAAGCGGATACGTTTGACCGCCTCTGAGGTAAGAATCTGGTTATATCGAAACCTTAAGCGCTGTAAGCGAAGCAAAACACAAGAATCTGTTCTGTTGGCCAAAATCCGTTCCCCCGCTTTGATCTGTGCATCCAACGCATCAAGTCTCTTCCTATTTAATTTTGCCTGACTAATACTAAAACTAGTAATTACCGCCCTCATAGACGCCTTAAAACCTTCCCATCTCGCCCAGCCAGATGACAAGTGAGGGGGATTAAGCTCAAAGTAGTCTTTTATGGCCCCTTTCAGCTGCAGTTGGAATTCAACATTCTCTAACCAAGTTCTATCAAAACCCCACCTCCCCGGTCCAGGCACAGGTCCAATGCCCTCCAGGACAATAGACACAGTGGCATGATCCGAAATAGTCGAAGTGAGAATATCAGCTGCTGTTAAGTAGGGAGCTAGGGACTTGGAAAGCAAAAAATAGTCTATTCGAGATAGGGACTTATGGGGAGACGAGTAGAAAGTAAACTCCTGCCCAGCGGGATGCAGCAATCTCCACGCATCTACCATCCCAGTCTCCCACACCAATGAATGAAGAACCCTTTGGGTCCTACCACTCTCAAGAGCCCTGGGAGGCTTCCTATCCACCAGCGCATCCATGACTAAATTAAAGTCTCCTCCCAGGACTATTGGTGTGGAAGAAGCAGTGCAAATCAATTCTGCTACACACTTGAAAAAATCAGGACAATCCCCATTGGGGGCATACACATTTACGAGAACCAACTCCAGTGTCCCCATTTTAACACAGGCCTGGACCCACCTGCCCTCCTCATCCCCCTGAGAGTGAATCACCTGTAGCTTAAGAGATTTCCGAGCTAAAATAGCCACCCCATTATGCTTGCCCCTCGCTGGTGAGAACGCTAATAAAGAAAAGGGACTAATATTCAATTTCAGGGATTCCCTGATATTCAGGTGTGTCTCCTGCAACATCAAGATATCACTGTTAACCTGCTTGCCATATAAAATAATTTTCTTACGCTTAATAGGGTTATTCACCCCATTAACATTCAAGGAATGAATTCTCAAAGAGGCCATGTGACAAACAGTACCACATATATAGTCCCATTCCTTTGGCTTCCACCCTCCCTTCTAGCAGCATGACTCCCCTTTCCAGCAAACATTCTACCCTGCAGCCCATAATCAGCACCATTTCCTTCAGTTTTACTTAACCAAGAAATTTCAACTCCTGTAGCGCTGCCAGCATGCCTGCAGCCTATGTAACCCAGGGGGGGGAGGACCCATACATCCTGAATGGGTGAACCCAGACTGGAGTGGATAAGACAAAACAGAAGGTTAGAGAAAGATTACACTAAGTGTCTGCGCTAGCTAAACTGACACTTTTGACCACGTAGCGACCGACATGAGTTAAACATTTGCAAGGGAGAACCTCCCCGGGCTGGGCCCACTTCTGAGCCACCATCCCCCATACACATCAGCAACCACATTTCCAGCATAGAAACAAAGTTCAGTAGACACATTCAGCAGTTCATCAACTCTGCCTCTTTTTCCTCGATGTACAGGCCCAGTGCATTCGGGTCATCAAAAGTTTTTGTGCATTGTGCAACGTCACCCGCATTCTCGCAGGCTGAAGTAGTCCGAAGCGGGCCTGCAACCACTGTAGCCGCGGCCTCAGATCCAAAAAGCGCTTCCGCTTTTCCACCGTGCTCCTAGCAAAATCAGGGAAGAACATTAACTTATGGCCCTCAAAGTCCACGGGGAAGCGAGCCCGCGCTGCCTCGAATATCTTCACAGGGTGCTGATGACGTAAAGTTTTGAAGATAATGGGCCGCAGCCTTTTGTTATTGGGTAAGGCCTGTGTGGGGACTCGGTGCGCCCGTTCTATCTCAAACGGCACATCGAAGGATATTTTCAGTGTAGAAACAAGCATCTTATGTACAAAAGCAAACATATCCTTCCCTTCCGCCCCCTCAGGGACCCCCACCACACGGTTATTTCTCCAAGCCCTATTATTAATGTCTTCCAACTCCTTCTGTAATTGCTCAATTTTCCGGGAGTGCTTTTCCATTAGTTTTAGCTTTTCATCGTGTACCATCAGCCTTTGTTCCGTTTGTTCTTGGCGAACCGTAAGGTTCCCAAATTGCTCCTTAAGCTGCACAATGTCTTCCTGCATACTCTGAAGCGAAGCGCTGTTAGCCGTCACTATAGCTTTCACAGCACGAACCTCCTGCAGCAACTCCTGCAGCGCTTCCGGCTGCTCACGCCCAGCCGCCATCTTTTGTGGAGACGGAGGTTCTGTTTTTGACCTTTTATTTCCAGCACCCGATCCGGATACCAAGTCTAGGCAGACTGGCTTGGAGTTAGCCATCTCCGTCCACTCTCCACTAAATTTTTGGGGATTTTGGACCAAATATGCTAGTGCAGACACAGGATTGAAGCCAAATCCCTCTGGAGCTCTCGCTCTACACGTCCATTCCTCTCCTCTCTAGGCTCCGCCTCCACTATGCATTCTTTAACACACCTGAAAGCCTGGATTTGGGATGTCCACATCAGAACGTCTGAATTTCCATGAGAGGGACAGCAGTACAAGTAGGCATGTGTAAGTACCTTCTAAAATAAAGCATTCTTCTCCCCAAAAGATATACATCCCCTCAAAAATAAATGCAAATGGGACCGTGCAGACTATGGCCTTAGATACATGCAATTTTCCAAATGATCAAGAAACTTGCACATGTGAGTTATGGACGTGCCGCTGTCCAGCTACATAGACAGGCTCGTGATGCTAATCCAGAGTGGCACCTGCATCTGACGTCACTTATATGCCCCATCCTGCCATTTTAGAAGCTCCTTTGATCTATCGAAAATTAGTGAGAAAGTGAGAGCACAATGCCCTCTTCTTTTTACAAGTATTGCTTTCAAGAAATGAGCACTTATCTCATACCTATTCATGCCCTAGAGCAGGTGCAGGCATGGATGTGTCAGCAGGTGAGTCCAGACATGTGGGGATCTTTCCAAAATTCAGTAGACATATGATTTTTTTTAATCTCGCCTAAGTCATGCTTCCACCACTCCCATGTGCAACATGGATTTGATTGCACTGGCCCCGTCTATATCCAAAGCTTTCTAAAAGGCTGTAGCGACATTTCTGCGAATGGCATGTCTGAATGGCTGTTTTCAGATGTGCAAATCATGAATAGAGCTTCTGAATAACCACCACAGTTACTGTGGTCATTTTATAAAAGGCCCTTTACGTATGTAAAAAAGCTTTTATACATGAAAAATCCTTTATTTATTTATTTATTTATTTAGTGTACATTTGTAGCCCGCTGCTTCCAGTGATCAGCAGCGGTGTCTATACATAGGAGGTTTGGCTGTACTGGCCAGGATTAATTTATATACAATGTGATTTGGGGGGGGGGGGGATAGAGCACAGCAAGCATAGGGTTACAAGATTTACAGTAGATTGAATATTGTAGTTACATACAGGTACTTAATACATATTTACAGTGGCTGCCTGTTAGGGCTTTACAAATGATGACCCTTATATACAAATTTATACATTGCTGAGTTTACTTCAGGAGGTTAGTATATTTCATGTGGTTAAGTTGTAATGTGCTTGGAAAAGATGTGTCTTGAGTAGTTTTCTAAAGTCTTTCAAATCACTGACTTCACGTAGTTCGGTTGGCAATCGGTCCAGAGTGCTGGAGCTGTAAAGGAGAAAGCTCGGTTGCTGGTGCAAGCATTAACCTTGCGAGGCACTTCGGGATACAGAGGGTGTTGAGGTTCTGTGTTCTTCTACTTCTATTGCTAGGTAGTTTTGCTATTAGGCTGTTGAGGTGTGATGGCGCTATATCATGTATGAGTTTGAATGTAGTGACTAGGACTTTGTATTGAATGCGGGCTGTGATGGGGAGCCAGTGGAGCTCCATTAGTGCGGGTGTGATGTGGTCGGAGAGGCCCTTCTGCATGATGATTCGGCTGACACATTTTGTGCCATTTGCAAAATATTGATAGTTTTCTTGGCAGGCCTTGCAGTATGGCATTGCAATAGTCCAGGTGTGGAATGATGAGGGCTTGTGAGACTGATCTGAAGTCAGTATGATCGAGGATGTTACGCAGGGGCTGTATGACTCTTAATTTGTGAAAAATAGCCCGATTGGTAATACGAAGGTGCTTGTCCATATTCAGGTTGCTGTCAAGCATCACTCCAAATATTTTATCTCTGCTTTGATGTTGTAGATATTATTGTTCATGGTGACTGTTGTCGGGGGCTCGAATCCTGGTTTCCTGGGAGATACACATTGCTTCTGTTTTCTTGTGGTTAATGGACATATTATTGCATTGTAGCCAGACTTGAAGCTCGTGTAGGCATTTCTCTAGGTTGCAGAGGTTCGGGTTGTTTACGTCTAGTTGCGTATATAGCATTAGGTCATCTGCGTAGATATGGTAGTTGATGGTATAGTCCTGGAAAATCTTGCATACTGGTTGAAGGTATAAGTTGAATAGGAGGGAGGAGGAGGGCAGAGCCTTGTGGAATGCCTTGGGTTTGTGGGAAGGGGGTGGCTTTGACATTGTTGAAATTGACCTGCTGCATTCGGTTTGTGATGTATGAGGAGAACCATTTTAGAGGGGTACCTGTGATGCCTATGGACTCGAGTCGCTTTAGCAGTGTGGGGTGATGCACAGAGTCGAAAGCTGCTGAGATGTCTATGAAAATAAGCATATACATTTTACTCTTATCTTCCAGACCCTTAAGTAGGTTGTCCATTAGGACTAACAAGAGGGTTTCCACGCCGTGGTGCTGTCGAAACCCGTATTGATGCACATCCAGGGCGGTTATGTCATCAATGTGGTTTTGTAGCTGCTGCTGCACTGCCTTCTCAATGATCTTGGCGAGGAAGGATATGCTTGAGATGGGTCGGTAAGAGGTGGGGTCGTCCTTGTTGAGCGTTTTGTTTTTCAGGATTGGACGTATAAGCGATCTCTTGAGGGGTGATGGCATGATGCCTTGTTGAAGTGAGAGGTTCACTATGTGGGAGATGTGTTGCGCTACTTCCTCTTTGGTTGCCTTAATCCAGGAGGCTGGACATGGGTCAAGAGGGGAGGTAGTGGATCTCAGGCAGTTGATGATGTCTTTTACCTGCTGGTCATTCACTCCCCGGAATGTTGACCATTTACCACTCTGGTCTGGACTTCTCCGGGTGTAGGTTTCTTGCAGGGGGTTGGTTGTATCCAGTTTTGGATCGAGGTGTTCATGTGTTGTGGGACTAAGTTTGTTGGCATAGTGGTCCGCTAGCCGTTGGGCTGTCATGGCGCCTCCGGGATTGTTGTCTTGTGGAGGCTTGGTGAGTGATTTATGAGGGCGAATAGTTCCCTAGGTCTGTTGAGGGCCTTGTTGAGTGTGGTTGTGTGTGGTGAGCTTTCTTAGCTTGGTTGACTTCCTTCTTATAAGTTGCCAGAAGGTTGAAGTAGGTCTTTTTACTTTCTGCGGTTCTTATGTTTTCTCCATTTTCTTTCTTGCTTTCTCAGATCTTTCTTGAGGTCCCTTAAGGTTGCGAATACCAAGGTTCTGACTTGGATTTGGTTGAGCGCCTCGGATGGCTCCAGGTGGGTTTAGAGGCGACCTCAATCCCCATGTTCCAGAGGTTTGCCAACGCCTCAAGATCCGTGTGATCTGTGTGTATGTGGTTTGCTATGGATTCTAGGAGAGCCTCTTTGTTGAACTTTTGGAAACATCTTTGCTGCTGCGTTGTTTGGTTAGGTTGTGCTTGGTCAGGGGTTGCGGGGAGCGTTAAGAGTAGCTCTATTTGATAGTGGTCGGACCATGGAACTTGGGTTATTTGTGGTTCGGATTTCAGCAGTTTGGGATGCTTGGTGGGTAGGAATACCATGTCCAGGGTATTACCCTTGATGTGGGTTGCGCTTTGGATGATCTGTTCATAGCCCAGTTGTTCCATAGCCTCATGGAACGTGTTGGATTGCGCCGTGGAGGTCGAGGCTAGGTTGAGGTCTCCTAGGATGATCTGGTTCTTTTTGGGTGCTGTAGTTGAGATGATTTCTAGAGCTGCTGCCAGGGATTCCTGCGGGGAGGCTGGGGCCTGTAGATAAGACATATAGACAAGGTTCTGCTTTCTATCTTGAGTATGTCAATGCCATCGAGCACGCGTATTGGTGTGTTGGTTAGGGCTAGGTTCGATTTGGCCATGATTAGCACTCCTCCTCCCCTTTTCTTAGAGCAGGGGCAGTTGTAGGTTGTGTAACCAGGCTTGCTTATCTGGTTGACAATTACTGGATCAGCTTCGGTTATCCATGTCTCAGTGATGCATAGTACATCAGGCTTCAAATCCGTGATGAGGTCATGTAGTATGTGAGTCTTATTTCTTATTGACCTGGCATTTATTAGCATGATGGAGATGGTGGCCTGCTTTTGGGTTCCGATCTGTGAGGTCCTGGCCGCATTTGTGCCTTGCTTGGTGTTTCTTATTTCCTCCAGCCGTCGTTGGTTCTTTGATTTGTGGTTGTGGTGGGGATAAAATTATATAGGTATGCCTGCAATTTGAAAAGATTTTCATGGAGGCAGAGGTGGAGAGGGGGATTAAAATTGCATGTCTACTTTTGGATTTTCAAAAGTATGCATATATTTTTTTATTGGGAAACTATACACATTAGAAGGCATAGTTTTGTGTGGGAATTATTCCCCAAAAATATTATTGTGCTTACCAGTGAAAAGTAACAAAATATCAAAACTCCAACCCTCCTTTCACCTAAATCAAATAAATTTCTAACCCAAATATATCTATCTTTAAAAAGGAGAAAAAAGATCTCTGAAAAAAAGCTTTACTATTTTTGTCTGCAAAAGCTTATAGTTTTTCAATCAAAGATCTAAAAACTTCCAGAAATAATGTTATTTAAATTTAATGTGCACTAAAACATTTGTTACCATGGTGATTTTCAAATCATAAGAGGCTCACTACTTATCTTATTTGGTGTCTTCCATAAATTCTTCCATTAGCTACAAAGTCTGCCAATCTAGAATTCTTGGAAGACACCAGATACGTGATAAGCTTCTCATTGGTTGAAGATCCAAATACAGCAAAGGCTGGTCCAATGAGTCAGCATGATCTCATTGCCAGAAACAAGTGCATTATCCTCAGAGTTGAGAAGTCCCTTGATTAGCTGATTAGAAGTCAATGGTCCTCTTTATGGCTTTTTTACCAAACCTGAATGAGTTAGGCCAAGAAAAGTCTGCATTAATATGTCCCCTAGGGTTTTACCTGTTTAACCAACCTCTTCAGGGGTCTCACTTTGCAAACATGAAAGGCATTGACAGGCATGTATATGAATGATCTTATAGCCTCGGAGAATATGAATAAAGATTGCTTAAGGTCTTTGGTTGGTACAATGTGGCCTAAAACAATCATTTCAAAAATGTGAATCTGATCAGGAAGAGGTTAAGAACGTTGAGCATGCTGGGGTCAATATTCAGCAGCTGGATAGTGGTTGGAACTGAAGATCGAAATAATGCAGTCCAACACAGAAACACAACAAACACTCACAGGACTACAACAGGCAAAACAGGAGTGAGTCATCAAATAATGGTTTAAAAGTCTTTATTCAGGGGTATGGTATAGCCACACCCTTTATATTAATGAACGTTCACAGGAACACAATAGGCAAAACAGGAGCGAGTCGTCAAATAATGGTTCAAAAGTCTTTATTCAGGTGTAAAGTATAGTCACACTGCACCCCTGAATAAAGACTTCTGAACCATTATTTGACGACTTGTTCTTGTTTTACCTATCTGAATAATGTAGCCAGTGCTGGTACATATCCAGCAATGTTCAGTCCGCTATCTGGAAAATTTATTCAGATAACTAACTTAACTTTTTTGTAAAGTTACTGTAAGTTAGTAGGATTCATCAAACCTCGCTGGACGAAAGCGAAGAGAACAAAGAAACTGAAGTCAAAGCCACTATTGACTCAAAGAAACAGAGGGACTGCCAGAGGTATGGACTTTGTTGAACACATGCACACATATGAGCTATAGGAAAGGGAAAACAAAGTGAAAATTAGAATAAAGCATATACTTACCTGCCTTCAGAGAAGGAATTAGTTGAGGGAACACCTGTTAGAGAAAAAAATAAACAAAGCATCAATTCCTTGTAATTAATAACATCAAAGGTTCAGTTACTGAATAATATATGGGAACAGAAACAATTGATACTTATCTGATTCTTTGCTGTTAATCCTAGATTTGTTGTTATTGATCTGCAAAGCAAAGACAATTGTTAAGTTATTTATTTACACCATTAATCTCAAGAGAAAAACTAGTTGTATTAAATGTTTAATTGAATTGGGTTAAATAAAAGAAGTGTTAATATCTACATTTAATTCTCTCTATTCAATATTTTTTTATAATAATATTAAATAATTTATTTGGGGAAAACCTTACCTGAACAGTCCAGGTTGAGAAGGCCTGACCTGAACCTTGACCTCAGACCATGACTCTAAGTATCCACATTCTGCCCTGGCTCTACCCTGGCACAATACGGATAGTGCCGGGGTGGTTAGTCATATTTTGAGTTCAACTATCCAGATAAGTGCTGCTGGATATCAGGATGGCTATTTGATAAAGAAGGAATATCCATGAACCTAATAAGATAGCTTCGTTTATTACCTGGTCATGTCCAGCCAACTTCTCCTTTCTAAGATTTAGTGGCTATTATAGATGGTTTGTGAAGAACTATTCAAAAATAGCAAGTTTTTTGCTGGTCTGATATACGGTTACTCACCCATTAATCTGAAGCAGAAATATAGGATGGCTGATAAGAGAAATATTAAAATGTATTACAGCCCTTTGATATGAGGTGGATTCAAAAATATGAGGTCACCTTTAAATAGATCATATAATATTTTCATAATGCATCTGTGCTATCATTTTCTGACCCAGATGGTTTCATGGCAGATCTATCTCAGCCACATCAGATGGACTAAGATCTACAACCTTTGATAGCTTCAGTGTGAATAGAACTGAAAGCAACCACTTTGATCATAACACTTAGAATGGTGGTTATAGACAAATATAGGGATGCAAATGGACATCGGTGGTTGTCAACATTGTCTCTCTAAATTTCAGTTTGTCATATTGACTAGGAAGAGCAAATGGAGATGCTGATACACTATCCCAATGTCCCCACTTTATAGCATTGATTAACTATAAGAAAGCCTTTGATAGCATCCTGCACTCTTGGATTTTAAATTGCCTTAAAATTTATAAAATGAATCTTGACTTGATCAAGAACAATCAGTTCACTACGAAAATGTAGCAAAGCACTCTCCTTTTGAAATATAATGGTCAGTTCATCTTTCCTAACATATAGATCCAGTGAGGAATATTTTAGGGAGACTCCCAGTCATCACTTCTGTTTTATATGGCATCTAATCCACTGAGTACACTCATCAACCTTTTGGCATACAGATTTAGCTTAGAGCAGCAGCGTGATGACGAAAGAGACCCATGTTTGAATCTCACCGGTACTCCTTGTGGCCTGGACAAGTCACTTAGTCCTCCATTGTCTCAGGTACATACTTCGATTGTAAGTCCACTGGGGATACTGGGCTTACCTGATTGTAACTCGCTTTAAACTACTACTGGAAAGGCATGAGCTATATACTAAATACATTACATTAAATTAAATTAAATTGTAAAGCAATTAACATCCCAGAGGTAACATCATATTTACCTTTTGTAGATGACCTGAAGCTCTATAGTTCCAGACCAGCAATTAGCATAACAACTCAAGATGACTTTTGGTCTTGAAAAACGTGCCGAGACAACCTTCCTTAGGGGAAATTGAGAAAAACAGAAAACATCTCCATGACTGAAGATTGTGATATCAGGGAACTTGAATACGAAGATGTATATAAATACCTAGGAGTAAACGAAGGAGCAACAATCAAGCAAACATTAATGAGAGAAAAGGTCAGTAAAGAATAGTTATTTGTCACAGGTGTTCTCTGGGAACAGCAGGAATCAATCTTCATATATGGGGTGATGTCACCAATGGAGCCCGCATGGGAATGCTTCCGAGCTTCCAAAGAAAGATTTTGGAAGGTACTCCATGCATGTGTGCTGATCTTTCTTCCCAAAGGAGCCATCTTATCTCAGTATGGTGACATAGCTTAATGAATCCCAAAAAGTAAACAACTCCACGGGGAGAAGGGAGGATAGTGAGGACTGATTTCTGCTGTTCCTGGAGAACACCTGCCACAGGTGAGTACGCTTTCTCCAGGACCAAGCAGGAAGTCAGTCCTCACATATGGGACTCCCTAGCTACAGGCTACTGAAAAACTCTGTAGACAGCCCAATGGGACAACCAAAAAAATGAACCAAGAAAATAGCAAGAAATGCAGAGGTTCCGAGGGTCAACACCGGTCTCAGGCATCAACCAACAGTCGACTCTCCGGTAGCCTGGACAGACAGAAGTGCCGGAGGGAAGGAGTTGCATTAATATCCAAAGAAGTGCCAGAGTACGGCTTGGCCGAAGGTGCTGTCATGCTGGAAATCCTTACCCAGGCAGTTGCAGGTTGCAAAGGTATAGACAGATCACCATATAGCAGCCCTACAAATCTTCATTTTGGAGACAGAGAGCAAGTGAGCCCTGAGGTTGCCATAGCGTGGACATTATGCACCATAGTGTGGCACTCTAAGGAAAGCCCAGCCTTGACATAAGCAAAAGAGATACAGTCAGCCACCCAGATGGATAGTGTGCACCTTAGAGATGTCTACCCCCAGCCCAGACTGTTGGGGTCATAGGAAACAAAGAGCTGAGTGGAACGGAAATGGGGCTTTGTCCATTCAAGACAAAAAGGTGGGCAGTACCATGGACTGGTTTAAATTGGAATGCTGAAAGCACCTTAGGGAGGGACTTAGGATGAATGCGTAGCACCACTCTATTCTTGTAGAACCTGGTATGGCAGGTGTGTTACGAGTGCTTGAAGCTCACTAATTCTGCATGCTGAAGTAAGCATCACCAAAAAGATGACTTCCAGGTGAGAAACTTGAGAGGACAGGTGGCCAGTGGCATAAAGGGTGCTGAAAGCAGCTGTCCCATGACAACATTAAGATCCAACGCCATAGGCAGTGGTTGAATAGGGGGACAAGAAAGCAGAAGGCCTCGCATAAAGCATCCTATGAGTGAATGAGCAGAAAGGGGCTAATCATTAACTTTGCGGCAATATGCTGCAAGAGCACTCAGGTGCACCCTGACAGTGAGACTTCATTCCAGAGTTGGAAAGGTGAAGCAAGTAAGTCAGCAATGTCTCCGCTGAGCAAGTAAAGGGGTTAAGGACCTGGTCCGCACACCAGACCGAAAATCTGCAGCTCTTGAAGGCATTCACCCTCCAGACTGAAAATCTGAAACACTTGAAAGCATTTGCCCTCCTGGTAGAATCCTTGCAAGACGCCAGGAGAATGTTATCGACATCTATGGGTAGATGGAACTCCATCAGAGCTACTGGCTCAGCAACCAGGACGTAAGCGATAGGGAGTAGCGGTTGGGGTATAGTAGAGTGCCCTCTTCCTGCGAGAATAGATCTGGGGCACAGCCTGGGTGAAGAGGCAGTGCCCAAGACAGCTGTAGCAACAAGGGGCACTTGGTTATTGAGGTACCATGTGGCAATGAGTATTAAGGAGACCCCATCTGTTTGTATCTTGAAGAGGGTCTTGGCTACCAGAGGAGTGGATGGGTAAGCATAGAGGAAGCCCTTGCTCCAATCCAGGAGGAAGGCATCAGATGCCACCCAACTGGGACAGGGCATCTTGGAGCAAAACAGCTGTAGCTGAGCATTGTGAGGAGATGCAAAAGGATCAATGGTGGGAGTGCCCCACATCTTAAAGATCTTGTGGGCCACCTGGGTATTGAGAGACCACTTTTGCAGTTGCAGGACTCTGCTGAGCTTGTTCAATAAGGCATTGTCCTCTCCCAGGAGATACACTGTCCAAAGAAGTAGCTGGCACCTCATTGTGAACTTCCAGAGCTGGACTGTCTCCAAACAGAGGAAGTATGAGCCTGTGCCTCCTTGCTTGTTGATATACGAGTAGAACATTATTACCTGGTTGTCGGTTTGTATGAGAGTGACTTGACCAGCTAGCTGCATCCAGAAGGCCTGCAGCACATTTGCAATGGCTCTGATATTGAGGAAGTTTATCTGCTGAAGGTTCTCTCCCTCAAACCAGAGGCCATGCATGCAGAGGCCACTGAGATGGTCTCCCCCGCTGAGCTTGGAGGTGTCCTTCATTAAAAGGTTGCTGGTGCAGGGCTGCTTGGAAGGGCAGTCCCACTAGAAAATGCACTGATCGCTGCCACTAGGGAAGGGAATTGAGTAGTTACTCACACTCTGTTGGAGAGGTGGCCCAAATCCTGATGCCACTGATTGCATAGGGTCCACTGCGCTTGCCGCGTATGTAGGTGGGTGAATGGGATGATATGGACCATGTGGCCCAGGAGGCAAAGCATCTGGTGAGCGGACACCATTGATCAGCACTGAACCTGGTGCACCAGAGAGACGAGTCGGTGGGCCTGGTCTGTCAGGAGATAAACCCTGGCCACTGAAGTATCAAAGAGAGCCCCAATGAACTTGAGGTGCTGAGCAGGTTGCCTGTGAGACTTTGGGTAATTGATAACAAAGCCCAGCTGCTCCACGACCTGGATGGTATACTGTGCATCCTGGAAAACTTTGTCTGGAGAGGTACCCCTTACCAACCAGTCATCCAGGTAAGGGAAGACAAAAATACCCTGCACATGGAGAAAAATGGTCATGACTTCTAGATACTTTGTGAAAACTCTGGGAGCGGACACTAATCCGAAGGGAAGAACCCTATATTGGTAGAGCCTGCCACTGATGATGAAGCGGAGGTATTGTCAGTGCAGGGGGAGAATGAAGATGTGGGTGTAGGCATTTTTTAGATCCAGGAGCACAGCCAATCACCCCGCTGGAGGTAGGGCAGCAACATTCAAAGGGATACCATCTTGAACTTCTCTCTTACAAGGAACCAATTTAGATTGCAAAGATACAGACTGAGTTGGAAGCTCTCCATATTCTTGGGGACCAGGAAGTATTGGGAGTAGAACCCCTTCCAGTCTGAGATGGCGGAACAGGTTCCACCATCCTAGCTTCCAAAAGGTTGACTACTTCCAGTTGGAGAAGTTCTCGATGTTGAGGTTCCAAAGGGAATTCCTCTGGAAAGAATGGAGGAAGGGTCTGCTCAAAGTGTAGGAGGTAACCCTTCTTTATGATTTGTAATGCCTAGGTGTCAGTAGTGATGCTGAACCAATGGTGGGCAAAGAACTGGAGACGTCCCCCAATGTGCTGTGGAAATGGGCCTGAAAGGGGAGGAAAAGCTGTAATCCAGAAGTCAAAAGTCTCCCCAGGCTGAAGCTGAGGTGCTGGTTGGGGTTTTAGGGTCTTATGCTTATGCTGCTGTCTCTGGTCTTGGCCCTTGGCCTGCTTCCCCTGTGGTGGTGCCTGGTAGGAGTGGTACAGGGGTATGCACCATAGGCTTTTTTCTTCTTTGGGTAGAAGCCTTCCATCAGGAAGAGTCAGCAGTCTTCCTGGAGAGCCTGGTCATGGTGAGTTGTCCCATCTCCAACTCAGCAACCTTCTCCATCATGGATATGCCCAGGCATGGGACTTCAGCCAATTTGTCCTAAACCATTGCTCCAGGTCCAAGGACTGTTGCCATGCCAGGTGGTGGGCACCAGTGCTCATCGCAGCCATTCTGGACATGAACTCAAAGCCATCATAGGCTGCTCAAGTCACAAATTTGGAGCATTCCTTAGTTTTACTGACCAGGCTCTGGAAATGCTCGAGATGGTCACCAGAAAGCCTAGCCAAGAACCCGGCAAGCTCCCCTTCCAGGTCTCTCAAATATATGCCCACTTACAGCTGGTATGCTTGTATATGGGTCACAAGCATCGAGCCCCTGGTAACACGTCCTGCCAAAGTCATCCATGGTGCGAGTCTCCTGACCCAGGGGCACCAAGGAATGCATCTTAGTGATCTTGATATGGCATATGGCGGACTCCACCAGCACAGAGTTGTGAGGCAGTTGTGTTTTCTCAAAGCCTGGGCTCTTGCAGACCCGATACATGAAATTGAACTGCTTTATCAACATAGACACCATAAGACGGGGTCTCCCATATACATTCCAGAATGGTGTGGACAGGGACCGTGATGGCTTCCTTTGGCAGAGTGGGATATTGGAGAATCTCAAGCTCCTTAGCTCAAGGCTCCTCATCCGCTTCAAGGGTGAAAGGCAAAGCCTTTCCCATATCCCTCACAAACTCCAGAAAAGAGAGATCCTCGGGACCTTCAATGCACAGGAGGAGGTGAGGGATCCGAGGGCACATCCCTGTGCCTAGCTGTCTCTAGAGACTCATCTTCGGTCTCCCAGTCAGAGTCTGAGTCACCGAGGAACTCGAAGTATTCATGGGATCGAGGGCTCCATTGATGATTGGAAGGGGTCCTCAGTTCTCGATGCTCGGAACCGGAGGCACCTGAGGAGACTGGCTGCACTCATTGGGATTGGGAGCGGTCTTGGAATCCCAAGAAACCACAAGGGTTTCAAGGATCGGCTGCATCTCAGCCGATGAGGCTTCTGCCATGGGCGGGGCCATCACCAGTGCTGAGGAACCGGAGTTACCTGATCCTTTGGGGGGGAGGGTTGTGTTGCACCAAGAAGTCAGCCAGGATGAACTCAATAGCTGGCATCTTCTCTGCCAGGAGGGAGGGCTCTGCAGCTGGCTCCTTCGGTAGGACTTCACAGAGGTTACAGCCTTGGGAGCCCTTCACCAAATCTCTGAGGTCTCAGGAGGCAACTCTCCCTGCCAGGCCAGCTTGGGAGGCTGCTGCCAGCCAACGCTGCTCCAATGCTGATGATCAAGGTTTTTACCCCTGGCATCAGCATTGCCCTTTGAAGCTGACTTGGACAGAGTCCTTTCCTTCTGAGGGGCACTCCTCATCAAAGGAGAGCCACCAGTTTGATGCCCTGTGACCTCGAGGCTTGGAGGTTGCCCGGTCTCCTTTCAGAATTGAGGCCTCAGATGGGGCATTTGAGGGCATTGAAACTGAGGTCGATGCCGGGGCAGTGTTGAGGCCTTGGAACCGAGCAACAATTCCTGCCATGGTCGACCATGAGACATTGAAGGCATGAACTGTGGTGGTCGGTGATTAAGATGGTCTGACCACACTGAGTGAAATACTTAAAACCACTAATTGAGTTTGACATAGTTGGGAAAATGGCTCCTGCCAAGTCAAAGGACTCCAATGTCCTCACCAACCAGGGGGGGTGAAGAAAAAAGCCACACACTAAAAAAGAAAAAGAAAAAGAGAAACAAAAAAAAACCCATGGTGCTGAGGCACCGATGGTGCTCAGGATCATTAAAAGTGGGAAGGATGACGCGAATCAAGACAAGATGATACCAGAACGACAAAAAAACTATGGTAAAAAAACTCAACTTATCTCAGGGATTGAGATGGACGTCCAAAGGGCTCCACGGAAAAAATACTGAGGTAAGATGACTCCTTCAGGTAGGAAGACTGGCACGCGTGCATGGAGTACCTTCCGTAAGCTTCCTTTAAAAGCTGGGAAGTGTTCTCATGTGGTCTCCATCGGTGACGTCAACCCCATATGTGAGTACTGACTTTGTCCTTGGTTCCGGAGAAACAATATTATAGGAGATTAAAATTGTTGCTGAAAAGTGCTTTAACATCATGGAATAAGATACAAGCTATTAATCAGCTGGCAATTCCTCTACTTTCACATAGCTTTGGGATTGTAGAATGACTCCTAAAAATATTGAAAAACTGGATGTATGAACAAGAAAACTTCTCCATGCCCATGAGGTAATTTATAAGAACCAGTGTATGCTGAAACTGTATATCCCTAGAGCTGAAGAAAGACTGGGCCTACTATTTTAGGCATCCAGGCCTACTTAACAGTTAGGGTGGCCAAATGGCTCCAGATTTTAGGGACACCCTGATCCAGTCCTGGTTTCACTTTGCTGAGATCTCTAAGGAATTCCAGATAGCAAGTCCATGCAATTAGTAAGGTAAAACCAGGACTAGATCAGGGTGTCCCTAAAATCTGGAACCAGTTGGACATCCTATTAACAATTTGTTAGATACAAATACTCAAAAAAGTGCTGAAAAATGACAAGTAAACATACAAAATCTATCTCCATCCTTAACCTGGAGAAGGTGGTGGAGGTGGGATTTTCCAAAAGGATTGGCTCCACCTTGGATTTTAACCAGGGTAGAAGCAGGCTTCTGGCATTAACCTTTCAAAAGAAGATTGAGCAGCTTTTAAACTAGATAATGGGGAAAGCCAACAGTCACCCACGCATGCATGGTTCAGAATGATGTATTTTTGAAAGATAGTAACAAAACAGGGAAGTTAGGGCATCCCTATAGAGAGGTTCCAATAAAAGTAAAAGTAATTCAGATGCTCTTAAGTAAAAAGCAGAGATGAAATATTCCAAATTACTCCTGTCAACTGAAAACCAGTTTGTTAATATGAACAAAAAACAAACTGAAACGCAAATGCTAGAAGTCAAAAAAATAAGATGGGAGAGGTAGAATATATAGCACTGAATGAAAGGTTAGATATAATTGGCAAATCAGAGACCTAGTGGAAGGAGGACAACCAATAGGACACTGTGATACTTGGATACAAATTATATCGCAATGATAAGGTCAATTAAATTGGTGGAGGGGCAGTGCTATATGTTAAAGAGAGCATTGAGTATGAGTGCAGCCCACAGGAGGCGGAGCCAGCAGGAAGCCAGCATGGCCGCGTAAGAGCTGTTCTCCCGGTCCGTGACATTTAGCTTAGCCATCCACCAGCTTCAATATCCTTCCAGTCGGTGATTCAGCAACAGCAAAGAGAGAGTATGTCAGGGAGCACATCTTGGTTAATTGGTTCGGGCTGCGCTATGCTGTAATAGTGCTTTCGCTGACTTACCTTGTTTCTTTTATGTTGTTGTGGGTTTTGGGGGATGGCTCTTTGGGCTTTCATGGAAGTTATGCACTTGTTTTTCTCCTGTTAATGGCCGCTGATATATTAAACTATGGTGGCTGGGATGGCTAGAGGTTTAAAGATGTTATCCTTGAATGGTACGTATGACCTAGATTGGCCACTGTTGGAAACAGAATACTGGGCTTGATGGACCTTGGTCTGACCCATTATGGCATATCTTATGTTCTTATGATTAAAGTCTCCGATTAAAAGAAAAAAGATAATAGCTTACTGCAAACGGCAGAGGGCTGCTATCATTTTTCTACAAGAGACTCATCTCTCCTTGAAGGAGACCTATAAATTGGAGAATAAGTTCTACAAATTAATGGGTTCCTCCCCAGCGGATCATAAGAAAAAGGGGGTGGCCACGTTGGTTAATGTATCGCTGGGTTGCAAGGTTGTCAAAGCTAGTAAATCTACCTACTCCCACTACCGCTCATCTGTCTATCTTGCCAAACGCACCTTCTTCTCTAATGCTATTCTCAATGCCCCAAACCAGACCCGGCACCTCTATTCCACTCTTTGGTCTCTCACCTCTCTTCACTCCCCAGCCTCAGCTCCCCCGGTCCTTCCTTCCCCACCGCCTTCCATGCTAGCTACTTGCTTCAGTAATAAGATCTCTTCCCTGCGAGCCTCTTTACCTTTTTGTCCTGCTCCAATTCTCTCTCCTCCCCCTACTGCCTCACCCCCACCCATTTCTCAAACTTCCCATTGCTGGGCGTCTTTCTCACTGATCTCCCCTCCCGAACTGCACCGTCTTATCTCCTCCTCAAAAAAGACTTCTTGCCCGCTTGATCCTTTCCCCTCTTCTTGGCTCCTCGAATCTTCCCTGGGTCTCCTTCCTTACATCCTCACTATATTCAACTCCAGTCTTTCTTCAGGGTCCTTCCCTCACTCCTGGAAACATGCTTTAATTCGTCCCCTCCTTAAAAACCCCTCACTTGATCCCTTAGTTCCCACCCACTACCGTCCTGTCTCCAACCTTCCTTTTCTTTCAAAGCTTTTAGAGAAATTCGTCTTTGCTCAATTATCGCATCACCTTGATTCCACTAACTTCCTCCACCCTCGTCAATCAGGTTTCCGTCAGGGTCACAGTGTTGAAACTATCCTTCTCGCCTTTACTAATGCACTGCATGTAGCTCATGACCGTGGTGATATTTCGGTGGCGGTTGCACTTGATCTTTCCGCCGCTTTTGACTTAGTTGATCACTCCCTTCTTCTTCTTCGTCTTCGGGAAGCGGGTCTTTGCAGTACTGTTCATCGTTGGTTTCACTCCTTTCTCTCCTCCCGTTCTTGTACAGTTTTGTCACCCCCCTCTTCCTCTGCCCCCCCCCTCAGATTCCTTCCCTCTTTCCTGTGGGGTTCCTCAGGGTTCTGTCTTGGCTCCCCTCCTCTTTAATCTTTTCTTAGCCCCCTTAGCCCTCTTAATCCAACAGTCTGGTATATCTGCTTTTCTTTACGCTGACGACATTCTATTACTTCACCACACCTCTCCATCCTGTCCCGATCTCTCTCCGCTTAATTCGTGTCTTTCCACTGTGGCTGATTGGTTGACTCGTAATTGCCTTCACCTTAATCTCACCAAGACTGTTGCTATCTGGTTCTCTCACAACAACCCACCCCCCACATTGGCCCCCTCTTTCTCTGGTTCCTTGGTTCCCCTGGTTTCTTCCTTTCGTTATCTAGGGGTTCACTTCGAGTCTGATCTTTCCTTTCATGCTCATGTTTCTCATGTCACCAAGTTGTCCTTCTTCTTTCTCCGACAAATTCGTGCAGTTCGTCCTTTTCTATCCCCTTCTGCTCTCACTACTCTGTTACTTTCCCTGGTCATGTCTCGGGTGGATTTTGCAAACTCACTTTTTGTCGGCCTTTCCAAGAAACAACAGTCCCGGTTACAACGTATTCAGAATACTGCCGCTCGTTTGGTCACCCATTCCTCCCCCCGTGATCACATCACACCCTTACTGTTCCGTCTTCACTGGTTGCCCTTCCCCCACCGCGTTCACTTCAAGTTGCTCATTTTGGTTCATAAAGCTCTCCATACAGGTACCCCCCAATATCTAACGGACCTCCTTTCCTTCCACTCCCCTAGGTACACCCCTCGCTCCTTTCACCTTAACCGCCTCACTCTTCCCTCCCCTTCCCGTGCCCATTTACAGTCTACCCATTCCTCTGCCTTCTTTTTTGCTGGCCCCGCCCTCTGGAACTCCCTCCCCTCCGCACTCCGACTGGACCCTCACCACCCCACATTTAAACAAAACCTCAAAACTCACCTTTTTTCCCTTGCGTTTGATATCCCCTCTCCTTTTGTGTGATTCCCATTTGTATTATCCTCTGCTTTCCTTGTGACTTGTCTTTGTTATGGTTTAGCTTTGTCTCTTCTGCTTCTATTGCTTTTCTGTCCAGAAAGTGTATTTCTTTTCCTTTTCACTGGCCTCGGCCTTTTTAAAAACAAAGTTTTTATTGGTTTTATTGTACACCGCTTTGCTTGCCCATGAAAGGCGGTTTTTATCAAGTGAAATAAAACATAAACATAAACATAAGAAGGGAGATGGGCAAAGTCGTTATTATTGTTTGGCGATGTACAACTGTTTCTTATAAATATATATGGGCCCAATTTAAATGACCCAACTTTCTTTCGTACCCTTAATGAGAGCATCCAGAGGGAGGGGGAGGTCCAAATTATTATTGGTGGGGGACTTTAATTTGGTTAGGGAGGCCTTGTTGGACAGGAACCCGGGGAGAGTTGAGCGTCCTTCTCATTCGAGTCTGGCGCTCACGGTACTCATGGAATCATGTGGGCTGGTGGACATTTGGAGATTGATACATCCGGGTGATAAAGATTACACTTTTTTCCCCCATGCACAACTCTTCCTCCTGCATTGATTTCTTTTTAATATCTAAGACCCTAGTATCGGATAGCTGTGATGCAGAGATTTTAGGTATAACAGTCTCTGATCATGCAGCTATCATGCTTACTGTAGAGATTTTAGATATTGAGCGACCATGCCCAGTGTGGTCCTTTAGTAGGGCGTGGCTTGTCGAGCCGTCGTTCCAGGAAGAGGTGAGGTCTGCCATTGCCTCCTACTTTCGGGAGAATAAATTGGGGGAATCAGCCATTTGGGCCTGGTGGGAGGCCTTTAAGGCCTCATTGCGGGCCACGATTACTAGTTTTAAGATAAAAGAATCTAAAAGGCAGAAGGCCCGATTAGTGGCTGTGGACTCTCAAATTAAAGTGGGTGAGCGTTTGTGGCTAAAGCAACTGTGCAAGGACTTCTTTTAAGATTGCAAAGATTAAGATTTCAATATAATGAACTTCTCAGCTCTGAGGTTGAGCAGGTGATGTTGAGACAGTCTGCTAGGTATCATGTTGAACAGAATAAGGCAGGTAGACTGCTAGCTAGCATGGTAAGAGGTAAGCGGTGTAAGTCAAGTCTCCATTATTGATAGTCGTCAAGAGTGGCAAACTAAGAGTGAGCAGATTGTAGAGGAGTTCTCTAAATTTTATAGGGACCTGTACACCTCGGAGTTACAGGTGGATGTGGAGGATTCCAGGAGTTTTGTTCATAACTTGGACCATCCTATGTTAGAGGCACACCAAGCATTAAGTCTAGGAAAGCCTATTTCTGATGAAGAGCTTCGTTCAGCAATTAAATCCATGCCTCAGGGAAGGCCGCGAGTCCAGATGGAATTCCCACTGAATTCTATAAAGTCTTCCAGGAAGAGTTGATACCCTATTTGTTAGAGTACTATGACGAGATGGGGGAAAGTAACAGTCAGACGGGGATGTTTTCCGATGCTGTTATTGCGGTTCTAGAAAAACCTGGAAAGGATCCTAGCATGGTGGGTAATTACAGACCCATTTTGATTTTGAATGTTAATTATAAAATTTACGCGAGTGTATTAGCGAAGAGATTGTCATCGATTATAGGAGAGTTGGTGCAACCTGATCAATGTGGGTTCGTACCTGGGAGGTCTACTTCGGATAATGCCCGATTATTGTGTAACTTAATCAATAGGGCTTCGGTGGCTTCTAGCCCTTATGTGGCCCTTTCTCTTGATGCCGAGAAGGCTTTTGATAGATTGGAGTGGCCTTTTTTGTTTTTTATTTTGAAATGGTTTGGGCTCGGTGAGGAGTTTATTAAAAGGGTTAGGGTGTTGTACTCAAAAGCAACGGCACGTATTTGAGCCAATGGCGTATTGTCATGTTCCTTTTCTTTGCACAGAGGCACCAGACAGGGTTGTCAACTCTCCCCCCTGCTCTTTAATTTGGCGCTGGAGCCTCTGCTTATTGCTATCCGACAGCATAGTGGTTTAGGTGGTGTTAGGGTAGGAGATTTGGCGGTGAAATTGTCGGCATATGTGGACGATTTACTTCTTTTCACTCAGCCGTCAGAAATTCCAGAGGCGCTTGCTCTAATAGACTCCTATTCCAAAGTTTCTGGGTATAAGATTAATTGGTCTAAGTCAGTGGCCTTCCCGCTTAATAGTTTATCTAATTCTGCAGAGTTGGCGTCTTTTCCTTTCAAGTGGGAAGTAGGCTGTATTAAGTACCTGGGTGCATGGTATTGTTCTGATGTTGATGTCATGGTTCAAATGAATGTGGAGGAGTTGTTGCAGTTGATTCGGCGGAAGTCTTTAGCCTGGTCTGCTCTCCACTTTTCCTGGTGGGGCAGGTTGGAGATAATTAAAATGACTTTGGTGTCTAAAATTAATTATGTTTACGCTGCCGAGTAGTGTATTTGTCAAATTGGAGAAAAGTCTTACTTATTTTCTGTGGAACGGTTCTCAGCCGTGAATGGCTATTAAAAAACTCAAAGCTACTTCCGGTGATGCGGTGAGCCCGAGCGGACGCACGCCGCTCGAGCTCTGGGCCCCCTTGCTCCTCCGGCGCCGCCAAATGCTCGTTCGGGGCTAAAATCGGGGTTCCCACACACCCCCCGAGCTCCCTTACACAAGCCGCAGCCGGGAGAGATGATCCGGCGCTCCCCTCTCACCTGCGTTTGAAGATTTCTGGAGGCGGCCTGGACCAGCGCGGCCCATGTTGCAGGCGCCGCGCTGAGAACCACGTGGTGGGGTGAGTAGGCAGTCGGCGACCCAAAACAACCTGCACGGGATTGCAGGGGGATCCCTGCGGCGGCCGCGGCCTTACGGCTGGTGCTCCTCCCCCCCCCCTGTTTTTGCCTCCAGCTTGTCTCCAGCCTGTGCCCCGTATGGCTGCCTGACGCGGGAAAGATCGGGGGAGGCTAAGATCCCTTATTGGGCCCGACTGTGGAATGCCCCTTGTTTTGCCTGCTTCCACCCCCACCCCAGGGGACCTGCAAAGGGCCGAGTGGATATGACCGGAGCCCTCCTCTCCCCTCCATCGGAGCCAGTGACCCATGCCTCTTTCTGCCAGCTGGGATCCTGAGATTTATCCTTTTGCAATGGGACATACTGGACTGAATCCTGCCCCCCCCCCTGCCTCTGGCATTCTGGAGTCTCTGACCGGAGCCCTGCTCTCACCATTGAAGAGTCTGTAACCTGCGCCCTGCACCTGGCCTCCGGTGTATAGGAGCCCGAGACTGAAGCTTATTCCCCGCTGAGTGTAGGGGCCCGGGACTGGTGTTCCTTCTTCAGCGCACTGCCCCACCTTTGACACCTAGGGGCCTCAGAACTGTACCTAACTACGGGGCACCAGTACCCGTGGCCCAGGCTTTCCCTCCAGAGCGCAGCTGACCGGGATCCCTGCCTTTCATTTAGTGCCTCAGAGCCCTGAACCCATACTTTATCTCCTATGTACAGAGGCCTGAGTAGCCCCGGCGACACCTGAGGCTCGGATCTGGGACTGTATTGCGAACCAGGGAGGTCGACGAAGGAGACCCTCATCGCCCGGCGTGTGGAGCGGGGACGGGAGGGGGACCCCCCCCTCCCCCTGAGTGGATTACAACAGAGGCCTTGGTGATGGCGGCAAAGGGAGGCCGTCGGGTGGAGAAGGAGAAGACTCCCCTGCCGCCCAGGGGGGGGGAGCAACCCTCACCGCTGAGGGGGGAGGCCAAGACCACAGCAGAGATGGTGGACGAAATTTCCATAGCTGTAGCGGGAGCGCTGTCTGCTCAGTTCGAGGACCTACGGGGCCGTATGGACCTTGTCCAGACCTCAGTGGAGGCCTTGGGCGGCCGCCTACAGGAGGCGGAGCACCGGATAGAGAAGTCCGAGGAGCACGTGCTGGAGCTACAGCGGGAGATGGTTCGGGTGAAAAAACTGCTTCAGGGGCAGGAAGCCAAACTAGATGACCTAGAAAATAGATCCCACCGTAACAACCTGAGATTTCTTGGGATCCCAGATACCGTCGAGGATCGGGACCTGCAACCTTACTTAGAAGATCTGGTGAAACAACTACTGGCGAATGAACCCGAAGGTGCCTCAGTACAAATAGAGAGAGCGCACCGGGTTGGACCCAGGAGGACTAACGATACCCGACCCAGGGTGACAATAGCACGGTTCCTGAGATTTCCACAGAAAGAAGCGGTCTTGCGTGCAGCGCGTAAGACAGGGACCATTCAGAAGGACAATGCCCGGCTACGTATTGTTCAGGATTACTCAGCAGCCCTAGGACAGCGGCGACGAGATTATGGACCACTGTGCCAGACCCTGATAGACAATAATATTAATTTCATGGTGCAATATCCCGCCCGATTGGTCTTCACCCACGACGGGATCCGTCGGACTTTTGACTCCACGTTAGCAGCAACGCCCTACGTGGAGGAGATACGGCGGAGGGCCGCAGTGGCAGCCGAGTCCTGAGGATCGGAGGAGAAGATTAATGCCCTGATGAACAAGCTAAGAGTTACTTGCTTTGGACTGTAAAGTGAAGGTGATGGTAATTGTTGTGGGGGTGGAGGGCTGCTGGGATTGTCTTGACTGCTTTAAGTAGAAATGTTGGTTTCCTCTGGGTGTGGGGGACGGGTGGGGAGCAGTCCGGGTGGTGGCTGTGTCTTTGGGGGGGCCGGGGGGGAGGGGTGGTTTGTAGTGGAATCGGGGCATTGGAGGAGTGGGGGGGTACCGCATGCATCTAGGAATTCACTGAAGAGGAGAGGAGGATGGTAGTAGAATTAAGGAATCGAAGGGGGGTGGAGGGAGGGAGGGGGAGGGGTGGAGAGGGAGAGGCAGAAGCTAAGGGGGGGGAAGGGGGGGAAGGGGGGAAGAGGGGTAGGGGAGGGGGGAGTCGGAACACTGTATTTTTGGGGACCAGTTGAGGTAGTGACGGGCCGAGGACGGTCTTTGAAGGGCTATGGGGGAGGACCCCGGGCTGGGGGGGTGTCTTCCCTATATTTTGTATGGTACTTAACAGACATTTGTGTGCCCAGTTTAATAATGTATACCACTTAAGATAATCTCTTGGAATGTTTGTGGCCTGGGTAGTCCGATTAAACGGGCAAAAATTTTGCAGGCCCTGGCTAGGCAGGGAGCAGACATCGCTATGCTTCAGGAAACCCACCAGACTGCCGACGAACACCGTAAACTTTGCCGGGAGTGGGTGGGACAGGTCTGGGGGGCCCCAGCGCTTGGTAAGAAGGGTGGGGTAGTGCTTTTGATTCACAAACGGGTAAGGATGGAGGTGGTGAAGGAACTCGTTGATCCGACGGGCAGATATGTACTGGTGCAGGGAGTCCTTGAGGGGAGGCCAGTAGTTCTTGGTAGCGTGTATTGTCCCAATGTACTCGATTTGTCCCTGTATGCGCGCATTGCCTCCACACTTGAGACGCTGCCGGAGCTCCCCGTTATTTTGGGGGGAGACTTCAACGGGGTCATGGATATCGATCTCGATACCTCTAAAGTGGGGGAGCAAAGAGAAAGACGGGCGACGGTTCAGGCACTGCGACGTTTCTGTTCCAGACTGGGGCTAGTGGACTCCTGGCGATTACTACATCCGGGCGAGCGGGATTACACACACCAATCCCGGGCCCACGGCACAAGTGCACGTATAGACTATTTGTTGTTATCCACTGAGCTGTTTGCCAAGGTGGGGGACGCCCAGATAGGGCCTGTAGAGATATCTGACCATGCATTTGTCTGGATGGAAGTCTTTTGGAGTGGGAGTACGTCACGGGCCTTTCAATGGCGTTTTCCATTGGAATTATACAGAGACGCCCAATTTCGCGCATTTATACAGCGGCGGTGGCAGGAATTCGAGGCCGACCATAGGGGTCATCAAGATGACCCCGAATTGCTCTGGGAAACGGCGAAAGTCGTACTGAGGGGAGATGTAATTGGGTTTCTTGCCAGAAAACGACGATTAAGGGCCGAACGTATTATGGTCTTAGAGCGATTGGTGACGAACTTGCGACGCCGCTGGGCTCATACTCCCACTGCGGGCTTAAAAAAGCAGCTATGGGATTCTCAAATGGAATTAAACGAACTTTTACACCAGAGAGCAAAGAAGTCAGTCTTGTATTATCGCTATCAATTGTACCATTATGGGGACAAGCCGGGAAAGTTATTGGCTCGGTGCCTGCGTGGACCCAGGGGCTCTAAATTGGTGCCCGCCTTGTGAGATGATCTTGGGACTTTGCAAAGGGAAAGCCCGGCGATAGCGCGTGTCTTTCGCTCTTTCTTTCAGAAACTTTACACTGCGGAGACGACTTCTCCCACGAAGATGGCGGATTATGTGAGGGGACTAGACTTGCCCCGCCTTTCCACTGAGCAAAGAGCTCAGTTAGATCAGCCAATTACGGTGGCCGAGCTGCAAGGGGCCATTTCCAAGGCCAGCTGCTACAAATCCCCAGGATCCAATGGTCTAGGTGCTGAATTCTACAAAATCCTCAAGGAACAGATTTCCCCAACGCTGACTGCTGTACATAATCGGCGAGCGCAGCAGGGCTCTTTTCGGTGGGGGGTTAATCATGCTCATATTGTTCTTATCCCCAAACCGGCCAAAGACCCTCTTTCTGCAGCCTCGTATCGTCCAATTTCCTTCCTCAACTTCGACCTTAAATTAATGGCTAAGATCTTGGCAGACCGCCTGGCGGAGTTTTTGGGGCAGTTGGTCCATGAGTCCCAGGTCGGTTTTGTTAAGGGGCGATACGCGGTCCGTAACTTACGTAAGATCATAGCGTCTTTAGAATGGGTTCAGTATAGACACCTGTCCTCTCTCTTGATTAGCTTTGACGCAGAAAAAGCCTTTGACAGGGTGGATTGGCAATACCTGAGATTCATCCTCCCTCAGTATGGTTTGGGGCCGTCGTTTTGTAACATGGTCGACAGTTTGTATGCCAATCCTACCGCAGCGATACTCTGTAATGGAGTCATCTCAGAGCCTTTTTCATTGCAGAGGGGGACCCGTCAGGGCTGCCCCCTCTCTCCTCTCCTTTTTGTTCTTTCTTTGGACCCTCTTCTACGCCGAGTGGCGGGTATGCGGACAATCCGAGGTGTAAGTATTGGCCCTCAGGTATTTAAGATTTCGGCCTTTGCCGATGACTTGTTGGTGCACTTGCTTTCTCCCGGGGATTCCCTACCCCCTCTGTTGCAGGAGTTCCGCGTTTTCGGGCAGATTGCGGGGTTTAGTATCAATAGGGATAAGTCTGAAGCCCTTGATGTTTCTGGCCGACTTCGGGGTAGCTGGGTGGGCGAATTTCCCCTCCGATGGGCTGAGCGCCAGTTCATATATTTGGGAATTGTACTGTCCTGTCAACCGGGTCGCCTATATAGGACTAACCTGCGACGGATGCTGGCCAAGGTGAGGACTCAGCTGCAGGCGTGGCAGTCCCTCCCCATATCCCTTATGGGGAGGATTGCGGCGATCAAATTGGTCCTCCTGCCGCGGATCTTATACTGGCTACAGACCCTCCCTGTGTGGATCCTTCGTCGGGATATCAGGTGCTTTGAGGCGGAATTTCGGGGCTTTCTATGGCGGGGGTCGAGAGCTCGGGTCTCGTACCGTAGACTCATGGGGAGGATCCGTGGGGGGGGATGGGGGCTTCCAGATCTTGGTGTTTATGTGCTGGCTTGTCAAACCCGCCATTTGGGGGACTGGCTCGGGGATAATGATCTTTATACCCCTAGAGCGTTTGAGGAGGCGTACGTGGCACCCCATTCTCTACGGGCCCTTTTGCATTTGGAGGTGAGTAGGTGGCCTACGCATTTAGCGGACAGCGTGTTATTGGCCCCGGTATATAAAACCTGGCGGAAATTGAATGTCTATTGGGGCTGACGGTGGCAGGTGTCGAGCTGGCTACCTATTTGGGGCAACGCCAATTTTACCCCGGGAACTGAAACGGCAGCGTTTCGTCAGTGGGGGGAGAGAGGAGTGCGGGCGCTGGGCCATGTGGTGGACCTGGCGGGTAAACCTAAGCCCTTTCCCATGCTATCCCGCGAATATAAATTGGGGCCCCTACACTTCTTTGCATACATGCAAGTGGCCCATTACGTGGCTTCCCTTCCACGGTCGGAACTCTGTGGCGACCGCTCGGCCCAGATAATAGCGTTTTTCGGGTTTGGCGACGTTGAGCGGCCGTCTATTCGGACCTTCCATCTTCGGTTGGAGCAGTTTCGACCACAGCCAGATTACAGCGGTGTGGAAAGAGCCTGGGGGGTGGAATTGGGTCGAGAGATTCCCCATGGTACTATTCTGGTGGCCCTCCGGAGGGTGGCGAGCCTGGCAGATGGTGCTCGCTGGCGAGAAATTCAAATTAAGTGTTTAACTAGGGTTCATTTCTCCCCGCGGCGAGCCCTTCGCTGCCATTTGACCGCAGATGGTAGCTGTCCACGCTGTGCGGAGCCCCTGGCGACCTTGTACCATATGTGGTGGGGCTGCCGGCGCATACGCCCCTATTGGCATAGAATTGCCCTCTATATGGCCGACCTCCTTGGACAACCTGTATACTGGGATGCGGCCTTGATCGTCTTGGATCTCCTGGGTCTCACCTCTCCAAAGGGGAAATGGAGTCGTTGGCTGGTGCGGAAGGCATGTCTGGTGGGTAAGGGCCCCATTCTACGTGGGTGGAGGGACAGCCACCCTCCCTCTTTTTGGGAGTGGTGGAACTCCTTCCATCAACTTATGCTCCTGGAGTGTCGGGCTGCACGAGGTCATGTGAAGCGATGGTCTGCTTTCTGGTTACTGTGGGAGCCCTATATTCAAAAGTTGAGTCCTCGGACACGTAATGTAACCCTGCAATTAGGCTGTTGATAGCCCTGGATGTATGTGGAGACCTACAGAGGTTCGGCATTGTTATATATGCTGGTCCGGGTGGGTATTGCGTCTGGGTGGAGGGGGGGGGAAGGGTTTATGGGGGTGGAGGTTGGGGGGGGGAGGGGGGGAAATAGGGGTATTATCTTAAAAACTATGTAACCATCTATGTATCTTGCACCTTGGGGATCAGAGCCCACCCCAGGGAGCGATTGTCTTATGCTCTGTATTTGATGTTTTGTTTGATGGTTCAAAATAAAATATTGAAAAAAAAAAACCTCAAAGCTTCCAAGGAAAAGGGGGGGGGGGGGGGTACAGTTCCCGGATCTTAGTTGGTATCACCAGGCCTTGTTGCTGAAGCAGGGGGCGTTATGGCTTGATCTTGTGAACTTGGTTCAGCGACCCGTTTGGCTAGAGTTCGAGGCTCGTGTGTCTGCTCCTTACCCTTTGGGTTATCTGTTAGGAGCTA
This sequence comes from Ichthyophis bannanicus, assembly GCA_033557465.1. NCBI lineage: Eukaryota > Metazoa > Chordata > Amphibia > Gymnophiona > Ichthyophiidae > Ichthyophis > Ichthyophis bannanicus. The sequence goes on along the minus strand of CM066033.1, from coordinate 860,844,495 downwards.
AGCAGCCAGGATGGGTAAATGCAGGATCCGTTATTAGGGCAACGCAGGATGCTTATCTTAATCTAGTCCGGTTGGTAGCTAAGGATAGTTCGCCCTCTGGGATGTCCCCGCTGTTTCGTATTCATGGCAGGATGTTTGCTTGAAAAATTGGCAGGAGAGAGAGGTATGGACACTAGGGCAATTGGTCGAGCCGAGGGGCTGGAAGGACTTCGATTTGTTGAAGCTTAAGTATTCTCTCTCGGATGTCAGCTATTTCAAATGGATTCAATTAAAACACTGCATTACAGCTTCTAATATAAAGGTGGCGGAGTTAGATGAAGTGGGTGAGATACTTAAGGGGCTTAGGGATACAATAGGGCAGCAGGGAGCCCTTTCCAGGATATACGCAGTCCTCAGGGATTATGCTTCGCAGAGGCTATTGGAGCTGTCGAGAGTTTGGGAGTCTGATTTGTTAGGTCCTCTTGGTGCCTGGAAGTTGCTATGGGGACCTGTTACCAGGGTGTCAAGGTCGGCGGCGATCACGCAATCTTTATATTTTTTTCTGCATAGGGCTTTTATTACGCCGGCGAAATTGGCTAAGTGGGATAAGGATGCCTCAGGCCTGTGTTGGTCTTGCCAGGAGGAAGTTGGAACTTTTTTGCATATGTTTTTTGATTGTCCCTTGGTTCAGCAATTTTGGAATCAAGTCTGGTGTAAAATTTGTTCTGTATTAAAGCTGTCCAGTGTGATCTCAAGGAGGGTGGTCCTCTTGAGAGCTCTAGAGGCATATCCAGGTAAAGGGCATGAGGAAAGTTTTTTGTTAAATTTTATGATGGCCATAGCGATCAAGCAGATTTTGGCAAATTGGAAATCTTTTCAGAATTTGAGTTGGGAACATTGGTGGGCTTTAGTGTGTCAATACTCTAAATATGAGAAATTTTATAGTAAACTTTATCACCCGGAGAAGGCGGAGTTGACTTTTAAAAGGTGGGAGCTTTTAGATCAATATGTTGCCTGGTCACAGGCTGCTCAATGGGTGTAGATGCGACGGCCGGTCTGTCCTTACGGCCGTCAGGCTGAGGGGTTTACAACTTGCTGGCAGGGGAGTGGTTTGGGATATAGTCCAGAGAGCCTGGGTGAGAGGGGGGGGGGTTGGGTTTATTTTGCTGTAACAGTTATGTTTTGTTAGGTACTATTGCTGTATTGAGTGGTTTGTCTGTGTGTTTTCTAAAATGCTAAATAAAAATAATTAAAAAAAGAGAGCATTGAGTCAAATAGGATAAAGGTTTTGCAAGAACCAAAATATACCGTGCAATCCCTATGAATAGATATTCCATGTAAAAAGGGGAAGGTAATGGTAGTGGGGGTGTACTATCGACCATCTTGCAATAATGAACAGATGGATGATGAAATGTTAAGAGAAATAAGGGAAGCTAACAAAAATTACAACATGGTAATAATTGGTGATTACAATTACCCCAGTATCAACAATAAACATGTATGCTAAAACATTTTAATGCAAGTTATATTGTACAGGCCCATAATTGCTATAATATACTATAGATATGAATTTATGAATGTTAAAGTTGGCTACTTATTGAATACCAAAAGCTATTGAGCAATTAAGATTCAGGTGACAATGGGGTATGTCTATTAAAGGCCGTTAGCTGCTATCATAGGGTTAATGCAGGATTAATGCCCCATGGTAGCCGCTAACCCACAAAAAAAATCAGATATTGCAGGCAAGTTTCTGGGATATTTTATTTTTGTGCGGTGGATATCCCTTGGGGTAGAATTGGGGTGGATTTTGTGGGAAGTGGGGGCGACCATGGTTGGCAGAGTTTTTGTATATTGTTAAAGCAAAGTTACTTTCTTTTTGGTGCTTTAGTAGAAATTTCCTTGAGCAGAGTAGGTTGTTGAACTCTAGTAACCTTCTCAGCTTTGGGAACTGCTGACACCTAATCAAGAGTTAGTGGGCCTGATTACCTGAGAGCAGCTGAGGCCTGCATAAAAGACTCCAGTGCCCTGCCCTGTTGAGGCTTTCCTAACAGGGGCTCTACAGATCAACCAACAGTAAGGATTTGAGGGTTTATTTTTATTAAATTGCTAGCTCTCTGACTGGGAGCTCTTAAAAGGGGTTTTGTATATTTTTAAAGCAAAGTTACTTTCTTTTTGGTGCTTTATTAGAAATTTCCTTGAGCAGAGTAGGTTGTTGAACTCTAGTAACCTTCTCAGCTTTGGGAACTACTGACACCTAATCAGGAGTTAGGTCCCTCCCTACCCACCCCAACTCCCACCCACCCCTAGTGAGCAGTCTTGTTTTATAGGGCACCTCCCCATTTAACAAAGCACAGAGACTTGGACCAGCACATTTTGAATATAATTAAAGAGATTTAACTGCTTTTTCTCTGAAAGGACAGCTGGGAAACTGGCTGGTACTTGGTAGATTTCTCTCTTTTGCTTTAACAAATACCTAAGCTCCACAAACAGAACAATGGCTGGGAAAAAATCATATCGCTAAAGCTGTTGCCCCATTACAGATTCTGCCTCTGTCCAGACAGAGGTCCTAATGCCAATTAAAGGACCGGTTCCATGTGCAGGGTGCCTGCATGCTGTAGCTCTGAGGAAACAAGTGGAGGAACTCAGGAGGTGGCGAGGCTGAGGAGCATTCAAGACAGTGAGAAGTACATTGATGAGATGCTTCTTGCAGCAACCAAGCTCTCCAGCAGAGGAGAAGATGGGTGCCAAGAGAATGTTGATGGTTGGACACAAGTCACCAAGGCCTGCAAAATCACCAATCCAACTTCTCCAGCCTTTGAATTGAAGAATCATTATGCAGCTCTGGAAGAGGAGGAGGTGAAAGCATCCCTGGAAAGGGAAGAACCAGAGCCCAAAATTGCAGAATCAGTGACCACAAGGAAACGAAGGGCAGTGGTGGTTGGAGACTCTCTTCTGAGGGGTACTGAGGCATCCATCTGCTAACCAGACTTGATGTCCAGAGAGGTATGCTGTCTGCCTGGTGCCAAAATCCAAGGTGTTACGGAGAGTTTGCCGAGACTCATCAAGCCCACTGACTATTACCCAATGTTGCTAATCCATGTTCGAACAAGTGATACTGCCAGGTATACCTCGGAACATATCAAAAGTGACTTCATGGCTCTGGGACAGAGGGTGAAGCAGTTAGGTGCACAGGTGGTGTTCTTTTTCAATCCTCCCTGTTGAGGGTAAAGGACAAGGCAGAGAGGCTCGCATCCTGGAGATGAATGCATGGGTGCATGGATGGTGCCATTGAAAGCGTTATGGTTTCCTAGACCATGGGATACAGTTCCATGTGTTGCAGAGCAGAGATGGCATCCATCTGTCCAAGAAAGGTCAACGTGTCTTCGGTAGTAGACCGGCTAATCTACTGAAGAGGGCTTTAAACTAGATTTGTTGGGGATGGGTAAAGAAAGCCCCCAGGTAGGTGAAAGCCCCCAGGTAGGTGATACATTAAATACCTTTATGGAAATGGGTAATAGGGGTAACATATGGAAAGCAGTGTGTATAAATGCCCGTAGCATGGGAAATAAGATCCCTGATGTTGAAGCTTTGGTGGGAGTGGCTGACTTGGATTTAGTGGCAGTTACAGAAACATGGTTCACAGAAAACCATGATTGGGATGTAACTATACCTGGCTAGACTTTATTCAGAAAGGACAGGGTAGGAAGAAGAGGAGGAGGAGTGGCACTATATGTAAAAACTACTATTAAAGCTTTGGAATTACAGAGCTTAAAAGGGAGAGAGGAGGCATTGTGGGTTAAACTAGAAAGAGGGAAAGAGAAATCTATTTGCATTGGAGTGATATACAGACCTCCCTCACAAGAGGAAGAGGTGGACAGAGAGTTAATTGAAGACATACGCAGCATTGCTAGGAAAGGGGATGTGCTACTGATAGGAGATTTCAATATGCCAGATGTTGATTGGCACATTCCTGCTGCAGGATCATCTAGAAGTAAGGCGATCTTGGATTCTTTACAGGGAGAACTATTCAGGCAATTGGTAACAGAACCCACATGTGAAGGGGCCATACTGGACTTGGTGCTTACCAATGGTGAAAGTGTTTCTGATGTTGTAGTGGGAGATCATTTTGCATCCAGTGATCACCAGATGGTGTGGTTCAGTATTAGGACTAGGGCTGTTAGAATCCATTCAAAGGTGAGGATCTTAGACTTTAGGAAGACTAACTTTGCCAAGATGGGCCAATACCTCAGGGACTCATTAGTGGGATGGGAACAGCTGGGGGATGTAGAAAAAGAGTGGGCAAAACTGAAAGGGGATATTTTAAGGGCAACCAAGCTTTTTGTTAAAATGGTAAATAAAGGTAAAAGGAAAAGGAGAACACTATGGCTTTTGAAAGAAGTAGCTGAAAAAGTGAAGAAAAAGAGGGAGGCCTTCATAAAATACAAGAGATCACAGAGAGAGAGGAAGACAGGCATCTGTATTTGCAAAAAATTAGAGAAGCTAGCAAAGTAGTCAGGAAGGCAAAGATTCAAAAGGAGGAGGAAATAGCCAATGCAATAAAATGGGGGTATAAGACATTTTTCAGATATGTTAGTGAGAAGAGGAAGGGCAAAAGTGGTATTGTCAGACTCAAGGGTGCGGGGGAGGAATATGTAGAATCTGATAAGGATAAAGCAGAATTGCTTAACAAATATTTCTGTTCTGTGTTTACAGATGAAGAACCAGGAGCAGGATCTCAGAAAACACCCACAAACAGGAACGGAAGCGAGGGACAGCTTGAACAATTTTCAGAAGACTGTGTTCATGAGAAACTAGCTCAACTTAAAGTAGACAAAGCGATGTGACCGAATGGGATACACCCTAGAATACTGAGGGAACTTGGGGATGTTCTAGCAGCTCCACTGACTGACCTTTTCAATGCCTCGTTGGAGTCGGGATTGGTGCCAAAGGACTGGAGAGAGCCTCATGTGGTGCCTTTATACAAAAGCGGAAGTAAGGATATGGTTGACAACTACAGTCCGGCTAGTTTAACTTCGGTGGTGAGTAAATTATTGGAAACACTGCTGAAAGAGAAAATAGTGAGGTTTATGGAGTCCAGAGGATTACAGGATCCGAGACAGCATGGATTTATCAGAGGCAGGTCTTGTCAGACAAATCTGATTGATTTCTTTGACTGGGTGACCAGGGAGTTGGACCGAGGGAGAGCCCTAGATGTTGTGTATTTAGATTTCAGTAAAGCCTTTGACACTGTTCCTCACAGGCAACTTATAAACAAACTGAGCACCCTAGGGATGGACCCTAATGTTACTGCTTGGGTTAGAAATTGGTTGGGTGGGAGGCGACAAAGAGTACAGGTAAATGGAGCTCACTCTGAGGAGAAGGATGTTACCAGTGGTGTGCCCCAGGGATCTGTCCTTGGTCCGATTCTTTTTAACGTCTTTGTTAGTGATATAGCAGAAGAGCTGTTGGGTAAGGTTTGCCTCTTTGCAGATGATGCCAAAATCTGCAATAGAGTAGACACCCAGGAAGGTGTAGATAACATGATGAGGGATCTAGCTAAGTTTGAAGAATGGTCTAGAATTTGGCAGCTGGGATTTAATGTTAAAATATGTAAGGTCATGCATTTGGGCTGCAGCAATCCAAGGGAGCAATATTGTTTAGGGGGTGAAGTACTTTTGCCACTAAAGAAGAGCGGGACCTAGGCGTGGTTGTGTCTGATGACCTTAAAGTAGCTAAACAGGTAGAAAAGGCGACGGTAAAAGCTAGAAGAATGCTTGGATGCATATGGAGAGGAATGGCTAGCAGAAAAAAGGAGGTGATAATGCCTCTGTATAAGTATTTGGTGCGTCCTCATTTGGAGTATAGTGTGCAATTCTGGAGATTGCACCTTCTAAAGCAGGGGTCTCAAACACGCGGCCCGCGAGAGACCTTTGTGCGGCCCGCGATGCAGAGGCCAAAAAAAAAAACCCCGGCTTCTGCTGCTGCTGCTGCTGCGTGGCAGCGGCAGAATCAACTGTCCCGCGGCTCCTTCCCATCTGCCCGGCAAAGCATCTTCTGAGCTCCATCAGCGGCAGCTTTCAGGGCCGTGAAGAGAGTAGTATTTCCCTCTCGCGGCTAACAGAGCCGCGAGAGGGAAATCACTCTTCTCTTTGCGGCCCTGAAAGGTGGCCGCTGGGGGCACGGATGTGCTCGTCCTCGTGGTGGTGGTGATGGTGGTGATGCTCCTCGGGCTTCAGCAATCCCACATGCACCAGCCGGGGATCCAGGTCTTCGAAAAAGTGCATGTCTGAGGTGTTAAAGCAAGGGTCGTCGTAGAAATCATTGGTGGCAGAGAAGGAACAGAGAGAGCTATCCGTTATCTCCATGTCTCGCAGGGGGTGTGACTGAGAACAAGTCCATGAGCACAGGAGAAGCAGAAACAAAAGGAAGGAACTAGGACTTCTCCAGTCAATACTGCAAGAGATTTCAGCAAGCTTTGCTTTTCCTCTGCGACCAAGACTGCACTGCAGCCGAAGGGGACCGCCTGGGTTTTGGAAGGTTTGCAGCTGTTTTCTTTGCAGGACTGTCTGTCTGCCTTAGATCTCTCCCCAGTCACCCAGTCTGACATTCCCTTTAACCACCTGCCGCCTTCTCAGCCACAAACTTTGCTCTATTTATCCAGGCAATGGGGGCAAGGGCTTCCCTCCCTGCACGCTGTTATTCCTAGCATCCAATCAGAGGGCCCTCCAGAGGCAGGGCCCCGACGGATCCGTCTCTGATTGGACACGCATTAAGCACGTGAGCAAAGGTTCTGGGGAAAGTTTGCCAATGTCAAACAAGAGAAGTTGCCTGCGTAATCTTAGGATTTTTATTTTATTTCGTATATCTCCTGTGCCTTGCATATGCGGATTCCCTTCTTGTGCTAATACATGTTTTGGTTCTGTCCTGCGACTCCTATAAACTATACGACTTCTTAATTAAAAGTGGCGGTCCTTGGGATTTTTAGAGCTACTTTAAACCGGTTAGTGTCTTGAACTTTCCTGGTAGGGCAGACCTTTCTTTTAAATTAATTAAAATTAAAATTTTAATTAATTTAAAATGGGGGGGGGTAGGACTAGTAATGGGGGGGGGTAGGACTAGTAATGGGGGTGGGGTAGGACTGAAAATGGGGTGATGGGGGGATAGTACTGAAAATGGGGTGATGGGGGTTAGGACTGGAGGTGGTCTGATTGGGGGCTAAGACTGAAAATGGGGTTATGGGGGGGCTAAGAATGAAGATGGGGCGATGGAAAGGTTAGGACTGGAAGTGGGCTGTTGGGGGGCTTAGGACTGATAATGGGCTATGGGGAGGGGGCTAGAACTGGTAATGGACTGGGGGGGGTGCTAGGACTGGAAATGGGCCAAGTAGAAGGGGGAGCTTGAACTGCAAATAGCTGATGGGGAAAGGGTCTCGGAAAGGAAATGGGCTGTGAGGGGAGGGAGCTATGACTGGAAATGGGCTGATGATGCGGGGACTAGAAGGTAGCGGATGCTGGGTGGGGCAGGAGCTATAAGGGAGTTGATGTTGGGGGACGATTAGAATGGGATGGGGCTGGGAGAGTGAAATGGAGAGGGGAAATATATTTTGTGTGGGAGGGAAGAAAAATCTACAATTGGCCGGGTATTGGGAGAGTAAGTGGGGATTGAGGATGGAGGGGTAAAATGTGAGTGGATGAAATAGGAATGAGGAAAGAGCAAAAGGAGAATGATTAGTATGTTAAAGCAGATGTAGAGAGAATGGAAAAAAACTAGGAAAGAAGAAAGGACAAATGGACAGCAGACAATGGAGCGTTAGCAGAAGACACGAAGAAACCAGAAGAAAGTGGCTGGAACAATTGCAACTGAAAAAAAATGCACAAAAGGTAGAAAAATATCTCTTTATTTTGAATTTATTAACTGAAATATGTCAGCTCTTGGAAATGTGCATCTTTAACGTCTGCACTTTATTTAATACAAGAGGAAATCAATTTATAGTTTTATTTCTACAGTGTTGTACATTCTAAGTTTGGCTTTTGGGGTTCCCAATTTAATTGTCTTCCTGTTTCTAAATTGTGATTCCTTGTTTGGTGATGGTGTATGTTCTGCATGTTTACTAAAAGTTAGTGTATGGTAACATTATGCAAATATTTATGCAAATGATGCCCTTATGCAAATGATGCCCTTATGCAAATGAGGCCTGCGTCTTGTGCGGCCCCCGGGTTACTCTACAAGTCCTCAGTTGGCCCTCAAAGCAATTTGAGTTTGAGACCCCTGTTCTAAAGGATGTTAACAGGATGGAGTCATTGCAGAGGGTGGCTACTAAAATGATTAGTGGTCTTCATTGTAAAGCTTATGAGGACAGACTTAAGGATCTTAATATGTACACCTTAGAGGAAAGACGAGATAGAGGTGATATGATTGAGATGTTTAAATACCTCCATGGCATAAATGTTCAGGGAGAGAGCCTATTTCAATTGAAAGCAAGTTCTGCTACGAGAGGACATGGGATGAGGGTGAAGGGAGATAGATTCAGGAGTGATATGCGGAAATATTTCTTTACGGAAAGAGTAGTGGATCAATGGAATAGTCTCCCAGTGGATGTGGTAGAGATAAGGACAGTAACTGAATTTAAAAAAGCATGGGACAAACACAGAGGATCTCTAAAGGTAAAAAGGGGACTGTTGTAGTTGTTGATATGGAAGGACAGACTAGATAGGCCATGTGGTCTTTTTCTGTCATCATATTTCTATGTTTCTATGTTTCTATTGGCCTTGGGCAAGTCACTTAACCCTCCATTGCCTCGGAAGAAAGGCCTGGCAATTTACTTCCGGTGACATTGCCAAGAAAACCCAGGAGCTTCTGGGTCACCAGGAGTCAGGACTGACTCGAAGGCACACATTGCATTTTGCATTTCATGTGGTGGCTTCCAAAATCAGGTCCTAATGCGGCAAAAGATAGTGCCATCTCAAGAGGCCCAGAGGTGATCATGCATCCTACTGCAACAATTGAGCTTCCCCCCCAATATTGTTTGCTCCATGGTGCTGTAATCCGCAGCACCATCAATATAAAGAATAAATGTGGTGGTCCCCACTCAGCAGCAATTCTCACTGGACAGCTCCTGATCCCTATTGGGAGCTGCCCGGGGAGGATTGGTGCACCCTCTGAAATTAAGTGTCCCAGCTAACCAGTCAGACTAAGTTCTCCTCCTTCCATCCAATGCACAATTGAAAGGGGGGGGGGCATGTCCCCTTCTCTCTTCCATCCACCGCCCAGTAAATAAAAAACATCTCAGCTAGCCAGCCAGCAAAAAAGGACCACACATCCCCCCAGAATTCTGTCCCCCAGCACATTTCTTAATTTCTGGGTGGTCTAGTAGTAGAACAGGGCATGAGCAATCCTATTCACTCCTGCCCTATCTTGTGGCCAAAACAAAATGGCCACCATCATGAGGTGTTGCCCTCTGGCGTCTTGTGGGGTGAGGGGGGAGCACCATGAGATCACAGCCATTTTTGTTAGGGCCTATGAGATGGGCAGGAAATTAAAGTTTGTGCTGTGGTAGGGGTCCAAAGGGTTTGGGGGCCACAGGGCCCCTCTTTGCCAACTGGCTAGCTGGGATGTTTTTTTATTTTCTGGGTGGTGGGAGAATGAGGGGGGCTGTGGGGCTCTGCCATACTTTCAATTGTGCATCGGTGGGGGAGGAGGCTTAGCCCAATCTCCCTTTGTGCACTGATCCCCCCTGAGCAGCTACCAGTCAAGACCAGCACTTTTATTTTTTATGCTGTGGGGGGGGGGGGGGGTCAGGCCAGTCACAACCATTGGGGAATGGTAGTGAACTGGGCATAGAGCTGCCACCCCTCCCCATGTATTTACTGCGGGGAGCCACAGTACCTTCTGTAGCAGGCACTGTGGGACTTTTCCCATGGTATCTGCAAAAGAAAGTAATGTGGGGTCTTACAGGAAATCCAAATCTACACAGTATTGGTAGGACCTTCCTTGGGAACGCCCCCTGCAGATATTGAGGTGATTAGTTGCTTACTGCATGGTTTTGGATGCCAACATTTTTTTTATATCACCCTATTATTAATTCAGAACAGTTTATCAAATGGGGCAGACTGCACTAGTCCTAATTTTACCCTTCTGAATGCACATAGATATAGTCCTGTATAATGTCTCTGTGGATGCAATTGGATGAACATACTATAAACTGGTTCAAGCTGTCACTTTTAACACCATGCTATATTATGTCTCTTTAACTAAGATGAATGCTTGTAGCTCATTATATTTAAATCCTTAGCAAATGTTTTCTTTTTTTAATCTGAAACCATCTTCTAGTCCTTTATCATGCATTAAATTATAAAATAGGGCAGTGAAAGGCATATTAACAGAAAAAAAATAAATTCAGAATGAACACAATTCCAATTACTGCATTTTCTACATATATTAATGTTAATTTTCTATTAAATGACCTTCCCTGCTACATCTGCCTATAGAAGAAATGGAGACAATTATTTTGACAAAGAGATTTCTAGCAAAAAGAATCACTCTACTTTTTGTAGCTCTTCCCATAGACTGCTATTGTGAAGCTCTCTGAATGATCACAAAAACAATTTGCTTTAAAAGGAAATGGCAGATATATTTATCCACAGCATTGTGAAGAAACACAATTAGACATAAGGGAATGCTGCTATGAGACTACATAGATATCCAAAACAGAGAAATAGCCCTCATTTTTTCACTGCTAGGGATGTGGACAATTTTGTTACTAAAATTCCCATTCCATTCATCAAGAAGATCTAAAATACTAAATTAACATTCAAAAAGTATTTGCTGCACTATTTAGCTAACAAGGATTATGTTTATTTATGACTATATTCAGTATATAATGCACTTAGCTCCTAAAAGTGATATCAGTCAAACCATACTTATGTGTCTTTGTGGTTGTAGCAATGAGGCGTGTTGGGTCAGGTCTCCCTTTTACATATATGGATTAACAAAGACCCGACTGCGAATTACCGCGGCGGCGCACCGACGCGCACAGGCGAGCCGAGGGTTGGAGGAGGGGCGGGGGGACGGCAGGGGGGGGCGGGCAGTGAGACGCAAATAAAAGAGCGTGCCCGAAGCCAGCTCGGCCTCTTTCGCCGTTCCCCCCCCTTCTTTCGAGAGGAGGACAGACATCTACAGGAGGGCCAACATCGGAGGAGCGGATCGCATCAGAGGACCGGATCTACAATAAGGCGGGCTGTGCACCATACAAGATGCGGTCGAGTGGTTATGGCAGAAGCACGTGTTGGCCACAGCTGCATGCTGATAAGTGGGGGCCCCGTCAACAAGCGAGGATTCGCGGTTGACGGGGTTGGCAGAAAAAACGCACCCGGTGAGAGAGAACACAGCCTAGGCTTTAAGTAAAGGGGGAGAGTTGCAGGAGAGAAACCTGGACCTGCCCCCGGAGAGATGGATCAGGTCACAAGAACACAGCGCAGAGGGCCCCCGGCCTCGCTTTGACGGCGGGCAAAAGGGGGGGGGGTAAATCAAGAAAAGTTGCCAAGCCTGCTTGAACGGCAGGCGTAACAGCTTTGCGACTGAAAGAGATGGAGAAGACTAAGGACTGAGGAAAGCTTTCACGGCTATTTCCTCCTGACATTTAAAAGGACCCTGGGATATTGGCTGTGTCTCTCGAGGGGGCAGAAGGAAAGGAATTGTGTACAGTGTTTTATTGAGTGTTATGTGCATGCTGTGGCCAACAGTTTTTTAGGCTGTTAATAACCATTGTCAATAAATAAATGGAAATAGTTGTTGAAAGAATACCTGTGGAGAATGGTGGTCTTATTGGAGGAGGGAGCGGGTGGAGGGGGGGAGGGAGGGTAAGGGGTGGGGTCAAAACCCGAGGCTATCATGCCGGTTGCACGGCTGAGACCCGACTGCGAATTACCGCAGCGGCGCACAGACGCGCACAGGCGAGCCGAGGGTTGGAGGAGGGGCGGAGGGATGGCAGGGGGGGGGGCGGGCAGTGAGCCGCAAATAAAAGAGCGCGCCCGAAGCCGGCTCGGCCTCTTTCGCCGTTTCCCCCCCCTTCTTCCGAGAGGAGGACGGACACCCTCCCGAACCACCCAATTGGCAAAAGGGGGGGAATAGTCGCAGCATGCGAGAGACAGCAGAAAAAAACGCACCCAGTGAGAGAGAACACAGCCTAGGCTTTAAGTAAAGGGGGAGAGTTGCAGGAGAGAAACCTGGACCTGCCCCCGGAGAGATGGATCAGGTCACAAGAACACAGCGCAGAGGGCCCCCAGCCTCGCTTTGACGGCGGGCAAAAGGGGGGGTAAAGCAAGAAAAGTTGCCAAGCCTGCTTGAACGGCAGGCGTAACAGCTTTGCGACTGAAAGAGATGGAGAAGACTAAGGACTGAGGAAAGCTTTCACGGCTATTTCCTCCTGACATTTAAAAGGACCGTGGGATATTGGCTGTGTCTCTCGAGGGGGCAGAAGGAAAGGAATTGTGTACAGTGTTTTGTTGAGTGTTATGTGCATGCTGTGGCCAACAGTTTTTTAGGCTGTTAATAACCATTGTAAATAAATAAATGGAAATAGTTGTTGAAAGAAAACTTGTGGAGAATGGTGGTCTTATTGGAGGAGGGAGCGGGTGGGGGGGGGGAGGGAGGGTAAGGGGTGGGGTCAAAACCCGAGGCTATCATGCCGGTTGCGCGGCTGAGTGTTGGTGAGAGCTTACACCTGCCTACGTTTTTGTACTGGTTGCAATGAGTAGAACAGGCCAGCTGCTAGGGCTGGATAGCATGGTAATTCTAGTCAATAGAAGGAACTCTAGGATAGGGAGCTGATCAGAGTTCAAAGACTGGGCACACTGATAATAGGAGGACCACTCTAAAGGCGAGTCACAGTGCACACCACAGGTACCAAAGAACAGCAGGATTTCAGCAGGATTTAAAGAACAAGATCATAGCAAGGAACTGGGATCTGACGAGTAGCAGAAACTCAGCAGAGACAGGTAACAGAGAGGTACAGTGCCTTGTGAAAGTATTCATCCCCTTGGTTTTTGTCCTGTTTTGTCGCATTACGTACATCCTGGAATGAAAATGGAGGTTCATTTGGATATTAGGTAATGGACCTACTGTAACAATATATTCTGAATTGGTGAAGTGAAATGACAATTAAATAACTTGTATATAGAAAATAAAAGTAAAAACTGAAAACTTGTGAGTGCATATGTATTCATCCCTTTTGCTATGAAACCCCTGAATAAGATCTGGTCCAACCAATTAACCTCAGAAGTCACATAATTAGTCAATTAGGGTCTACCTGTGCAGTCAGTGTCACTCATGGCTACAAATATACCTGTTCAGAAAGGCTCTTGACTCTAAAACACCACTAAGCAAGCAACATAAAGACCATGGATCACTCCAAACAGGTCAGAGACAAAGTTGTAGAGAAGTATAGATCAGGGTTGCGTTATAAAAACATATCCAAAATTCTGAATATCCCACAGAGCACCATTAAATCTGTTATAACAAAATGGAAAGAATATGGCACCACTACAAACCTGACAAGAGAAGGCCGCCCACCAAAACTCACAGACCGGGCAAGGAGGGCATTAATCAGAGATGCTACAAAGACACCAAGGATAACACTGACAGAACTGCAAAGATCCACAACAGAGATAGGAGTATCTGTCCATAGGACCATTTTAAGCCTTACACTCCACAGAGTGCAGCTTTATGGAAGAGTGGCTAGAAAAAAATCTACTGCTTAAAGAAAAAATATAAGAAAACACATTTGGAGTTTGCACAGCAGCATGTGGCGGACTTCCTAAACACATGGAAGAAGGTTCTCTGGTCAGATGAGATGGAAATTGAATTTTTTGGCCATATGTGGCGCAAACCCAACACTTCCCACCACCCCGAGAACACTATTCCTACAGTGAAACATGGTGGTGGCGGCATCATGCTGTGGGGTAGTTTTTCATTGGCAGAGACAGGAAAACTGATCAGGATTGAAGGAATGATCGATGACACTAAATACAGGGCAATTCTTGAGGAAAACGTGTTTCAATCTGCCAGAGATTTGAGACTGGGATGAAGGTTCACCTTCCAGCAGGGCAATGACCCTAAACATACTGCTAATGCTGGTTTAAAGGGAAACATTTAAATGTCTTGGAATGACCTAGTCAAAGCCCAGAACTCAATCCAATTGAGAATCTGTTGAATGACTTGAAGATTGCTGTACTCCAAGGGTAACCCATCTAACTTGAGTTGGAGCAGTTTTGCCTTAAGGAATGGGTGAAAATCCCAGTGGCTAGATATGCTAAGCTAATAGAGATAAACCCCAAGAGACTTGCAGCTGTAATTGCAGCAAAAAGTGGCTCCACAACATATTGGCTTTGGGGGGTGAATACACATTCACACTCCTGCTTTCAGGTTCTTTTTTTGTCTTAATTATTATTTGTGTCACAATAAAGGATATTTTGCACCTTCAGAATCATAGGCATGTTGTTTATATCACATGGTGCTAACCCCCAAAACTCCATTTTAATTTGAGGTTGTAATGCAACAAAACAGGACAAACACAGAAGGGATGAATATTTTTGCAATGCACTGTATCAGTTTGAATTATGGAGAACCAAGTTCTGGCAAAGGAAGAAGGCTCCCAGAAGGAAATAGAAAACATAGATCAGGTAGAACTGATCGCACATACTATAAACTACTGATGGGATATCAGGAGTTCAATCCATCATGGAACAGAAGAACCCGCAGGCTGACAGTGAAAACACAAAATACTCACTCAAGGACATCTCTGAGGCATCCCATCAGATGCTTTGCCAGGAATTGTTTCAGAACAGTAGAAGCATTCATATTGACATATGAGCTAAAGTCCTTCCAGAGTACCACACTACTTTATCCAGTGTACCAGAAATTGTACCTTCCAATTGTATATCCTGGAGTCCAGCATCATCTCCTCTTAAACTTAGGTTGACCATTCACCAAGACTAGAGCCAGAGGAAGCATTAGTCTTCCAAAAGTATCTGCTCTGACAAGTTTAACTAAGGACACATAGAAAAAGGAGGATAATTTAGGGGACTCCAGAAACTTCAGATGCAAATGTACTGTGTTAATTTTATCTGTAGTTGTATAGAGCCTAAGGAACTCAGGACCAAATTTAGCACAAAGAATCTTTACATGCGTATTCTTTGTGGACATCCAAACATTATCACCCTTATTAACCTGGGGTTCTGGTCACTAGTGTCAGTTCACAAAACTCTTTTTTTGTGGATCATGGCCTTCTCAAGACTATGATTATCTGCTTCCAGAGCGTTGTAATTGCCAGGCCAAGTCATTGGCTACAGGAATTTTCATAAGTGAAGCAGAAGAGGACCAATAGACAGGATGATGACTGTAAATCATAAAGAAGAAGGAAACCTCTCTAGATTTATTGGCATAGATATTGAGGGCAAATTCAACCCAGGGAAATAAGTTTACTAGGTCTTTTTTGGTGGGTCAACACACAACTCTGCAGAAATTGTTTCAGATATTGGTTGATAGTTTTGTCAACTTTTGGTCTCAAGATTTTATTTTTATTTATTTATTTATTTATTGAACATTTCTATACCGCATTTTCCAACGATCAAGTGTGGTTTACAAATAACAACAAATTGAGTAGTTCATAAACAGATACACACTCGATTGCATTAAGAAGCATGGATATATTGGAATACCTGATCATTCTCTTGCACAACCTTTATATTGATCAAGAAGTTCAAACTGAACAAGGAGAAACAGAATGGTTTAAAATCAGCAAAGGTGTACAACAAGGTGCATACTTTACCCCTACATGTTTAATTTATATGCAGAACAAATCATCAGAGAAGCAGGACTGTATGAAGACAACTGAGGTGTGAAGATTGGTAGAAGACTCATCAACAACCTTCGCTATGCTAATGATACCATATTGCTGGTTGAAAGTGAAGAGTATCTGAAACATTTGCTTCTCAAGATCAAGGAACATAGTCTTAAAATGGGCCTACACCTTAATGTAAAGAAAACAAGATCCTGACAACTGGCAAAATCAATAAGTTCATTGTTGATGGAGAAGAAATCAAAATAGTGGACAACTTTAACCTACTTGGATCAACAATCAATAAAGAAACAATACACAGTCAAGAAATCAGATGATGCATTGCTCTTGGCAGAATGGCTATGAAGGACCAAAACAAGATTCTCAAGAGCAGAGATGTCTCTCTCCATACATAGATTTGACTCATTCAAGCCATGGTATTTTCAATAACGTCACATTGATGCAAAATTGGACAGTTAAAAAGATAGGAAGAAAATTGATGCCTTAGAATTATGGTGCTGGTGACAAATACTCTGTACACCATGGACTGCCTGAAGAACAAACCAATCCGTACTAGAGGAGATCAAACCCAAGCTTTCTTTAAAAGCTCAGATAACAAGACTTTGACTTTCATGCTTTAGACACATCACGCGAAGAGAGAAATCATTAGAGAAAGACATCATGCTAGGCAAGGTAGAAGGTCAATGCAAAAAGCAATGAGATGAATCAACGCAATGACAGCAGCTATGGGTGCCACTCTGTCAACAATGAGATGCCTGACTGAAGACTGAAATAGTTTAGGACAACTATTTATATTTAGATAGGCCACACCAGGAACATCCCTTAATTTATAGTTACTTATCTCGATTAAGAGAGAAAGTGAAAAATGACACTACAGTTTATTTTTATCAGCAAGTGATTAATCCTTAACAGATTATTAATGCCCCATGAAGAAGCAAATAAAAAATAACAGCATTAAATATTCCAAATAATCCTAAAGTTCTTCCTTAGCAACTCTAAATAGCGAAACTCAATAATACAAAGATTCAGACAAAAGAATAGCAGTGAGATGGGGCTATCCATTCTTTTGCACTGCTGGTTAATGAGAGGTCATATGTGTTCACTAGGTACAAAATTATCCTGGCTCTCAGAGAATGAATCCTATTTCTGGAGGCTGGAGTAACAGACTTGAAGGAACTGAGGTAGAGAGAGAAGAATATAGAGACCTACAGGGGCATTGTAGAAAAGTCCCACTTCCAGTTTGGCAGCCTCAGTTGTTGCAGGGGCTGTCTTGTAAGCAGATTGCTTACTTTTTACTGTTTATTGATTTATCCTCCAGTTTTGATTTTGTTGTACAGCACATGCCCCCTTCCGGACTCCCCCAGAACATACCACCCCCTCCAACCCTTGCCGGAACCCCATACCTCGCCCAATCAGCCACATTCCACGCACATCTTCCACCTAGTCCTGTTTCAGCCCCCTCCACCAATGCCCTGGACACGTCTCTCCCATCCTGCCCCACACCAGCATCTCCATCTGCTCTCTGCCGCTTTACAGAGCCCCCAATACCTTACCCCCCTCACCCCTGCAGTTCCCCTGGCTTGCCTCCCGTGCCCCACGCCATCACGCTGCCCCGCTCCTGAAGGCCTACCACGCCCGCTCACTATAGGCCCCGTTGATCCAGCAGCGCCTGGTGACCTTCCACGCCCCCTTCCTACAGGCCCAGCTGATCCAGCCCTTACACACCCTTCCCGGCCTCCTGATCCCCATTGCTGCCCCTTGCCTCCCCCTTTTCCTGCCCTGCCTCGAGTCTTCTGCCCTGCAACCCCCTTGCCTCTTTCCAAACTCCCTCCGCTAATCCGTTTCCCGCCCGGCATCCTCCTTCCTAGGTCACACCTCTTTATGCACTTTCAATGTCTTGAAAGTACCTTTCTTTCTTTGAACGTTTCTTGTCCCTTTTTTTTTTTTTTTAATATATATATTCCCCTCCTCCCAGGCTTGACTTTACAATCTCCTTAAATTATGGGATCCTCTCTCCTCTGCGATCAACCCGTCCGGCTCCCCGTACCCCCCGATACCTATTTTTCGCTCCCCACACCTCCAGCCAAAAAAACGCCGCAACGCTCGCTACTGTACCGACCCATAGGCCTTCGTCCCGCTCTCCGGTGCAGAGTTGCCACTCGCCACCGCTGATCACCGCTGCCGCTTCTACCCCGAAAATTCTGCCACCGATCGTCGCACAACCCCGTTCGCTGCCCGCTCTTCAGCCATGTGCTTATGGAGCATCCCAGATGCCTCAGCACATGGCCCTCTCCCTTCCCTGATTGTCTCTTGCCGCACGCGACCCCGCGGCAGAGCCAATCATTTTAAATAATGCGGCATGCGTCCCCGAGCCTCCGACTTCCCCTCCCACTGCTTCCCCTTCTAAGGGCAGGGACCCGTACCGGGCCGTGCCACCGGTTACCGGCGGCCTCCAGGACCCTGCCTGCGGCCTTTGAATTATTTGAAAACACACTGTCAGTCTCTCACTTAAAAATGAGGATCATGACTGTCATAGTATAGGCAAACTATTTAGAGAAATTGCTCTGAGATTAACCATCCAATAACCTTGAGCCAGAAGAATAACAATAGCATCATCAGCATATAAAAATATAGACAAACCTTTTTGTAGATTGACCCCTAAGGTACATTAAATGATAAAGGCATTAGAGATGAGCCTTGTGGCACTCCATTCTCCATGATGACAATAATGAATTTATCCTTTTAATCCTTAAAGATCTATTTTTCAGAAATCCCCACATCTGGGGGGGCGGAGCCTGATGTCCAGCGGGATGGTCGCATAACGCTGAGGCTCCCGAGAGGCCTACTCAGAATCCTGAATTAACACCGTACATACTTGGAACTTCTTCTCTGATCTGGCCGGGGCACATTGGTGAGATGGCGGGGACCAAACCCACGCGCCTGGAATTTGGATCTCCAGCGGCTTCTCATGGCAAACGTTCCAAAACTGAACCTCCGTCCCCGCAGAAGGGGCTGGCCTCGCGCGAGGGCCCCGAAATGCAGCAGGAAATCCTCGCAGAGATTAGAGGGGTTAAAGACCTCGTGCAGTCAAACGGTGAAGCACTCCGAGCGCTGCGGGAAGATCTTGGTGTGCTGCAAAGCAAGCTAGAAGGGCTTTCTTCGCGTCAGGACAAAATGGAGAGCATATTGGATTCCCATGCGGCCCGGTTGTCCAAACTCGACAAAGTTGAACGTCAGGTGCGGGCCTTGCAGAAAGAAGTGGAAGATGGCAATAATAGAGCGCGCCGCAACAACATACGGCTCGTGGGCATACCGGAGGGAGCGGAATCGGGAGACATGAAAGAGTTTTTATGCAAAATCCTCCCTTCCCTGCTCCAAATCACCTTTACCAAAGATTTGGAGATCGATCGCGCTCATCGTGTACCCACAAGCATAATGCTCAACAGGAAGACCCCGCGGCCTATCATTTTTCGACTTTTGAGATATCAACACGTTGAGCAAATTCTAAATGCCTCTCGGGCAAAGGGCCATATGGAGTTTGAGAGCCATAAGATCTCCTTCTATCCCGACTTGGCTAAACCCACGGTCGACCGCCGAAAGCGCTTTCTGGAATTCCGGCCGAGGCTTCAACAACTACAAGCACGCTATGGCCTGATGTACCCGGCCAAGCTCCGAGTCACGCTTCACAATCAGACAAGAACATTTGAGGACCCTGATCTACTAGCAGAGTTTTTGGATTCCAAAGAAGCCGACTTGATGCGCTGACTTCCAGAATATTCCTGCAAGTATCCTCCTATCCGCTGTACCTGCCATATTGGATCTGCCGCAGCCCGGCAAAGAGTCTGGCGAGGGCGGTTTGTTGCCTAACTTTTGATGATATCTGTGACCCGTTTCCATTTACCCACAGTAGCCTCGATGAGTATCAGAGACAGTGTTAATTATGGACTCTGGTGTTTCTTTTCCTTTTATCATGTCTTTCTATTCCTCTCTAGGGCCTCCTCCCGCAGACATATGGTCGCCATATTATTTGGGGGTTTTGCTTCTTCTCTAAGATACTTTGGTACATACTTTTCAATATGGGGTGTATTAGCCAGAATACTCGGTGATTATGTCATTGTTGCACAGACTCTGATTATGCTGTATGTTTTCAAGCGCCCTCACTTGAAATGTCTATTACTGATTGATGGCACCATGTAAGATTTTCTCATTGAACGTAAAAGGAATCAATAATCCGATAAAACGGAAGAAAATCCTAACCTACCTAAGTCAGGAAGCTGCGGATCTGATTTTTCTCCAAGAAACGCATTTAAATTCGAAGGAAACTCTTAAACTCAATATTAAACCTTACATGGTGGCCGCCTATTCCCCAGCCGTTTCTAAGAAATGTGGGGTTGCCATACTGGTTAGGAAATCTTTGCATGCTACTATTATTGCGACTAGTTCAGATACAGAAGGTAGATGGTCCAAAGTTCACCTCAAGATAGGTAGCCTTGAAGTTACATGTATATGCCTTTACGCTCCTAATGTGGACGACCCTGCCTTTTTTGCTACCATTGCTCAGGTTGCGCAGGCCTCTGCTAATACTTCATTGATAATTGGGGGGGATTTCAATCTAGTCCTTGATCCCCTGATTGACAAACAGCCGCCTAGGACAAGTGGTCCCCCCAAGAGTCACACCACGCTTACCTCCCTGATCAAAGATCTTGCTTTAGTTGATCTATGGAGGTTACTACACCCCAATGAGCTTTATTTCACCTTCTTCTCTTCCCCTCATAAATCCCAGTCTCGCATAGACTTCTTTCTAATATCAAAACTGTTAGTTCCTCAGGTGGACACAGCAAAGATTCACTCCCAACATATTTCAGATCATGCTGCCATCTCCTTTCAATTACACACTACTGCACCCCAAGGGAATTCGGGGGCCTGGTTCTTTGATAGAGCCCTGTTAACTCAGCCAGAGTTCCAGTTAGAAATTCGAGCAGCCATACAGGATTACTTCCATTTTAATCTACCCCAGGATACTGCGAATTGGGCTTGGTGGGAGGGCTTCAAAGCGGCCATCCGAGCAACGATCACTAGCTATCAAATCCGCCTGCGAAAACAACGCAAACAGCAGCTACTCATACTAGACCAACAAATAAAAGCAGGCGAACGAGTTCTAACTTCACGTACTGATCCATGTGTATTAATTCGATTACAGCGTCTCCGTTTTCAATATAATTCAATCCTCTCAACTGCAGCTTCTAAGAGTATTGAGCTTCAGCGAGGGATATATTATCGTGAAAATAACCGAGCCGGTCGACTCTTAGCCAACGCCTTGAAAGGTCAAAAAGAAGCCAAACGCGTAGCGGCCCTTCGAGCTCCACAGGGAGGGGGCATAGTGACCACAGACTCCGACATTGTAGAGCTCTTTCGGGATTTCTATACCCGCCTATATCAATCTGAATGTGAGTTCTCGTCAGAGACATTCGAGCGATTGCTTTCTGGCATTCAGCGGCCGACCTCTCTGAAGATGATAGGGATGCGATGGATGAACCCTTCTCTACTTCAGAGATCCAATCTGCCCTAAAACGAACAGCCTCGGGCCGTGCCGCAGGGCCCGATGGTCTCCCGACCGAATTCTACAGAACGTTCAGTGCAGATTTAGCTCCCTATTTAAAACTCTATTTTACTGCCCTTGCGGTAGATACATCCTCTTTGGGATCCTTTTCTGCAGCTAATGTGGTAGTATTTGAGAAAGAAGGCAGAGACCCGCTACTAACCGCCAACTACCGTCCAATCTCCCTACTTAATGCCGATTATAAGATCTTTGCAACGATCTTGGCCACCCGGCTCTCTGACAGGATGGCCACCCTAATTCACCCTGACCAATGCGGCTTTATACCCGGCAGATCAACTGCTGACAATGCTCGGACCTTGTGCCATGTGCTATCCAGTGCTGCTAATCTAGATCATCCATGGGTGGGTCTTTCCCTGGATGCCGAAAAAGCCTTTGACCGCCTAGAATGGCCCTTCTTATTTGCAGTTCTCCGATGGTATGGCTTTGGGGAGGGCTTCCTCCGATATCTCCAAGTCATGTATACTCAACCCGTCGCCAGTATTTGTGTTAATGCCATCAAGTCTCAGCCATTTAATCTCCAAAGAGGCACGCGTCAAGGTTGCCCCCTATCACCAATGCTCTTTGATCTAGCTCTTGAACCCCTAGCCCTCCTTATTAGACAGTCCGCACGTATTCGAGGTGTCCCCTTCAGTCATAGGGAGATTAAACTCTCTGCATATGCAGATGACCTTATGCTGTTCGTATCCCTCGATTCGGTTCCAGCTGTCTTGGATCTGATTGACGGATACTCACAATTATCGGGCTATAAAATTAACTGGACCAAATCTGTAGCATTCCCACTGAACCGCTGGGTACATGAGGCTGACATGCAGGCCTTTCCCTTCCTTTGGCAATCCCGCATGGTGAAGTATCTCGGGGTCCATTACTGTTCTCCTTTAGAAGACACTATCAGTTTTAATGCCAAAGAGGTAGTTTCCAAAGTCCGTGAGCTCACGAATCGTTGGTCTCCCTTATCTCTTATATGGTGGGGCCGCTTAGAAACTGTGAAAATGATGATAGTCCCCAAAGTGAACTACATTTTAGAAATGCTGCCATGTTTACTCCCGCTACATACTTATAAAGATATTGAGGGCCTTCTCGTCCGTTATCTCTGGCAGGGCAAGCCACCAAGGATAGCTAAACAAAAACTACAGTCTGCAAAGGAAAGAGGGGGTGCCAGATTTCCTGATTTTCTTAGATATCATCAAGCCTTCCTACTTAAGCAAGGTGCCCGATGGCTAGATGCCTCAACAGACAGCAG
The DNA here is from genome assembly GCA_033557465.1 of Ichthyophis bannanicus. Taxonomy (NCBI): domain Eukaryota; kingdom Metazoa; phylum Chordata; class Amphibia; order Gymnophiona; family Ichthyophiidae; genus Ichthyophis; species Ichthyophis bannanicus. Next base: position 860,821,800 of record CM066033.1, on the reverse strand, counting down.
ACCAGTTTGGCTTGACATAGAAGAGGAGCTTAGTAGCCCAATTCCGTTGACCCATCTCCCCGGTATGTCCTATCAAGTAGACACCCGCCATCCACCAATGATTGTCGATACTCTTGCTGCCTTTAACACTCTCATTCTATCACTGGGCCCGAACGTATGTCCTCAGGACGGACTCCCGCTGTGGAATAACCCCAGAATTCAAGTCCTACACAGAACGATAGCATGGAAACCCTGGTACTCAAGGGGGATCTGGACACCCCAACAGCTTTTCTCTGCAGCTCGTTGGAAAACCTTCTCTGATTTAAAAAAGGAATTTGCGTTACCAGCTAAACACTACTTTCAATTGATGCAGCTTCAACACTGCCTCAAAAGTGCTCGAATCATGCCGCCTTCTACCCCTACTGAGGACGGGCTATTAGAGATAGTTCACTCTATTAGTAGTACACATGGGGTAGCCTCTAACTTTTATAAAATATTATGTCAGGGTACAGACACGGCCACTTTTAGAGCCCAACAAGCCTGGGAGCGCGAACTGCAAACCACTTTAACCCCTGTGCAATGGAGCGTTTTCTGGAGCAAAGTAGTGCGGGTTTCCCGGTCTGCCTCTGTTACCCAAACTCTCTTCTTTTTTGCACACAGATGCTTTTATACCCCAGAAAAAATAGCCAAATGGCACACGAATGTTAGGGACCAGTGTTGGTCTTGCCATACTGCTGTGGGAACTTTCGCTCATGTTATTTATGAATGTCCTCAACTACAGGTTTATTGGAGGCGGGTCTGGGGTTGTATTCAATTTATCTTACACCTTCACGAACCTCTCTCTTGGAAGATCGTGGGACTCCGCTCTGTGGCGGAGATCCCCTCTCTTCCTAAGAAGGGTCGTTTTCTCCTTGATTTCATGCTGGGAATAGCCATATGCTTAATCACGAGGAATTGGAAGGATAGCTCTCGACTTACTGTCAATGAATGGTGGAACCTCGTCTGCTTATATAGTAAATATGAGCAGATACCTCGGAGAGCTATTCCCCAGGCCCAACCTCACTCTCGCTTGTCTAAATGGCAGATGCTTAATGATTATGTACAATCTGCTCATTGCTCCAACATGCCTGTATAATGTGCACTCATCATGTTTCAGATCACCGTTAGGTTTTGTAACACAATAATGTAAGTACACGCCCGCTTCGGGAATGATTAGTTTTCTAGAGAAGAAGCAGGGGGGGGGGGGGTGGCAGGGGTTTACTTTGGTGTATGTACTCTACTATGTATCTGTCTTTTAGCTGTATGTCTTCCTTTTCCTTTGTTGTTATAAAACGAAAATAAAGAATTAAAAAAAAAAAAAAAGAAATCCCCACATCTAGTTTACAACTCTGCCAGAAATACCACTCATTCAATCATATTAACAAAATATCATGATCTAATAAGTCAAATAATGAAGATAGATCAAATCTCATCAACATGGTCTGACCACCCCTACCCACTATCTGTTGTTATCTCTGACAACATCATCAATAATACAGTCTCTGCTATACTGACTATGAAAAGCAGACTGCGAACTATACAAAACATCATAGTATTCCAAATATTTTGTAACTGTGAGGCCACTATCCCCTCACATAATTTTGTAAGAATGGGTTGCTGGTGTTTAATTTTCTGGAATATCTAAATTACCCATAATTAACTTTTGGAATAGGTGTCATAATAATAGTACCCAGCGAGGGAGGAAAAGCTCCATCTTTCAGTAATCCGCTAATAATAATCAAAATAAAAATATAAAATAACCTTTGTGGTTTTTGATACTCAGTTTGGACATGGGTCTAATATTCTTGAACAAGATGTAAATGTCTATCAATTTCAGTACTTCTAAAGGCAATACCTGTAAAAATGAATCCCATGATATATCAGCATTCAAAGCCATCAACAGAATCACCTCCACATCCATCACAGACCTCATTATCCCCACTCTCACAAATAGAGCCAGAAGATCAGTCTCAGCAAATACCCTATGTGCCCCTAGCGAGATCACTAAATGTTCACAATCTACAAAAAAGAGGGCTTTTGTGTACTATGCCCCCTCATTTTGGAACGCCCTCCCACCCAACATCCGGTCCATTACAGACCTTACCCTTTTCAGGAAGGCACTGAAACACCACCTCTTCCTGCAGCATTACGATACCACACAACAACCACTCATTCACAGTCACCTAAACAGCCACTCCATCCTACCCACCATACATGACACCAACACAGCACGATAGCTCTACCAGAATCCTAGCAGGATCATGTATATAGTAAACTAAGAATGTAAATACCTAGCCTAGAGTCTGTATATAGTTTACCCAGTTAACCCAAGTTTATCTATCCTGTTCTCTGTAAGTTCAGTGCGGGCCCCTCCCGTGCCTGGACAAAACCGATGTTATTTGTAAACCAAGCTGAATTTGAAGAGCGTGGTATAGAAAAGACTTTAAATAAATAAATAATAAATCCATTATAATTGGTCTCTACACTAATGGGCATATTTACTAAAGTTTAATTGCTGAAACATCTGAAAAGCCTTGATAAAAGTCAGTTTTACAAAGAATTTCATGCAAATGCTTTGCTCTTCAAGATCCTTCATATTTCAACTTGCAAAAAATAGCAAAAGGCACGTGAGACAAGTTCATTCTACTGCATGTAATCCATAACTAATTCACGCAGCATGATTGAGCAAGTGAGAGGCTAAAGCTCAAGGTCACCACTACCCATCACCATTATCGTGAGTCTACTGTGTTGGCTCACTGGTGCCCTCTTTAGAAAGTTTGGTTTCTTTTTGGACAGACCTCGTATATTGATACATCACATTGCTGGCCTTCTTTTTTTCTTCTTTTACACTGACCTTCAGCCTTGCCAAGCATATATCTTTCACTAGTGATCTTTATCTTTGCATGATGTGTCCAAAATATGAAAGTCAAAGTCTAATCATCTCAACTTCTAAAGATAGCTTAACTTTGATCTCCTCTAGGTTTGACTGATTTGTTCTTTGGCCAGTCCATGGTATATACAATATTTGTTGCCAGCACCATAATTTGATGGCATTAATTTCCTTCCTGTCTTTCTTCTTCACTGTCCAACTTTTGCATCTATATGATGTTATTGAAAATACTATAGCTTGGACAAGTTGAATCTTTGTATATAAAGATACAACTCTGCATTTGAGAATCTTGTCTAAGTCATTCATAGCTGTTCTGCCAAGAGCAATGCGTCATCAGATTTCTTGACTACTTGTCATTTCTTTACTGATTATTGACCCAAACAGGTTAAAGTTGTCTAATGTTTCCAGGGGTGGCTCAAGGCAATCTGCTGCCTGAGGCGAAGTATGAAAAGGCGTCCCCCCCCCCCACCTTAGAGGGGGTGGGGCTTTTTCAGAAATCCAATCAGAGATTGAACCAAACCAAAAAGCCGATTAGATTATATGGAGGAAATGCAAGATGTTTGCACACAGGGCCATATCGAGCTGCAATCACACCCTCTGAGACTTGCAGCTCGGGCACATGACCCCCCTCTCCCCCCATACCTCCGTCCAGCGCTGCCTGCTCATTCCCTGCTGCTGCTGCCATTTTTTTTTCATGGAGGCGCCAGCAGCAGGGAAAGAGCAGGCAGCGCTGGATGGAAGTATGGGGAGGAGAAGGGGGGCATACGCCCGATCTGAAAGGCACCGGCACTTTAAGCAGATCTGTCCCTCCTTGATATCGAGTCAGAGGAGGGAGGGACCAGACCTGCTTAAAGTGCTGCGAAAAGGCTTGGGGAGTGCATTTTGGCTGTCTGCTAGTGTCCTGCTAGTGGCGGCAGGGCATCAGAAGACAGTCAAAATACGCCTCCCAAGCCTTTCCATCCTGTGCGGCTGCACCGCTTGCATAGGGCTAGGTACGGTCCCATTTGCACACCAAGGAACTAAAAGACAGCAAGAACTAACAGCACAGATTATAAAACTAAATTATAACTCATTTTTATTTTGTTGTTATAAACTGCGTTATGGTTCTTGCTTTTTCTTTTTCAACATATATTTTGCATCCACAGTAGGTGCAGAACAGAACCAGGACATTCACCCACAGAACTCAATATTTTAAAAAATAATCTGATTCTGATCATCTCACTAACAACAACAACCATTATTCTCCAGTACCAGGCATATTGTGAACTAATACAAAACCCTACAACAAAGAACAAACCTACCATACCATACCATATCAGCACAAACTTCTAAAACTCACATAAGGAGCCCATCCCAAAAAAGCATCCCTGTAAATACTACAGTGGGCCCTGGAACATCCATACACCTATTTGAAAAGCTCAACAAGTCAAATTACAACAGTACAGTATAGATCTTTATGTACAAACTCCATGTTAACAGAACACCTGAACTCAGTCACACACTCACAACATCGACCCTCACCAAGTACAGAATGGTCTATGGTCCATCTGCCATTTCTTTTCTCTTCTTTTGTTTTCTTTACTTCCTTCCATCAGCCCATTTCCAGTTTCAGTAACCCTTCCCAGTATCAGCCCCCTTGCCAGTCCTTCCCTCCCAGTACCTTCCAATGTCAACTGCTTTGCATTCCCACGACTACAAATGGTGTTCATTCCCTTCCAGTCCCCCTCCTTCCCCAATGTCCAGCCCCTTCTAATCCAAATACCATCCGGATATTAGCTCATTTCCACTCTCAGTGCCACCCTCCAGGTCAGCTCCCTTCCAGTCACCCTACCCTCTGTCCATCCCCCTCCCAGTGCCATTTGCATATCAGCTCCCTTCCAGCCTTCTCCCCATTACCCAATCACCTACCACTCCCATCCCCAAGTGTCAGCTCCCTTCCAGTCCCCCTTTAGTACATCCCAGGTGTCAGCTCCTTTCCAGCCCCCTCCTTCCCCCGCATCAGCTCCCTTCATGCCCTCTCCTTCCCCTGGCAGACCCTCCCATTATCTGCTTCCTTCCAGTACCATTCTACCATCCTCCCGCATCAGCTCATTTGTAGCCCTAGCCCTTAGTTTTCTTCCAGGGCTAGCAGCACTCTCCTCCCCTCCCCCATTAGCCCATTCAAGTCCCAGCCCATTTCCAGTCCAATCCCCCCCATCAGCCCACTTCCAGTCCTAGCCCCCCATAGCCCATTACCAGTCCTAAACACCCCCCATCATCCCACCTCCAGTCCTACCCCCCATCAGCCCACATCCAGTCCTAGCCCCCCCCATAGCCCATTACAAGTCCTAACCCCCCATCAGCCCATTTCCAGTCCTTGCCCCCCATAGCCCATTACCAGTCCTAAACCCCCCATCAGCCCATTTCCAGTCCTAGCCCCCCATAGCCCATTACCAGTCCTAACCTCCCCATCAGCCCATTTCAAATCCTAGTCCCGCCATAGCCTATTACTAGTCCTAAAACCCCCATCAGCCCATTTCCAGTCCTAGCCCCCCATAGCCCATTACCAGTTCTAAACACCCATCAGCCCATCAGCCCACCTCGTCCAAACCCCCCCCATCAGCCCACTTCCAGTCCTAGTCCCCCATCAGCCCATTTCCAGCACTAGACCCTCATAGTCCCTTACCAGTCCTAAACACCCCCCATCAGCCCACCTCCAGTCCTAACCCCCCCATTAGCCCATCTCCAGTCCTAGAACCCCCCATAGCCCATTACCAATCCTACCCTACCCATCAGCCCATTACAAGTCCTAACCCCCCCCCCCCCCCGAAAAAAAAAACAAACCTGGCTGTTGAAACTGCTGCCACGGCAGCATCAGGAAGTGCCCCGGGGCCGCCCCGGCAGAGCCCTCCTGTCTCGCTCAGTACGGCTTACAGAGCCATGAAGGGAGAGTTTCCCATCTCCCTTCACGGTTCTGTAAAGCCGCGCTGAGGGAGATAGGAGGGCTCTGCCGGGGCAGCCGTGGGGCACTTCTTGCTGCGGCAGCAGCTCCTCTCCTCAGGTTTTTTTTTTGTTGTTGTTGTTTTTGATGGCCGGCAGCAGCAAACTCACCCTCCTTTTCCAGGCAGCCATGGCTCCCTGCCTCATAGAGAACCACAGCTGTGCTGTGACTGCAGTTTTAAACAAAAACGAAACCGGTGTGGAGCCTTCCCGTGTCTGTGAAAGACCCTGTGCAGCTTTGTCCCGCTCCCAAAGGAGGTTACACGTACAATGCACAGGGAAGGTAGATAGGATTGGGAAAGGGCCTGAATAGCGGGGATGGACGTCCTGTTGGGATGTCCATCCCTGCTATTCGTGCCTCAGAATGACCCCATAATTGCATAGCTTTGCATTTGCCAAAATCAAATTTCATCTGCTATTTGAACACCCAGTCTCCCAGTCAGTCAAGGTCCTCTTGAAAATTTTCACAATCCTCTTGCGTTTTGACAACTCATATAATTTTGTGTCATCTGCAAATTTGATCACCTCACTCATTCCCATTGTATGGGAAGACAGAACCAACATATAAGGCATTTTTTTCTTTATTTTTTCTTTGAAAGGCAACAATTAGAAATGAAAAAAAAAGAATGCATTATGAACTTTTTCAAAAGCAAACTAAGTGAAAGAAATGGAGTTATAACACAAGCACTACCAGCATCACTTCCAGCAGAAGAAAAAAACAGATCTCCATAATGATGCTGCAAAAATAGAACCAGTCCCATCCACCTCCTTATTTTGTGCTGGTGCTACTCACTGCTCCTGTAAATTCTGCATAGATTTTGCCAAGTACAATCAACCAGAAGCCCTAGCTGTGTTGGAGGGTACTAAAAGGTTATAGAGAATTGGTTCATCATAACCAACATATTCTATTCAGTCAACTTGTTCAAACTTTTCAGTTGTCTGTATGAAACACGAGCCAAACTGTTCTGTACAAACTGCCATTTTTCCACAGGCAGATATCTAAACATGCCAAAAATGGAGGGTGCATTTAATTTTAGCAGTTTCCAGAATTGGAAACATGCTGTCAAATACTTCCAAGAGCATGAAAAACAATATCAACAAGAAGTCTTAGATCAAATGTAAATGTTTTTGTTGCATCAACCAACCATTACTGCTCAGCTCGACTCACAACTCAAGAACAAACAAAAATCAACCAAGAAACACTGATTCAACGGTTAACAACCTTTTATTTCCTAATGGAACAGGGAGTGGTTACAGTGGGTCATATTATCAACAGTAGCAATCTATATAAACTCATAAAAATTTGTTTCATGATTATCCTAATCTTGTCACCAGCTGTTTTTGAAAAATATGTGCCCCATGCCATAATCAATGAATTAATTTGTTTCCTTGCAATGCACATCTAATGGATACTGCTTTCAACGATTCACGAGCTAGGACTTTATTCTCTTTTTGCAGACGGAATAAAGGAAGATTACAAAGAACAGTTGACTTTATTTCTTAGGGCAGATAGATGAAAATTACATGATACATTAAGATTTCATTATCCTTGTTGACCGACCTAAAATGTGCTCCAATGCATATTCATTGCTCAGCATGCTGCATAAATCTGTGCCTACAAGATGTGGGGAAAAACTGTAGAGCAGTTCAGCATGAATTGGAACTGGTGTTAGATGTCACCCAATCCATCAAGCAGTCACCAAAGAGAAACAATTTGTTTGAGTCTTTTAAGAGAAAATTAAGCTTGGAGAGTCAATACCTGCATACAGTACTTTCTGTTCAACATGATGGATTGACCACACCAGTGCAGTGAAATTCATCATAGATAACTACAGTATTCTCTGAACTATGATGACACAAATCCATTAGGAGTCACACAATGCATACAATAGAAGGACTGGTACCATTTTGGGAATGCTAGAAAAATTCAATTTATTTTATGGTTCGTTTCTCTCCTATCTTGTCTTCTCTGCCACTGAAAGGTTATCCAAAATACTGCAAGCAATTAACAAAACATTGCAGGATACACAGAAAGTAGCGCAAGTAGCACAAGGAGTTTTCCTGTGGAAGAAGTCAGAACAGGCCTGTGAAAGTTTATACAAGTCAGTGTTGGAGGATGCAACAGATCTGACTGATGCAGCTGCGCTGCCAATGTACACAAGATCCCCAGAAAAGCTGCAAGGGGGAGAAGCTGGCTGCACCTTTCAGTGTCCACCAGAATATTACAGGAGACCATGCTGTAGAGCGGTGGATCTGCTTGCATGCAAACCGACATCATTTTGATCAGAAAAATGTTGATGTGGGAAATGATCTGGAGAAACTTCTGTTCACTGCAGCTCAAGGATACAGCTCCACTTTTATTTGTACAACTTTGGAATTGTATGCTAGATTGTATGCTAAATTGTATCCCGATTTTACATACACAGTTGAAAATGTTCCCAGATATAATAAGACAGTCTGGAAATGAGCCCACAACACTAACAAATAACAGAATAATGTTAGATGCAATAAATGAAGTGTCTGTGACAAAGACACTAATGCCAGAGGTGCACAGACTGCTTTATTGTACTATACGACACCTTAATTACAGCAACCTTAATTATGCAGTGTTAAAAATGATCTCTGATCTATGATGACTCAAATGAGATTAAAGGGCTGATTTTATAAGAGATGCATGGAAAGTTACATGCTACTTACACACACAAGTCTCTATTTAAAAGACATATGTGTGAATGGGCACTAATGTGTGCGCTTTAGACGGACGCAGTTCTGTAAGCATGCACATAAGTCCTAGAGCACATACTTTCAGTTTGGGTGTGAACAAGGACAGAGCTTGGGCAGAGCACAGGAAGGGGCTAAATTTATATGCACATGTTCTAAAATATTATAACTTATATGCACTTCTGAACAATCTACTCTGCTCTAACTAAAATAGACCCTGAGGATAGTGAGAGTTAAAGCAGAAATCTAGGGCCCAATATTCAATTGGGACAGCTATGCGCTGCTACGGCACATAGTTGTCGCTGCCGACTTCTAACCAATGGCATTGAATATACGGGGTCACCTCCAATGACGCAGAAGCTAAGTGGGTAGCGGCAATATTGCACTGTGGTAGGCGACGGCCTATGATCCATGCTAATTGAACTAAGCAGACAGGCCTGAGCAGCTTGACCTGTAACTGAAGCCTGTAGTTAGGCCCAGAGGAATGAAAACCCCCCTGAATGATGACACCATAGAATTGAAACTTAACTCAGTTTAACTGAACATAGCTAAGCAGAAACGAAACTTATAAAAGACAGAAAACAGCTCTAATTGGTACTGATAAGAGAGCACAGCTTCTATGGAATTAATTAACTCTGCAAAAAGCAAGGTTACAGTGCCCTGCTTCCCATATGTTTTAACAAGCTCAGCGACCTTGGAGGAGAGAAGTAACAAGTTGGAGACACTGACCATTGTAATTGGGACTAGAAGGGGGGCAACCAGGTGCTGGGCCCAGACCAGAGTCCCGATTGGGTAGCCATATCAGTACCGGGACCAATAGATGGGTGAGAGGGGTACTGGGACCAATGAAAAGTTTGCCTATGCTTAGAATGGACAAGAAAGCTATAAAAGTTGTTGTTTTACTAGAAGCCATTGCTCAGCCATTTTGAAATTGCTTATTGCTTGAGCCATGTGCACATTAAACTGGCTTGGATCCTTGAAAAGACTCCTGGATTTATTTATTGCATGCTTATCTGCTGCTACATTCTTGGTGCGTTGGCCGGGAAGTGCGAGTGGTGGATAGTGTTCAAGTGAATAAATCCACGTAATTCGCCTTGAGGTTTGGTCCAGTTGGAACCATGCCAATCCGACGCAGGGGAATCTCCCTGGGCCCACCGATCCTCTTGTATCGGAGGGAGTTCTGCCTGGCCTCGGCAGGCACTGAGTCCAGCTGGCTAACACTTCCGACCCGGGGGAGTCCAGGATCCAACTCAGAAGCTTGGGAACCAGATCTGGTAAGTATAGTTTTGAAAACCTGTCTAGACAGATGAGTTAGAACTGCAGTTTGAAACTTGTAACTTGTAATCTCGAGAACTTGGAACTTGGAATTTGGAATTTGGTAATGAGAGCACTGATCCCCTCTCAAGGACGGTCCTATTAACCTTGCATGAGTATGCGCGAGGTGAAGCCATCGTCCTTCTTGTTTGGTAAGACTTAAGTCTTTGTTTGAAAATCCTTGCATGAGTATTCGCGAGGTACAGCTGTTTAAAAAAAAAAATCATGATTTAGTCTAGTCAGAACAGACAGGAACTTGGAATTTGTAATCTCGAGATATTGGGAATTGGTAAGAGAGCATGATCACCTCTCAAGGAAGGGCCGAGTAACCCCGCATGGGAATTCGCCGGGTGAAACCCTCATCCTTTTTGTAATTGGGAAAAAGACTAGTCAGAATAGATAGAAAGGAATGCATTCTGAGATACGTTGCTAGCATGATTGTGTGAATGAAGTGTGAATGAGAGGTCTGGCAGCACGGACCAAGCGAGAGTGGACTCTGGACTAGCGCAGTTCCTAGTCGGGTGACTGCGTCTAGGTCACGAAACGGATGAAGCGTTTGGTGTATTGTCCGTCCTGTGTATTTGATTTTTGTTATCTGTTGAAACCACGAGTTTCCCTTCTGTTATAAATGTGAGATTATTATGTTGAGTACTTTGTGACAGTTCACTGGTTAAGAAATTGTATTAATAGAGCAGAATGAAGACCCAAAACACCTACGGTCATTTTTAGAAATCAAAAAGCTGGTCTCACCCAGTTGGTTTTAGCACAGTGAAAAAGCTGACAGGGGGCGTGTCTGTGCAGGAGAATGTTTGGTGCTGTTTAACCCTATGCAGGCATGTTTTTCAACGATCTGCTGCTGGACTAATCAGGACAATTATACCTGTTTCTACCTGTTTTTATTCACTTTGTTCTGATAGTAATGTTCCTCCTGCTGTGGTCATGTATTGTGTACCATTCAATAAGAATATTTAGTCAGAATTTTAGTTTTGAAGGTTGTATTAATCATCAGAGCTCCGCAAACAGTTTTTAGTTATATTCTCTGCTCTGTCTGCATTTCTAAGTCAATTGAGCCTGTTATATTGCTGTTACTTTGCAGAACTATCCAGGAGGTGACGGGTTTAGTTCAGTTATAGTGTGTAGGGTAAGATTAGTTATTCCGGTCAGATAGGTATAATATATTTGTGGGCTTAGCTTTGCCCTGTGTTTTATGATTCAAATAGGAAATGATAAAGAACTGTTTTTGTTTTTCCTTTGATCTACAAAGTAATTAGATCACGACTTAACATTGATTTAAATTGTTTTTTTTCTGGCATCTCTGTCCATGTGAATGAGAAGTCTCTTTTTATGAGCACAGTTCAATTGTTTCCCCGCGAGCAGAGGGGTGTGGCTTCCACATATCCTTAAAAAAAAAAAAAAAGGTTCTGGAGAGACAGCTGGAGACTGCAGGAAATTTCTCCTAGGAATGAAAAGGGACTGCCGATTTGAAAAGTCTCTTCATTTAATCGAAGCGTGATGAATTTATAATTAGTTTTTTCTCTGGTTTCACTAGCTCTGTTTAACCAAAAGTTTTAAAAACAAAGTTTATCTTTTTATGAATGAGTATAAGTCATTTGAATGCATGCTTCCCCTCTGTGCTGGTTACTAATGAACAAATCAGTTAGCTTTTCTGTATTTAAAAAAAAAAAAAAAAAAAGGGAAAGGTGTACTGTATTTTATGAAAAATATCCGGAATGTCTTTTAAATATTTGCTTCCTGAACTAAAAAAATAATTTCTTTTGCAGAGACATGCTGACAGATAGCTATAGTTCTCTCTATAAGAAGCATAATGGATGTATGTGCTCAATCTAAGTGTTTCCTGCCTGCCCTATGTTTACAGAAATAATAAGTGTCTTTTCAAGTATGATCAAGAATTTCAGTAAGGGATTTACTGAAGATTATGAAATGTCTCTGTCCCAATCAGGATTTTGCCCCAGAATTTCTAGATATCCTGTCTCGTCTCTCTCTCTCTCTCTGTAAGTAGTTCAGTTCAGAGTGCTTCAGGGGGGGATGGAGCCCAGTCCACCGATGATGTCAAACCCCCCCCCCCCCCAGTGGGCGTGAACTAATGTGCCCACAGCAGAGAAGTGGATCCTTAAAAAAAAAAAAAAAATCAACCTCCGGGATAGAGCATTGCTAGGAGAAACAGAATCCAGGAGAGGGGGGGGGGACTACAGATTCCCAAGTAGTTTGCTAGCCACCTCTGCAACAGGGGAATGTCCACCCCCTCCGGACTAGAAGTGAAAGTCAGCTGACCAGACTTGTTTAGAACTGAAAAAAACTGCATTATACACTGAGAAGTTTTAGGACTTGATTGAACTAATGAACGGAAATTGCAAAGAACTGGATGAATTTGCGGGCATAATGGTTAAATGAAAGTTAATCAGAGGGTGTGTGAATTGTGAAAATAAATGTAACAGAGAAAGTGAATGATATTTTAGTTGAATGATGTGAGGTTATCCTAATCGAAGGAACAGAGGAAGTGAAAAACTGGGTGTGAGTACGCCCATTATAGAAAAAGAAGGACATTAGAGAAGTGAATGCCCGTATCTTGACTCCACCCCAGGAGGGAGTACTTGATTGTAGAATCATAGACAGAATAAAACCAAGCACAGTGTTTCAGCACGAGAGTGGAGCAGCTATAGCGTGAGTGGCAGCCTGAGAGGGCTACAGCATGGATGAAGACTAGGCCAGACCGGACTCTCCAGTTTCCCTGGGTCCCCAGGAGTCAGTCTGAAAAATAGGGGACCAATATATGGACTTTTATGGGGGATACAGGAGCAGAATACTAAAGCCAGTAGCCCCTGTGTTTTTCTCGCAAAGCCTTTTCTGCAGAACCACATGTGTGAACTAGAAAAATAATAATAATAATAATGTACCAGTTCCTGTATATGCCTGAATGCCCTATTCCATTTTTGGGCCGAGACCTGCTTGCAAAGCTTCAAGCACAGATATCCTCTGTTGAAGGAAGAAAAAAATGAAACTCAAAATCTGCTGGCCTGATGGTGTTAACTGTCCCCAAGAAGAAGAATGGCGGTTCTATTCACCTGCATCCAAAGCAACAAGCTGTACACTTACCAACCTCATAGCCCTACCTGGAGGATGGGCAGAAGATAATCCACCTGGCCTAGCGAAGAACATAGCCCCTGCCATTGTCACCCTCAAGCCAGTCAAGAAGCCTGGGACAGGTGATTACCGCCCAGTGCAGGATCTAAGAAAGAATGAATGATGCAGCTGAAACTATACAACCAGTGGTACTAAAATCCTTATATTCTCTTGGAACTGATCTCTGCTGAAGCTATACATTTCATCATTCTGGACTTAAAAAGATGTTTTTTTCTGTATACGCTTAGCCCAAGACCCCACTACAAGGAGGTAGGGCCAACTCACCTAGACAAGATTACCACCAACTCAGAAAGTGAATGTCCACCAGCCACCAGTGAACTCTTGCACCTTTTTAATGAGGCTGGATACAAAGTCTCAAGAGCCAAAGCATAATTATGTCAAACAAGTTAAATACCTAGGATTCCAGTTGTCCAGCGGAATTCGACGCCTGGAACCCTTACCAGAACGCAGAGCAGCTGTATGCAGTATTCCTACTCCAACCACCAGGAGGCAAGTGAGAGCCTTCTTGGGTGCCACAGGGTACTGTTGTATATGGATCCCCAATTTTGCGCTGCTAGCAAAACCATTGTATCACATTGTATCAAGCTACCAAAGGAATGAAAAAGTCTCCATTGGAATGGGGACTTGAATAGGAATGCAGTCTTTTGATCTTTGAAAACCCTCTGATGTTATCACCAGTTCTGGGTCTACCCGATGTCCAGAAAACCTTGCAGTCTCTATGTTCTCTATGTTCTCCAAATCCCACTCCCTGTTCAATGTAATGACCAGACATATGCATTTTGTCGGATGTTTTTTGTTACATGTAAACCGCGCTGATTGCAAATAGTGCGGTATATAAGAATTGTAAAATAAATAAATAAAATAAAATAAATGTTCATGAGTCGCAAGGAAATGTTCTGGGAGTGTTGACTCAATCTCTTGGACCTTATTTGAGAAGCTGTTACAGCTACAGCCTTCCTAGTAAGCAAAAACTAAAAGAAAAATCCCTTTGAGACAGGATCTTCAAGTTACTGTACCACACTCTGTTCTAACCAATATGAAATACAAAGGAAATTACTAGCTAACAAATCTATGAATGTTGAAATATTAGAGTATGTTGTGTGAAAACCCCAGATACAACTGAAGGGCCAGTCAAGCTTTCCATCCTGCTATGTTATCAGTTAGTCTTGATCCCCTGATCATGACTGTTTAGAAATTATGGACACTGTATTCTCAAGCCACCTGGATTTGACTGATGTCCCTCTGGAGAACCCTGAACAGACTTTCTTTGTGGCTGAAGGCAGTTTCATCATCAATGGACATTGTTGTGCTAGATATGCAGTGATGACCCCTGATTTGGTAGTTGAGTCCTCAGCCCTGGCCCCAGAAACTTCACCACAGAAAGCTGAACTGATAGTCCTCACTAGAGCACTAACAATAGGAAAAGAGCCCTGTCTAAATGTGTACCCAGATTTCAAGTATACCCTTACAACCTTGCATGCATATGGGCCCCTGTACAAAGAATGAGGATGGATAACCTTAGGAAGCAAGTCCATTAAGTATAGCCCAAGATATCGATATTAATAGATACATACTGCCTATAGATCTCAGAATTTAGGAAAAGTAGAATGTATGAATAGAACCCTGAAATCTCAGTTGTCTAAACTTTGCCAAGAGGTTTACCTGAAGTGGCCCCAGGTTCTTCCCATAGCCCTTCTTAGGATATACTTAGCCCCTGCTAAGTCTATAGGAGTCTCCCTTTTTGAGATTCTGTATGGGCAACCCCTGCCTATTGTATAGGAAATAAAAGGAGATATGAGACAGATAGGATCTGAAATTATTAGACATGAACTATTGGTTTTAAGTTCTGTTTTGCAGGAGTCTTCATACCTGAGTACAAAATCGATTACTCATCAATTTGCCTGCACCCCTGCATCCTTTCAAGCCTGGAGTCTCGGTGTGGATCAAAGAGTGGAGAAAGATACTGTTAGCCCTGCATTGGAGAGGACCCTATGTCGTCATCCTGTCAACTCCAACTGCAGTAAAAGTCGCAGAATTTGATCCTTGGACCCATCATAATCAAGTGAAGCCAGCAACTGCTCTTGAACCTGATCACTGGACTACTGTACAGCATCCTGAGACTCCATTGCACCTCACCCTACAACAACAACCACGGACCTAAGACTTATTGGTCCCTCAGAAACTGCACTATTTCAAGACTGTTTGTTTATCTGAAGGTAAGCCTCGCATCTGAAAAAACCTGCAATCATCAGAAGAGACTGTGTTGTGTTAAGAAATTGAATCTTCTAAGAGACTGTGTTTAAATACTCTGAAAAGACTGTTTTGATCTCCTAAAGAGTGAACTGCTCTAAGGAAGCAATAATAGCCTAAGAGACTATGCTATGATATTTTAAGAAATTGAGACATCCCAGAGGACAGTGATACTTTGGAATCTACAGCCCTACTCCTGCCATAAAGCTGGTAGGTCTACGTACGGCAGAAGCTTGAGGATCTACAATCAACCCTACATCTGTTATCTGTTGTGGAAGTCGACAGTTCCACCAATTTTCCAGAGACTATGCCCATTATGAATTATTATTATTGCTTTATTTTGGCAGCAGCCTTGGAGGGCTTTGAAATGACTTTTGCCTTATCTCCCTGGGCAGCCTGTATAAGTACAACATGAACTGGTCCGAAGGTCACTCAGACTTGTTTTATCATTCTTCCTATACTTGCATTGGTATACTCTCCAATCCAAAAGTTGTTCTAGATCTTGACTTTCTACAAGGCTATGCAAGCCACCGTTGCAATTCCTCATACCACCACCAGAACTTGTTTCTTGAACTTACTGGAGCAATAGCATCTAGTCTCCACACTTCTGACTGTTTCTATTGTGGAGGAACTAAGATGGGAGATCAGTGGCCCTGGGAGACGCAAGAACTGAACTATTCTATCCTATACAATCAGACTGATTTACATAATACTACTAGTGAGTGGGTATTGGCCCACCCCATTGTTGACAGTTTGTGTTTTGTTCGGACTGGACCACAATCTACTACGAAGGATGGACAGCTGGTCTGTCTAAATCAGAAGCTTTACGACAGCACAACAAAGATGCAACCGAACCTTCTAATCCTTTAGTTCTTTTTCCCACTCTTGCCAAACTATGGACTTTGACTATCTGCCTGTTGCTCCCTTGTTTCTTGCCATTTTGCTTGCAAATGATAACTTCAGTTATTAATAACACTGTAGAGCGTAAGACAGCTACAAAGATGCTAGCTATGTGAACTTACTACCCTATACCACAGAGTGATACCTTTACCTAGTATTATGTGATTTGATTCTCACACCTTATTAACATGCGGGTGAGAATAATCAAAGGGGGGAATGTGGTAGGCGACGGCCTATGATCCATGCTAATTGAACTAAGCAGACAGGCCTGAGCAGCTTGACCTGTAACTGAAGCCTGTAGTTAGGCCCAGAGGAATGAAAACCCCCCTGAATGATGACACCATAGAATTGAAACTTAACTCAGTTTAACTGAACATAGCTAAGCAGAAACGAAACTTATAAAAGACAGAAAACAGCTCTAATTGGTACTGATAAGAGAGCACAGCTTCTATGGAATTAATTAACTCTGCAAAAAGCAAGGTTACAGTGCCCTGCTTCCCATATGTTTTAACAAGCTCAGCGACCTTGGAGGAGAGAAGTAACAAGTTGGAGACACTGACCATTGTAATTGGGACTAGAAGGGGGGCAACCAGGTGCTGGGCCCAGACCAGAGTCCCGATTGGGTAGCCATATCAGTACCGGGACCAATAGATGGGTGAGAGGGGTACTGGGACCAATGAAAAGTTTGCCTATGCTTAGAATGGACAAGAAAGCTATAAAAGTTGTTGTTTTACTAGAAGTCATTGCTCAGCCATTTTGAAATTGCTTATTGCTTGAGCCATGTGCACATTAAACTGGCTTGGATCCTTGAAAAGACTCCTGGATTTATTTATTGCATGCTTATCTGCTGCTACAGCACCATTACCAGTTAGCTCCCATGGGTTAAACTAGACCAGCTTTTGCAGCGCCTAGTTATACCCGCAGGTCGCTAACCAAGTAGCAGTTCAACATTGTCGCTACCCAGTTAGCGACTGTTGCCACCCTGGAATGCTATAACACGCCCCGATGCTAAGCGGTTAACATTTGGACATATAGCAGCGTTAGTTGGGGATATTTAGCGACACTAACCATGTTAGTGTCATTGAATATCCCATTCAGCAGCATTTACACTGTTTACAGGTCTATAAACTATGTAAATGCCTTTGAATTTCGGGCCCATAATTCTTAGGACTGTGCCTTTTGTTTCAAGCCATGTGCTTAAGATGGCTGCCTGGCTGTTCTTGAGAGAACAAAGAAAAGACTACTGAGCATGTGCTAAGCTATGATGTAGTTGCCATATATGGGGATTACACTAACATATCACTGTGATTGGCTAAAAGCCAAGATTGAACTTTGTCATCTATGGGAGTTTAGGGGTATGTGTGTGCATGCTGAAAGAGGATGTGAGAGCAGAAAGGATTGGTGAGAGTCATAATGACATGGGGAAAGCCTGCCTACTATATAAGCTCCTGCACAGTCACAGTCTATTTTATTTTTGTTTTCTTTGTGATAAAGAGAAACTGCTGTTTCAGTGATTTGGTCTCTTGCCTCCTAAATTCTAAAATTCTACAATCCCAAATAGGCACACAGCAACCTGCGTTAATTGTGTGGGAGTCAATAAAATTACCCCACAAGAAGGCTTTTGGACAGACAGCCATTAGTGTAATTGCAGCTGAGCTTACATGGCAAAATAATCACAGAAAAGCTTTCTCTGGAAAGTTTGAAAAATAGGAACAATAAAATGTTTCTTCCTTATTCAAAAGAGAGCAGTTAGATTAGTGTGTTAAAATTGTATGTTTTATCATGTTTGCACTTTAAATCATTATGGAGGTTATTCCATAATGATAAATCATTATGGAGGTTATTACATAGCATGATTAAGACAGTTAAACATGCAATTGAAAATGTCCCATATTATATTCTGATACCCCCATGGTCCTGCACGTACACGCTGTTAGCACAGGGATCGCAGACCATGGGTGTGGCCAGCCATGGAGATGCAGAATGTGCATTCAGAGACGGCACATGTATATACTCAGAGCTTCTGCCAGACATCCCCGTTATACCAGGGGAAAGGTAGAATAAGGTCAGGACTTGGAGAGTTTTGTGCTCTGAGCTGCAATGCATCACATCATTGCAAATGGTGTGTGTGTGGCTTGAGAGTAGCACAGGAAGTTATGGTGTGCTTATCTGCCCTTCCCAGGGGACGATGCCAAGTATGGTCTGCACAATCGGATGAGGGTCTCTGCAGCAATATATCAGAACATATCCCTGTCAATGCAGCAACATTATCCGCCTCAACAAATGTGCACAGATATATATATTTTCCGATCAAGGTGCTTATGGACATGTAGTAGTGCTGCTTGCACTGTTGCATGCTCTTATTCTGATGGTCCCTTTGTATTGGCAGGGTATGTACACACACCACATCATAGGGAACCTCCTCCAGTTGTTCCAGTCCATAACTTACATTGTACAGAATGTTTTCCGAGCTGCCCAGCACATGGATATGTAAGCCGTTCCTCCACTGCCTTGTCCATTCCACCACTAGGTATGGTGGGACCAATATCCAGCTTTCGGCTTGCCCTTCGATTATCCTGATGTGCACTGTGATTACTTGGCAGTATGCTGGCTATGCAACAGATCTGTACTTATGCTCTAGTATGCATCAGCATGCCTTTAGCAGCCATTTCCATGTGCAGTTGCCATCAGCACATCACTGTCGAGGAGAGGATGAGCTAGGGATATGTATGGCCAGAATCAGAAATATACAGCCTCTCAGAATGCGCTGAGCCCTGGGTTGTCATGGCTGTTAGCTGCATATCCCCGCATGTAGTACTGTCAGGGAGGGTCCATGTTTCTACACTGTGCCTTTTGCATGCTGCGCCTGCTGCACCTAGGTCCCCTATTCCAGAATCATGGGTGCGTCCAAACCCGCTGTTGCGGAATCAGGTTTAGATTGGGCCCGTCTTCACTTTGGCTGTGCCCGTGAGCCAGAAGTACATGTTTTGGAACTGGACTCTTCCTGTTCATTGTATATTTTAAATACTGTCATCCACCTTGAACTCCCCAGAAAAAGGGGGAATATAAATGACCCTTAAATAAGAATATAGTTACTCTTCCAGTCCTACTGAATACAGTGTGATTTTTGTAACTTAATTATGCAGTTAGCAAAATATTTTTATTTATTTTATTTAAGCATTTTTTATGCCACTATTAAATCAGAGAGGTTTACTGATAATAAATGTTTATACAGTTGAAAAGAATGTATGAAAACATGTATGGTTTAACAGTGGTAAAAACACTGGTTATACAATTAGAAAGAATGTGTTGGTACAAGTGTGATTCAAATGGGGGTGTGGTTATTAGATACAGAGGCTTTGATCAACTTTTGTAGGGGCTAAGTAGGTCGTTGATATGGTAGTTGTGTGGGACTGTGTTAGCAGATGCATTGCTAGAACGATTAATTGTGATTGCTGTATGGCTGTTATGTTTCAAAGTGCTGCTGAAACAGGTAGGGGTCAATTCTGATGGGGCACATTTGAATAATTCGGGTGGCCAGAAATCTGGACGGTCCGGATATGTACCCTATTCAGATCCAACAGGAGCTAGACAGCCCCGTGGGAGCAGAATCGGGGCAAAGGGCCTGGACTCCAGGCGCTTCCCCGGCTAGCCCAGCCAGGCTCCGGCATGGAGTTGCAGGGCTGTGGCATCCCTTTGCCATGGCACCGCAGCTCCATGCAAGAGCCACGATCAGCCGCATCCATCAAACTATCTGCTTTCCCGCAGCCCGACCCCCGATCGGCCCTTCTGAGGCTGGGATCAGGCTGTGGGGAACCCCCTTCTCTGCTCACCTCAATGTGGGGTCCCGGAATGGTCACCCGCCATTGTCGAGGGTACTTATTCCACCTGCGAGGTGGAATAAGTCTCCTGTCTAAGGCACCCAGCTTGGACATACAGGGCCATTACCGGAATCGGCCTAGTATGTCTGGGTTGCGTGTTCCACCTCCAGCTCACCTTCGCTCATCCCCCTGCCCACCCCTTCCCACCCCCATACAGAGCTCCCTGCATATCTCCCCTGTATGCGCAGGGAGCTCTGTTATTGGAATCAGCATCCTGGCGTTTAGTGGAGATGGACATCCAGACCGGACGTCCTTTCCCGCTAAACACAGTCCAAAATGATTCGCATAGACTTTAAGCGCTTTACAAAAACATGCAATATCTGTGATGGCTCATTTTTTACTGGGAATACATTCCAGAGGCACGGAGTATAAAGTGATAATGCTCAGGAGTAGGCTGTTTGGCTGCTTCTAGCTCTAGTGGATGGAATGATGCATAGTGTCATCTTGATCTGTTACCAGGTGTTTTGCTTAAAATGGTTTGTAGGTACACTGAGGAGAGGTTGTTGGATATCTTGAATGTCATGAGGAGAACCTTGTATTTGATATGGCTCGCTATAGGCAGCCAATGCAGGTAGGTACTTTAGAATAGGTCTTATGTGTTCAATTCTTGATGTTCTGTGCAAGATTTAAGCAATGGTGTTTTGTGTCATCTGAAGTGGGTATAGGGCATATTTTGGTAGTTCTTGGAAGATGATGTTGCTGTAGTCAAAGTGCAGAAGGAGCATGGCCTGAAAAACTTTATGGTAGCCCTGAGTGTTGAACAATGGGCTTAGGTGATGTAGCATCCTTATCTTGTTATATATCAATTTGGTGGTTTTGTTAATATGTGGTTGCATGGATAGTCATTGGTCAAGGGTGAGTCTAAGGTACTGGACCTTGGTACTATTTCCAGTTCTTGTCCTTTTCCTTTAGTGTGGTTGCTGGGATAAATGTCTCATCTCTAGTGATGTAGAGGATTTCTGTTTTCTTGTGGTTTACTGCTCAGTTGTGTTCATGTAGCCAGTGTGAGACTGCGTTGAAGCAGTCTACTGCAGTAGTGAAGGTAGGTTTGGAAGTGGAGAATGGTAAGCAGAGCATGATGTCATCTAAGTATATATGGTAGGAGACATTGTAGGACTGAATACACGAGCAGATTAACTGTATGTATATATTAGGGAATAGTAGGGAAGATGGTGCTGAGCCTTGTGGTACTCCTTGTTACTGTATGTATGGGGTGGATTTACGTAATCCTATTTTTACTTGTTGCTGGTGTTTTGTGAGGTGTGTTTGAAACCAGTTTAGAGTTGTATTGTGTATTCCTATTGTCTGCAGTCATAATAATAGGATGTTGTGGTAAATTGTGTCAAAGGCTGATGTTAAGAATATTAGGATAAAACCTTGTTTAGGTATTTATATTCCTTTTATGCGTTTATCAAGAAGTGATGTTAATAGGATTTCAACTACTTGTTGTCTGAATCCATGTTGGTGTTGGTCCAGTGGTGTGTGTGAGTCAATGTGATCTTTAAGTTGGTACTGGACTATCTTTTCTATGATCTTTGCCCAAAAAGGAAGACTAGAAATGGGTCTGTATAAAGCTGGGTCGTTAGTGTCTGAGTTGCTGATTTTTTTTAGTATGGGCCAAATAGAGGCTCTCAGTGCAGTGGGCCTGAGGCCTTACGTTAAGGATAGGTGTGTGATATGGGTGAGATATGTGCTCATTTCAGATCATGCTATTTTGATCCAGCTAATCAGGCATTGATCAAGTGGAGATGTGGGGGTATTGAGAGTTTGGATGATGTTTTTTATTTGATCTCTAGTAATTGGGTTGAAGGCTTGCAGAGTGTGGCTGGTGAGAGTGAGGCTTTGAGTGATAGATGGCTTTGGGTTGGTCTTTGTGAGTTTGCTTTGAAAGTAGTCTGCTTCTATCTGTGCCCTTCTCTTTTACTGCTAACTCTAGACTTCGCTCCTTTCACCTTGCTGCTCCTTATGCCTGGAACAAACTACCTGAATCTGTACGTCAGGTGCCTTCTCTGACCCTTTTCATATCCAGGCTGAAAAGTCACCTCTTCCCTGCCACATTCAGATCTTGACTCACCTGATCTCCTATGTGTTTCCTTACCATTCCCTGTAGATCATGTATCCCATGTCTAAGCTACTGTGTTATCTGTCTTGACTAGATTGTAAGCTGCGATGAGCAGGGACCGTCTTTTACATGTGTCTGTGCAGCGCTGCATATGTCTTGTAATGCTATACAAATGTTCAGTAGTAGTAGTGTATTAGCTGCTGATATGGGCAGGATGTGGGTGGAGAATGGGCGTTCTAGTCTCGAACAGCTACTGTGGACTTTCACATCATGTGGTAACAGCTTTTTATGCAGGCTTCGCAAATGCAGCTGTCGCTATCTTGATGGATGGCAGTAGCTGCATCTTCAAAGCTGGCATGATCACTACATTTTCTCCATGGTATCTGCAGGGGAAATGCTGGGAATGCCCCCTGCCCATACCGTGGAACTTTTACAGCTAATGCTGGCTTTTTTGCAACTATTGTACGGCGTTAACTGCAAAAGTCATTTAAGCTTTAGAAACATACTCTTAAGTACTGTTTAAAGTAAATAATCAGCAGTGGAAGCTTGGAGGGGTGTCAGAATTGAATTCATAGCTTTGTCCCCACCAACCAAAACAGCATTTTACTGCCCAGGCAGATACGTACTGTCATTTACACATGCATAACCTTGAAGTGATACCACTTTTTTAAACATCTTTGTGAAATATCTGCTTGCTGTATGCATGCTGCCAAATGTCTATTCAAAGCCTTACAGAGGTATTTTACCAATGACTCCATAGTCGGGGAAAGTGTGAATGTATGGACTTGGACATCCATTCTTCTACCTAGACAACCTATGCAAAATGGAGCTTACTCTCATAAGATTGAAATATTCCTCTTCCATGTTCATTTGCCACAAATGCCATTTTGTTTGCTCTCCATCTGAGATTTCCTCATGAAGTATGAGGGGCATCCAGCCTTCTAGAAGCCAGCAGGCAGACAGTCACATCAATATATATTGTATTTTAATAGTTAGGATACTCAAAGCTTAAACAATGCACTCTGTTCTTGTCAGTGTCATTGGATTGAGAAGTGATTTATTTTCATCATTGCACAAACTTTGTCTACCAGAGAAAATCATATTTTCCAAACTTTACAGCCCATCATCCGTCAAAAGCAATTGCTATGATCTCACTGTGACACAGTCAAAGATAGTTTGCTATGGCATGAATTCTGAGTCTAGCATCTTCCCTCCTCCCCACATCAGCTTACCACTGAATCCATAAACAGAAGCTTACTACAGATCTTCACAGCGGGAATTCAGGATGAATAAAGGACATGGATGAGATTCTATGGGATTATGCTACCTATAAATAAGAGCTTGTACTGTCTATTGAAATTAGATGAATTAACATATAATTTTTATCTTTAGCACTGTCTTAAACTAGTTCTGTCTAGAACTGAACAGACAGCTAGAATGCGTCAATGAGATGAAAAGGTCGGGGTGGAGGGGATGATTTGTCATGCCTATGGGTATATATCAGTGTGTTGGTGATGGAGAGAAATATATTAATGTACTTTTTATTTGCTTTTAATTGTACCCTACCTTGAACTGAACTAATTCAATAAAAGGATGGAAATGCCCTACTAAATTAAATAAATTAAATAATCACCTTTTGACAGAGGAGCTTTACCTAAGACATGTTTCGCTAATGCAATAGCAATTACTAGTGATGACCCAGCCCTATATCTATTTTGTTGTTGGTCCATATATATAGGTTTATCTGCACTTGTGCAGACAGACCTATATGTGAGGACAGACAGTAAGAATTGCAGAAAGAAAGGAGCCAGGACTAATCAAAAAAATGGTGAAAGTCACCACCTCCCGCTATCAAAACAAAAAGAAAATCAGTGGTAGTAGAGCAAATTAAAAAGCATGTGGGAGTCTGCTACTCCCAACAGTGAAGCAAAAAGAAAAGTGTGGCAGCAGGAATCCCCTCCTTCTGCCAGTGAAGATTGCATGAGCATTGGAAAAGGGGTGGAGAGCATAAAGGATTACCTGGAGAAATGAGGGGTGGAAGGGTAGAGCATCATGGTAAGAGAGGGGAGAGCGAGAGGTGGAACATAATGGAAGGGGTGGAGCAAGAGGAGGAAAAAGATGAAGAGGGAAGGGGCGGAGCATAAGAAAGAGGGTGGGGCATAAGGAAGGAAGAGTATGAATGACAAGAGAGGAAGAGCCATGCATATCCACACCCTCACTGCCCCACACACACACACAGCCTCTAATACAGAATGCCAGCACACATACACATACACACGCACATCCCCCCACCCTTTGACATCCCACCTTCACATGCCCACAGAAACAGCTAAGCTCTGCCCCATGGAGATAATGTATAAATCATACCATTCATTCACACACACACATACATCTCACATACACCATCAGTCACTATCCACACTATGCTCATCATTCAGACACCCACCACAAGCTAGACAAACCTATGCATAAGGACAGGCAGAAGGAAGGGTTGAAGAAAAAGAACCTCAGGCACTGCTAACAGCCTTTGCACCCAGTCCTGTTGGCAAAAAGAAGAGCTGCTGCTGTGTATGCTGGCAAGGACCCAACCCCCACCTGCAGAAGGAGAAAAAACGAGCTATTGCAGTAGGCAAGGAGCTGCTGCTACTGGCCTGCAAACCTCTGTGGGAGAGAGAAAGAGAGCTGCTATTCTACTGGCTAGCTTGAGGAAAAGGTTTCTAATATCTAGGTGGAGAGGGAAGCAAAAAAGAGTGAAAGAGGGGAGGGGGTGAAAGGGGTGAAGAGGGTTCAGGGAACGAACTACCTGAGTCTGTGTGGGGGCTCCTTCTCTAGACCTATTCAAATCCAGGCTAAAAACCCACCTCGTTGAAACAACTTCTGGATCCTGATGCTCTTCACTCTCTTGTCCACTACTTTTCTTTATTTATTTTAGCTATGTTTATATACCGCCTTTCACTAGGTCAAGGTGGTTTATATGGAACAAATGCAAGCTACATTATAACAGTGGCATCAAAACTATATATGACATGCAATTATAAACCATTAGGGCTCTTAGCTATATATATTTCTGATTATATACAACAGTAGTGACAGGTATTGTGCTATGTTCTTCTGAGGGGTGAGAGGGGGTTATGTGCTTGGGCTGAAATGTTCTGTGAACAGGTGAGTCTTTAAATGCTTTCTGAATGTCTTTAGGTCAGGGATGTTCCTGAGCTGGCCTGGTAGCCTGTTCCATAAGGAAGATGAGTATAGTTGGAAGGCTATTTTACATGCTTGCTGGATGGATTTGGTTCTGATGTGGGGGATAATGAGGGTATTCATTGTAGAGGTCTGTCTAGATCTGTGTGGTTGGGAGGGCCGAAGAAGCATGCAGAGGTATATGTGGGGGAGGAGTCCGAATGGATTGCTTTGTGAGTTAGCACGATGGTTTTGTATTTTATACAGGTCTGTAGTAGGAAATAGTGGAGCTGTTTGAGTATTGGGGTAATGTGATCTTTCCTTGCTGCTGCTTGTAAAGTTCTGGCTGTCGAGTGGACAGCTGTTTGGAGTATGGATTGTGGTAGTTCTTAGAGGATCGTGTTGCAGTAGTCCAGATGAGGTATTATTGAGGCTTTTACTACAGGATGGAAGTCTTCTGGATCAAGGAGTGGTCAAGGGTGCTGGAGTGTCTTGCTTTGTAGTAAACGTGAGTGATTTTGTTTATGTGGGTTTTGAATGTTAGGTGTTGGTCGAGTGTGAACCCAAGATATCTGACTTCAGCCTTGGTTTTATTGTAGTGTTCTTCAGTGTTATTGTGGAGGGGGCGGGGACACATGTTATGTAGAGGGCCTCTGTCTTGATGTAGTTAATTTGCAGGTTGTTATCACTTACACAGTCTGTTACTTCAGTGAACCATTCTTGGTGGGCGGATAGAAAGGCTTGGTTTGTGTGTAATTGCTCCATATATCATAATATCATCAGCATAGACGTGGATGTTTAGGTTGTGTGATCTTATGATTGTGCAGAGTGGTCGCAGGTAAAGATTGAAGAGTATTGCAGAGAGGGTCTAGTCTCCAATTTCACTATGTATTTTGTCTTGATTAGATTGTAAGCCCTGATGAGCAGGGACTGTGTCTTACATATATATGTACAGTGCTGTGTATGCCTTGTAGCGCTATACAAATAATTACTAGTAATAGTAGTAGTAGTAGTAAAAGGGGCAGAGGGGATGGAGGACACAAGGCTATTTCACACCCTCCCACTGGAAGACAACAGCATTTCTTATTCTGCCTTATTCTGCTGGTGTTAGTCTGATACCTGAACATATGGAGCCTGTGAGATTACAGAACCCAATGTATAGGCATCCGATTGATGCCAGCAGAGAAGGAACACAAATAAGAAGTGCTGCTCTCCTCCCACCGTTGGTTTTCTGGTGGATGACTCTGTCACTTATTCCCTATAGTTTCAGTAGTGAGTGAATAGTTCATTTTGGTGGGGAACCCAATAGACCATCTCCTTGGAAAATTGTAGTAATCTACTCATAAACTATACTGAAATTTATATTGGGTAAATTTTGTTGCCACAAAATATTTTTGGATCTAATACTAAAGCTTCTAGTCTAGTGGTTGTACCATGAATACAAGAGAATTAATTATATGCCAGAAGAAAAAATCAAATTAGTCAATGCAACCCAACTATTTCCAAATGTAAATTCTATGTTGGAGTTAAGTTGAAGTCATAGATTTTGAATTGGATTATAGAGTATCCCGTTTATTCAAGAAGACATACATCTACCAAATCACAGTGTTACATATTCTAATCACAAACTGAAAAGATAATGGTTTTTTTTCTACCTTGCTACCTAGGTGAGGTTTTCTAATCAAGCTGATCCCAATCTGTTTCCTTCTTATCCATTTCTTTTTGTGTTCTCATTTCTGTTTTACTTTTCATCATTTGCCTATCTTTATCATTTTCTCTTTTTCCCTCTCTCTCTGTCATCAGTCTTTGCCTTGCATTTCATTTTCCTCCATTTCTCTCTTCTCTGCCTATAAATCTCACTTATAGTATCATATCTTTATTCTGTCCACTCATGCCTACATGTCACCCCGAGTTCTTTCTTTTACCATCTCTTACCCTTCCGTTCTCGCTGTCCAAGTACTTGCCCCTCTCAGTTCCCCAGTTCTCTATCTCCTACCGTATGCTTCTTTTATTCCCCAACATCCACTCTCTTTCTGATTCTAACTACCCCCCCCCCCCCAATATCCCTATACTAAATTTTTCAAACCACAGCTAACAGAAACTAGGGAAGCTAATAAAATTGGCAACACATGGGTGATTTCAATTACCCCAGTACTCTGGGATTCGTTACTGGAGGATTGTAGTATAAACTGCTAGTGTAGCTAGGTTTAAAAGAGGTTGGACAAATTTCACTCTATTAAATGCCCGCTCTGCAAGAAATAAGATTCAAATCCTCACCGACTACTTAATAGACCAATATAGATATCCTATGCATAATGGAATCATAGCTCCAAAATACAGATACCATCCTAATCAACCAAGTAAAACCACCTAATTATGACATCTTCAACTGTCATCGTCCTGACCGCAGAGGCGGCAGAGTCTGCATTCTGGCACGACGTTACTTATTATTTCAACTTACCCACACCATTACTGCTGAGGGTCTAGACTTAATTCTGATCTCAAACAAGCAAATGACAATATACCTAGCCTGCTGTGCCCCTACAAAGCCAGTACTTATGTACATCCCTTTTCCCACTTCATAATAATGGGTGACCTCAATCTATCCTCTGCCCAGCAAAACCAGTGCATATCCTTCTTAGACACCATGAAACACCTCCAATGCATGCAACTCAACATGCAATCAAACTCTGGAATTTGTTACCGGAGGATATAGTAAAGGCTGTTAGTGTAGCTGGGTTTAAAAAAGGTTTGGACAAGTTCCTGGAGGAAAGGTCCATAAACCATTATTAAAAAGTGACCCAGGATATAAATGCTTGACCCAATACAGCTTGTGGAATCTGTGTCTTTCGGGGTAACTGCTAGGTACTGTCGTGGGGAGCCCCGTCTACGCCATTAGAATTACGGGCATGCTCCACAGCAAAGATTATTTTTAGGTAGCCCAAAGGGAATGTAAGGTTCAATTGACGTAGAAAACGTTCTTACTTATTCCAGCTTCCTAAGAGAACTCATTAAACAAAACCAAGTGTAGGGAAACAAGGCTTTTATTCCCCGTCAGTGCAAGGGTTCAAAATAAGACATTAAGAATTAAACAGAAAGTCCTTTGTTTCAAAAGGTACCAGCATTCAAATCAGCTGCTTAATTGTTAAACTTCACAATTAAGGCAAGGCTTGATCAGAGGAATTCAGTTCATTCAACAGCATAAGAATTCTACAAGCTTCTTCTAGCTTACACAGTGGCTACAGACTCCTGGCACGATGCCATGCACAAATCATAGTCCATCTGTTCAGGTTGAGGAATGGGAACAGTATTTACACATTCTATCTCCATGGATTCTTCATCACTATATTCATCATTGGAATAATCACTGTCCCTGTCGGATACGGGTCTGTGTGAAATGTCTCTAGGGTCTTGTCTCCAATCCCACTGTGTTCTAAGTGCTTTAGGGATTTTCTGAAACCATCCTGGTTTCTTCTTCTTTTACAGAGTGAGCATTTGTTTTAACAGGGCCCTTAGGACTCAAGCATTTAGTATCATCAATAAAGCTTTCATACCTGGAGTCTGGCTGGTTTGAATCCGTGGAGTTTTCTCTTTCAGAAACTTTCCTCCTGTAGCAGGTTCTCTGCCTGTAAGCTTTAGGCAAGGCTGTGCTTTCTGGCAGTTTGGTAACACCTGACGTGGATTCCCTTTTCTCCTTTGGTAAGAACTTAGCTTTGTCAGACAGTGCTTTTCCTTTCATGCCTGGTAAAACTTGGTTAGTATTTCCCAGAGACTGCAAGCTTTCCTCCAAACCGTTCCCTCTGGTTCTTTGCTTATGTCTCTCTGCTCTTGAGTCAGGAACACTGTGAGAACAGGGAGTGGCACACACTCTAGCTTCAGTGCTAGCTCTAACAAACTCCCGTTGAACAGCTGCACGCTTAGCCTGGCCCTTCTGAACTTCACCGTTGTGAACTCTGTTCCTTTGGGCTTGCTCAAATAGGATTCTTTCACTTACTCCTTCTCTTGAGCTGATCCTCTTAATAGAGCTGTTCCCTCCTTGTAAAGACATTCCTCTGTCTCTGTTCCTTCTCAGGTCCTTCTCTGCTCCTTTCTTCCCCTCCTTCTCTGCTTGCTCCTCTTCCTTCTCCTTCTCTCCTTGCTCTTCTGCCTTGCTGGCATTCAGCTCTGGCTTATAAAGGAATCTTTCCTTCAAGTGTTCCGGGGTCATTCCCAGGTGCAAATCAGTATGGCATATCTTATGTTCTTATGTTCTTAATTCCATGACACTGCCCTAAAATGGCTTCGCTCATACCTCATGAAATCGTAATCAATACATACAAATTGGCCAGAAGACATCATAAGAACATAAGATATGCCATACTGGGTCAGACCAAGGTCCATCAAGCCAGTATCCTGTTTCCAACAGTGGCCAATCTAGGTCCCATATGTACCTAGCAGTTTTCCCCAAAATACACAGGTTCCACAATGCTTGTACTGGGTCAAGCATTGATATCCTGGGTTCCTTCTTAATAATGGTTTATGGATCTTTCCTCCAGGAACTTGTCCAAACCTTTTTTTAAACCCGGTAACAAATTCTAGAGTTTGATTACACGTTGAGTGAAAAAATATTTTCTTTTATTAGTCTTAAATAGTTTACCCTTGGAGCTTCATTGCAAGTCCCCTGGTCTTTCTAAATTCCGATAACGTAAACAATCGCTCTACGTTTACTCGTTCCACACCGTTCATTAATTTATAGACTTCTATCATATCTCCCCTCAGCCGTCTCTTTTCCAGGTTAAAGAGCCCTAACCTTTTTAGCCTTTCTTCATAGGAGTATCCTTCCATCCCCTTTACCATTTTGGTGGCTCTTCTCTTAATCTTGTCTAATAACGCTATATCTTTTTAAGATACGGCAACCAGAATTGCACACAATATTCAAGGTGCGGTCTCACCATGGAACGGTATAGAGGCTTATAATATCTTTTGTTTTATTTTCCATACCTTTCCTTATGATACCTAGCATTCTATTTGCTCTCTTGGCCGCCGCTGCACACTCGGCGGAGGGTTTTATCCTGTTATCCACAATGACGCCTAAATCTTTTTCCTGGGTGGTGGTTCCTAATATAAAACCTTGCATCGTGTAATCATAGTGTGGGTTGGTTCTTCCCTAAGTGCATAACTTTGCACTTGTCCACATTAAATTTCATCTGCCATTTTGATGCCCAGTCTTCCAATTTATCAAGATCCTCTTGCAATTTTCCACAATCCTCTTGGGTTTTAACAACTTTAAATAGTTTTGTGTCATCTGCAGATTTGATAACCTGACTCGTTATTCCCTTTTCCAGGTCATTGATGAATAGGTCAACAAGCAGCGGACCCAGCACAGATCCTTGGGGTACACTACTATTCACCTTTCTCCATTGGGAAAATTGGCCATTTAGCCCTACCCTCTGCTTGCTATCTGTTAACCAGTTCCTGATCCACAATAGTACACTGCCTCCTATCCCATGACTCTATAGTTTTGCCAAAAGTCCCTGATGAGGGAACTTGTCAAAGGCTTACTGAAAGTCCAGATACACTATATCAACCAACTCACCTTTGCCCACCCTGTTTATTCACATCTTCAAAAAAGCATAATAGATTAGTAAGACAAGATCTTCCTTGTCTAAAGCCATGTTGGCTGTCTCCCATTAGGCCATGACTATCTACATGCTGAGTAATTTTGTTCTTTATGATAATTTCTACCATTTTTAAAGTTCAGTTCTTTGAAAACCACGTTGATCCTTGGAAACACAGCATATAAGATTAAAGAAAGAAAGAAATGTGGGCACGTGTTTGGTTTGTCAAATGTGGTTGTTCTTAATGTTTTTCAACATAATAAAACAGGCAAACAATACAAGTTATGCCATACCTCCGACTGTAATTCTGTTTTGTCATCTATATCATTCTATGTCCTTGCTGGATGCTGTACATTGGGAAAACAAGACAAGCAGTTAAAACTTGCATGCAAGAACATCTGAATTGTCCTGAGATGTAAGGTTGCCAATGCCCCCTTGTTGACCAATGGGTCCAGTTCGGACATACAATAAGAGCTTTATCCTTTTTCATACTGAGGTTTATTCACCTGCCACCACAGGGAGGAGATATGGACACTATACAATTGGCGAGAAGAACAACGCTCCATTTTTGAAACTGGCGATGGTACATCCAAATGGCCTTAATATAGAAATTGAATATCAAGTTTTCATCTGACTTTTACTGAGTTCCCTTCACCATTCACACGATGGCCGCGGGCCAGGGTCCTCGCACCGGCCGAACACCCGGTTACACGAGGCCGCCGGGACACTGCCCCGCGGCCTTTCATTTTATAGTGACAAATGTTCTGAAGGCCATCCATGAGCAGGAATGAAGACAAAGTTGAAGCAGCGCATGCCGCAACATGCTCAAATCATCGATCATCTAACAGGGAGCATGCTGAGGACATGGACATCGGTTTTGAGTTGGTACAGTCCATTCTGTCGGTTTGGGGATGAGATGTGTGTCTGCAAAATTTGTGTCAAAGCTTCTATCCCCTGACCAAAAAAGAAGATCAACTGTCTGCAGAAAAGAGAGTTGTTGGAATGAATTGAAAATTACTCAGATTTCATTACTGGTGATGAATCATGGGTTTATGGTTATGACCCGGAAACTAAGAGTCAGTCCTCACTATGGAAGACTCCAAACTCTCCCAAACCCAAAAAAGCCCATCAGGTGAGGAGCAATGTCAAGGTCATGTTCACAGTTTTCTTTGATTACCAGGGTATTATTCATCATGAGTATGCTCCAAAAGACCAAACCATCAATAAGGAGTACTACATCCAAGTTCTGACTCTGAGAGATGCAGTTCATCGTACGAGTCCAGTGTTGCACAGGAATGGTGAATGGTTGCTTCATCACGATAACGCCCCAGCTCACGCATCACATCTTGTCCAAAACAGTTCTTGGCTAACCAAATTGAGCAAGTCCATCAGTCTCGTACTCACCTGTCTTCACACCCGTGACTTTTTCTTGTTTCCAGAACTGAAACTACCACTGAAAGGAAGGAGATTTGACGACTTGGAGACCATTAAGAAAAATTAGACACAGCAGCTTCACAGCATAATGAAAGAATTATTTCAAAATTGTTTCCAGCAGTGGCAGGAATGTTGGAGGAATTGTCTTTTATCAGAAGGGGACTACTTTGAAAAAGACTGAGTGTATTAACTGTCAGTGTTGTACTTCTTGTGTTATTGTACAAGTCTCGATTCTTTTTGATCACACCTCATGCTTTCCCTAGATCTGCTTTGATAATGCTTTATGTACTTTTCTCCAGGAATTTGTCCAAGCCTATTTTAAGCACAACTACACTAATTGCTTTCTTACCATGTAATCTGGCAATGGGTTCCAAAGTTTATCGATGTGGTGAGAGATTTTTTTAATGTACTAGTTTGTAATTACATAGTGTGTCTCCTAGTCCTTTGTATTTTTGAAAGAGTGAAAAATTGATTCATATTTACCCATTCCATTCCACTCAGAATTTTATAAACCTCTTTCAGTGTGGCAAGTCACCCACAGCTGTAAGTTACTCCTGTGCTGGCTCCACTTGGAGGGGGGGGGGCACTGGCTGCAAATGGGGGGGGGGCTTGAAATGCCACTGATATGCAATAATCAATACAGAGGCATTACAATCAGGGCTATTCCAAGGGCTGTGTGAGTGGTGCAGACACACAGACGCAAATTCAGAAGGGGTGCTAATATCATCATCGGGCTTCCAGGAAGCCCCCAAAAAAGTGAGGTCTTGCATGCAACTGGATTCATGGGGCACTAGGTTTACCAGTTGCACAGAGTGCATTGCTAGTTTGGTATGGTCCTGATTGCAATATTCTTTTATTCATTCTCTATTTATAACCATCTTAGTAAATGACAAGGATAATTTGCAACCTTTCAACTCTGCTTTTTACTAGAGGTCATCTGGGCTATTTTCGTCTTTATTGCAACCTCTCATTCAGGATGCCCTGTCCTCCCTGTTACGACAGTATCCTTCACTCTCAGCCATATAGTGCTCTTGAGTGATTGCTTTTCCCAGGTTCTAGTTTCTAAGCTGCTCTATTTCCTTTTTAAATGTTTGCACCAGCAACTTAATTTTGACTTTGGATAAGGTGGAACCTATATTTTGAGTTAGGACCCTCTTCCGCGGAATTTAACCCAGTGCTAACAAATGTAAATCCCTCTTCTCTGCACCATTGCCTCATGCACACATTGAAACTCTAGAGCTCTGCTGCTTCTTAAGCTCTGCACATGGAATGGGGAGCATTTCTGAGAATGCTACGTAGAAGTTTCCACTTTTTACATAAAAGCTTAAATTTGGCTTCCAGAATCTTCCTCCTGCACTTTCCTATGTTTCTGGTACTCACATGTATGAAGACAGCTGGATTCTCACCAGCACTATCTAAAATCTTATCTAGGTGATGCCTGAGATCTGCCGCTTGCTTAACAGGCAGGCAAGTTGCCAAGCAATCCTTATGTCCTAAGCCACCCAACTATCTACATGCCTAATGTTCTAATTGACATCTACAATGGCTACCCTAACCCTGCTCTCCTTAGCATATGTACCTGGAGGGCCAAGGCCTCAGTGTGAGAGGATACTGAATGACCTGGAGGGCAAGTCCTAGGTACAGAATCACTTATTGTTGCCACAGAAATCCCAATGTGTTACTCTATATTCAGGTTTCCTTTTCCCTCATCCATTGAAGCCACAGAGGCTGCCAGACCATTTAAGCAATATGTGATGGACATTGTCGCTCTAAATAAGAAGAAAAAATAAAAAAACTCACCAAACAGAACAAAACAAAACAATCCCATCTATGAGAGGGGCTAAAACTATAAAAAACATTTAGAGCTTGCCTGCATAAACAAAGGGTAGGTCAATAAATCAACTGAAGAGCAGAGAAGAAAGGAAAGATAAAGAACCCAGAGGTGGAAGAATTCAAGATCACCTCCTAGTCCATGGTGGCAAAAAAAGATGAATATGCTTGATTCCAGGCAAGGAAAAAGATGACCAACGTTAATGGGTAATGATAAAATAATATGGAACAAGGATCATATTCTTGTATTTTTTAAAATTATTTATTTATGACATTTTCAAAATAAATCAAGAACGATTACAACAGACGATTCTTGAAGCAATAGAAAAGGCATACAGAAATAATCCACATAAACCAGGATACAATCAAAGAAATATCATTACATATGCAAACAAAATGCCTATTCTCTCTAGCCCACAATAAGGGGGAATTTTCATTAGAAATTATTAAACACAATACAGAGAAGAAATCCAGCAATGCCAGTCATAACACTGGACAAACCAAAATCTATGAGCCCAAGGGGGTTCTCCTGAGGGCGTTGGGCGTTAATGAAAGCCAGAAACTGGGAGAGGCGCAAAGAACATATAAGAAAAAAGTTTGGTATTTCACCAAACACCTTGCATGGATGCTTGCGAAAAAAAAAAAAAAGCCCCCCCAGTTTCACAACCCCTGGCCGAAGCAAACCAAAAACTCCCTAAGTAGCTTCTGTGTTTCTCTTGATAAATCAGCCGTATATCGCACTGGAAAGCCTCACGAAACAAAAGTTTCCGCTTTTGAAAAAAACAATTTCAATAACCATTTCTTTATCAAGACAAAAGGGCAAAAGTAATCAAACAGTGTAGGATGATACTTGTGACTCTAAAACCAGAATTTTCATATTATATCTTACTGGAAAGGATTTAATACATTCACCCTGAGTTTGACTTTCCCGTCCTGTCTCATTACGGGCCGCAAGCCCGCCTAGCAGTAGGTAAAGTAATAAAATGATCTTTGTATAAAGAGATAATTTTATTTGCATCCACCAAAATAAATTGAATACAATATTGTGAAGCTAAAATTATTACTGAAAGAACACTAAATTCAACTAAAATGCTGGGCCAGAAGAAAAAAGAGAACAATTAACGGTTCCTCCTTTAGAAAAAAGACAAATAAAATCATTGCATCTATCCCTGATAGATGGGGTATCTAAAAGATTTAAGATAATCCAAGATATTGAGGCCAGAGTCAAAATATACAAGCTGAAAAACTGCTGCATTAACAGTATGCGCAAAAACTGTGAAGATATGAGGAAAACAGGGGGGAAAGAAACAATATCAAAATTAATTTATAAAGAGCCCAATATGGATCTACAATGAATTGGACAGAACATTAATATGGTAAAATATCATGCACCAACCAAAGCTTAAAAAGAAAACTATCTGGAGAAATCTATACAACGACCCCATAAACCACCAAGAAGCAAAATGGTTACTCTACATAACAGGAACATTTAGGAAAAGCAAACATAAAAGCTAAGAATGGCCTGCCAGTAACAACAAAAGAGCTGGAAAGCAGGTTTACAACGAGCCTCAAACTGGAAGCGCCCTGGCAACAGATGTCAGTGACCAACTTTTTGGTTTAAATAGTTAAACATCGCTCCCCCAAGACATAGCAACTTGCAAGAAAACAATTAATCAAGCAGATGGACTTAACACCACCATGACTTAAAACAGGAAGAACATTTTCTCCTTCCAAAAGGGGACCCAAAATAACATTCCCAA